>CAWUFW010003699.1:0-1200000 GCA_963921515.1 Calotriton arnoldi
CAGGGCCCTTCGGGAAGAGGAACGCCAGTACCACACAGAAACACCCATACCACCCTGCACATATGAACAAGACATATAAAACGGAACACCAAAGAGCCCGGGACCGACAACAGGTGGCCCAAGAATAACATTCACACACAAGGCCCAACGCAGAGCGGAAAGGCAGCCTGCCGCCCACACAAGGGAGAGCAGACAGCACTGAATGACCTTCCATTCCAACTCCGAAACCACAGCCCTACGACAGAAGCCGGTGAATACAGCCATTGTCCAAGAATAGACCAACACAGGCATGCCGAGGAGACCGACCACAGGGCAGATAGCGCATATCACAGAAGCACACAACGGACGGGGAAGAAAGAAGAAAACACTCCCCATGTCGGCCACATGCAAGTTAATTGGAAGGAGTCACACATCACTGACCTTGAACTGTCTGAGAAGCATGTGGGAAGAGGGCCCGTGTCCTCCAAACAAGCCAACAGAACACAAGTCCTGTCTCCCTACGACTACACAGAGCTCACAGCAACCCCGGAGCGTGCACATTGCAGACTGCACACACAGCCGGAGCACGCCACCTCAACGAACCGCTGCGAAATGGCAACCGCAACACACCTACCCAACTACGCCGAACAGCTCAAGCTGTACAAAACCAACCTGTTCCATACATTGGGATGCGATCTCCTGTCCCTGCTGAACGTAAGTTACCGACTGACTTACCGCATCACATTGTTCAGCTGCGTCATGCCCGTCTTCTACTGTCGGAGGTGTCCCTACCAGCATCCCGTCGAGATATGCCTCTCCAACCCGGCATGTCTGAAGGCGGACCTGCTACCACTACTCCTTCCTCTGGACGCACACGACAGGGCCTGCTCTGCCTATGGGGGCATGGCGTATGTGGCCAACATCGCACCCGCACTGAAATGGGACCACTGTGCCTCCACACGACGGATCATCGAGAACAGCTACATCGAATGTCACCCAGCATGCCCCATCATGGTCCTCCAAGGGACAACTTACGAACAACACCTTGACAGCCACCATCCGCTACATTGGCTGGCAAACATGTACACCACCAATGACATGGAAGCCCTGCTGGACGGCATCGCATACCTGACAACCTGTAAATACGTCGGACCACAACGCAGGTTCCCCGAGTGACCTATGATGTCCAACCCCGCACCCATGCTTAGCTTCCGCACGGACTGGCCAGTCACCACCACAACAGCCATACCAAACGACCGGCAACTGTAACCACACCATCAACGACATCGCCATGACATCGGATATGACCGGGACATGCACACTGTTCCCCATCACATCCAGGAACACCGCATGCATCGTGGGAGGCAGTGGCATGGGCTCTGTGTATCGCACCCACATGGACGGAACTGCACGAACAACCAGGACACGACATGGATCCAGCGCCCATGGACACACACACCGCTCAGTGGACATGAATAGGTCGCCTGGAGTCTGTGGGTGCTGCACCCTCCCACCCCCGCCCCGGGAATCCCATACCAGGACCTTTGCATGGACGACAAGTGCATACAACAACAACACGACCCCAGTGACTGTGACATGTCCAGTAACCACCACAGTGCAACAACAAGTGGCACGCCGCTGCATGCACGCAAGCACATGCCCTGATGTCATCTCACATGCACGCGTGCATGAGGAACAACCGCAGCAAACCTGTCACATGGAACTGAGATGGACTGTGCCCATGATGCCAAGCGGTCTGGTAGGCTACATGTATACCGTCTGTGTCAAAGTCCGCAGCTCCGCAGCTATACGTAAATGTACATTAGCACAGCCTTGGCCAAGCAGATGTCACTCTGAAGCCCACATCCCACATGCAACAGCCAATCACATGTAACCCCACACCCTATCCCATTTGCAATCATGCTCAGTATATCCTCAACATGTATTCCGCTGCCAGTAGTGTCCACTATACTGCATCACAGAGGACAGAAGACTCAATATAATGTTTGAAACCAAAACTGTCTCCGCTGACTCATTTCACAAGTACGAATGAGAGAGGATGAGAGTATGTGAAGTACACGGCAGTCGTGACATGACCATGTAGTCCACTGGTATTGGATGTCAACGCAAATGAGTAGCACTACTGTGGAAGACACACATGTGTCGTGTGAAGTCGTATGGACGCAGTGCTCAGGTGGGTGGGTGCGACGGGTAGATGCGCACATGCCAAGTTGGAGCACGCCGTGTTGGGAGGGGTCATGAACAGTACACCACCGCTTCCCTGGGCATTGTGAGAGGACACCTGTCGGGGGAGTGAACACGTGTGTGCACAGCAGCCGGGCACACGTACAAAGCGGTACCAGGCGCACCTCAGCCCACCCTCTGTGGACAAGCTGGATCCTGTTGTGCGCCCGCCATGCCCCTTGACAAGGCACACACAGCCCCAGTCGACCAGGTGTAACCCCAACATAGTCAATCCGCACAGGCGATACAGGGCACGGGATGGCAGTGGAGCATGGTGTGTGAGAGGTCTCCTCGCGCTCCTCCTGGTCATATCACGCAGGCAATAGAACCTCAACGTCTAGCATGGCACAAGTCACATGGAAGTGTAGGGGGACGCACCACAGCACGAGCAGCACTGACGCCACGGGAGGTGGCTCGCACCATCCCATCCATTGCCCATCATACCAACCACGCCACATGCCATTGCGACTAAGTGCAAGCGCGTGCGCCACCACCCCCGAGCCCTCCCCAGAGAGGCCAAAGAGTGAATGTGTGGGCCATCAGTCACAGACGGACGCGGCCTGGCCGCAAGGGCAGCCACAGCCAGTGGGTGTCGCAGGTGGCGGATCCGGAAGGCGAAGACTGTGATGCATAGTCCATGCAGGCCGGGTCTCCATTTGGGGCACCACGCAGGTGGACGGCGTCCCGCAACACATCATACCCTGAGACAGCCCACTCGTGCAACTGGACCCACACATACACTCCTTGCCCTCTCTGGTGCGAGCTTGGGGCTGCCTGTGCAAGCGCTAGCCTCGCAGGTGAGCATGCATATTGGGGGAGCGAGGGGAGGACATGAGGGCTGGGGCGAAGATGACTGTATCACTGTCAGTCAGTACAAGGGATGACCCAGATGTGGAAAGGAAGAGACGTGTCCCGTGTGTACTGCAACTAGTCGCCAATCCAACTACCCCCCATGTCCGGAATGTAAGCCCGCACCTAGGCCCGCCCATCCGCCACATCGAACATACCACCAGCACGACAACCTTCCCATTCGAAACACTGACTGGGGGTGGCGACCAGTGTACAATCATGTGTAGCCTACCCACGCGTACATGTGGGCCCTCCATGATCCATGTCACCTGCGGCAAAGTCATGACATGCGCAATGAGGGAAGTGAGGAGAGCTGTCCGCCCCACGCGCAGAAGGTGCATCAGCTCCACAGACCCAGCAGCGAGTCCAGCAGGGGTCACATGTGCAGGGGCAGCTGTGCCTGGTGTGAAGGCACATGCATATAGACAGCACATCGACCAATGTGTAGTCTGCCCACATCTACAGTCCATCATCATGCGGACATAGGAGTTGAACACAGGGCAACACATCTTAGTTGGTGCACCCACCGTGACCAACAATGCGCAATCATCGACGTACCCGCCCTGTGCATGGCCCCCACCCAACGGAGGCACATCCAGTGCCACCATCCCACACACACAAGCCTACCACGGAACATGCTGTGTCCAATGGTCAGTACAGAGTCAGCGCCCATCTGGTGGAACCTGAACAGGAGACACATGCACACACATGCCAGCTCCCACTATGTACGTCTGCCACCTGGCACGTGCAATGTAACCTCTCACCTGTGACGTGTGACTGCAAGCACACAGCCGTCTTGGCATGGGGCTGTCAATGTGGACACCTGTCAATGTTTCGGGAGGTGTGATCCGTACAGTGCTGTACATAGGGTGCAGTGCTGACACCTACTACTGTCTCATATCCCCTCGTGCCACAGGTCCCACTTGTTTTGGCCGCTCAGCCTGTGCCCACATCGTTGTCGTCGTGTGCCATACTCATCCAGCCGCGGAAGCAGTTCCATGCTCAGCAGACATTCATGTTGCCGTGGCGTTGCCGCTTGACGGATATGCAGTCAGTCCCCATCAGCACGCCCCGCAAGTCATTGGGGCCTAGATCCCCATGTGCATGCACATGGCAGTGGTTTGTATCACTAGCCATTGCCATTGTTGGGAGACCTGTGTAAGTGTATTGTGGCCGTGCCGTCCCAGCTTGACAGCTGGGCTGTGGCTCATGTGCTTGCTCAGTCATGTCAGTGATGTGTATGCGAAATTGCTATGTGTCGTGTTGCATTGACATGTGTCCTCTGCCATTGTCCCTAGGCGGAGACCGAACATTGACCGCCCATACCAATTGCTGGCGGACATGGACGATACAGAGGTTATTAGGAAGTTTCGGCTGGACAGGCCAACCCTGCATCGACTGTGTGCCATGTTAGAACCCCATCTCCGTCCCCGCAGGGTGTATCCGACTGCTGTCACCCCCACGGCTAAGGTGATGGCCGCCATGCATTTCTTCGCCACTGGGTCATTCCAGCACACAGTGGGCATTGGAGGAGGGATGTCCCAGCCCATGTTCAGCAAGGTGCTGAGGGATGTACTGGCAGCCATGATGCTGTACCGGAACAGGTACATCCGCTTCCCCAGGGCTCGTGAATTGGCGGCAGTGAAGGGTGCATTCTATGCCCTTGGCAGAATCCCACACGTCGTTGGAGCCATTGACTGCACACATGTCGGCCTTGTTCCACCACAGGCCACTGAGCACCTGTACCGCAACAGGAAGCACACGCACTCCCTGAATGTGCAAGTGGTGTGCCTTGCGGACATGGTGATCACCCACGTGTGTGCAAAGTTCCCAGGCTCGGCCCATGACGCACACATAATGCGCAACAGCATCTTGCCACGACTGATGTCCAATATGCAACAGGATCGTGCCTGTATTGTCGGTGAGTATGTGGAGTGGTGTAGCGTGCTGGCTGTGCGATGCTGTCCCCTGTCCAGTTGGATTAGCAACGGTTCTCTGTGTCCCTCACACCCAGGTGACTCTGCGTATCCGAATGGGGCATGGCTGCTCAGTCCATTGAGGAATCCTCGCACCCCAGCAGACGATCGCTACAATGAGGCACATGGGAGGACCAGACGTGTGGTCGAGCGTACCTTTGGCCTCCTCAAGTCCAGGTTCAGGTGCCTGGACCGCACCGGGGGTGCGCTGGCGTACTCCCCACAGAAGGTGTGCCGGATAGTGGTGGCGTGCTGCATGCTGCACAATCTGGCCATTCGGAAGCAGATCCCCCTCATCGTGGATGACGGAGATCAACCAGGGCCCCAGCCCGCAGACCAGGACAGCTCGAGTGAGGAGGACAGCGGAGAGGAGGAAGCTGGTAATGTGCGGCAGCAGCTCATCGCCCGCTACTTCACTTGACGGTGAGTGTCCATGTACGACGGCTGATGTGGCTGTGTCTGTGCAGGTGTGTGTGTGCTGTGTCAGGGTGGCCGTTTGTTCACTGCGTGCTGTGTGTCAACGCTCCATGGCCAGGGTTGTATGCCACTGTTGGTGGCTGTGGCATTGTGCCCTATTGCTCTGTGCGATGTGTGTACATTGCTTGTAGTTGTTGACATGTACTGTGTGATGGGTGTGTGACACACTCATTGAATGTGCTCCTGTTCTGTCTCCCACCCCTAGGTCCCTACAGGCCCTCCGGATTCAATTGCCATGCCACGCATCAGGTGCCTTTCCGCCCAAGGTGGCCGTTGTATTCCGTACAAATAAAACACAGGGCACAAACAGCAGTTAGTGAAAAAGGTGCATTTATTACAAACTGTGACATGTGATTGTGTGTAAGGTGATGACAAAAGTGGTGCGTGCAGTGACAATGAGCTGTCGGTCATGGCTGCGTGATGATCAGGGTGTACCCACTGGTTCTATGTCCATAGTCCAACACACACATGCCATCCAGATGGCTGTGTGGAGTGGGATCGTAGTCCAAGTCAATGCAGTGGCTGGTCAAGGAAGGCTGGCGGAAGGCTGGCTGGCTGCCTCACTTGCGCTTGGAGCGTGCGAAGTCCTCCCGGGAGATCTGTTTCCACTTCGGACGGCCCCTTCCACGTTTGCGAGGGGGGTGCCTGCTTGCGACATGCTGGTGGTTGAGGTGTGCTCACTGGCAGTGGACGCAGGGGAACTGGACACTGCTGCTCCACCCTGCGCCCCGGCAGGTGGTGGCGGAGGGGAGCTGCTGTCCCTGGCTGTGACCTCACCGCCACCACCAGCTGGCCCATGAGGTCCACGATTTGGCCCATACGGGCGTCCATGGACCTCAGCACCCCCAGCACCTCACGCGTGTCTGAAGCAGACCGGACCCATTGTCCTTGGGCCTCTTCATAGGCCCCAAGGACTCTGGCCATTTGAGGCAGGGCATGGCTCCCAGGGGAGGCTGGCGTTTCCCTGACCCTGCTCCTCCTACCAGTCCTGCTGCCACCGGCCTGCCCACTAGCCACATTGCTCACCACGGTCCTCGCTGTGGCTCCCAGGGTGGATCCAGTCGGCCGGGCCACCACCTGCGCTGGGGCTGGTGCCAGCGAAGACGTGGCGGTGGTGGCGGCGGTGGTGGTCGGTGCGGCGATGGTGGCGGTTGCGGCAGTGGTAGTGGCCACAATGACCGTGGGTGTGGCCGCAACGACAGTGGCAGCAGGGGCTGGGAATGTTCAGCAGCCCTGGATGATGGGTTGGTGGGTAGGAGGGGTCCTGGGGAGCGGCTGGGCCCTGCCACACCAGATGGGCCTGCTTGGTGGTCCGTGTCCGAAGAGGAGGACAGATCCTCCAGATCCGTGTGTCCTCGTTGGGGGCTTGTAGGCTGGCTGTGCTGGCTGCTGGCTCCATCCCCAGCATCCAGCAGTTCGTCACCTGTGGAGAGAATGAGATTTGTTATTGTGTTGCACCTGGCGAAGTATGTATTTGTCGTCTGACATTGACAGTTCGTGCAATCTCGTACATGGGTTTCCCGGAGGCGTGTGTGTGGCTGTAGCATCTGTAGTTGTGTGTGCTTGGCAATGGGACTGTGTGCTGTGCACATGTGGCATGGGACGGATTGGCCATGCCGATGGGTGTGTTGCTGTGCCCCTACTTATTGTGACTCTGGTGTATGCGGGCTCCTGGCCCATCCTGGGTCTGGTTTGTACTTTGCTTTTGGTGTTCAGATGGGACGCTTAGGAACGCATATGGCAACATGGGGGCCATGCCCCAGATTCGCATTTGGGAGGGAATATGCTTTTGGGGTTCAAATGGAACGCTTAGGAACGCATATGGCAACATGGGGGCCATGCCCCAGATTCGCATTTGGGAGGGAATATGCTTTTGGGGTTCAAATGGAACGCTTAGGAACGCATATGGCAACATGGGGGCCATGCCCCAGATTCGCATTTGGGAGGGAATATGCTTTTGGGGTTCAAATGGAACGCTTAGGAACGCATATGGCAACATGGGGGCCATGCCCCAGATTCGCATTTGGGAGGGAATATGCTTTGGGGTTCAAATGGAACGCTTAGGAACGCATATGGCAACATGGGGGCCATGCCCCAGATTCGCATTTGGGAGGGAATATGCTTTTGGGGTTCAAATGGAACGCTTAGGAACGCATATGGCAACATGGGGGCCATGCCCCAGATTCGCATTTGGGAGGGAATATGCTTTTGGGGTTCAAATGGAACGCTTAGGAACGCATATGGCAACATGGGGGCCATGCCCCAGATTCGCATTTGGGAGGGAATATGCTTTTGGGGTTCAAATGGAACGCTTAGGAACGCATATGGCAACATGGGGGCCATGCCCCAGATTCGCATTTGGGAGGGAATATGCTTTTGGGGTTCAAATGGAACGCTTAGGAACGCATATGGCAACATGGGGGCCATGCCCCAGATTCGCATTTGGGAGGGGATATGCTTTTGGAGTACATGCTGTGAGCCATGGGTGCCGAACGTGACATGTGTTGTGGCAGCATGACAGTGCATGGTTTGAGGTGTGTGCATGCTTGACATGGCCTGCATATTTGCTGTCTGTTGTGATTACTGGACATGGCATTGGACGCATCGTTATGAGTGAGTGATAGTTGTGTGCCAGCCAACGTATTGCAGTTGTCCCATCTCCTTGGTGTGCGTGCTGCCCTGTGCCATGTGCATCACTGCAGTGCTCGGGGGTGTGGCCCATGTTGTGTGTTGTTGCTCACAGTGTGTCGTGCGCTTCATTGACTTCTGGCACATGGTTGGTCATGGGCATGTGTCTTAGCGTGACTGCTGTATGTGTGGCAGCTGTGCGGATGACATGCCTTTCATGAGACTGGGGCTGACGGATGGGATGGATGGTATGTTGTATGTGCATGGTGTGTCTGTGAGTTTGATGGGTTCAGTGGTGTTCGTGTGCATTTATGTTGTTCCGCTCTGTTGCGTCTAGTGTTGTTTGTCTTACATAGGCGTAGTTGTGGGGTGTGTGGTTGACAGGCAGTAGGGGCTACATGGACAGGACTTCAATGGTGTTTCGGTTGTGTGTGATGAGTTGCACAGTGGCTGCCGTGTGGGACTATATTCAGTGTGGCTTGTGCATGCAGACGTGGCTCCTTGGGTGTTGCTATGTCTGTGATGGGTCATGTGGGGTGTGAGTCTGTTGTTCATGTCCGTGTGCACATTGTTCACTTGTTCGTGACGGTGGGCGGTGCTGCGTGTTCGTCTGCTACGTGACATGTCCCATGTGTTGGTCGTGTTATGGTCCTCATGCCTCCAGTAATCCAGCCCTGTCCAGTTTCCCACCTGCAAGTTGTTCGTGCGTGCACTGTACTGGATGCCACATGGCTCTAAGCGGGGGTGCTCCATGTTGCAGGTCTGTGGGGGTGGGGGGGTGTTGTGGGTCGTGGGGGTGGCTGGACACCCACTGACACCGATTGCTGTGGACCGTGATGTCTGCCTTTCGGCTGTCGTTGTGCACTGCGGTGGCTGACACGTGGCTGTGGGGTGTGGGGGATGCTCCTCCTTGCTGTGCTGTGGGACTGGGGCCTGGTGTGTGTTGTACTTGGGCTGTCCACCGTCCCACCCACTGCACTTTGTGTTCCTGCCACTTACCTGTTACTTGTCGGTTAGTGCAGCTGTGGCGGACACATGGGTGTGGTGGGTGCTCGTTGTGGCGCTTCTGGCATATTTGGGGACCTGTTGGTGGTTACGTGGCTGGCTTAGTGTACACATGTCCCCACGCATCTTACAGTTGTTCGGTTTGGGCTGTGTGTGGTAGTGTCTGTTGCATGTGTGTGTGATGTGTTGTGTATTGTGTGCTGGACATGGGGGTGTTTGTCCCTGGGAGCTGTGGCATGGTAGTTGCGCATGTGAGTACATAGCGGTGTGCTGGTATACATTAGTTTGTACTTACCAGCCTCCACTCCCCTGCTAATCCGGCGAGGATCTCCGGATGTATTACGACTCGCACCTTCTCCTCCCACGCTTTGAAGGTCTTAAAGAGCGCGGGATTCCCTCCGCCAGTGACGGCAGCCAGCTCTCTGTTTTTGCCCTCCTTCTTCTTGACCAGGCTCTTTACGTCATTCCAACGTTTGTTAATTTCGACTCTGTTCCTGGGCAGGGTCCCGACTGCATTGACCTGGTCTACGATCCGGTTCCACATTCTGTTTCTGGTGGCTAGTGGTGTGTGCTGGACCATGTTCCCATAGATTTGTGGGTACACCTTGATGATCTCGTCGACCATGACCGTCAGCTCCATGGGCGTGAACTTGGGCATTCTTTGTGGTGCCATGGTGTTTGTGGTGCTGGTGCGGTGTGTGTTGTGTAATGTGCAGGGGGTTTGTGGTGCCGGTGTTTGGTGGTGGTGGTGGTGGTGGTGGTGGTGGTGGTGGTGGTGGTGGTGGTGGTGGTGGTTGTGATGTGTGCGTTTCTGTGGTGTGCTGCTGTCCTTGCTGTGTCACTGTGTCCTCTCCTCTCCTCTCTGGTTTGCAATGTAGCAAGGGGTTGTGGTCTGTGGGAGTGCTGCTTTTGTACTCACCTATGTGGGTGTGTCCTCATGGTCTGTTGTTTTCAGGTGTGTTGTGTCTGGGGTTCTGGCCTTTGTATTTTTTGTTTGTCCGGGGGGTGTTTTCGGGATGTGTACTGTGCTTGTGTATTTGTGCGTGCCTTGCTGTGTGGACTTGTTGGCCATGTTGTGTGCTATTGGTTTTGTGTGCGGATGGTTTCTGTGCAGGTACGTTGGCGCCATGGCTTCTGCCGTGTCGATTCTCATCGGCGTTGTTTGCGCTGGCGGGCGGTATATTTGTGGTTTTTCCGCGCTCATGTCGGTGCGATCGTAATGTCACGTGCGGTGTGTCGGCCGTGAGGGCGGGCGGTTTTGTGTTGTCGTGCGTGTTTCCGTCCGTGGCGGGCGGTTTGACTCCGACTCGGACGTTGGCGGGCGGTATTTTGTGTGCTTTTTCCGCCGATGGCGGTTTTCGGTTTGTGAAATCGTAATGGCGTGGTCGGTGTTCAGGCGGTGTGTGCGGGCGGATTTTTGCCGCTTCCATGCCTGGCGGATTTATTTACGCCGGGTATCGTAATGGGCCCCATAGTTAGTCAAAATATCGAATTTTTTAAATATCTTAAAAGTAATGTAAAATTAATGAAATAATATATATAATTAACTAAAACATACTTAAAAATACTTAAATAACTTTAAAATTAATAAATAATTAATTTAAGTTAAAAAAAAATAAACATACATTTTTATTTTTTAATACATATATATATTAACGTAATATTTATAAAAAATATTCAATATTTTTAGCGTAGGATAACGGGAGGGTAAAATTGACTATTACCACTCCAGTGAGTGCAACAGTAGGGAAAGCATTGGATAGCGGGAGGGTAAAAATTACTATTCCCACTCCAGTGAGTGCAACAGTAGGGAAAGCGTTGGATAGCGGGAGGGTAAAAATTACTATTCCCACTCCAGAGAGTGCAACAGTAGAGAAAACGTTGGATAGCGTAGGGGTATAAATTACTATTCCCACTTCAGAGAGTGCAACAGTAGGGAAAGCGTTGGATAGCGTAGGGGTAAAAATTACTATTCCCACTCCAGTGAGTGCAACAGTAGGGAAAACGTTGGATAGCGTAGGGGTAAAAATTACTATTCCCACTCCAGTGAGTGCAACAGTAGGGAAAGCGTTGGATAGCGGGAGGGTAAAAATTACTATTCCCACTCCAGAGAGTGCAACAGTAGGGAAAGCGTTGGATAGCGTAGGGGTAAAAATTACTATTCCCACTCCAGTGAGTGCAACAGTAGGGAAAGCGTTGGATAGCGTAGGGGTAAAAATTACTATTCCCACTCCAAAGAGTGCAACAGTAGGGAAAATAATGATTTAATATTTTAATAAAAATAAAATAATTATCAATACCAATTAACAAATTAATTAAAATGACTTACCAATTACAAAATATTTAATAATTAATTCTAAATACCAATAAATATTATTTCTTAAAAATTAATTACCTATTAATAAAAATTAATTACCAATTATTAAAAACTAATTACCAATTAATAAAAATTAATTATCAATTAATAAAAATTAATTACCAATTATTAAAAATTAATTACCAATTAATAAAAATTAATTACCAATTAATAAAATTTAATTACCAATTAATAAAAATTAGTTACCAATTATAAAAATTAATTACCAATTAATAAAAATTAATTACCAATTAATAAAATGTAATTACCAAATAAGAATTAATTAACAATAAATTAATACTTAATACCAATAAATAATAATAAATAATTACTGATTTACAATTAAATTACTTCCCACCCTATTCCCTATAAACCCACATCCCGCTCTAAATAATAAATTAATACAATTTATATAATTATCAATTAAAAAATTAATAAAAATTAATTACCAATTAATAAAAATTAATGACCAATTAATAAAAATTAATTACCAATTAATAATTAATTAACAAGGAATTATTTATCAATACCAATAAATAAAATTTAATAATTACTTAATTTAATTTAAATTACTTCCCACCCTATTCCCCTATAAACCCACAACCCACTACAAAACTAAAACGCACAATTAAATTAAATATAATTAATAATTCCTAAAAATTAATATTTAATTTACTATAATTAAATTACTTCCCACCCTATTCCCCTATAAACCCACAACCCGCTACAGAATTAAATTACACAAAAATTAAATAACATAAAATTCATTACTTTATAAAAATTAAAACATACATTACAAAAATAATACATACTTTTAACACATATACTAACACTTAAAACACTATAAAAAATTCGATATTTTTAACAACTATATTATGACTGTCGATATTTTGTCATTCTATATTTTTACTTCGATATTGTTGTAGGTCGATATTCTTGTATTAGATATTCTGTCAGTGATCCGAATTTCGATATTCTTAACAACTATATTTTGGCAATTCGATATTCTGTCCATTCTATATTTACAACTCGATATTTTGGCAATTCGATATTTACAATTCGATATTATGTCTGTTTACCCATTCCACTCCATGCCACACAATTACAAACCAATAACATAAACTACACATAATTCCACTCCAAACCATATAATTACACTCCACACAACACAATTCAACTCCATATAAATTCACTCCACAGAATTATACTCAAACCTAAATTTCATGCAGCATATTTACACTGCACATGTATCCACTCAATTCCAAAACACAGAATTACAGTTCACAAAAAAATCAAGTTTGCAACATGCCACATAATTCCTCACCATAAAATACAACTCCACACCATGCCACATAGTACTACTACAAACCATGCCACATAATTCCACACAACACAATTCAATGCCACACAGTTTTACACCACACAACATAATTACACTCCATGTTATACCACTCACCTCCACATAATTACACTCCACATAATTACACTCTACTCAATACAACATAAATATCCCCAACATAAATGCACTCAATGCCACATACCAGCAATCAACATACAGGCACTCCACACCATAACACATAATTCCAATAAGCATAATTTCACTCAACGCCACACAATTTAACTCCACGCATTTACAAAACACACCACATAATTCCACACAAAACCACATATTTCAGATACACAACACAATTCCACAACACAGCACATACCTCCAAAACACACCACAAATTTACACATCATACCACAACTCATAATTCCAATACAACCCACATAATTCCACGCCAAACCACAAACATCCACTACACTCCAAACCAAAACACATAGGTAAAAAAACATTGTAATTTACAATGCCAGTAGCTCTAAGTCTTGCAAATGCGAGACCTATTGCATTGGAAATGCCTGTTTAACATGTGGCCTGTTCTGACCTCCCCGCAACTCCTAATAATGTTTTTGTTTTTGGTGTGCACAATAGTCTCTTTGTGCCCCTCACTGGTCAGCAAATGCAGTTACCTTCACTGCACGTTGCACTTTGCATTTAATAGATACAGGCGGGTCTTCGACTTTGTTTCTAGCCACAAGTTCGACAGTTAACCAGGCTTATTGTGTTAGCCAAATTACGTGTCTGCCATCTGCACTGACATTCTGTCAATTGTAAAAAAACGTGTGTACTTTCTCTTGCCCTGGAATTTTTTATCATGAACGTGCGTCTGTCAAATTGCAATCGTTATAATTAACTACACAATAAAACATTATTTTTATTAAAGAATCTGTGGCTATAGGCCAGGTGTCTTCTATATATTTTGTGTCTTCTAATCATCCTGCACACGTTTCTTAATTGCTGAAACTGACATATATAGGTGATAATATCTCTTGTTCCTTGCCTCAATATTAGTAATCAGATGTGAGAATATTATCAGAATAACTACATATAGCACAGGCCGAAGCTAGAAATGCCAACATTTTTTGTAAGATAATGAGAACATCCTTCAGTTTCACAAAAATCGGGGCCTGGTAGGGCCTCGACAGGGGTAGAGAGGGCCTCCCGAAGGAGGTGGCAAGGGATATATCCTCCCGATAGATAACATGTTTCACAAAAACGATATCCCTCCTGGAACGTCGTATGGTCCCTACGTGGCGAAAAATAGAGAGAGGTAAAGAAAGGGGAAACCAAACAACCAATGATGTTGGAGGGGGTGTTATGTAGTCGAACAAAACACCTGAAAGAGTCTGCACCTTGCTGATTCAGTAATATCCCTGAGTTGTAAGGTGAGAAGGGAGGAAGACCCTTTTGTTATTATAGCCCTCACTCACTCTAATAGTGACATGCTTCATCATCGAGCTCACCCTGGCTCCTAAAGGTCAGGGTGGGCTCGACCATATTCCAGGGAGCACTTATGAAGATACTGGGTATGGGGGCGTAACGTTTAGGATAAAATTCCTCTCCCACTCCTAAAGTATCCTTTATTAGTGGAGTGGGGGGGAAAGGTTAAAAAAGACTATGGTAGGGTGGGAGGATATGATGGTCCTATTGCTGGCCTATTTATGGTCCCGGGCTTTCGTCAGGGTGGGATGCGAAGAGGTCACTTCCCCTAGAGATGTGAGTGTGGAGTGGTCATGCAATTAACATGTAACACACTTATATATGTATATTTATCATAAAAGGGACAAGTCTAGTACCTGCCACTGTTCTCTTCGAGGAACTTCCCCGGTATGACAGGGTGTAAGCTCCCAACAAGGGACTTGGAGGGGGAGGCCTTGTAGTCACACTTTCATCAACGGTCTATCCCCGTGGGAGACCTACTATGCTCCGCTCCTCTGCTTGTCTCAATGAGAATATCCTTAACAGGATACACTGCACTTTAACAGTAGTAAACAGAATCGGATGGTCAGAAAAGGAGAAATGGAGACCCCCCTATATTTTTCGTGTCTCCTCCAACATAGGAGGGCTGATAAACGGGTGGCACCCTGCTCTTTAAAATTCAGAGATTCTAGAAGAATAAACTTGCGTGCTGCGATGCGCTAAAATGAGCTTGTCCGGTCGTCAGTCCACAGCAAACTCAAGTTCTAACTTTAACACAGACAGAAGCAACTGGCACAGTTTGTGAAAGTACCAAGAAGATTGCACCAAACAATTGCCTAATGGCGTGGCATTTCAATTTATGTGCTGTGAAAATGCTGATTCTGGTCTATGAAAACTCGTGCAAAAAACGAATCTTTTAGCCAATATGAAATATAAAAGCCAAGAATACATGAAATTATCACCAGTGTGCAGTAATTACATGTATCCCGCATGTCAAATATCACGAAGGCACGAAACACTGTAAAATAAACAAAATACTATGCAAGTGTGCCAAATACCCATTTGCTGAACAATTGTAAGTTCTGTCATTTGTCAAACATGGCAAGTCCTCTACAATGAGCGATTCTTTTCACTATCCATCCCAAGTTTGCTCCCACACTTTTAGGACCTATTCAGGTTACTAGGTATTAGATATGACATCCTTGGCATGGTATCCCACCAAAGCTTGTGCCTTCATTCAATTACTTTCCTGAACTTGTCTTTGTTGGCCCAGTGCTAAAGTGCTTGTGCTCTTTTCTTAAGACATGGTTAGATTGGCCTACACCTAATTGGCACATTTAATATAATTTACTTGTAAGTCCCTAGTAAATTGTACTACCTGTACCCAGGGTCTGTAAATGAAATTCTATTAGAGGTCAGCAGTGCTCACTGTGCTACTGACTAAAGTTGCACTGTAAAACATGACCCAGGACTGCCGTTTTCAGCCTGTAGTGCAGTTTTACACAGCTATTTCGACCTGGTGAAATAAAACTTCCGCTAAGCCTAAACCGTTCCTTCTAATACTTATAAGTCACCCCTAAATTAAGCCCCGAATGCACCTAAGGGAAGGTGCATGGCATTTAAACAATAGTACATGTTCGTTTAGGAACTTTTCACCACCAGGACATGGGAAACCTAAAGTCATTTTTCACTGCTCCAAGGCCTATGTCTCCCATAGACTCACCTAATTAAACTTTAACAATGCTAACTTCAGTTTGGGAGCAGATAGAGACCCGCAGCTTGCACTCAAATGAATTGCAATTTAAAATCCTCTTTAATGGTAAAGTCTGATTTTAGGTTAAAAACGTGAAAATGCCACTTTTAGAAAGTTGACTTGTTTCTATCGAAACCAACAGTGCCTTTCTGCCAATGTTCTGGGATACACAGCTGTGAATAACTCTCCTGTTGTGATTCATTCCAGGCATGGGGGCAAAGGATGCCTAGGTGTGGGGTAGTGAGTCTTTATAATGGGGTGAGTGTGGAGCAGTGCCCTACCCTGATTACATTTCAAGGGGCCCTGACTGCAGCACACACCAAGGAACCTGACACCAAACCTGCCCTTGTCTCAATAGACAGTTTGGAGCCAGGGCCAGAGGAAGGGGACGACCTTACCAGAACCAATTTTGAGGTAGGTCAGGGAAATTCCCCCACACAAAGGCAAGCACCAAGTTTAAAAGTGGGGCCTTCCTAACCTCTCATCAAAACACTCCTGGACATGTGGAAAATTCAGAAGCCCTACTGTCTGAGGAACAGAGACTGCTTTGCTGACTAAAGTAGGATTAGACCTGCTTGCCTTGAACCCAAGCTGCCCAGAGTGACTCTAGGGGTCTTTTGGCTGACCTATTGTGTGAGCTACGGAGATACAACAAGCTTACAGAGGACTACCCGCACCTGCCCAGCTGACCAGCACCAAGTGGACCTGTCTGCACCTGCCTGAGATCTGCTGCTCCTGACCTTTGCTGGAGTGAGTCCTGATCCCCAAGAGATGCAGGACGTTTTGGGCTCTTCGCAACCACAAAGTAACTCCTTTGTGCCGAAAACTGACAGCCTGCGATGACCACCAACACAAAGCTACAGTGGGAGCAACTATTTGCACCGACAGCGACTGTCCATGATGACTGGCAATGTGAAACCTGCCTTTTGTGCCAACAGCGACAGTCTATGATGATCGCCAATGAAAAGCTCCTGCGATTACCAGCTCTTTGCTGTACAGCAATGACTGTCTGTGTCGCACGACCGGTTCCTCGCGCTGACAATGAACTCCTTGTGGCCCCTCCCGATGCAAACTGCAGTTTTCACGCAGGAGTAACTTGTTCCCTGTGTCTGACCATGCTCTATAGTGGTCGACTTGAACTTGCAACCGGTCGAGCGCAGCCAGATAACCACAATTGGCGCTTTGTGATTTTCGGTGCTATTTTCACCTAAAACTTTAAAAACTCATATCTCCGGTTCCACTGATTGGATTTTTGCCACTTTTGGGTCATTTTATTTGTTAAAATTTAGTCTATTTCTCTAACTTGGTTCCGGATTTCTTGTGCTGTGATTTCACTTTATTACCACTTGAGTGCTGCATCAATACTTTACATATTGCCTCTAAGTTAAGCCTGACTGCTTTTGTGTCAAGCTAATGAAGGGTTCAGTGCAGGTAGTGACTTTTGTGGTTCACCTTCACAAGGATAGTATGACATACAGCAGTGAACTTAAGTGAAGTTAAGCTTTTCTGGTGAATGCTTTTGCAGTTCTCATGAGATATCAGGTAGACCAGTGTACTCTGAAGATCATTGTCCATTTTCTGTACTGGTAGTTGAACGTACACCAAATACGATGTACCAGTATTATTAAACTCAGGCTCTCAAAGGGTCACTTACAGTATCTCATTGTATGGAAGGGATTTGATATGGTAGATAAATCATAATGATTAAAGTTAGCTTTCCATTACAAGTTTCAATATAATCACTCACACCTGTCTTTGACAGGGGTTCGTCAGGTGTGGGGTAATGTCAGGAATCTCCTGAAACACCCATACTTTGGGCTAACAAGATGGAGCAGAGACAGGGAAAGCATAGACTCAGTTACCATAGGCTCCAATGGAGAGTATGGTGAGTGACTCTGTGGTGGCTGGGGCACATGGGGGGTGTGGTACTAGATATGTACAAAGATCTTAAGAGTCCTTCCAGGTCATATAAACAGAGTGAGAAGGAACTCACATTGCCTCACAAACGTCATGTTATAAGGTAGCTGGTTTTAATAATCAGCGCTCAACCTTTTATGTCCTTCACATCTGTTTTGTTTTCTCTTAGCTCATCTCATGTTAAGGTTATGTCATGCTTTCCAGTTAAGGGATATTACTCTAACCTGTTTCCTCCCCAGCAGGTTGAGTTCACTTGTCCTGTGTGTCAGGGTATTCCCTGATTGCTCAGATGCTCATCAATGATTATACAGGAGAAGCAGGTAAGACTTCAATATATATAGTATTGTATGTATCTTGCCTTTGGAATTCATAAAAACTACTTTATCTGTTTTATCAGTCACCGTCTTTGGTAATTCCTCCATGCACCTTGGTTCCCTTCATGGTAAGACCTTCTTGTTGTATTTGAGGCCTTACATGTAGCTGAAGTCTATCCTGCTGTTTGTGTCTCTTGTCTCCTCCCTACCCCGTTCTTCCCTGTGGGTATTGTTTCAGGAAAGTTTGCCTTGTGTTCTTGGCTTATGCTAGTGTGAAGTTTGAGGCACATATCTGATGGCATCTGTTACATGCTCAATTCATGACAATATTCGTATACGCTGCAACTTGAGTTCATGAGGGAAAATTATCAAGGTCCAATATATATTCCTTCGATGTATACATCTGAAACACAAGAAGTATAATGAGTCCTATGGCCAATTGGAACAATTAAATATTTTTTCATTGTAATCTTGTTCAGTTATAAGGACGTGAGACCCTCACCCATGAAGGTGGCATGCATCACTAGATGTTTTTTCATTGTAATCTTGTTCAGTTATAAGGACGTGAGACCCTCACCCATGGAGGTGGCATGCATCATTATAGGGTCTGCTGCTTGCCCAGCCAAGATGTTTTTCGCTAAGAGTACTCCAATGTAGGATCTCTTGCCAGATATCTTTTTAAGTTAAGAGCTGAATACGGATGATTTTGATGATGATTGTTCTGTTTTGGAATGCAGTGTTTGAACAATTAAAATTACCTGTAAAAATGTTTATTTTGTTCTTCCTATGGTAAGATGAGATTGTAGAGATAGTTGCTGGGATGTTAAGTAACCATCTCATCCATGGGTCAACAGGTTTCAGCACCAGAATCACCTATATTCACATAACAATCTGAAAAAGCTCTCAGACAAAAGATCCTACATTGGAACCCTGCCAGCTAAAATTGAGCATCTTCCCTAGTCGAGGAGCAGACTTTGTGATGAAGCATGCAACTTTGGTGGGTGAGGGTCTCACCTTCTGGTAACTGAAATTTCAACAAAATATAAGAAAATCGTGTCTCTCAGTTCATAAAAATAAAGTTTTAATGTTCTCCTTGACCACAGGGCTTGTTATTTTGTGGTATATTTAATGTTAACATATACTCTAACATATACAACAGCACTTTGAAACACCATATAGACAGCAATGCACCAATGAAAACCCCCTCCTTCAAAGGCAAACCATCAGCACATTAGTTTCCTTCAAGAAAAGAAATAGAGAGGGACCAACCCCACTGTTGCTCTGACTGAATTCAAAACACTCTTCTCTGCTCAGGCTCCTCATCATTTCAGCTAATGCCATCTTACATAATGTTACTAACCACCAACAATAGCTGCATACTCCCATGCAGTCAGACATCCATCCATTTCATGCCAGACCCTCCCATCGCACATTCGTCATAAAAAGACAGAATTATGTGGATTTGAAAGTAAACCCAGCTTAATGCATACTGCTGGTTGAAGGGTAGACTATTCTCAGATGTTTTTTTCATCAATGTGGATGAGAATTAATAGTCATTTTTCAACATGATTGTAGATAATAGAGACATGAAACAGACCGTACAAAGATGCCACCATTCCCTTAAACCTTTTCTAGTGCAGAGGAAGGCAACAACGTAGCCTTGCAAAATTAATGCTAAACAAATTGCAGCAGTGGGTGGATGAAGAGGTTCGTTCACCACACTGACAAGAATCAGGAAAAACAAGGTACAACAGATAACACCATACACTTGGACCCAGATATTTCAATGAATTGTGTTGCCCTTGCATCACACAGAGTGACGCAAGGGCAATAGAGTGCTTAAGTCAGATTTACCAAGCCACACAAGGCCACCCTGCGTCGCCTTACGTGGTTTGATAAATCTAGTCGCTGCCTTGTGTTACTCTGCGCTGGGAACAGAGGGCAGAGTCCAAAAACACCAGCAGAGTTGCAAGAAGTCTTTTAAGACCCTGAGACTTCAGAAAACAGAAGTCAAGCCAGCAAGTTCTTAGAGTCACTCTCTATTCAAACAGCCGCGGTCTGTGCAGGTAACAGCGGTGGGCGGTGGGGCTGGGTAAGGGGGATTCGAGGGACGATGCTGAGGAAAAATTAAATAAATAAGTAATTTTCCCTCGGCATCGTCCCTGGAAATCCCCCCTTACCCAGCCCCACCACTGTTACCTGCACCGACCGTGGCTGAATTCAAGTGAGATGGGTCTTGTCCTTGTCCTCAGCAGATCAGAGATCACCAGGAAGCAGGGCAGCTCAGCACAGACGTGAAGCAGTTCCTTAGAACAGTCAGTCAAACAGAGTGGCAATCCTTGTAGCACAGCAGTCCTTACTCATGGCAGAGTTCTTCACAGGTCTAGTAGTACACTGTCTTGGTAGGGTCAGAGCCCCATTACTTATACCCAAATGTGCCTTTGAAGTGGGGGATGACTTTAAAGCAGCTCCTTGAAGTGCACAGGTCTCCTTTCACCCCAGCTCTGTTTGTCAAGCTATCTGTGGGCAATAATCAGCCCTTTGTGTGGGACACAGGGCACTGACTATTCAGATGTAAGTCAAAGCTCCTACCCCCCCCCTTCCTGACCAGGAAGGCTATCAGAATGCAGATGAATGCAGATGAGTCCTCTGTCACACCCACTTTTCCTATGTTTATGGCTGTCTAGAGGGACTGCACAAAGTGTAGCTGTCACCCAGCCCGGACAATTATTGGAGACAGGATGCAAGGCACAAGAGCAGAGAAATGTCCACTTTCTAAAAGTGGCATTTCTAAAATAGTAATGTTAAATCCAAAGTTACCATTAAAGATGATTTAGCATTACCATTCCAAAAATATGAAACATGATGCATCTACTCCTTTCTAATCAGGAATTACAGCTTAAACATGTTTACTTTTAAGGAATTCCCAATGCTAATCTATGAGGGGCGTAGGCTTCACAGCAGTGAAAAACCAATTTAGCTGTTTGTCACTACTAGGACATGTAAAACTTAAAAGTACATGTCCTACCTTTTAGTTACACAACCCCTTGCCTTTAAGGCTAGCTAGGTCCAACCATAGGGTTGACTTATGTGTAATAAAAGGGTAGTTTAAGGCTTGGCAAGTTGTTTTAAATGGCAAGTCTAAGTTGCAGTAAACTGCACACACAGGCCCTGCAATGATAGGCCTGAGCCAGGTTCGAAAGGCTACTTGTGTGGGTGACACAACCAGTGCTGCAGGCCCACTAGTAGCATTTAGATTACTGGCCCTGGGTATATGGTATACCACTTTCCAAGAAACATAAATATGCCAATCAGGTATATACCAATGTCACCATGTTTAGTGGAAAAGCGCATGTACTTTAGCAAGATTAGCAGTCCTAAGGTCAACAAAAAGATACAGCAGAAAGTGGAGGTAAGGAGGAAAACAGTTGGGGGAATGCCACCCAATGGGTGACAGGTCTAACACATGACCCCCACAGCTGAAAGTGGGGAGTTCTACCCAACCTCTAGGGAGTTCTCATTACTAAGGCGGAAAAACCTGGATAGACCGTCAGCATTGGCGTGGTCTACCCCTGGTCTGTGTTGCACCCTGAAGTCGATACCCTCTAGGGAAATGGACCACCTCAACCATTTTGTTTTCTCACCCCTTATTTGCATGAGTCACTTGAGGTGCCTGTTGTCAGTCTAAATCAGGATGTGAGTGCCAAACATGTATGGCCTCACCTTCTTCAGTGCCCAGACCGCAGCAAAAGCTTTTCACTCAGTAGCACTCCACCTCTGTTCCCTGGGGAGTAGCCTCCTGGAGATGAAGGCTGCAGGTTGCTCTAGGCCCTACTCATTAAGTTTGGACAGTACTGACCCTATGCCATGCTCTGAGGCATCTGTCTGAGCGATAAGCTCCTTGGAGAAGTCTGGGGCCCTGAGCACAGGGGCTGTGTACATGGCTTGCTTCAGGGAGTCAAATGTAGTTTGGAATGCCTCTGTCCAAATCACATTTCTGGGCTGCTTCTTAGAAGTCAGCTCTGTCAAGGGGGCAACAATGGTGCCTTATCCCTTGACAAACATCCTGTAGTAAACAATGATGCCCAAGAATGCTCTGGCCTCAGTCTAGGTTTTAGGGGGCTCCCAGACCATGATAGTCTCTATTGTGGCCTGGAGGGGCTGCCGCTTACCCCTGCCCAGCAGGTGTCTCAAATACACCACAGACACCTGCCCTATCTGTCACTTACTGACCTTGATAGTCAGGACTGCCTGATGCTGAGCCTGAAGCACTTCCTGGAGTTGAAAAAGGTGGTCCATCCAACTGCTACTGAAGACTGCTATGTCATCAAGATAAGCAGCTGAGAAGGCCTCCATACCAGCGAGTACCTGGTTTACCAACATCTGGAAGGTGACTGGGGGATTCTTGAGTCCAAAGGACATCACACTGAACTGGTAGTTGCCCTTTGGAGTAAAGAAGGGTGACCTCTCCTTGTCAACATCTGCTAGGGAGATCTGCCAGTACCCTGATGTAAGATCAAAAGGAACTTAAGTACTGGGTAGCCCCTAACAGGTCAATCAGCTCATCATCCCGGGTGATTGGATGAGTATCTTTCTTGGTCACAGATTTTAGCCCTCTATAATCCACACAGAACCTCAGTTCAGGTTTGGTGCCCGTTCGGGCAGCTTTTGGTACCAGAGCCACAGGATTGAACCAGAGGCTACTGGAGGGTTCTATCACCCCCAGTTCCAGCATTTTAGAGACTTCGCTCTTGATGCTGGCTCTCACCTTATGTGGCAACCTGTAAGACTGATTCTTAACAGGGAGGTTGTCCCCTGTGTGCACATCATGAGTGCACAAGTGGGTAGTCCCAGGATTAAGGAAGAACAGAGAAAAGTACTGTCCCAGCACTTGGTGATAGTCCCTCTACTGCTCAGGAGTTAGTAAGGAAAAGGATTAATCCCTCCACAGACCCATCCTTCTCCTTTGAGTGCAAAAGGTCAGCGAGAGGTTCGCCATCTGTCAACAGCAACATAGTGATCTAAGATCTCTCAAAGTAGGGTTTGAGGCAATTGATGTGAAGCACCCAGTGGGGTTGCCTGGGGGTCTTAAGATCTACCAGGTAGGTGGCCTTACCTTTCTTCTCAAACACCTCATAAGGCCCAGTCCAAAAGTCCTGGAGGGCTCTGGTTTCCATGGGTTCCATCACCCACACCTTCTGCGCAGGCCGTAATTCCAAAGTGGTAGAATTTTGGTCATACCACTCTTTCATCACAGCCTGACTGGCTTCTAAGTTGTTACAAGCTTGCTTCCACAACTTAGCCATCAGGCATCTGAAGGCCAACATGTAGCTCACTACATCCTGGGGAGTCATCCTGGGAGCTTTCTCCCACCCCTCTTTCACCAGACTCAGAGGTCCTCTAACAGAGTGCCTGCAGAGATGCTCAAATGGAATGAAGCCCACTCTCTTCTGTGGTACCTCCCTGTAGGCAAACAGCAGGCAGGGTAAGAAGATGTCCCAATTATTCTTCAGGGGCTCAGGTAGGCCTCTAATCATGCCTTTCAGGGTCTTGTTGAATCTCTCAGCAAACCCATGGATTGTGGATGATAAGGAGTGGAGAACTTGTAGGTTACCCCACACTCCTTCCACGTTGACTGCATGTATGCAGTCATGAAGTTTGTGCCCTGTCAGACCCACTTGAGTAAAAATCCCCATCAGGGCCTTTGCCACTGCAGTTGCAGTCATGGTCCTCAGAGGGATTGACTCTGGGTACCTAGTGGCATGATCCGCCAGAATTCAGTCTGGAGATCCATAGGCCCAACAATGTCAATGCCCACCCTCTCAAAGGGTGTTCCAACACAAGGCAAGGGATTAAGAGGAGGCTTCAACCTCGGCCCTGTGTTCCCACTGGCCTGCCAGGTTACACCCCCCCTGCAGAATGCATCTGAGGATGTCCTAATCCTGGGCCAATAAAAGTATGGAACAACCCTTGCAAAGGTCTTCTCTTGGTCCAGGTGTCCAGTCAGGGGAATCTTGTGAGCCAGGTGCAGTAGGAAGGTCCTGTAGCTTTGGGGGACTACCAGGGCCCTTGCTGTCCCATGCACAGGAGCTTAGGCTCACTGTAAAGGAGGTTGTCCTTCCAGTAAATGTGATAATTTCCAGAGACATCACCTGCTGCTTGGGCTTCAGCCTGTTTCTCCATGCCCTCAAGGGTTGGACACTCCTTCTGTGCCCTACAGAACTCCTCTTTGGTGGGTCCTCCATCTACATGTCATCCAGCAAGTGTATGCAAGTCATCAAGGGAAGCAATGCCCTCCTCAGCCGCCTCCTCGGTGGCCACCACAGGTGCCCCATCCACCTCACTGGGAAGACACTCAGGGGCTGGATTTCCATGCCCTCTGACTTTCGCCTTTTTAGCAGCTGACTGGGCCATTGTTCCAGACACCAGCCCCTTCTGACCTCCATCCTGGGCAGCCATGGACCTTGTTGTTGCACAGATCCAGTCAGGTAACCCCAACATCTCTGGACCAATAGCTATCTAAAGATAACTAAATTCTAATAGATAGCATCACATATTTTGATATAGGTAAGAGAATTAGTTCATTAAAGTTTTTCCTGAGGAGTACCTCTTAGCCTATTTTTAACACCACACTTCTTACACTTTAACACTGATCTACTTCCAAGCCCCACACACCCGCACCTCACAAAACGGCAGACGAAAAAGATCTCCGGTAAAGAGCCCCCATTGAGGGTGCCCATCGGGCATTGCAGCGCTGGCCCAACATGGAGCAAAAGCCCAATGATGTAGCATGACACCTATCTAGGTGTGTGAGGGCATTTGTTCCTGCAGTCACGCTCCCAGCGGACCCTGAGAAACAGTCATTGACCTACATAGACACTCATACTTCACTAGGAACTGCATACCCTTTATATGTTGTCTAGATTATTTGGAGCATGTATGCTGGCTCTTGATGCACTCTAAGTCCCTCCTTTTTGTTAAACAATCCCAACATATCCACATGAGCCTTGAGTTATACTTCCTTCCAGATAGTGTCATTACCCAACAAACAGTCCACAGGCATGGCAGGGCTCACAGCAACTTTCAGAAGACTTGCAACCCCCCCCACACCACCACCTCCCCACTCAAAGGGAACAAGGGCCATTGGATAGTGACCCTCTCCATTGTCAGCCACCACAACTTGGTGTAATGCATTTTGAATTACCTGCTGTGGAGACACGAGCTGACTCCCTACCATAGTCATGCTGGCACCTGTATCCCTCAAAGCCTCTACACCTTGCCTATTGATGGTGACCCATTCCCTATACTTCTTAGTATTTGAGGGCACATAGATCTTAGGAACCCTCTGACTGTCACCCAGGGACACTAGGATCCCCCCATTAACAAGGACAGACTCCTCCCCCAGCACTACACAAGCCACCCATGGATTATTTCCTCCATTGGGTGGTGGCGCTCTTTTTGTGGTGGTGGAGTGAGCTAAAGAATGATGATGGATTAAACCCAGATCAGTTGACTGGGGGTGAGTGTTTGATTAGCTCAAGCGCTCCGTCCATCATCCCCTTTGGTATCGCTTTGTTCTCCCTAAGTTGGCAGGGTATGCCCAGACGTGGGTCCCTTGCTCACTTTGCCACTGGATTCAAGCTAGCCTGGCTGATGATGGCTGAATAGCCAGAAACCGGTCCCAGGATGCTTGTTTCCGGTCCAGGGAAGACATGGCTTGGCAGTTCGGGCTGGACTGTTCCCATGAGGCACAGGGTCAGACTGATTTGCATATGGCCATGTCTGAACTGGGGTGGTGGAGTGAGCTAAAGAATGATGATGGATTAAACCCAGATCAGTTGACTGGGGGTGAGTGTTTGATTAGCTCAAGCGCTCCGTCCATCATCCCCTTTGGTATCGCTGGGGTAAATCCAAAGGTCAGGCTAACAACAATTTAGGGTAGGCCAGCTCCAGGACTCAGACATTTCACGCTGACAAAGTGCCTTGGATGGACGTCGAAGATCCAGGAGATGAGTCGAGGAGGCGTAGTGTGATCGACTATTCCGTGAATGGAGGCACTGATATGCACTGTCGATGGAAGCTTCGTCGATGAACCCCTGTATGACGCAGGCACTGTGTCATCGTCGAGCCACGCTATCCATCGTTGCCGAGCTGCGCTGGCTGTAGAATCACTGTCGTTGGGCAGCCGCTGCACACTGCGTCGAAGGATGCGTCAGTTCCTATCAGTGCAAAGTCGTGGCTGCGTCAATGTCGAAAAAGCCTCAGAAACCCACTTCTGAGGCCCAGGACTGGAGGGGCACCTCAGGCAAGGATAGGACTCACAGAGGGCAGAGTCCAGCAGTACCAGTAGAGTTGCAATAAGTCTTTTATGACCCTGAGACTTCAGAAAACAGGAGGCAAGCCAGCAAGCCGCTCGAGTCACTCAGGGTTCAAGTGAGATGGTTCCCATCCTTGTCATCAGCATGGCAGAGATCAGCAAGCATCAAGGCTGCTCAGCACAGCAGTGAAGCTGTTCCTTAGAACAGTCAGTCAAGCAGAGTGGCAATCCTTGCAGTACAGCAGTCATTACTCCTGGCAGAGTACTTCACAGGTCCAGAAGTGTACTATCTTGGTAGGGTCAGAGCCCCAGTACTTATACCCAAATGTGCCTTTGAAGTGCGGGATGACTTCAAAGCAGCTCCTTGAAGTGCACTGGTCCCCTTTCTTCCCAGCCCTCTATGCCAGGCTATTTGTGAGTGGTGTTACCACTCTTGTCCCTGTCATGCCCCATTTGCCTAGCGTAATTGTTTTCCTGTCCACATCTTTCTATCTTTCCCTTTTAAATCCCCTCTCCTCCATCATTGGCAAATGCACACCATGTGATGTGAGGTGTCACTATTTAAAGAACGCCTATCACCGACTCGAGTTGCTTGACTTTGAAGTTTTCTAGTATACTTGAATCCCGGCAGAGAGAGAGAACGCAGGAGCGCTTATCTCTCAACTCTTTCGTCTCAGGTGCGCGGCCGGAGCCGCGAGCACATCTTGAAATATACAGACCGCGGACGCGGTTTCATTGACCTTTGACCCTTTCCCGGAAGTGGCAGGAGCGGCGAGCACATCTTGAATTCCATCGACAGTGGACGCGGTTTCCATCGCTCTTTGAACCTTTCCCGTACGTGGCAGGAGCCGCGAGTACTTCCTTATTTCAACAGACCGCGGATGCGGAGTCGTGTCCTTTAAACCTTGAACCCCCTCACTCATGTTTTAACCGCAAATGCGGTTCATTGCTTCTTAACCCTTTCCGAGTGCACAGTAGGAGCTGTGTTCTCTATCCTTTCTTCATCAGACCGCAGGAGCGCTTCATGGTTTTCCCTTTTGACTTACCAGTGCGCTGCAGGGGCTGTGTACATTAACATTTCTTCCTCAGACCGCAGGAGCAGTTCATTGTTTACCCTTTTGACTTCCGGGTGTGCGTCAAAAGCAGCATTACACCTTATCACGATCGCAGGCGTGGTCCCCTGGTTGTTGGAGTTCCCCGTCTCTACTTCAAAACCTCTGGAGTTCCGAGGTCTATCGGGAGCAGTATTCATTTCAAGGATTATGATACTAAGCTCTACCCACCTTTGAATCTTGGTGAGTGCACATCCTTAAGTTTCTTCTACCACTGTAGAGTAGGTCTCCTTAGTCTATCGTATGCTTACCTCTTTTCTGTTCCTTCTCTAAAGTCCCACTCCTGTTTGTGTCTTCCAGACTTTGGCCTACTCGTTTAATCCACAAAATCCTCAACAAGACAAACACTGTATGCGGTTCCCTTCACACCCTATCAAGAAACTCCCGAACTCTACGCCCATCACCAGTATCCTCAACCCCAAAAGCATCTGGTGGGGTATATTCACATCCCTTTCCCCTTGGGATCAATCGCCCATCCTGTTGTAGTCAGTGTGGTGGATTGGTCTGGAGGTGAGAGGGTAGACTCTCTCCGTTTCCGAGGTTCCTGGTTTTCAGGTGAGTGGGTTTTGTGACAAGTGGTAATCAGCCCTTTGTGTGGGCACAGGACACTGCCTATTCAGCTCCCACGTCTCCTTCCTGCCCAGGAAGTCTATCAGAATGCAGATGAATGCAGATGAGTCCTCTGTCACAACCACCCTTCCTGTGTTTGTGGCTGTCTAGAGGGAATGCACAAAGTGTAGCTGTCACCCAGCCCAGACGTGTATTGGAGACAGGATGTAAAGCACATAGAGCAGTAAGTCAGAGAAATGTTCACTTTCTACAAGTGACATTTCTAAAATAGTAATCTTAAATCCAAATTTACAATTAAAGAGGATTTAGCATTACCATTCCAAAGATATGAAATATGATGCATCTACTTCTTTCTAATCAGGAATTACAACCGAAAGTGTTTTAAGGAATTCCCAATGCTGGCCTATGAGAGGAGCAACACTCACAGTAGTGAAAGATTTAGCTGCTGTTTGTCACTACCAGGACATGTAAAACTTAAAAGAACACGTCCTGCCTTTTAGTTACACTGCACCCTGCCCTTAGTGCTACTTAGGGCCTGCATTAGGGGTGACTTATGTGTAATAAAAGGGGAGTTAAGGCTTGGCAAGTGGTTTTAAATGCCAAGTCAAAGTGAATGTAAACTGCACGCCCAGGCCTTGCAATGACAGGCCTGAGAAAGGTTTGAAAGGCTACTTGTGTGGGTGGCACAGCCAGCGCTGCAGGCCCACTAGTAACATTTAGATTACAGGCCTTGGGTATATGGTATACCACTTTCCAAGGGACTTATAAGTAACCTAAATATGCCAATCAGGTATATACCAATATCACCATGTTTAAGGGAGAAGCACATGCACTTTGAGCACTTTACCACTGCTAACTAGTGTTAGAGTCCAAAGGCCAAAAAAAGAGGCAGCAAAAAGTGGAGGTAAAGAGGAAAAAAGTTGGTGGGAAGACCACCCTAAGTAGGACAGGTCTAACATGACATGTCTGGCATTAGTAGTCCACCTGCTCTCATGACCGCATAGAGTCTTGGGGTTTAAGCCTAGATTTCCTGCCTGCCCAAATGAAGGTTTTAATGTGTTTTTGTTTAGCATTTGGAGTGTCGTTTTTAAATGGAAGCATACTAAAACCATAATTAAACTTAAGGGCTCTTACCATTTTCACAACCTGGACTCTGCCCCACAGGGAGAGGTGTAGAGAGGACCATAGGAGAAATTCATTTCCTTTTGAGCCATCTGCAGGTTCAGATTAACTGTTACCATGCCCTCCAGTCCTTTGCTAACCAAAATGCCCAGGTATTTGAGCTGGGAATGTTTCCAATTGAAACTGAGATTATTAAGTGTACGTCTGAGTGGATATTTCATGATAGGGAGATCCTCGCTTTTAGTCCAGTTGATTTTGTACCCGGAAAAGTCAGAGAAGGCTATCATAAGGCACTTTAAATGTGGCACTGAACTGTCTGGGTCACTAAGTACGAGGAGAATGTCATCAGCGTAGAGCAGGAGCTTGCTTTGGCTGGCTAAAGTTACTATGCTTTTCATCTGCTTACATTGGCGATTAGCTGCTGTGAGCAGCTCTAACACTATCAAGAATAGGAAGGGAGAGAGTGGTCACCCCTGTCTCATACCTATATATATGGCAAAAGGTCTAGGAGTGTAAAGATAAGGGCCCCCTGCTAATGGGTGGGAGTTCCTCTAGGCAGGGAAAGAATTAGAGTGTACAGACTTAGGGCAACTCATATATTCATGCTAGACATGGTAGGACTTACATGGACATATGGGGACAACAACCAAGTACTGCAAACTGATACAAAAGTTTTTTCAAATCGTACATAAAATCTAAACAGTACTAATAAGTGTGTAGCAATATGGTTCACATCCACACTCCAGTCATATCTGCATTCACTCTAAAGTCAACCACACAATAAAAACAAGGTACACAGACAAGGACATAGACAACTGTGTTAAGAAAAAACACTGATATTTCCTGCTTAAAATGTTTTGTAATGCACAAATGGTCAATAAGAACTGATAATAAGTAATATATGGGATTAATTATTAGAATAAGCAGTTCATGGTTTAACAATCACATTTCTTTCAATGCCCATTTCAGCATGAGGTGCCTTCTTCAGGAAAGTCACTTAGGACACTTTTATGGTACCAGAGTATGGTCTCCAAGGAACCTTAGGAGGGATGCACTAGTTGTGCTTGATTGGGGTATAGAGGTTCCTAAATATGCCTAGCCCCGTGTTGAGGTGGCTGGAGTTGGCTGTAATATCCATAATCAGGTGGGTGGAAACTCCATAGATGTCCATCTGGGAGGAAAGTAATGACATGCAGTACATGCGATTCAAAGCAAGTGTTAGGGGCTGGTGCACGTTCCGTACGGATGCATATCAGGCATACATAGATGTATATGAAAATACTGGTGCCGCAAGTGGTTGACGGTAACCAATAAATAAATTGTGAATCGTAGCTGATGATCGACTGGAAATGGGATACAACGAATTAGGCAGCCGGACGCTGTCTGGCAAAAGGTCTGGGACATATGACCCCCATAAGCAATCTGTGCAGTGGGATCTGAGTAGAGCCATTTGCCCTTCATAAGAACTTCTGGGCCAATTGCAGCTCTTCTCAGTGTTCAGAACAGGCATCCCCATTCACCTAGGTCAAATGCCTTCTTGGCACCCAGGGATAACAGTATTTTGTTATCTATGTCGTCCTTCACCTTCCAGAGTACATTCACCAGTAGCCTCATATGATTTCTGGACAAAGCCAACCTGCAAGTTATGAATGAGGCTTGGTATGACTTTTCTGAGTCTTGTGGCCAGTACTTTGGCAGAGATCTTTACATCTCTGCTGATCAGGGACGTCGGGTGGTAACTAGCACATTGAGTTAGGTCTTTATCTGCTTTTGGGATGAGACTGATAATTGCTTTGTTAAATTCAGGATGCAGTCCAGGTTCCGTGTCTGCTATCTAAAATAGTTTGTAAAGAAGATGCACCATAATATGCTTGTTCAATTTGTAAAATTCATCAGGAAAGCTGTCTACCACCGGTGCCTTGTTGTAGATCATGTCAGAGATCACTGATGCTATCTCATGCTCAGTTATCTTGCCCTCCAGTATCTGCCTTTCTTCGTCCAAGAGAGAGGGCAGGAGGACATGTGCCAGGAAAGTTTGCACAGAAGCATGTCTTCACCCACTTCTACACTGTATAAACCCACCGTAATCGGGCAAAAGCCTCTGCTATCTCCACACGGTGGGTGATCAGATTATCCCCTTGGTCTATGACTGCCAGTATGGCTTGTTGCATCTCCCTTTGTCATAGTTGTGCTGTCAATAATCAGACAGCTTTTTCCCATTGTTCATAATGTCGCCACTTCAACCTTAAGAAAGCTTATATTTCAGCTGCATGGTTTAGTGAGAGTTCAAGTCAAACTTCACTCTTTCAAGTTGTCTAAGGAGTTGTGGAGTAGGTCTTGCAGTATATTGTTTGGTCAGTGTAGACATTTCTAGTTCTAAGGTCGCAACTGCCTCCCACAATGTCCTTTTCCTAAGGGCCAAGTCTCTCATCAGTTCCCCTCTGACGGTAGCTTTCCCTACAGACCAAAGAACCTGAGATGAGGTAACCAAGTGTTCATTGTCATTTAAATAATGAAGCAGATTGTGGTAAGTTTCCATTTATCTTCAGGCAGTTTGGAGTTGGACATGTTTAGGTGCCTGTGTTTGGCAGTGAGTTTGACATGGCCTAAGTCCATTTGAAGAGCCACTAGAGCATGGTCAGATATCCCGCAGTCTATTATTATGCAGTCCCTCAATAAGGCCACTGCATTGTGGATGATAAGAAGGTAATAAATTCTGGAGCATGTTCCATGCATACAAGAGAGGAAGGTGGACTCCTTATCTCTCAGGTGTAACAGTCACCAAGGATCTACCAGACCATGGTCTCTCATTAGGTCCCCTAACACTGCCCTGTCCGGAGAGTTAACTTTGTCAAGAAGGTCCAGATCTGTCAATATGTGGGTCAGATGGCAAGTTCCAGTCACTGCCGACCACTATCTTGGTGCGCCCAAATGTCATTAGTCTCAAAATACTCGAGAAAAATGCTGCCCTGTGGGAATTTGGATCATATATGGAGCCCACTTCAGAGTGTTCCTAGTTTTCAGTCTCATATAACCATTATCTACACATTGGGTCAAGCCATGTACTTTGTACTGCATTTTGTAGGGACTTCCTAATTAGGATTGCTACATCACACTTCTTCGGTGAGGGAGGAAGTAGTGTCATCAGTGAAGTGGCATCACTGTTAATAATAAGGCTGCTACTAATCACCCTGCCATCCCAGTCCCTCTTCAATTTGCCTGATTCGAGTTTTGAGAGATGTGTCTCTTGATGTAAGGCGATCTCTGGCGACTTAGCAGCTAAGTAGGTGGGGATCTTTTTTCACATAATGTAATGTGTCAGGGCATTTACATTAAGGGAGAGGACACAAAGGTTTTTGGAGCGTGATTGCCATGCCATGGTGTTGGTAAATCAGCAGTGGTATATAGACCCAAGGAATGGGAGGGCACAAGCCATCAGAAGATGAAAGCCCGGAGGAGGGCGACTTCAAAAAGCAAGGTTTGTGGGTGGGGTTCTCCTTTGGGGTAGGAAGCCAAAGGCCGGGTTGGGTGTGTACTGTTGGGTGAACCACTGTGGAGCAATGGCTCATATCAAAAGAAAAGGCAAAACAAAGTGGTACAACACACAGTACACTTCCAAAGATCACAGCAAGTGACTAACAAATTATCTGCGAACTTCTTTGTGCAAGTGAGTTATATCCCTTTAGTCCTACCACCCAGCACCCCACAATAAAACTTGTTTGGCCAGGGCAAGCTTATTGCTTATAGAGGGTGATAAGCCCTACAGAAGTACCAAGTAAATAATAGAAAGGCATATTCAAAACAATGAGTCCAGAGCAGTGTTGCAGAGCACTATGGTCAAGGTGAAAAAGACTCATGAAAAAGAGCCATTCCTCACTGGCCTAATGACCTGCCGTCTGACTCAGCAAATTAGACAAATCTTACCCTTTCTCTGCTACGGCATATGTTCAGTCTCGTGTCCATTCACCTGGGTCCGCCAGCCCATTGTCAAGGTTTGAGTGGAGAGCATCACTTGTCCCTAATCCAACAGTTTTTTGCATGAAAGTTCTTCTTGTCATCTTCCCAATGTTTCAGCACAGATTCCAGTCTTTGACGTTCCGTGGTGGAGTCCCCTCAAGGGTCACCTGTAACCAGGGGTTTGGTCACTGCTGGTCGATTTGGGGTATCCGACATGCCCTCTGGGAGGGAACCTTCCATGTCTAGAGTCTCCAGCGCATCCAGAAACAGTTCAAGATCTGTTGGATCAGTAAACTCTTTATGTATACCATTGATGGTGAGCAGCATCGTGGGCAGTTTCAGCAACCCATAACATATTTCCGGTTTTCTGTCTAAGTGTCTCATCACCAGGCATGTTTTTCTACAGGCCATGGTTTCATGAGAAAGGCATGCTGCTATTTACACGAATGTGTCTTTATAGGTGAAAGGCCCATTTCTTGCTTAGTGGCCATCATGAGTTGCCTGGCCTGTTGGCGGCAAAGGAGGCAAGCTATGATCGTCTGAGGTGCCGACAGGGCCGGACTGGCCGTAGTGGGCACCAGGCGTTTCCCCGGTGGGCCGCTAGGGTGGGGGCCGGTTTTGGGCCCCTGGGGGGCCGTTTTTGTTACCGGGGTCGACAATATCGGCCCCCTGTAACAAAATCGGCCGAAACCGGCGCTCGCAAACTGCTCGGCTTCACCCCCCTTCACCCCAGGGGGGGCCGGCCGAGCAGTATGCCAGGGCCGGTTTCGGTTGCCAGTCCGGCCCTGGGTGCCGACTGTTTCTGACTCATGCGCATACGCAGATGGTGGGCACAGCGGAACTCCAGGGGTGGGTCAAACTTAAGGCCGGTAAGCTCCGGTAGAAAGGATGTCATAAAACCAGCCGCATCATCAGACTCCACCCCTTTGGGGATACCAATAAAGCGGGCTTTGTTCTTTCTGCTTCGGTCTTCCATCCCTCATTATGTGGGCTAATCTGACAGTTGCACCAACACTACAAAACGGTCACCCGCCCAAGTATACGGATATAGAGAGGCCCAGATAAAGGGTCCTAAGATTACATTCCAACACTTCAGGCTGACAAACACAAAGTTTCAAATATTTGAAAAAAGGAAAAGTTTTCTTTAATTAAGTTATTAAATTAACCATATTATTTTTCATTTATTTGCATAACACCAAACATAATATCAATTTACACAAACATATACATGGATAAAACATACAAAGTCATCTATAAAATTATATATATGTCCCACACCAAAAACTCATAAACATCGGTCATACCAGCATTCATTCATAGTATCATACCCATTCATTCCTCAACAAAACCACATGTCTAAAACATTATAAATCGCTCCAGATGGCATAGTTCCAAAAATGGAGCATTCTCGTGTATCCTTCTGATAGTAGATGGGAAAGGTCCAGAGGCACGAGTAGATTTAAGCGTCAACGCGCGTTTCAGTGCAAAGCCCTCAAGGGGCTACACCTTCATCAGGGCGTAGGTGGATAAATAGTGTGGGACACACAACCACACCTAGGATCACAAAAAAAGTATAAGCAATTTGTACATTTATATGCTTCAATGAATAAACTGTACATATTTCTTTATGTCAAGATCTATGATACCATTCGTGTAGCACAAATCAGCCCAAAGGTGAAACTCAGTTGAGGATTCATTGTTTAAAAAAGTTTAAAAACGGAATAGTGTGTACCAAGGAATAAGTTTTAACACATCAATAGAAAAACATAAAGAAAACCCATGTGCTTCACACCATTGTGCGCAATGAATAGGTTGTGCAAAATAGCAACTCACACCAAGCGTAGAAAGAGAATTGAATTAATTTGAATTAAAAGTGCATGAAGAAAAATCTCACATATAACGTACTCAGAATAATAATTCGTCAAACAAACCGAAAATTCCTTAGATAATAGAAATGTTCACTAGGGTTCTTTTTGTAAGGTCGTTAATAAGACCTGACCCCCAAGGACAACAGTATCTGAAATGAAAGCCCGGGCATGAGTATATAACAATTAATCAAATATATCATAAAAGACATGAAAAACTCATGCGCCAGAAAGTGCATACCAAGGATCCAAAGTATTTCATAGATCTCTCATGGAACTAATCCAACAGATCATTAAGCCCGCTAGTAACCCCACATAGGGGGATCGATAATATCTGGTCAATGGCCCAATCGTGAAACATCAAATGGGGACTTGATGCACTTCCGACTGAAAAAGGAAAGAAAAACAGGGGGGAAAAAAGATATTCAGTTTCAAGAAACAATACAAAACAGTCAACCAGTCTGTAAAAGTCATCGCGTATATAGCACTTACAGTTTTTAACGCACGTTTTATTAAACCGATAGATAAGGCAAGCCAAAAAAGATATTTCATGGCGATATCAGGTTTGTACAGGGAATAAGTAATGAAATAAACCCAAACCTAAACAATACATCAATAAGTCTCTTCGTACACACAGAAGACATGGCGCAAAGGTATAATCCCAGGGGAGAGTAGCAGAGATACCCTGAATATACGCAGGCTAAGGTGGCAAGCCCTAAGAATTCACAAAGCGCCAAGATGTACAAGGCCATTTTTACCTTACCGGCAAAGACGGTTAATACAAAAAGCACGATGGCTTCAAACACTACAAAAAACTAGGCTATAAAGAGATAAAATACCGCAGCAAAGGGATGTACGCTTACCGAAAACCGGGATGATGATATTCTTAAACGGGGTACCTCGAGTTGTCGACTGGGAAAAATCCTAACAGCCAAGACGCATAAAGTGAAAACGGCGCAATTTAAATATCTCCCGGCGTCATACGTACGCCAACGGAGGATAAATAATGGCATAGAGATAGAGAGCGGACAAAGTTCTGCTACAATTCTCAAAGAGGCACAGGGGCCATCTTTAAATAATCTTTTTTCAAGGGAATCAACCCGATAATAGAGTGGAATAATATAAAATCAAAACCCGTCGCTACGCAATCATCGCTGAGGAGTAGGATTCAATAACGGAAAAAATCCTCCTGTCAGTTTCTGGGGAAATAGATGAAAATAATATATAAAAACTGAAGGACCATACAAATAATAAAAATAAAATAAATAATAAGTATACTGACAAAGAATATATAATAAAGATAGGAGAAATAATACATATACTAACAATGAATAAATAGTAAAACATAAATAATTAAGAGGTCAAAAGTGTTCTAGATAAAACACTAAAACACTCGATATCCACAGTGCATGCAGAATAACATTAATGCTTAAATGATCGCGTTTTCCCACGGACAGTGTTCATTCAGACCTTTGCTGACAGAATTTAGAAAATAAATCCAAAATACCTCTCTTTTCTTCCTAATCACAGTCGGATCCTTGCCAGGAATAACTAGAATTTTCTCTAGAATTGACCACTTAAGGTCACTTTCAGTGTGATTTTTCTCAAGCCAGTGGCTAACTAAAGGGGCCACAACCTTCTTTGTTCGAATATTGGATTTGTGTTCCCCAATTCTTATCCTACATTCCCGTCCTGTTTCTCCAATATATATAAAATCACATGGGCATGTGATAATATAAATAATGTTGGAGGAGCGGCAATTGGTCATTTCTTGTAGGGTTATCACTCGCTCTTTGATTTTAATAGTATGGCCCACGATAGCATTGAGGCAAGCCTGGCAAGAGCCGCAGCGATGATTCCCTTTTACAGGTTCAAGGCCTGTGATAGATTTTTGACAAAGGGCGGGCAATTCCGGAACTTTACCTTTCACCAGATGATTCTTAAGGTTTTTATTTCTCTTAAACGCAAAGAGAGGTTTGGGGAGTTTGTTATCACACTCATTCATATTTAATAAATACCAAAGGGAGTTGATGGTTTGTCTGACTTTATGATTGATGTTAGAGTGTTTGGTGACACACACCAGCTTCTCCATCTGTCTAGTCTCATTGGTTTGAAACATGGTATCTCGATTAAAGTACCTGGCCCTTTTAAAGGAATCTTTGATCAATTTAGGGGGATAACCCCGATCGGCCAGTCTTTCCTTTAGGATGTCCGACTGTTTAAGGAAATCCCGGATGTCAGAACAGTTTCTCCGCAAGCGGAGAAACTGACTGAAGGGGATACTGTCCTTCTGACAGCGGGGGTGATAACTTTCATACTGCAACAAAGTATTTCTGGCGGTGGGTTTGGTGTATAGAGAGTCAAAGAGTTCATTCTGGTTGTGCTCAATCCATACATCCAAAAATTCCAGTTTACAGTTACTGGAGTGTGCTGAAAATTTCAGGTTTGTGTCTGCAGCATTAATCCATTGGATAAATTCATCTAGGAAGTCTGGTTCCCCTCCCAGATGAAAAAGATATCATCAATAAATCGAGACCAAGCTCGAACATTTTCATAGAACGGGGCCATATCATTGTATATATTGGTCTGTTCAAAATATCCCATATATAGGCAAGCTATACTTGGAGCGCAAGAGTTGCAACACTAAAAATGCCCTATGTTAGTGCAAGTAAATTATTCACTAGGTCATGACTAACAGTTATAATCAAACAATGGCAGCTGAATGTGGGGTGATCACATTCCAATCACACATTCAACAAACAATGACTGAGGTAGACAAATTATTTGCTCGTCTTTCAGCACAGTTTGCATTACATCTACAAGAAAACTAAGGCTTCCTTTAGTCACACATATTAAGTGGGATTTCATTGTTTGATAGATGGGGAGACAAATGTCTTTTGTAATGAGGGAGATGTTTCAAACTATAATTTTCACACTCAGAGTGGCCTGACTCTGTGTGTTCCTGGGATTTGGTGCCGTTTCCGAAGATACATCATAATGACTTGAGAATGAGCATCATGCACATACACGTTTAGGATGTTCTGTACTTGTTATTTGCTCTTACTTTGTGCATATGTCCACATATACTTCTGCATTCATTTATGGCATTTCTAAAAGCACATATGCGACCACAGCGAGCTACAGAGTGCCGCAATAGATATGAGCAGTGAGAAGAGCTTATTTGGGGTCATGAGGCATTTAGAGGAAATGTTTTCCGTCAGAGAGCTTGTTTTTGCTATCCTTACAGTAATAACAATAGTACCACTACTTTGTATCAAAATCAGCACACTTGCTATTAATTAATCAATGCATTTAAAGCCTCTAGACTCAATCCAGAATCCAAGCCAGACCTGCGCTGCTTACATTTGAAAGCCTCTTATCTTCATTCTCATATATTTGTAATGTAAGTGCTAAATAAATAAGATTTGGGAATTTAGGTTGAATGTAGTGTGTCTAATGAATTTGAAAGTTATTTACGAAGTCGGGATGTGCAAGAAGGTGATTGACTTTGTCCTTTATTATTTGTCAACAGTTTCAAAATACACAATCCAGCATGGACCCTGCATGCAGTAGTGAAGAAGTCACAACTTGTAGGTAGAAGTAAGAACACTTTATAGTAGAAACACCCCTTCAATGCTCTCCTCTCAGGGCTATTCACACCAACTACATCACACTAAGACTGTAAATGTCATCTGGGGGAATGTATAAACTAGGATAAATGGAAAGAGTGAAGGGGGAACTGAGACTAAAGGTGCGACTACTTACATGTATTTGTGTTGCACTACAGTCACACGGTGGACAGTGTAGCTTGATGTAGCGGAAACAGCATTTTATTCATAGGTATGTATTATAATCACACGTGTAGAGTGCACCCGCATATAATCTTCTGTTGTAGTAACATGAAGTGTTAGAATTGTGAATTGTATTAACCTGAAACGTGATGTGCCTGGGCCCATGAGAATGTAACATGGAGGATTAACTTAGAAAGTGAATATACGTAGCAGAAAACATTAACGTGAAGAATTTGTGTTGTGAAACTGACAATTAGTCATGTATTAAAATTGTTTATTAATCGTGTCATTTTAATGTAGGTAAATGCATTTAATTGAATGTGCCTTATTTTCCTATGCAAATTTGTAAAGCTTATATGTTAGCTTCTTATGTTAGCTCAATTTTGTAGGCCTGAAATGCATTTCCCTAGAAACTCTTGCTTTTGAATTAATAGCTAAATTTCATGTGTGCTGTGGAATTTGTTCTTTCTCACGTTTTGTGTTGCAGGTGAAAGAAGTGCTCTTGTTAACTAGGATAATGTTTTATTAGTCAGGTAAGGAGAGAAGAAGTTACATCTTAAACCTGGGTCGATAAAGGAAGGCTGTTGTGTTTCACACAGGAGAAGGCCTGGGAACCAAGGTCAACTTGTTGCAACCCGAGAACGCTGTTATCCCATGGAAAACTACCTTTAAGATCGTACTCAGAGCAGATGGCGTGACCCGCAATGACTCTTGCGAAGGATACCTGAAATATTGGGATGTTGAAAGTAGGGAAAGTGCCCACCTCTTCTTCTGCCTTCGGACAGAGAGGATCTTTGACAAGTTCTGTCTCTGTAGCTTCATGCTACATGACCAATTGGTTGTGGAGAGACAACTTAGGGAAACTCCGCAGACTGACACCTTTTTAACTTTCCTTTCTGAAGATGCTGAAGTAGGGATGTCACTTAGCGCTAGAGTAGGGATAGATTAATGCTTTTTATTCACCAATCCTCAATGCAGGGAAATTTGGACTCATGCTGTTTGATCCTTTGCATTTTGTTTCTTGAGCTAATTGTCTTGTTTATGTTACATCACCTCAATTGGATACGCCAATTTGATTTAATGCTGATTCCGATGTATTTCTACACTCTCATCTTGAGGTGTCACCATGTCTAGTTGTTTTTGGCATTGTAATAAATTAACTAACCTTATGGAGTTGTTTGTGGTCATTAGGTGACCAGGGATTTCTTGATGATTTGATTGACAATAATAACACATTTTCTCCCCTCTACGCTTTCATGATGCTAAAAAGAAGCATTGCATTGTGACTCTAGAATAAGTCCAGAATCTTATGGGCCCGGCCCTTTCAGTTGGTAGATGCACGACTCAAAAGGAATTTCCAGATATTTTTAATTCATTCAGAGCTTTTCCTAATTAAAATATCAATTCCAGCAAGTGTGTAATTATCTTGTTAAAGGTTATGGCCCTAATCACAAGTTCAGGGCGCTATTCCAATTCCTGTGCAAAAAGGTTGTTTGGCTAGGGAACAGAATCATGAGTTGTGTGATAATTATCACACCCTTGCACTTTTCCTCTGATAGATTACCGCAGGTCAAACCTGCCGAAATTTACCAGAGAGAAAAGGGCCATAAAAAAGGCGAAACATGCAGAATTTTGAGTGTTAAATACTGATTCCGCATGTTATGCTTCATGCGCAAGTAAAAAAATCAGAATAGGAGGTGTTTTCCACATCTGATAAATACCTCACTCTGGGTAAATGGTATTTACCACACATGGGAAATGCCTCACCTATTCCGTCGAAGCTGTAACGAGGGCCTATATGTTTACTTCAAAACTGACTTAATGATTGATGTTTTAAGACTGCAAGTTTCTCTGCTTTCTTCTTCCCTGGCATTGTGCTTTACCTAATGTGACATGACTGCCTACAGACTTGTTTCCTTATGGAATCCTTGTTACTTTTTCAATCCGTTTTATGAAGCCCTCTCACCTCCGGGCTGTGTGGCTGCAATTCGATCTCATTTGAGAAGTTTTCTGAATTTGAAATGATTCTTCTAAGCCTAGATATTCACTGGCATGTGAGCTCAGTAGATTCTGCCTGTTTCATCCAAATGAGGGTAAATTTGGAAAACTGCAGATGTGCGCCCTGGTGGTGTGAGCTGGAACTATTTCTAGAACTGATTATGGGAATACCTCTTCCCGTGGGCTGAGAGCTGGTACCATCATCAAACCACACTCCATTTCAAACGTAGCTGTAACATTAGGCCATAGACTCAAGTAATCTCATCAAGCCGCTGAAGCCCGCCGGGGGTGAGAGGCATGGGCGTAGGAAGTGTGGGGGATGCGGGGGATATATCCACCCCAGATTTTGGAGTGGGGGGACAATTTACCCTCTCCCTTATGTGATTTAAAGGGCCATTAGCACGCAAAAGCACTTGACCTGTGACCTGGCTCCAGTCAGAGAGGCCACCCACCCTCTGCCCTTTGTTATGCTGCACCCCCCCAGGAATTCCTTCTCACCTCACCCCCACAGCAGCCTGCAGTCTGCACTGTACTGTTGATTGCTGTCTGACCCAGCCCCATCTCATCACTACCCTATCTGCCGGCTTGAAGACCGAGCCCTAAGGGCAGCAGGAAGATTTGAATAACAAGCATGGGAAGGAGGTTTGGAGATTGGGATTGGGAATACATTATTGGCATAGGCCCTCCTTTACTACTTATGCAGCTAGCGCTGGTTGCCTTCCAAGCCCTTTGACTGGCAACCTACGCTTTCCTAGCATATTCATTTCTCCTTCCTCTTTTCATGTTTTTCGGCATTGTCTGTGCTTTTAATGTCCTAATGGTAATGGGTGTATTTCATCATCTAAGTGCCGTCTCTTTGCCAACACTCCACTTTATCCTCCTCTTCCCACCAGTGATCGAAGTGGGCGTGATCAGCAGGGCACAGGATGCCCCTACTTTCTAAATTTAATAGAATCTGTTCTACTTTTTTTTTTAAAATACGTCCCAGGGTGGCAGAAATAGTTGTCTCTTTTCCTTCCTGCCAATATCACTAAGATAGTGCCTCAACACCATGTGTGTAAAAACCATTCATCTTTATGTATAAAAACATGTAATCCATTATACAAATAAATATGTGCAAAAAACATACGGTCAAAATATCATCATTCAAGGACATAAAAATCTTATCATTAATACAATGACCATAAATCCTCAATCATGCAACAATAAAAGGTATATGTTTGATTTTTTCTTGTCACTCAAGTGGGAAATATCTCTATATCCCACTACATAAACACTTCATACAGAGATATATAAAAACATTTTAAAACATTTTTTTGAAAAAAGGGGAGCATGCATTAGACAATTACATTTGTCATTATAGAGTCACTAATCCCTTGAGATCATTGATCAAAGTGCCTAATTACATAAAATGGTTAATCTTAACAATTTCAATCAATGCCTTATCAATTTAGTGCGGAAACATTGTTGCATTGACATGTTTCGTGGATTCTTATTGTGCACAACCACCTTCTTAAGGAAAGCTAGATGTCTTCCACCAATATAAAGTTATCTTGACTATGTAAAAAAACATAAAACATAAAATCAAGAATAAGATTAATATGACCTAAAACCATAACTTTTTCCTTTTATCTTTTTTACACTAAGTCTTAGTTTACTCTATTTGTCTGATTATCCAGTCCACACAGGTATGTACATATTAGTGATTTTGTGCACCACTCCATTACTACTCTTATCTCATCACTCACATTTCATCATTCATATCTCCAGTCACTCCTTTATTTTATATTTCTGTCTATTTTTAGTGTGGCAAACCAGTACACACCATGAAAGATAATAAGCACTCACTTTTTGCTGAAGCTGGGACTCAAATTCTTCCTTTTCCTCTAGAGTTCCCAGTATGATCCCATACTGCTATGGACCAATGTTGATATACTAAAGGGGGTGAAAATGCATAAAGTTTTTTAATGTGATATCCTTATTACCTAGCTATTACCCTATTTTAACCTCCTCTTACGAGTCAATCATCCTACCTTTTACATTTTTTTTCTCCTATTATCGATGATTCCTTATGCAAAAATGTGCGGGATTTAAATAATCTCCACTTCCTTTCCCGGTATGTGGTCTGTCCCCCAGTCACATGTATTTACTATGTGCTGAATCCTCGCTGGTATCAAAATGTACCTTTTCTTTGAGACGGCTCAAAAGGTGCCTAAGGGTAAAAGACATATATCCCATGTGATCATTGTAGAGAATCCCCATCTATTTTTAATTAAAAGTTTTTTTCAACGCTGCTTTTGCTTAATGACAGACCTTATTCGTAATATGGGGAAATACGTGACAAAGCCCTTATAGTGGAATGTTTGTGGGTACTTTGAACAAATTAAATCTCTCTTTTTATTATATATGTCCCTTTGTTCGCTCTAAAAGCCTCTTTGGTAAAAAGAGTGGTTAAGTGTCGACACCACATGGTGACTAACTCATTACATCGCTGTTTAAATAATGCGATAACAAATTCTCTGGGACATAAATAGTTAATCATAATGTCCTTAGCACACTCTAGACACCCACTTTAGTTTAAGGAGTGGTTAAGTAACACAATGGCCACTACATAATTATTTTTCGGTATGCTGGGATTCCCGAAACAACTTTCAACCCGTAATCTAGAGCAACTTCCTTACAAAATTATACAGTAAGATAAGGGCTCGTAACCACCAGCATGTTCCTCACCTGTCTGGTATGAATGACTGATCTAGGGGAATCTTCCTCGCGTCCGTCAATGGAAATATTTGAAAGCCTTTTACCCGGATATAAATACTGCCACTCTCGGGTCAAGGGTTACATAGAGCTCGTCTGCCAGCCGCAATGGTTACGAGAAAGGCTCCGCCATTTTGGAATATGTTTCAAAACCGCATTTTCCACTTATAATCTACTTCTATTTTTCAAAGTTTGTGGGGGATATATGTATACTATATGTTCATGTTACTTTCTTCGTTCACTTTTATCTTTTATTTTTCTATAGAACTTCTATTTCCGGATAGATAAAGCTCACTGATAGTCTAAAATATTACTGTTCACTATAACCCTGAACCCGACTCATCTTCTGTAGAATCATATCTCATAATATGTAGGCATCTTCTATATATTATTCCTAGCCTTCCATCCTTATCTATGCTTAAAATAAAATTAAGAAGAGAATCAAGAAAATAGAAGATCACTTTTATTGAGTACCAAATTCCACTCCGAAAGTGGATTAGATACTGCCTATTTTTAACAAAGTTACTCATGCCCCTATCATGCCCTCAAGTTCCCTTTATACTAATTTCGCTCAAGGTTGTGCTAAATGACCAGTGTAAATCCTCAAGTGCAACAATCCACTAAAAAGGTGGACTAAATCCGGCCTATTTATACCAGAAGCTCGTCATTACACTATGTTGATCCCAAGATACATCATCTGCTGACTATGCTCTTAATACATCATATAATCAGCTTTTCCCATTCCTCCCTCAGGTTCAATCCGTCCCTGATTGTATTTAATTTAGAGATGTACCATTGTTTTCTAACCTTCCGTTTGTCATTAATATTACCTTCTCTTCTACCAATAGTTACTTTTTCCAGGACAAACAAATAGAAATCCAAATGGCTGTGGCTGTACTTTTCGAAAGTGAGCTACCAGTGGGGCATTAGGTTTTAACGTTCTATTAGCTGATTTGTGTTCTTGTAATCTGATCCTCAACTCCCTACTAGTTACCCCAACATAACCCAAGCCACATGGGCATCTGAGTAGGTAGATCACATTTTTACTGCAACAGTTATTTACAGTTTGTGCGACCACTCGTGTTCCATTATATTCTATTTCTTTAGTTAATAAGCACTGGGCACAAACACTGCAGTTCCCACATTTGAAGTTTCCTCTTGCCACACTGTTATCTATAGTCATTTGTAGATTGGGTTTGTCTTCTCTATAAGTTTGTACCAATTGGTTTCTGAGGTATCTATTTCTTTTGAAAGCAAAAAGAGGTTTATCTAGTTGAATCTCTTCCTCATCATTCAAAATTTCTCAATTTCTGTTAATCACATTCTTTATCTGGTTGCTGACCCCAGAACACTGACTCACGAATACTATTTTAGTCATCTCCCTCTTCTCCCTTGTTATTTTTAACATTACATCTCTGTTATAAAATCTAGCTCATTTAAACAAGTGCAAAATGAGTTTTTGGAAGTAGCCTTTGTCTTTTAATTTTAATTTCAGAACTTACGCATGTTTATAGAAATCATCTAAATTTGAACAATTCTTCCGCAATCGGAGGAACTGACTGAAGGGGAGGTAATCCTGTGATTTCAGATGAAAACTACAGTAATGGAGGAGGGTGCTTTTATCCATAGATTTGGTGTACAGTTCCATCTCTAGTCTTCCTTCTTTTTCTTTTATGGAAATATCCAAGAAGTCCACTCTTTTATTACTTTGGTGGGATCTTAATCTTAAATTGGGATCCCTCACATTCAACCATAATAAGAATTCTTCTAGCTGTTCAGTCGATCCTTCCCAAATGAAAAAGATGTCATCTATGAAGCAATATCACCCAACTATATTTTCAAAGAAGGGAGCCATTTCATTGTAAATATGTTTCCTCTCAAATTCTCCTACATATAGACAGGCCAGACTGGGAGCACACATGGCTCCCATGCTGGTCCCCCTCTTTTGGTGGAATAATTGATCCTTGAAAAGAAAAATATTATTCTTTAGAACCATAGAGGTACATTTTATAATAAAGTCTTTGTTGGCTCCTTCCATCTCTACATTTTCTAAATTCGCCATACTACTTCTATAGTCGCTTCCTGAGGGATGTTCGTGTATAACACCTCAATGTCTAGTGTAACCAGACATTGAGTGTTTTTGTTAAAGGGCATGTCTTATTGTAGGGAAATAATATGTGTAGAGTCTCTTATATACAATTTGAATTTACTAACCAATGGTCTCAAAAAGCAGTCTACATATTTGCTTAATGGTTCTAGTAAAGATCCTAAGCAGCTGACTATTGGTCTCAATGGTGGATCTTTACTGTCTTTATGGATCTTTGGGAGTCCATAAAAGGCGTGAATCTTGGGTTCCGTATTATTGAGGAATCTGAATTCCTCCTCATATATCCAATCATGATCTCTGGCCTCGGTCAATAGTTCCAAGCATTCCTTTTATGACTGTAATCCTGCTGTTTTTAACTTTTTATAATGTTCTTCCACTGAAAGTAATTTGTTTGCCCTTCTTTCATAGCCAATGGTGTCAAACACCTCGACCCCTCCTACCTTATCCACAGGCTTTATTGTAATATCAGGATCTTCTTTTAGGGAATTTATGGCCTCTCTCTGTGCCTTAGTAAGGTTGTGCCAGTTGGGGTATGATTCTGTTAAGACTCTTTGAATCCCAATCTCAACTGCCTTCTCAAAGACCTCCACATTTTTTCCTACTTGAGTCAACGAGGGAGTGAATGTAGACTTTGGTTTTAACCCTGATATATTATTTGAGGATCTAGGGGCCCTTCCTCAAAGACCCTTCCTCAAAGAAAGTTCTTAGCCTTATTTTTCTAAAAAAGGATTTCAAATCCTTTTCTAGTTGAAACTTATTGACACATGTTGCCGGGACAAAGCTAAAACCCTTCTCTAATACTACCTGTTTAAATCTATTCAGAGATTTACTTGACAGATTTATAATCGGGGCTCTGTCTACAGCCAATATCTTTGATTTTGTGTCTTCATATATTCTTGTGGGGGATGGCTTTGTGTTTGTTAGCCCCTCCCTTGGTTCATATAGGGTCTCTGTCCCCGTCTTGTTTTTTGTTCTAGAAAAAATGCGTAGTCTTTACTACTCCCCCTACTTGTACTTTCTTCTCTATTTGTGTTCTCTTCCTCACTACTTGAGCCAGAAGTATCAGAGAAGGCTACCTGCTTCTCCCCCCCCAGAATTAATGGGTCTATTATTGGCATGTTTCCCCTAACCCTGTTCATTCCTTTGTTGATAGTAATATTCTTTAAGGAAAGGATATGTGAGTTCATAATTAAATCTACTTATATCCTTTTTCAGTTTGTTTGTTTTCTTATTTATAAGATATATCCTATAGCCCTCCGCATCTTGATTAACCTCCTCCAGCTTTTCCTTAGCACCCTCCAGCACCATGTTCTCTCTCAATTCAGCCTCAAGTTTGTCAATTGCTTCTTTTTCTATGATAATTATTTCTTACGCTGTTTCTATTATAAGTAACATCCAGTCTCTACTGCACCTATTTGATATCTGGGTCAATGTTTCCAGACATATTTTATTTTCTATAAATAAACCTTGTTCGTTACGCAATTGTAGACCTAATTTCTATAAGAAAATCTGCAGGTTATTCTGTTCATATTAATGTATTTTTCAAATTCATCAATTTACCCCATTTCTCTCCCTTCCCTGATATTACAGCGAATTTGTTACCTTTCTTTGTATTTATAATTCTATTATACTGGTCCTCAGAAAACCCAAAAGTTTAAAGGGATCCATACTACCCCTCTGCTGTGGTAGTAGTTCTCTTATAGAGTAAAGTCTGAACTACAACTCTGCAATCACTAGGGTTGTACACATAAGTCCAAAATACCAGAGAGGCCCCCCCCCACAGCAAAGGGACAGGGCACCAAAAAACGGCTATAGGTCAAGAAGGAATTTTCCCTTTGGATTCATTTGTAAATCAACCACTTATTCTAGAAGTTCACAATTGAATTCAAGAGACAGCTCTTACCCACTTTTGCCTCTCCTTTCCTTTTTTGTTCCACTGTGAAATGGATCCAAAAAGAACGAAACACTTTGACTTGAAATGTCGTCATTTTCTGACCTCTTTCTATTCCAAAGTGCAACCTCGGGATGGAGAAAAAAAAAGATCAAAATATGATAAATAATTAAATAACTAATTAAAGCAATACAGAGTGGTCCAGACATGCCAGATTGGTGTTATTCACACCTACACACACTAGCGCCACTTTACAGAGTTTGCCAGTGAAGCGCTACTTTCTTTTTATCTTCTTCTTTGAACAATATTGTTTTCCCAGGTTGGGGAAGTGCACCATTCCTGGAGGGACTGCAATACCTGGTTGATGGATGGAGTGGAAAACGTTTAATGTGGTCCTTTATAGCTGTTTTAATTATTTTAGCTTATAAAATGTGTACCCAGCTCTGCATTCAGGGATGTGGTCTTTGTAAACCAAACTGCTTACGTTTTGTAAGGATATAAGCAATGGACATTGAAACGTGTCCCTTCCAGGCCCTTTAGTCATGTCCTTAACTTTTCAGACAAAATCACTCACTGATTTCTGAATAATGAGTGTAAATGTGTTATGGTAACCATGTTGTTCCTGCTTACATTTTACATGCTTTACTTAAACTTGCATTCCCTATAAGTGTTTGCTTTTCCCAGGATGTTATTACTTTTTTTCAGGCAGGATATTACTCTTGTCTAGTGCATAATTTTAACTGAGTCACATCCAGGTGTTTATAGCGGGGCACAATTGCGTTGTAGCTGAAGGCAGTGCGGGTTTCTCTCAGTGGGGCAGCATGGTGTTCAGTGGGGGAGAGGATGTGGCACTCTGGCCAGAGCTCCCGAATTTGGAACTGGAGAACCAGGCTCAGCCTTCATAACCAGTCCACCAGACCACTCTCCTGAGGAAGTGCATTGACTCTCTAGCGCAGTACAAATAAACTGACCCTTTGCTGATCTCTGCTCAATGAACTATATTATCAAGTATGTTCAAGTACTTTTCAGTCCCGAAACTGGCAGACATACTACAAAAAATGCTTCCAAGCGAGAGAGCTTTCTTTTCAAAGGTTGAGAAGCTACTACAGGTTATTTTGGTTATTCCAATATCTTCTTGTGAGGCTGAGAGAAGCTTCAGTGGTCTCCATCAACTGAAAACTTGGTTAAGATCAACTATGTTCCAGAAAAGACTGAATCATGTTGCCATATACAACATACATAAAGAAATGATGGACTCAGTTGACCTAGAGTCAATAGCGAAATAATTTGTCCTCCGCACTGAACGGTGCAAGTAATTATTTGGCTGTTCAAATTAAAGTTCCTAATTTTATTATAGATTCCTGCAGCAAGAAAATACAGTTTCTAATTTGTCCAGTTGCCTTTTGAGATGTAGGAATGTCACTAAGAGCAATTAGTTTATTCTTCCTTTTTTCGTCCCACTGTTGTTTGCTTGGTGCATGAAGATGGAAGATTCCTATACATGTTTTTTTAACATTTGGTCAAATTACTTTTTTGAATGTACATAACAATAATGCATGCTTGCAAACTGTGACTTCATGCCTGCCTTTCTCAATAATTCACTTCAAAACTATGCAATTGTATTAGTTTAACAGGCGTGCAGACTCCCACAACGGGCGATTTGTATAGGGTCACTGGAAAGTCCACAAGATTGTCCCTGTCCCCCTCAGAATTTTAGTTTCTCCTATGCCTCTGAGGAGGGTGTATTGGCTCCTGGTAATCAAACAGGATCTAGTTACAAGTACTGCGCATGGCCCATAGAGCTGCCAGTGGATGTGATACATTCAAATATATTTTGTCATTATGATCCTCTTCGAACACTTTGGTTAGGTGAGCTTCTCCTGTTTTTTTTTTTTTTTGTATTTAATTGGGCCCCCTAGTGTGGAAGGTTGTTCTCCGTGCTGCACTCTCAAATGTGACACCAGCTGCCTATTTCTTTTTAACTGCTTTCTAATCATAAACATTTTTGTAAAGTGCTGAAGTCACACTTACTCTAACAAGAATGGTACTGGCTGACCTTTTTTTTTTGTTTTGATTTTTAAAACCTTTATTGAAAATAAAGTGGCATGTTACATTTATCACTCCAATAAGTAGCATAACAATTGTTTCCACCCGGGGGGGGGGGGGTTCGGCACTACAGCATAATCACATTTAGAATAGCATATGATACTGTACATTGACTTGGCGTCCATGAGTGTTGTATTTGAGAGGGCCATATGTGTTCAGTCAGGAGTTAGGGCTAGAGTCTGGTGGGCCGCTGTTATCTATTTGGGTGTTAGTGATTGGAGAATCTGTGGCCGGTTCGTTCGAGTCGGCCGAACACTGTAGGTAGGAGATGAGAGGGCCCCATATGTCAGGAGGTCTGCTTGCAGCTGGCATCAAGTCCCAAAATTCACCCAGGAGCGTCTGGCAGTGCGCAGCGTCATCCAACCAGTATTTAATTAAGGGTGCCGGTTTGCGGCCCCAGTGGATAGCCACCCTGCGCTTGGCAAGCACCAGGAGCATCGTGGTCAGCTTGCGATTAACGTCTGAAACGTACTTGACATGACCCAGGAGACACAGTAGGGGATCAGGGACTATACGTTCAAGTGTGATATCGCTAATTACAGTGCACACCTCCGACCAAAATGAGGAGACCCTAGGACATAACCAGGCTAGATGCACGAAGTCCGCGCCGGGGGCTGTGCACCACCCGCACCTGTCCGCGCCCGCCATGCCCATTCTGTGTAACGATGTGGGAGTACGATAAAGCATGTGCAGATATTTAAAATGGATGAGCCGCAGGCGGCAGTTGTGGGAGAAGCGCATGGTTTGGTTGCAGCAGTACTGCCATTGCTCGAGGGAGAGGTCTCCCCCCCAGGTCCGCACTCCATGCAGCTCGGGCGCGTTCTGTGTTAATGGAAGAGGCCGCCAGTATTAGAGCATATAGTCTAGTGACCATTTTCCGTGGAGAACTAGAGGAGTGAGTGTACTCGAGCGCAGTGTTAAACTAGGGGGCGAGTGGAAAAACAGGGTTAATGCTTCTACACGTAGCCATGATTTGATAGTAAAGGAGTTTATCTAGTGGGGCGGCTTTGACAGGGAAAGTGAAAAAATGGTTGTTGGGGTAAATGTCGGCCACAGTGCTAATCCCCAGGCTGGCCACACGGCGAGCCATACCCGCTGTCTGCCGCAGAGGGAATGCCGAGTTGCTGGCAAGTTGTATAGATGGTGCGAAGAGTGTCTCGGCACCAGTGTATCTGCGTAGCCCATCCCAGGCCCAGCGCAGGCATTCCACTGTGTCAATCTCGCCATGAGGGGTTTTGTGCGGCAAAAATAGAGCCGTCCGCAGTGGCCACGGCGCAGCCAGGTCTGCCTCTACCGCCACATGAGGCTGGAAGGGTGTTGGATGGAGCCAGAACTGGAGAAAGCTGGCCTGGGCACATAGCGCATAAAGTTTAAAATCGGGGGCTCCCATACCGCCCATAGTGAGGGGGAGAGTTAAAATATTGTAGGCGATTCTAGGCTGACATCCTGCCCAGATCAGCACGATAATGTTAGAGTGCAGTTTTTGGAAGAATTGTTACGTGAGAGGGACTGGGATATTTAGGAAGAGATACAAGAATTTGGGGAGCACGACCATCTTGGCGATGGCGATGCTCCCGGCAAGTGAAAGCGGAGGTTTTTTCCACACGCGAGACTTGGTCTCAAGCCAGTCTATTGCCCTGCCAAAGTTGGATCTCCATAGCTCATCCACATCTCTACTCAGCCAGGTGCCTAAGTACCTTGTGAGGCTGGTCGCCCATATAAAATGGTAATCTGCCGTGAACAGCAAGGTGGTGTCAGTGAGGGGGAAAAGAACGGATTTGGTCCAGTTGACCTGCACTCCGGAGAGGAAGCTGAAATGGACAACTTCCTTGGTCATGGGTGCAATATTCTCCCGAGGTTCGGGGACGTAGATCGTGACGTCGTCGGCGTACATGGAAATGACCAAAGCCCGGGCTGAGAAACCTATGCCCCGATGAGTGTGATGCTGGTGCAGGCACGCCGCCAGAGGCTCCATTGCAATGGCGAATAACATGGGGGACAGGGGGCAGCCCTGCCTGGTACCCCTCGAGATGGTGATGGGGTCGGTAACTTGTCCATTTACCCTGATGCGTGCCGTTGGGAGCGTGTACAGCAGCTGGATCTTACACACAAAGCCTGGGCTGAAGCCCAGTCAAGGAAGAAGATAAAAAAGGAAAGGCCATTCCAAAATGTCAAAGGCCTTGGTGGCGTCCAGTAGGGCGGCTACGGGGGGAGGGCGGGGTTGATCTGATGGATAACCGTGAAGATGGTGCGTAGGTTGTGCGATGTAGCGTGGCCCGGAATGAACCCCGACTGGTCAGGGCGAGCGATCATCGGCATGAGCGGGAGGAGGCGATTGGCCAGCAGTTTGGCGTATATTTTGTTGTCTGTGTTAATTAGTGATAAGGGGCGGTATGAGTCGCAGGTCTCAGGAGGGTTTGTCCGGCTTTAGGAGGAGAGTGATCATGGCCTCGCAGAGAGAAGGGGGAAATCTGCCTGCTTCGAGGGATTCATTGAACATGTCAGCTAGGAGGTGAACCAGGAGGGGGGCATATTGTTTGTAAAAGGCAGGGGTGAGACCGTCCGAACCGGGGCCTTTATCACCCGGGAGTCCCGCAATGACTTTGGAGATCTCCTCGTGAGTAAATGTCTCATCCAAGTACTCCCTATGACTATTACCGAGCCACAACAATTCAATAGAATCAAAGTATTGGTCCATGATATCTCTGGTGGGAGCTGCCCCGGCAGTGTAGAGCTGGGAGTAGAACTCGGAAATCCTATCAATGATGTCAGTGGGGGAGGTGGTCCTCCCCGCGGCCTCGGCGCTCAGGGCTGTGATGTAGGAAGAGGCATGCGGCTGCCTAAGGAGATTTGCGAGGGACTTGCCTGGGCGATCTCCCTCGCCATAGCGGCGAGCGCGCGCTTCTCTGCCGAGAAACGAGACCTCCCTATCTGCCTCCTCGCGGAACTCAGTGAGTTTGGTTCTGATGGAGGCAAGCGTATCGGGGCAAGGATCTTGAGATTGCCTGAGGCCGAGAGCTATGATGTCTTTCTCCAAGCGTTCGAGGGTACCCCTAATGGATTTTAGTACCCCAGCCTGTTTGGCAATACACTCCCCCGTACCACGACCTTGAATGTCTCCCAGAGGGTTGAAGGAGACTCGACGGAACCCACGTTGTGCTCAAAGTAGGCAGTGATGACCTTTCGGATGTCTTCGTGAAAGGCGGCGTCGCGAAGCGCATTGGGTGGCAGGCGCCATGCAAACATGCAATGGAGTGTGAGAGGGAGCCGCGAACATAGGCACACGGGAGCATCGTCCGAGAGGGTGCGGGCCATGTGATCCACCGAGGTGGTCCAGGAGGCAACGTCGCAAGTGGTAATCCAAAGGTCGAGGCGAGACCAGGAGCCTCGCGAGCCCGACACGCAAGTGCCCTCGCGGTCAGTAGGACGCATGTGCCGCCAGGCATCCAATAGCGAGTTATCATCTATGATGGAATGGAGGAGATCAGTGGCCTGCGGTTGCTGGGTGCGGTCGCCCGAGCGGTCCAGCGCCTGTGAAGGTGATATGTTAAAGTCGCCCCCCATATCAAGGAGTAAGGCCCCAGAGAAGATATGAGCTGCCAGACGCGTGTGAAAAAGCCGGGATCATCAGTGTTGGGGCCGTAAATCACCGCTAGTATCAGCGGTTGGTTGTATAGAGTGCCAGCGAGTATCACATAGCGACCCTCTGTGTTAACGAGGGAGTGGGTGCCATGCCAGGGAAGACCCCTCCTAAAGAGAATGGAAACGCCACGTGAGTAATTTGAATTATAGGCAGTGTAGGACTCTCCCCAGTGGTGGGATTGCAGTCTAGATGAAGTGGCAGGGAGGAGGTGCGTCTCTTGAAGGAAACAAATATCTACCTGGTGTCTGATGAGCTGTGCATGCATAAGACGTGCTTTACGATGGTCGTTCAGACTGCGAATGTTCCAAGTCAAGAAGACAGTGTCAGTCATTTGGCAGTAATGGAGGAGTGAGTGACGTAGCGCCTATGGTGCGAGAGGAAAGTGTGCAGAGTTGGAGCGGTGTGGTACATAATATCCTGAAGTGGGTACATACAGTGACATGCCAAAATCAGTACAGCAAAAACAACAAAACAAGCCTCCACTGGAAGGCGCAACGTACAGAGCCCCGAGAAAAAAAAACCATCCCACCGCCTCCTACTCCAACCCCCCAATTAGGTTAAGAATCCAGACCTCCCCCTCCCAGGGATCCCAAACTTGGACATCTAAATATGGGACAAGGAATCATCTCAGCGGGGAGCGTGGGCATCGCCATTAACCCGTAGCCATATAGGCAGGGTGGCCAGGCGTGGTGTGGTATAGCGGAAGGCGGCTGATGGGAAAAGCGTGTAGTCCCAGGAAAGTGGTCGAATACGTGCAGGGCTGACAGGGTAGGTAAACTGTCCCAGGAACCCACGAATCCCCAATGCAACATGTGTCTGTGCATCGCAAGCCAACATGACATTCAGAGGTACAGGTTCCAATATATGCTAGGGCGGCATGCAACAGTGCATTAAAACAGAGCACCTGGAGGGAACAACATGAAAAATATGCAACAGTGAGGCATGACCTGGTCTATAAGAGTCAGTCATTATCGGTTGTGCGGCCGCCTTCGGTCTCGGTGCGGCGACTGCGTGGGGAGGACTTCTGCAGTTGCTTCGCAAAGTCAAGGGCGACCTTGGGGTCAGTGAAGTGTTTGGGCTTCTCCCCAAAGTCGATGCGGAGTTTGGAGGGGTAAAGCATTCCATATGTCATGTGGAGCTGCTGTAGGATGCGCTTGGCAGGAAGGAAGTCCCGGCGGGCCCCCTGGACCGACAACGTGAAATCAGGGTAGAAGGGTAGCGTGTTGCCCTGATGACAGACCTCACCCAGCTCCCGGGCCCTGCGTAGGATGGAGTCACGGTTGCGATAATTCAGCAGGCGGGCGATGATGGGCCTCGCAGGAGCCCTGGGAGGGGGGAGGGGGCCAAGTGCTCTGTGTGCCCGTTCAATAATGAAGTGAGTGGATAGAGCTGGGCCAAAGATATCGCGGAGAAGAGTTTTGAGATAATCTTCCATTTTCCCGGTCGCAGTGGACTCCGGCAGGCCGATGATCCGGATGTTATTCCTCCGAGAGTGCGCCTCCAAATCCTCATTCTTGGTGCAAATGACTTCGAGGATTTTGTTCATCTTAAGGAGCTTCTGCGCTCCGGAGGCTCCGGCATCCTCAGCATCCAAAACCCTTGTTTCGAGCTGGTCGATACGTGCGTCATGAGAGTAGACCCTTTGCTTCACCTGGTCAAGTTAGGTGGTCTATTTTTGCGTCGATGGATTGGAGACTGGACCGCACTTCTAGAAGGATGGTCCGGAGCCCATCATCCTGTTTGCAAGGGACATCGGTCTGTGTAGATGGATCACCAGCGTGGGGGGGGGCTCGCCTCCCTTGCCCGCACCGCGCCCTGAGAAAGTGATTTTGGGTTACCTGTTATCTGTCTTCCCCATGGCGTCCCGCGGTGGCGCGGCAGCAAAGAGGGTGCGCAGTGTAGAGGGACAGCACTTACGCAAGGGCCCACCGGGTTAAGGGCTGAGCCAGCCACGCGGGGGGAATATGAAGGGTGTGGTGAGGCAGTTCTGTATTGGCCACACAGGACTGCAGCGGGTCGGGAGGCCGGAGTTGGGCCCCCAGAGCCAGCCGCATGGCAGGCCACAGGGGTAGGGCATTAGGCGCGGGCAGTGTTGCCCCAGATGCTACCAGTAGTGTTGCTCAGCAAGTCGCCACCAGCGCTCCCAGCGAGGCTACAGCAGCGGGCGTAGGCGCGAGAGTCCGGAGTTCCCTCGCGGAAGTAAGGTGAAGGGGGCCATAGGCAAAAATGGGGGAGAAGCCCCAGGAACAGAACTCCTCCACCCCAGCAGACGTGTATGATGGTCAGTGTTGGCCGCGGTCGTGCTGCAGCGCGCTCCCGGGACCGGCTGGTTGGATACCCCCTGGGTTCACGCCGCACAGAGCCAGGTGCAGCAAGCCACCAAGATCCGGATGTTGTCGGCGCCGAGGCGGCACGGGGCCAAGGAGAGCCAGGCAGCAGGACAGTTCATTCAGTGCACGCAGCGGCCTTACTTGATAGTGCACCTGATGTGCCAGCACGGCCGTCGGTCAGCGCAGTCAGCCGGCATGCAGACCGGGCCGGAGCACAACCCCAGGTCTCAGTCGGCGTCGGGGCAGCCGCGGGCCTCGCCCCGCCCCCAGGCTGTGATCCCAGTCCGGAGATGGGCCGGAACCCCTGAGGCAGGACACCGCAGCCCGAGCACAGGGTGGCCTCAGCAGGACACCACTCGGGTCCGGGCGGGGGGGTTGCGCCGGCCAGGCGTGACACCAGCACAAGCAGGTAGGGGATTCAGCAGGCCAGGCGGGCCGGCATGGAACCCCAGGCGCGCGAGGTAGGAAGTCAGCAAAGTCCACAGTGTGGCGGGGGCCCTCGGTGTCATCCTCCCTTGGCCTCCAGGCAGTGCAGCAGGTAAGCGCGATGCAGGGGTAAAGTTTGGCAGCGGGATGCCCTCCACTTATGGCGGATAGTGTCGGATGAAGTTGCGTGGCCGGCAGAGCTTGCTCAGCGTGCAGCCATCTTGCCGCTGACGAGACCACGCCCCCTACTGGCTGGCCTTGAGTAGGCAGTCCTAGTGCCAAGCTTTTGTTGGCGAATGTGCACGGATAAATGCCATGCTCATTTGTTTTTAGGGTTTAATTTTGTGGGAACAACAATATCTCTGCACCTGAGCCTTTCTGTAGCCAACGTTTTTTTTAAAACAGGAAGTGCCCAACCTCCAAAATAGTATATGGATCGGAAAAAGGAATATTAATTCTACTTAATATGTGGAGCAGATCAGTTTAGAAAACTGATCTGTCTCCACGTATCAAGTAAAATTATCCATATGAAAATGTGTGTTTTTCAGAGCCCAAAATTACCAAAATATATTTAAAGCTGGTATCTGAATGATAGTGGAGCATTGGTAGACTTAATACTAATAGTAATACCTTGGTTCCAAGGGCCACTGCAGCTGTGGCTGTTTTGTATTATGCTTGTAGAGGCATCTCAAATTGACTAAGCCTTTTTTACATTACTGCTGGCAATCCTGCACTGAGGTGACCACAGCTGGTGATCTTGCATAGGGTGGCCACTAATGTAAGCTTGTCTGATGTGCACAGCACTAATAATATTAGTAGCTCTGGATGATTTTCATTGAACACAAGTAGCTATTGTTAGTGAAAGGTTAAAAGGTTAGAGAGCCATGATGTAGACGATTTATTACATACCACAATTCATCTCACTGGTTTGAAAAAAACTAATTAACTTTGCATTTGCCCACAAAATACAACACAATTCAAGTAAAATAATGTGGCAAAATAAAATGTTTCTCTTTGGTCTAACTACATGAGACCTGTATTCTAGGATCAGCTTCATGTGCACGTAGAACAGCATTTCATCCTTGATGCAAATGAATCAGGATTGCTTAGGCAGTATACAGCAGAACAACTCTAATTTATTTGTGGGAACATTAACTGTGGAAAAGAGCTTTGATACAGCAGAAAGTCATGGGTTTGTTGGTCCCTTCAATCATCTTCAATAGAGTAACCTACCAGCTACTGCTGTAAAGTATCACATTAAATATGGAAATGGGAAATGGGCAAGAAATAGAAGCCATCCTTCCTGGTTGGTAGGTGCAGAATTAACACAGTTGGCCCATTTCTATCTCAAAGGCTCAGAGGTGTTTGATCCCACAGCGTCAGCACTGTCCCCTCTTGGTTTACACCTACATGATACTTTTAGTGGGTTGCTATCTTGGTATTCATTCTGAATTTTAGTATGCATAGGATGGGCAACACAGCTAGTGGTGCAAACGGAGAGGGGCCTAGGGAAGGGAGGTTATTTGTGAAAGCCACAAGGACATTTTAAGATGGATAATAGAGAGCAAGCTCATACTAAACAGAACTAAATCTGTCACACTGCAACCACTTTTTTAGTGGTCCAAGACTTGACAAGGCCCCGGTGGGTAAACAAGTAAGTTTATTTTCTATCATGGCCCTGGCAATTAGTAACCAGAGGCTGCTAGCTCCATCAGGCTATAATGCTATATTATGATAATAAGAACTGCAGCTAAATGAGGGCTGCCCCATAAAAAATTATTAAAGAAGGTGGATGTGATGTGAACTGAATATTAGCAGATTGACGTTCTCTGTTTGTAAATGCAGTCTAGTCTAAGCATGTGTGACCTGAAATCATATAATGAAATATTAATATAAAAGTGTGAACAACCTCACTATACGATGTAGTCGATTGCTGAGAAATTAGCGAAAGTTGAGTGCTGACATAAACCGTGTTTGAAACATGGTATAGATTTTAAAAGTGATAAACTGGAGATTATGCAATGAAATTCAGAAACAATGATGTGCATTAACTCATTTATACCATGAGACCTAGTTTGTTTGCCAGGGGATGACTGGAACTTGTGCTATAGTTATAAGATGGAAAATAGAGGTTGTTAGGTTCAGTCCATTGAAACAATGGAAGCCATGCAAGATGCCGGTATATGCCTATGATGGTTTGGAAAACTGAAAGATTACTAGCTAACACTAGAAGATTATCTATGAAGACCACACAAGATTAGAGACAGTTTAAAATGTGTTTGCCAAATACCAGGCAATCCTCATGAAGGAGAAAACTGACATAATAACAGTAGATATATATAGACACCCTTTTTTTAAGTTTTAAAAGGGTTTTATTTGATGAAAAGATAAAACATAATACAATAAAAGAAAATACATATCATAAGCATAGAACAATAATGCTAGATCATATGGGGGAGGGGAGGGAAGAAGAAAGGGGGAAAAGGGGGGACAGAAGGACGAAAAAGGAAGGGGAAGGTAAAATATACACTAGTATTATAAGCAAAAACAACAGTAATGCATGAATGTTCCTACTGCACTAAATTAGCATTCAACCATAGGATGTAATTATTTAAAACAACAGTATTTGTAAAGTCAAGGGGGCTTGGACACTTCCTCAGTGCATGTGTTATGCGAAGGTTTCTTTTTAGCTGATACATTTAAGAAATCAGTGACAGGTAACCAAAGTAGGTCTCTTTTAATAGCAAGTGTGATGGGATGTACATAGGCTCTATCTAATCTATGGTTATAGCAAACTCCATACCACCATGCCTGAAAAGACACATCAGATGTATCTTTCCATGACTTAGTAATTTGTTGAAAAGCAACAGCTAGGAGTAAATCGATAATACATATATCAGAAGAATGAGATGACCAAACCTCGGAGATGCTTCCTAGACAAATATGGGAAAAAGAGAAAGGAATATGTGTGTGACAAATAGTATTGATTTGTTGCCAAACTCGGGTCCAAAAGATATGAATGGCTGGGCATTCAAATAACATATGTTTGAGGTCTGCTGGTGAGGCAGTACAAGACCAACAAGTAGAGGGGATATCAGGGTCAATATTATGTAATTTAGCTTGGGTGATTAGAAGTCTATTATAAATAGAAAACAAAGTTTGAGTGGTATTTGCTGCTCTAGAAGACTTCCTTATTTTAGTCCAGATTTTATTCCATACTGGAATAGGAAAAGATTCTCCCAAATCAGTTTCCCAACTACATTCTACTTCTAATTTGTCACGAGTAATGGGAATATCCATTAAGTTTTTATAGATGTGAGACGCGGAAGGAGAGTTACATAAAATCGATCTTATGGTATGAGGTGAAGGAGTTAGTGTGGGGTTAGAGAATAGAGCATTATAAGAGACTTGAGCTACCGCAATCAAGGACATATATTTAGATTGATATGAAGAGGGAAGAGAAAAGCGGGATTGATTTATTGAAAAGGGAATACAAATACCATCTTGAAAAAGCTGATGAGTCCATTTCAGGCAGTAAGCTAACCAATCTTTCCAGAAAATAAATCTATTGTTAAATTTGATATATTTATTATACCAAATTGGTGAATTTAAAAACTGTGTACGATCATCTTGAGCAGATGAGAAGAGTGGCTGGAAGATTTTACGAGCATTTTTAAGTATAGGAAAAGACAGCGATAAGGGAATATGAGAAAGGGAAATATATTCCTCAAAGGAAAATGGATGAAAAAAGGACTTTTCAACTTCTACCCACAAAGGGCAAAGTGTAGAGTCATTCTCATTATCAGACAATAGAAAAGAAGACTGTTTAAGAAAAAATGCAGTGTGATAGGAGTGGAAATCTGGAAAATTAACTCTTCCCATGTGTTTAGGTTTTTTAAGTTTACAAAGAGACATTCTAGCTTTTTTATTATGCCATAAAAACTTCGAGAGAATACTATGTAAGTTCTTGTAGAAAGACTTAGGAATATTAATCGTAATGTTGGATAAATAGAACAATATTACAGGAACTAGCATAATTTTTATAGTATCTAGTCTACCCCACCATGATAAATATAAGGGGTGCCATTGAGACGTAGAAACAGTTAATGTTGGTTGTAATTCCTTTAGATTTGAAGCAACAGTATATTTAATAGAAGCATTGAACCACAGCCCAAGATATTTAATTTTATTTGGATTCCAGTGAAAGGAGGAAGATAAAAAATCAGCATGAAAACAGAGTTTGTTCAATGGAAGGATTTCGCATTTATCAGCATTTAATTTATAACCTGAGACAAGAGCAAAATCATTCACCTCTGACAGAAACGCTGGCAAGGAAGTTTGTGGGTTTGAAATAAATAATAAGATGTCATCCGCATAAACTGAAAGTTTTAAATGATTGACTCCATATGGGAATCCTTTAATATCTTTATTCAGTCGAATTTTTATTAAAAAAGGTTCCAGGGCAAGGATAAATAATAGCGGAGATAACGGGCACCCTTGCAGAACTCCTCTATGAAGGGGAAATGAAGGAGATACAAGTCCATTAGCTAGGATAAAAGATCTGGGAGAGGAATATAATAGAGAGACATAATTAATAAATGTTGGGCCAAAGCCAAACCAAGCAAGTGTTGAGAAAATAAAGGGCCAACTGACTCTATCGAATGCTTTTTCCGCGTCCAGATTAATTGCTGTTAACGCTTTTTTATATGACTTAGATTTACTTAAGACATTAAAAAACAATCACATATTATCAGATAAATCCCGTCCCTTAATGAAGCCATATTGTTCTTTCCCAATTAAGTGGGGTAATAAACAATGCAAACGAAGGGCAAGTATTTTCGCAAATATTTGATAATCTAAATTGTTTAAAGAGATGGGTCTATAATTTTTACACAATGTATGATCTTTGTTTTCTTTAGGGAGGAGACAAATTAAAGCCTCCTGAAAAGATCCTCCTGATTTCTGAGTTGAGATAAAATATAAAAAATAGTTGATGTAATTGGAAAAGTGTGCGTAAAATTCGATGGTGAAACCATCAGGTCCTGGAGCTTTCCCTTTTTTAATAGTTTGAATAGCAGTCAGAATGTCATTAATTTGAATATCGTCTTCTAAGGAAGAGAGATCCACATCAAGAGAAGAAAGAGGAGCAATAGAGGATAAATAATGAGCAATATCATTCTGTTGAGGAGGAGTTCAGGAGTATAGAGATTTTGGAAAAATTGTAAATTCTAAAAGAATATCTTAATTTTTATGAACTATAGTATTAGTCGAAGTTAAAATTGATTCAATTTTAGTGCGTTCTTTTTTAATTTTAAGATAGTTGGCAAGAAGTTTCCCAGCCTTATTTTGAGCACCATACTATTTGGCACTAGATCTAAGTAGATATAAGTTAGCAGATTCAGTTGAAAGTTTATTAAAGGCAAATTTGGCTTTGATAAGTTCATTCAAGTCAGATTGGGCTTTTGTAGAATAAAAGGAAAGTTCTAATTGCTTAATACGTGAGTTAAGTAAGTATATGGTCTGAGAGGAAGATTTCCGTTTCTGAGCTACAAAAGAAATAATGAAGTCTCTAGAAGCAGCTTTAAAGGTGTCCCAAATAAGTAGAGGAGAAGCATGTGGGGATTCATTTTCTATAAAAAAAAGTGTCTGCAAATTTCTGAAAAGCATGTGTAAACTTAGGGTCCAATAGAAGGGAGTTGTTAAATCTCCATCTCCTAACTCCTTCAATGGGGGGAAGTAAATCTAAATCCAAGGAGACAGGAGCATGATCTGAAATTAATATAGAATCTATGTCAGAATGGGAAATATGCTGTGTAAGGGCTTTAGAAATAAATAAATAATCTATACGAGATTGAGAGGAATGAACAGGAGAGAAATAAGTATATTCTTGAAGAGTGGGGTGACATAATCTCCAAGCATCAACGAGGGATCTTTGAGCTATAGTAGATGTGAATTGAGTGTGTATAGAAGAGGGAATACATTTAGCATTAGAACGTCTATCAATAAAGGGGTCAACAACCATATTGCAGTCTCCACCAACTATCATATAATCATCAGTATAAACCATTAATTTAGATAAAATCTGGGGCCAAAAGAGCTTATCAGGATTAGTGGGTGCATACAAATTAAAAATAGTCAAAGGAATCTTGTTGACTAGTAAAGAAACTGAAACCCATCTACCTTCAGTGTCTGCATCTTGATGTACAAGTTGGATATCCAAACGTTTATGACAGAGAACAGCCACACCATTTTGTTTCCCAGAACCAGGAGAGGCAAAGATATGACCCACCCATTGTCGCTGAAGTTTGGATGTCACATGAATTTCTTGCAATAAAACTATATCACCTTTCAACCCAGCAATGTGCGATAAAACCCGTTGACGTTTTATAGGTGATCCCAGACCTTTAACATTCCAAGATATAACTTTTAACGACATATAAATATACAAAACAATTAATAAAGCTTGGTATGAATATCTGCAGTTAGCAAAATACATTCATGTAATACAAGTAACTTTTCCCAGTAAGAGGAACACAGTAGAGTAACAGTATAGATAAATAAGATATGAAACAGGAACATAGCTACAAAAAGTCAAGAAATGAGCAATAATAGAAGGAAAAGGGGGGAGCCAGCAAGAGGAAAAGGAAAAGGAAGAGGGAAAGGAAGAAGAAATTAGAATATATATGAAGAGATGGGAAAAAGAACCAGATAAGAAGTATATGGTAGGAGAGATAAGCTGGAAAAGGACAGGACAGAGAGAAGATGAGAGAAAAATAAAAAGACATACCACAAACATATAATGAACACAGGGGTGGTGGAGCCACATAAGGAAGACGGCACAGCCAAGCGGGAGACCCCAGGACGAAGACGTGAAAGGGAGACCTCATCCAGGCAAATGAGAGATCACATATCAGGAGACCACGACAAACTGCACCTGACAGTGAAAAAAGAATTGGTTATAAGAGGTACAACAAGGCAACAGTAAAATATGACAAGATAAGGAGAACGCAAATAACGACAAATATTTAAGGAACAGTCAAATTATCGATGAACGAGGAACATCCATGTTTTCTTCTTTGCAGGTATCCAAAAAATGCTGAAGGAGAACAGGATCCTCATAGTTAGTGGTTTTATTGTTATAGGTCACCTTGAAAAGGCAAGGATGGAACAAACCATATCTAGCATTCAAACTTCGAAGAGCAGGCCTCATGTCCAAAAACTTCTTCCGTCGGTCCGCTGTCGCTTTGGCATAATCTTGAGCGAAGAAAAGATTGGATCCTTGCCACGAAATTTTCCCTTTATGCCTGGCAGCTTGTAACACCTTAAGCAAATCGGTGTATTCCAAAAAATATAAAATAACACCTCTTGGTTTAGTTGAAGAAGATAATGTTCGTGGGCTTTGCCCCAAGCGATGCACTCTTTGAATATTCAATGGTGGAGACTCAGGAAAACCAAGAAGACTCGGAAGAAAAGACTGAAAGAAGGAGAGAGGATCTGAACCTTCAAGTCCTTCCGCAAGACCATAAATGCGTAAGTTGTTACGCCTATTACAATTTTCAAGGTTTTCCACTTGTTGTTTAAGATGTGAAATCTCCATATGCATAGAAGGCACTTGACTGGTGACAGCCTGAACAGAGTCCACTAGTCTCTCTAAGTGATTAACTTTTTGCTCCATATGTGACCATTTGTCATCAAGACTTTGGAGACGAATATTTATTTCTTCCATGTAAGGTTTGAGAGCACGTATTTTCTCAAGGATTAACTCCATAGATATTGATGATGGATAGGTGGAAGGAGAGGGTGGGTCTTTCTTGACACGTTTACCTGACACAGATGCTGAGGCGGAGGGTATTTTAGATGTTGGTTTAGAAGCATTGCGAGGTGTAATGGGCGTCGTACCACCTGTGACAGAATGACCAGATTCCAAGTCCTCCATGTTCTCCTGTAGAACGTTGAAAGGATTATGGTCCTCTAATGGAGTATAGTCAAGAGGTGGAACACCTCTACGAGTAGAAGGCGCTTTTGCCATAAAATATATACTGTCAGGAACACCCTTGTGGATAAATTAAAAGGAGCAGTATACACTGTCTAGAGAAATCAGGAGTTCAAGAAATACCCCTATAAAGGCATCTTCAGATGATAGTGAGAACCATACATAACTTGTGAGGTGAAAAAATAACTTTTGTCATGGAAACTAGCTTTCCCAAAGCCAGCATTCACCAGGGCGATACCAAAGGGGATGATGGACGGAGCGCTAGAGCAAATCAAACACTCACCCCCAGTCAACTGATCTGGGTTTAATCCATCATCATTCTTTAGCTCACTCCACCACCCCAGTTCAGGCATGGCCATATGCAAATCAGTCTGACCCTGTGCCTCATGGGAACAGTCCAGCCCGAACTGCCAAGCCATGTCTTCCCTGGACCGGAAACAAGCATCCTGGGACCGGTTTCGGGTTCAAAACCCTCATCAGCCAGGCTATCTTGAATCCAGTGGCAAAGTGAGCAAGGGACCCACGTCTGGGCATACCCTGCCAACTTAGGGTGAACAAAGCGATACCAAAGGGGATGATGGACGGAGCGCTAGAGCAAATCAAACACTCACCCCCAGTCAACTGATCTGGGTTTAATCCATCATCATTCTTTAGCTCACTCCACCACCCCAGTTCAGGCATGGCCATATGGAAATCAGTCTGACCCTGTGCCTCATGGAAACAGTCCAGCCCGAACTGCCTAGCCATGTCTTCCCTGGACCGGAAACAAGCATCCTGGGACCGGTTTCGGGTTCAAAACCCTCATCAGCCAGGCTATCTTGAATCCAGTGGCAAAGTGAGCAAGGGACCCACGTCTGGGCATACCCTGCCAACTTAGGGCGAACAAAGCGATACCAAAGGGGATGATGGACGGAGCGCTAGAGCAAATCAAACACTCACCCCCAGTCAACTGATCTGGGTTTAATCCATCATCATTCTTTAGCTCACTCCACCACCCCAGTTCAGGCATGGCCATATGCAAATCAGTCTGACCCTGTGCCTCATGGGAACAGTCCAGCCCGAACTGCCAAGCCATGTCTTCCCTGGACCGGAAACAAGCATCCTGGGACCGGTTTCGGGTTCAAAACCCTCATCATCCAGGCTATCTTGAATCCAGTGGCAAAGTGAGCAAGGGACCCACGTCTGGGCATACCCTGCCAACTTAGGGCGAACAAAGCGGTACCAAAGGGGATGATGGACGGAGCGCTAGAGCAAATCAAACACTCACCCCCAGTCAACTGATCTGGGTTTAATCCATCATCATTCTTTAGCTCACTCCACCACCCCAGTTCAGGCATGGCCATATGCAAATCAGTCTGACCCTGTGCCTCATGGGCAGTCCCGTGCTCTCCATGCCACTGGAGTCAAGCTATCCTGGCTGATGACTGCTGAAAGCCCGAAACCGGTCCTAGGATGCTTGTTGCCAGTCCAGGAAGGACCTGGCCTGGCAGTTCGGGCTGGACTGTTCCCATTGGGCGCAGGGTCAAGACTGATTTGCATATGGCTGGGTCCAAACTGGAATGGCATGGTGAGCAAAAAAACGATGGATTTAGGCCCAGATCTTTGTACTGGGGTGAATGTATGACATTGTTCTGCATTCTGTCCATCAATTGTTGTTTTTGCATTTGTCACCCCGAGTGGGACGGGTATGCCCAGACGTGGGTCCCGTGCTCTCCATGCCACTGGAGTCAAGCTATCCTGGCTGATGAGGGCTGAAAGCCCGAAACCGGTCCTAGGATGCTTGTTTCCAGTCCAGGAAGGACCTGGCCTGGCAGTTCGGGCTGGACTGTTCCCATTGGGCGCAGGGTCAAGACTGATTTGCATATGGCTGGGTCCAAACTGGAATGGCATGGTGAGCAAAAACGATGGATTTAGGCCCAGATCTTTGTACTGGGGTGAATGTATGACATTGTTCTGCATTCTGTCCATCAATTGTTGTTTTTGCATTTGTCACCCCGAGTGGGACGGGTATGCCCAGACGTGGGTCCCGTGTTCTCCATGCCACTGGAGTCAAGCTATCCTGGCTGATGAGGGCTGAAAGCCCGAAACCGGTCCTAGGATGCTTGTTTCCAGTCCAGGAAGGACCTGGCCTGGCAGTTCGGGCTGGACTGTTCCCATTGGGCGCAGGGTCAAGACTGATTTGCATATGGCTGGGTCCAAACTGGAATGGCATGGTGAGCAAAAAACGATGGATTTAGGCCCAGATCTTTGTACTGGGGTGAATGTATGACATTGTTCTGCATTCTGTCCATCAATTGTTGTTTTTGCATTTGTCACCCCGAGTGGGACGGGTATGCCCAGACGTGGGTCCCGTGCTCTCCATGCCACTGGAGTCAAGCTATCCTGGCTGATGAGGCCTGAAAGCCCGAAACCGGTCCTAGGATGCTTGTTTCCAGTCCAGGAAGGACCTGGCCTGGCAGTTCGGGCTGGACTGTTCCCATTGGGCGCAGGGTCAAGACTGATTTGCATATGGCTGGGTCCAAACTGGAATGGCATGGTGACAAAAAAACGATGGATTTAGGCCCAGATCTTTGTACTGGGGTGAATGTATGACATTGTTCTGCATTCTGTCCATCAATTGTTGTTTTTGCATTTGTCACCCCGAGTGGGACGGGTATGCCCAGACGTGTGTCCCGTGCTCTCCATGCCACTGGAGTCAAGCTATCCTGGCTGATGAGGGCTGAAAGCCCGAAACCGGTCCTAGGATGCTTGTTTCCAGTCCAGGAAGGACCTGGCCTGGCAGTTCGGGCTGGACTGTTCCCATTGGGCGCAGGGTCAAGACTGATTTGCATATGGCTGGGTCCAAACTGGAATGGCATGGTGAGCAAAAACGATGGATTTAGGCCCAGATCTTTGTACTGGGGTGAATGTATGACATTGTTCTGCATTCTGTCCATCAATTGTTGTTTTTGCAGCATTCACCAGGGAGCATGTGGGCTGATAAATAGATAAAAACGCTTGAGGCTTTTGTGCAACATGAGGGGAGAGGCTCCTGAGGTATCTGAGCGGCGAAAATACAAAATGGCGACCGCAAGTACCGAGACGCGGCCGAAAGGGAGAAGAAAATGCAGTCAGCGCTCACCCCGGCCACTCGTAGACGATTCAAAATGCGCAGCAGGACCTCATCTCCACTCGTGGGTGGTTTGAGGTCCGGACAACAGGTATTGTCGCCTGGAGGACACCCATCCCCTCACACCGTCATGGAGCTCCATGCAAGGGCGGCCATCTTTGTTGGCGCCGAAGTCACGGCCCCATAGACACCCTTTTTTAAGATGCAAATTTTAAGGGGCGAAATGCCAGGAAAAGGAAGTCTTACATGCCTAAAATCAGCATTGAAAACTTCAGTCAAACTACATGCACTTTTCTTCCATTTTCCTAAATTTGTCCATTGAAATGAAATCAGGACCCTGAACAAAAGAGAACATTTGTGCAGACAAGGGCAATATATTAATTTATTACTTCTGCCATGGATACTGTAAAAGCTTTGCCTGTTGCTTTCACTATATGAATACCCGTCTGGGCTTAGGAAAGACATTATCTGTCAAAGCAGGGTTAAGAGGCAGATTAGGCAGCTACCAAACTTGCAAGAAGTTCCACAAATGTCACCATGCACAGTGAAAAAAGGCAAATCCATGAAAGAAAATATTTGAAGATTTTAATCAACATCTCCATCAAATTTTTTATCTGCCAGAGGATTATACGAGCAGTGGATGTTTTTCATGAGTCAGTTATCAGAGATGATGGAATATCTGCTTTTGCGGTTAGTGCAGTGGTATACATTGTGCAATGCAGGAGCGCCAGATGTTAGGTCTCCTAGAGTACCACTTTGAAATTAGAAAGAAATCAGACCTGCTGCTCAGAGAGGTGGTGTGAGTATGCATAGCATAGATTTCTGAATGTCACTTAAGTTGATAATTATACATAACAGTTGGATTTATATAAAACATCGTGCTGCTTTCAGAGTGTCTCAATGTTCTACAAAGCAATATAACAAAGCTACTATTTTAGGTCAGGAATTCCAATCATTTTATTAGGATAAAAGCTTTCAGTCACTAAAATATAAACCATTAATACAATACGGCAGGTATCTAAGCAGTGTCTTAATGAGAATTGTTTTTTAAATTTTATATACATGTTAAACTCGTACATAGATGAAAGAAGTCTTGCAATTATTGAAAAAGTGGTTTACGTTATCAAACCACACCACATCATAAATTATGGATAGTCTGTTGATAAATTCTTCCATAGACATGTATACTTAAAATAATAACAAATGCAGCAAATAATTATTTTCTGTCCATGAATTTTGCAAACAATTATGTGAAATGCGTCTTCCAGCTTCTCACGCAAGAAATGACACGAAGACACATTTTGTGTTAAAAAAATAGTGTCCTGTGCTTTTATTTTTCATTTTTTCTCTGTCTCCTTGTTTCTCTTATTCTTTTTGCTGCCCCACCCCACAGACATTAATTAAACATTTTATTGTTTATACCACTACTAATTCACTGCCTTCCTTTTCTTTCCTCCTTTCAGGAGCACCAAAGAAGAGGAGACACCAGATAGTGAAGCAAGCATCCTCTGCTGCCACCACCACACTGGAAAATATTCCATCTGCTGCCTGTAAATTATGTATATAGGAAAATGCCTCTTTTTGCATGATGACCCCCACTTTTTGTACTGGCACGGCTGCACTGGAACTCTGCTAAACAGGTCGGAGTGCACGTGCTCTGACCCAAAAGATATGTCGAAATTTAATATACTCTTAATTGACATATTTAACTCACATGCCAGTCCATGGTATATGGTACAAAGTGTACCCAGGGCCTGTAAGTTAAATGGTACTAGTTGAATGAGGCATGCATTGTGCTACCCACTACAGTGACTGGGCAAACATGGCTGCAGGCCTACCCTTTAGCTTGTCTGTGCAGTTTTAAAACTGCAAATTCCACAAATTGTCAAAATAACACCTTATGCCATGACAAAACCCTCCTTTTAAATATTAAAAAGTCACTCCAAAGTCAGCCTAAATGCCCACAAGGCAGGATGCATGGTATTTAAAAGTAGGACATGTATAAGGTTAATGTTAAATATGTCCTTACAGAGACAAGGCCCCAAAGCTATTTTCTCTGTAGTAGACTTAGCTATTCCATAGGAAAGCTTTGGGATACAAAATTACATTTAATAAAGTTATCTCTGCCTAGGAAATATCTAGAAAGTTCATTCTTGGACTTTTTAAAATATTTATTACAAGCACAGTTCACTGGTAAAGTCATATTTGTCATAAATATTTTGCAAGACATACTTTTAAAAAGTCTCCTCTTCCCTCCTCTAGACGTCGATTTGCACAAACTTTCAACTGTCATCTAGGTGTTGAAAGGCCACTTGATGAGGTGTGAACTTACTCTTAGAGCTTAGAAAAAAGTTTTGGCTGGGGGTTGGTGTTCTGTTCTTCTGGTGGGCTGACCATCTGCACCCAAAGAACTTAATTAACTTCAAAGATGTCTATTCTCTCCCACGCAGATGTAGCTAACACCTGGGCCCGCCCCCTCTTTTGTTCCTCCAGTCAATCAGACACTAATCCCAGTGGGAGAGGAAGTGCCTCCAGAATGAGTTTTGAGTGACCACAGAGGATGGGTTGTTCATTTCTCTGACTACTTCGCGAGTTCTTCACAAAGGAAGAAAGGTTATATTATGTAGGATTTAGGTGGAGAGGGGCACTGAGGGACTGCTTGCAGTGAGCACACATGAACTGCTGCTAAGGTGAGTAGGGCTACCCCTGGTAACTTTTTCCCTATTGGTAGGGAGGGCACTACTGGACCTGTGGAAGAAAGAATAGAGACTGCACCAACTGTTGAGACCTCTGAGGAGCCTGAGAGACTGGACCAGGTCCCACTTGTATCCAGGGCAAGGAAGTGTGCAGTCAGTTGGCAACCTCCTATTAAGCTACAGGGACACAACAAGCTGGTAGAAGCCCTTTTCCTGAAGAGCTTAGCTGCCCAGTTCCAACTGGAGTTTCAATGGACCCTGCTTGTTGCTTCTGCTGGAGTGACTCTTAACACCCAAGTGCTATGACCCTTCGTTGTGACCCTTTGCTTTGTTAAAGTGTATTCCTCCTAAAACCCTGAAAAACCTCGGAGTTAGAAACATTTTGGCTCCAAAACCCTCCGGAGGACTGGGACAAACTTGTCAAGTCAATTAAACATAGGTGTGAAGCCAATGGGCCAAAGATTCATGTGGCTCCCATTCAGAACATTTGGGCACCAAAAAATCTGCTACAACTGGACCGTACAGAGAGAGTACCAGGCCTCGTGGAGCCCTGTTTGGCTATAGCTTGCAGCCTTGCCCCACTGGAGGAATCCAAGCTACATAAAAGTGAATTCTGAATGAAGAACTCTTCACCGGGAGTAGGTGTCAAAAGTATCTGGCTGGAAAGGCCTCCCTCCTCCCCCGGGTAGGAATTTTGAATTTTTTCCACTCTGTTCTTTCCTGCCAAAAGTCAACGGCTTCACCAGTACCTTGTCAGACAGCTATCCAGCATTGTGGAGCCCTTTTTGGCCACAGCCTGCTGCCTTGCCCCACTGAAAATATTTGACTGCCTTTTCAGAAACTCAAAAGGTAAGAGTCAGAAGGTAAAACTTCAGGTCAGAACAAACCTGGTTTCTGTATTCAACCTGCACTCCATTACAGTCTACCTTAAATCGGTCCTAGTGAAACACAAACAGAGGATCGGGGTTGGCACTTAACGGCTTTTGGCTTTATTTTTATTTTAAAGTGTAAAAAATCATATCTCTGGTGCCCCTTATTTGGTTTTTGGTGTTTTGGTGTCATTTTGTTTCCTAAATTAGTCTCAATGTTTATAGATTGGTGAATCATTTTCATTGCGTTGTGTTTTTGACTTTTTTAAGTTAAGCCTGTCTGCTCTGTGCTTCAGCTACCAGAGGTTGAGTTAATGTTTAAATTACTGAAGCCTTTACTGGACATAACAAATATAGTGACATTATTACTTGTGGTGGATTACCATCCACCCCAACTAAAAATCGACTTTCTCACAATGCATAATTATTTATTTACTCTTCTTGGATTTCAATGAAAATCTCACCTATAGTAATACAGCACAGCATTCTGTCAAACTGTACTTTTCTTTCTTTAATATTTCCTTACTTTTTCCTAACTTCCACTTTATCTCCTTAAGTTAGTATCCCTACACCCACATCTCCTTGAGTTTCCACGGCCTACTTCCTACTGTTTTCTTTGTTTTCCCTTCTTCCCTGTTTTTTCTTACTGTCATATCACCAACCTCTCCCATACCCTGCTAACATTTCCCTTCTCCTTCCTTTAATCATCATTTTCCTGATCCTCTCCTAGCTTTGCCCCATCATTAAAACTTTTATAGCATTTAATTTTTGAGTATTTATACCTTAAAATATAGAAGTATACATTTCAAAGTGATCCTATGGTGAGCAATAAATTCAGATTCGTTAGGTATCTTTTTACTTGTTAAACACTGCAATGGTAGTCACGTTACTAAATAAATGCCTTGTTTTCTAGAATCTTCCATGCAGATAACATTGAAGAGGTCGATGAGGAAGATTCTAAGGTGGGGGAGGTGTTGTTAAGGTATTCCTTTCTTTCACTACTCCTTTCTAAGCCCAATTCCCAATTCTTTTTAAGTTATCCATTGATATGTTTCTGCCTCTGCCCCCAGCCATTTAAATTAAGATGAGAAGAAGAGGTGTGTTCCTGTTACCTTTACCCAATGCCTACCCACACCATGACTACTACTGCCCATCTCGTCCAATTCACAACACTTGTCACAATTTCTTTCACAGTTTCTTCCTTATCTCTTCTAATATGCCATCTCTTACTTTGGTATGTCTTTTACATTCCATTAACCTTCCAACCTTTTCTTAGCCCAATCTAATCCTAGCCCAATCCCTGGCCTAAAACTTCAACCTTACCCAACTCTCACTTGTTCCGTGACCCTAACCCAGGGATGATGTTTATTGTACTCTTAATGAAGTAGGGATGAGGGTGTGATGTGGGCAGTGGGATTCTTGGCAGGACTCAGGAGTACAGAAAGAGTAGGGCCACAGAAATTATTGTTATAAGCCAATGGTTGTCCAAGAACATGTTGCTCTCCAAGATTAGTTCTATTAATGTTGCATGATCTAGTATAAAAAATTCACGGTGCAGCATAAATGTAAAGCACAAACGTTTTTGATGGCAATAAATATAGCTTTGCTGTCTATTCATATTATTAAACACACGCAACTTAAAGGTTAGGTGAAAGACAGTGTTAAATCATTTATTTAAACTTTTCTAGTTTTCTTTTTATTCCCTTTGAGTATAACATATTTTATTGATTATGCACGTGCTTGTGGTTAAATATTAAATGCAAAGTGCTGCAAATAATACGTATCTGATAAATGTGTAAGTCACCTGGACACAGAATGACATAGAAATTGCAACGGCCCTGGAGAGCAGCACCACAATGTTCCTGATTGACTATAAGAGTGTGATTGAAGTGGTTGATACAATTCATGTTCTTTTCTTCTCCTCAAAACAAGATCATTCTGTTCCTGTCCAAGGCACATAACCTAGCTACACCACAGAAGATGACCTCTGAAGAGAGGGAGTCACTTGGCTGCACCTCTAAAACATTGAGGTGTCTGAGTTGGTGTATCTCCAACTGGTGGTACTGGAGGAAGAGGACAGGGAGGCAGCAGCATCAATTCATTCCACCCCTGCCTCATGGGTAGAACTGAGGGTAAGGACATATCACTGCAGGCTGCCAAGTGGATCCTCCTCGTCCTATACGCCAGCCACTAACACTCCCCCTCAATCATGAAGGCCCCCTGAAAGTGCCTCAAAGGCATTGAACAACTAAAGCAGGGCCAAAGGGTAATGTAAGAAAGACTGGACCATTTGGAGTGGTGTAAGTAGGGAACGGGGTGGACCTGTTGGGGGTGGTTGATGGGACTAATAAGGATGGGGTAAAATGAATTAGATTTTTTATAGTTTAGCTTTGTGGGTTTTTGCGGAATTGAAGGAGAGGGTGGGTTCTGTTTTGGGTGGAGTGGGTAGGTTTATTTTTTGCAAAAATAAACACAGTTGGCCTGAATCACAAACAGCACTTTGTAGTAGGCCTGTGCGCTAAAATCTGCTCCGCTCACGGAATTTGTGGATTTTTGGCAATTCCGCGTTCTGCGGAGAACGCGGAATTACCGAAAATTCCGAGATCTGTGGCGTAGTGGAATTTTTTCCTTGTTCGCGCTTTAAAAATGCATTTTCGCGCACGCTGTAGCGACTTAGCGGGATCCCTGCGTTCGCTGACGAGTTTTCCTATCCGTTCGCGTGCGCCACGAGATTTTGGTAGCCGGCCGCGCGATTCCGCGAGAGTGTGCGATCGCGAACACGTCATTTGGACACGCCATCGGACACTGCAAGAGTGTGCGATCGCGAACACGTCATTCGGACATGCCATCGGACATCCGGCGGACGTTTGGTGAAGCTCGCGATGCCGAACACGCAAATTTGCAATCTGGAGAAGAATAATATCTTGAGCATTATAAAACCTTCTCGAAAATGATGATTTGGATGAAAAAACTCCTCAGATTGACATTTGGCTGTACTTTTTTGTGCAAGGAGTCCTTTTTTTTAAAACTTTTTTGGGGGAGAGGAAGGAAGTGCCCCAGAGTCTCCAACTTCCTGATCCTGTCCAGCAGGCTCCTCCCAGTACTTTGTCCATGTCCTGTTCACTTTTCATTTGGATTTGGAGCTGGAAGGATCACTCTTTGTGTCTGCTGTATCATATATCATTGGATTTGAGGACTTTTGGATTTATGGACTTTTGGATTAGAGGACTTTTGGATTAGAGATTTTACAAGTAAGTTGGTGTTGTTTGTTTGATTGAGGCATTGCAGTTGCTGCAACTACAATTTTTGTACTTTTCATCATTTTTTAAGAAATGTATTGTGGGTAGCCAGTAGGCCCAGAGCTAGTCATGGGTGCATGATGAAACAACTGTTCCTTTGGTGTGTGTTGAATTTATTTTAAACATCATTTAGGGCATGGATGGCATTGGATTGAATTGCAAAATGTGTATTTTTTGGGGTATTTCAGTTTTTGGGTGTGTGTTAAATAAATGCCTTTGTTGTGTGTGTGTGGTGTGTTTGTTGTGTAACTTGCACACCTTGTTTAGCCCTGTGGATTTTTGTTTTTGCATTTTATTGCATTAAAGCTGTGTTGTTTAGCATGCCTCCTTTGCCTGGCTATTATAGGCCTGTTTCAGTTCATTGTTTTCCAGGCTTCTTGTTGTGGGCCTGGCCATGTGGCTGGCGGCCATTTTGAAGCCAGGCAGTGTGCTTTTGCCATAGGCCTACATTGTCTGTCTTCCCTTTCTTGTTGTTGTGGGCCTGGCCATGTGGCTGGCGGCCATTTTGAAGCCAGGCAGTGTGCTTTTGCCATAGGCCTGCAAGCTTGTGGCCTAGTCTGCCAATAGGCCTTTCTTCCAGTAGGGCCAGAGGTAGTCATGGGTGCATGATGAAACAACTCTTTCTGTGGGGTCTGTTGATAAACATAATTTAGGGCATGGATGACATTGGATTGAATTGCAAAATGTGTTTTTTGGGGGTATTTCACTTTTTGGTGTGTGTTAAATAAATGCCTTTGTTGTGTGTGTGTGTGTGGTGTGGTTGTTGTGTAACTTGCACACCTTGTTTAGCCCTGTGGATTTTCATTTTTGCATTTTATTGCATTAAAGCTGTGTTGTTTAGCATGCCTCCTTTGCCTGGCTATTATAGGTCTGTTTCAGTTCATTGTTTTCCAGGCCTCCTGCTTGTTGCTTGTGACTGTGAGTGTCCATGTGGCTGGTGGCCATTTCTGGTGGTAGTTATAAGTGTGCTGCTTTTGCCATATAGGCCTGCATGTGTTTCCTTTGTTCCTCTTGACTTACTGCTTCCATCCCCTTTGCCAGCTGCAGCTCCCTGAATGACGTGATGCGCAAATTAATGCCAAACAGGTTCCACTTCCATTTTATTTGTATTTTTGTTTTTGTTCTTTTTCTTTCCTATCCTTCCTGACTGTACACAGTATACCATGAAAGCCCTTGTTGTCAAAGTCTCACAAATGGCTACACTGTTAAAAAAAATGTTATAACTTAACTGAGTTTAAAACAATTGTTTATTTGTACTAGTATTAATTGAACCACAACAACAAATGCAACATTTCACTGATGTTCCTCTGGCTTCTTTGCTTTTAGGTGCACAAAAGACTGAGGAGGAGGTGTCACTGTCATCATCATCACCCGTTGTACTGCCAGACAGAAGTCCTGCTGCGCACAACGTCACGTGACGTGTGGCCACAGACATCTCTGCAACTTGTGCAACTGCGTCCTGCTGACATCTGAAGAAGATGGCCCCAAAGAAAGTTACCAGGTCCTCCAGTACCAAGAAAGTTGCCAGTGAGAAGAAAGAACAGAAGAAGGAAGTGGCACTTACCAAGACTGGTGTGCCGCCCACAATGTTTTTGGGAAACCAAAAATTACGCCTGCATCAGCGGTGTCCAGGAACCAAGCTGGGAGCAGCACCTCCGCATCAGCGGGCCCACCCCACCAACCTAGGCCCAAGCCCATGAGTGTTGCAGAGGTAGCCAGTCTACTTGCACAAACGCCAACGAGCAGTGATGTTGAAATGTCATTATCGCAAACTAGTACCCAATCAACGCAGGTGGAAACTCAGCAGATAAGTGGGCAACAACAGCCGCAACAACAGCCGGAACAACAGCCGCAACAACAGCCGCAACAACAGCCGCAACAACAGCCCACAATAGTAGTTTTTCCTCCCGAAGTAGGGGCAGTTCAGGAAATCGAGCTTCATGCACAGGAAGAAGAGCAAGCCACTCTTTCAGAAAATCCATTGTCTTCCAGATCCCCAGCAAGGAAAAGGAGGGTTAGTACATCAACTTCTTCTTCAAGCCCCCCTTCTGATGATCTAGATACCACTTGGAAGCCACCAGCTCAGTCTGAGAGTGAGGCACGCCACGCGACAAGGCTAAGGAAAAAGAAGGTTCCAGAAAGCCTTAGAGTTATGAAGGAAGATGTAGAAGAGGAGGATGATGACGAGCCAGTCATTATGAAGATCACTCCCGCCCCAGTGGAGATGGAGACCAACATTATTATTACCCCATCCCAAATTGCTGTGAGGGATGTGGCACGGATACCACCAACACAGGTAACACCAACACGACCTCCTGCTTCCATATTTGCATTTGCTAAGGCCCGGCAGGGACCTACATCCAACTCAACCACCACCTCAGTAGGTAGTGGTACTGTAACTGCACAGAGTCAAATTCCACGCCCACTCTCCAGTTCATCTGGCATTGAAAGTGGCACCTCCAGCAGCGCCAGAAAGTTCACCTCCCCAGTTTGGGACTTTTTTTCAGTTAGCAGTAAGGAGGAGAACGTTGCTATATGCTCAATTCGTCGACAAGCTGTTAGTCGGGGTAAGCTTGGTACAAACTATGGTACCAGAGGCCAAACAAGTCATCTCAAAAAACACCACATGATCCAGTGGGAGGCGCACCTACTTAGCGTACCAAAAAGTAAAACTGCACCCATTGCTGTTGGTGGGGATGAAGAAGTAGAAGAAGATATGATTGCGGTGGAAGGTGAACAAGAGGGAGATATTTCTAGCCCTGTCCCCAGCAGTGTAGTGGTACCGCCCACATCCTCAGCAACATCTCAGTGGCACCGTAGTAAGAGTCCGGCTGGGACACCAAGGCAACAGAGTACTGCAATGAAAAAAAGTGCGTCGTTGAGCCAAACTGGGTTCAATAAGTCACCTGCATCAGCTGCACCACAAAGGAAAATAATCCAGCCTACCATTGCCACATGCTTAGGTCGGAGGGGCATAACGAACGCAACCACCCAACGGCACGTTTGTACAATGCGAAGCTGGCTAAAATGTTAGCGCTGGACCTTCTCCCTTTTTCTTTTGTGGAAGGGGTGGGTTTCCTTGAATTTGTGTCAACCATCTGCCCTAAATGGAAGGTTCCCAGCCGGTCCTATTTCACAAGAGTTGCTGTTCCAGCACTACATCACGATGTGCTGGAATTGCTTGGACAAGCTTTGCAGCAGAGTGCTGTTCACACTATCCACCTGACAACAGACATGTGGACCAGTTGCCAAGCCACTGATTACATGTGCATCACTGCACACTGGATCTCTTTTGTGGGGGTTAGAGAAAAGATATCTGAAGCAGGAGTTGTTAACACTGCTGAGATTTTTCATGCTACTCGGAAACATGCAACTGTAGCCATGTTCGCCATGGAGAAATCTCATACTGCTGCAAATATTTTGGAAGAGTTTAACAGCAAGGTCTTTGAAAGGCTGCGCCCAAGAGGGCTTAACATTGGTTTTGTTGCCACGGATAATGGCAGTAATGTACTTAAGGCCATGGAGGATGGTGCCTATTTCAGGGTCCTGTGTTTGCTGCACTGCATTAACATTATTGTTCAAGACTTTCTGAAAAAAGAAGCCATAGTCAGCAACTTACTGACCATCTGCAGAAGAATATGCACACATTTCAGCCATTCTTTTAAAGCCCAGAAGCAGCTTAGGATCATTCAACGTGAGTATAGAATGCCAGTCAAAGCACTCATCCAGGAGGTGGCAACACGTTGGAACTCAACTTATTACATGCTTGACCGTCTGTTTGAGCAGTACAGACCAATCAATGAATATGTCATGCAAAGAGGGGATGCTACTGTGAAAGGCATGACCCTACAGATGGACCAATGGGGCCTAGTTAAATGCCTGACAGAGATGCTTCTTACTTTCGAGCTCTTCACACGTGAAGTCAGCAAGGAGGACTGTACTATGGGCCAAGCTATCCCATTGTTGCACATGCTAGAGCAACAGCTGAAGGAGGTGTCTCAAGCGTACACAGGTGTGGAGGAAAAAAATGAAGCATATGAGTTGGTGGAGAGCTTATCCCGTCGCTTAGGTGAAAATACAAGGGTACAAACTCGCATTGTTTCAGAAAAACGTTACATTTGTGCCACAATTCTGGATCCACGGTACAAATCAGCACTGAACAGTAAGACATTAATTCCTTTTTCAGAAGTGGATGTTGCCCGGTACAAAACTTGGATAGCTGAGGCAGCCAGTGACTTTGAAAATGAACGGCTTGTAATTCAAGGCCCGCTACTCAAACCCACAACAAGTACTGCAGCAGGGCATCCGGCGTCAAGTTCCACTTCAGAACCTGAGGGCAGTGCGTTTGGCTCAGAGCGGTCACCAACACTATCGACAACAGCAAGAACCGGATCATCAGCCTCAGTAAAATCGGCACAGGATTGGTATTTACAGCAAGGGCTTGCTAGGTCCAGTGCTGATACAAAGACAAAAGAGGCCAAGCAAACTGTAGCACCCCTGAACATTGAGCGGATGGTCCAGGCCTATCTGGATGACCCAACAGAGGTCTACATTGATCAAAACCCATTGCGGTATTAGTATGGGCAAAGGGGCCAATGACCAGTGCTCAGCAGGCTGGCGATAAACTATCTGGCTTGCCCTGTCGCAAGTGTCTCTTCTGAACGTGTTTTCAGTGCTGCTGGCGCCATTGTAACAGTGAAAAGGACCAGTCTCTCGCCCAAAACCGTGGAGAGGTTAACTATGATCAAAATGAATCAGCACTTGATACCACCGAATTACACAATAAATGAATCAACACAGGAAGATGAGGACAGCGACTTAGGTGATGGAAGCAGTGTGTTAGATGATTACCTACTTCTGGTTGAACCCCCAGAGTTTGAGGACGAGCTATACTTCCCTGACAACTAGGCTTGAACTTCATACTTTCTTTCTTCCTTCCTTATTTACTTGTATTTGTGTGTGTCTGTCTTTCTGGTTCAAAACTTCGAATCACAACAAATCCATCACCACCGTCTTCTAGTCTTTTTATTGCCATATTGGAGGTGCAGCTGTCTGCATTTAACTGAAGTCCACTACTCCGAGTCCTGCTCCTCCATCCTCCTGACTCGCCCTAAATCCATTTCCCTCAAGCCAGATGATGATTGGATGTAGAATAATAATAGTACAAGCAAGAAAATGTTGCCTCGTCGAGTGCCTCCAAAAGAAGTGGAACATGATGACTACTATAGCTATCCTCCTTTCCGAGCCGCGAGAGGCTGCCCCTTAACTTAATATGAGAAGGAACAGGTAATGAATGATGGCATGCATTGGACGCTGACTCTGAGAGTGATTGGTGTTTGTGTTGTTGTTTGTTGTGCAAGAAGTGAATTCATTGTGTACTATTATTATTTAATCTACACATTAAAAGTAACTCAAGTCAATGTTTCCCTTCTTGTTGTTTAATAACAAAATTGTACTTCTACTGCAGGCCGATCCATTGCATTTTTGAATATGGAATCTGAACTCGCTATGTACACTGCACTGCACACTGAGTTGGACAACACCATGATGATGACCACAGTGACATAATATCTTCGCAGTCACTCAGTAGGATCGGAGATGATTGATGGAATAACTCAGGGCGTTTCATGAGTGGCTTAAAAGGTAAACAAGTCAACAACAACCACAGCAGACCTACATGTCTGTGTAGTGGTGGAGTCGAGTGTAGTGGTATGACTGACAGCGGTGCATTGATTTAGTCACTTAATTTGGAAAATGCTATGTTGCTGTATATGTGCTTTGTCTGTCTCTGTCAAAATGTAAGCTAAATGGAGGTTGGGTCACGGGTGCCGTGGGCCTGCTCTGTCCTGTTGTTGTTGTAGGTTAATGCTGGAAACAGAGTAGACATGATGTATCCATGCCGCCTCTGAAAGTGTTCTTGTTGCACTCCACCGTAATTTATGCATTTCTTTTCTCCTTGATTTTTCAATACCCCTTTTGTTTTTCCATCTACAATTACAGGCCGGCCCTTACCCTGTGCTATACTGGGAAAAACAACTCACACTTACCTTACCAATCCGCATCCGCCAGGCAGGCAGTGGCGACACCAAAGATTGATGGACGGAGCGTCCATGGAAGGGAGGACCAAGAGGAATGCCGAGATGCAACTCCCCAATTTGACCAGGATAACATACAGTAACAGTATCAACATTCATCATCTTTTAAATAATTTGATTCATTTTTTATCTTCAATCATTACGACTGTGTGTTGTTGTTATTATGTTTGCTCTCTGCTTAGAATTCATCCCTACAGCTATATTTTAATTTTCTTTGCTATCTTTAAAAGTAAGCCCGGTACAACAGAACAGAAACTGTATGTAATTTGGGTCTCTCTGAGGGCAGACAGGCAAGGCAAATTGCATAATATACTGCTGCCCTGTACTGTCTAATTGTCTAGTAGTAGTTAGTAAGTACTACTTATCATTAACCATCAAGTTATCATCATCATGCATGCATTTGCTTTTTCTCCCTTAACAGATTTATGGATATGGTCGTCTGCCAAGATTGTGTTTTGTTGTTTGTCCATTCGTAGTGTTTTTCTTTGTCAAACTTTTCCCCAAACCCCCCTTCCCAACCATTCATCAAACCCTAACCCTCTTCCCCCGGGCTGTGTGATTTATATTGAGGTGTGACTAAATTAATTGTACACCAATAATTGATCACACGCTTGCTGGGGCGGGTGTGGTGAAAGCAACACTAATTCAATTTCCAAAGGAACCTAATCCATCATAATTAATTTCCGGCATCGATTGGATTCATCAACATCCTCCTACAGAGCACTAAAGGCTACGCTTGTGTCGAGTGATTTGACACAACTACAGTTTGTAACTTGTTGTACTAGGCTATCCCCGCCACCATTATGTTATATTTTACTTTAGCTTTGCTAATCAGCAATATTATTATTGTTTGGCAGTCTTCTTGTGTACTGTACTGTACTTCGTTCTACTACTCCTCCCAGAGTCTCTCTCAGGTGACTGACTGTCTCATTTTCTTTTTTTGCAAATGCTACTGCCAGTGTCTACTACTACCACCACAACCATGGCATCTCCATTCTCTTGGGAAACCAAACAATCATCGCCATGCAGCCATCGCTGTGCCTAACTTAAACATCAATCACAGGTAAGATAAGAAGTTTGGGGGGGTATAATAATGGACTAGGAGGAGAGACTGACAGTACTAGTAGGACAAGTCACTCAGTGAGAGGTACCGCATCTATCTGTTTGTGTGTTACAAAATCGGCAGATTATTTAAATCAAACACTGGCTGCGGCCCTGCAGCAGCAAGGAAACCATGTGACGTAAAACAGTAACCCCCCCACAAAACATTAACAATGTATGCTATGTTTAAGTATAAATATAATTTAATACCCTAACAAAAATAAACTATGCAAAAAATCCCACAACACCCGACCCACCCCTCTCCCTAACCCGAACCAATGTCCAAAACGAGAAAGTCCAACCAATATCCAAATTGTCCATAATAATAAACCCCAACGCCCAATTCCCACCCACCAAAAAAAGGATTAAAAAAGGGGCAATCCAACAGGGTCTTAAAGTTATCGGCGGGCTCTTCTGATTTCCTTCTCCAGGACCTTGATCTTCTTGTTCAGCTCCTCTAAGTGCTCCTCTAGAAGCACATTTCGGAGTAGCATGGGGAGCGCATATGCCCTGCAGTTGCATCCACAGGGGGGGGCAGCAGTGCTGGATGTTGTAGTGCGGCGGCGGGTGGCTGCCTGACCCAAGTGCCGTACCACTGGAGGGGCCTGGCTGGGGCCCGGGGCATTGGAGGAGGCTGCAGCTGCTGCCGCCTCCTCCTCCTCTTCCGCCAGAACCACCAGCCGCCGGTATTCTTGGCAGATGGCCTCCAGCTTCCGGCGCCGGGCCATGGCTGCCAACTCCTTCCTGGTTGGTTTTTTTGCTTGGGAAGGAGGAGCTATATCAAGAAAGAAAAAAAGACTATTGTAACCAATACTCTTAGCAAAACATTAACACAAACTTAATTCAACACATAGTGGCACAGTAGCACTAGCAAGCACAGTACATAACATTTATGGTATGTATCTATCCTCCCACTTCCTCGGCCTCTAACATTTGTGGGAGTTTCAGGCATTATACTAGCACTATGGACTCGAGTACACAGTACACAAGTCTTCTTCTTCTCTCTTGTTTAGCGAAATTACGTAACCTTGTTGTAGCCGGTATGCCAGATCAGTCAGCTTGCGCCCAAGACAAACACACTCGAGTCATGACGCAGACTCACGTTAGTTTTATTTACTACTGTCTGCAGGTGGGGAAGCTCGTATTTTTCTATTACGGGTGGCACTGGCCATACTCTGTTACATCAAGGGCAACTGCTCAATTTCACTTTCACCCTGCCCTGACTACTACAAAAAGGCAGATGATGTCTGATCCAATGATCATTGCTTATATATGGGACGACATGAGGTACTTTGTTTTGATTGATTGTGTAACCAGCCGATAGGCCACCCATGGCAGGCTGGCTGACACAGTCGAAAATAAATTAACATAGGTAGGGAGTGGTCCTCAGAGTCGGAGGAAGGCGCTTGATAACTACATACATACACAATATATATTCTGTGCTTGCTAACTACTGTGAGTCAAGGGAGTATTCTGAAAATACAACTTATATTCTCCTCGGCTTTGCTACTCTGGCGCGGTTTCTTTTACATTCTCTTTAAACTAAGACTCTTCATCCAGTGACAGTCTCCACCTATGCTATCTATGATGAATATCATCCAGGCATCCATCCATTCAAAGTAAACGTCTATCATTCTTCTTAATCTCTCAACAAACCTTAGTTTGTTTCACCAACAACAAACTTTTATTCTTTTTTTTAAACCACCACCCATGCGTCCTTCCTTCCTTGCTTGCCTTGGCTTTGAGTTTGACCCAAACACCACTGAGGATTCTTGCTATCCACCCATACAGTTTCACCCACCCAGGCAGGCATCTTTTCTTTCACCTTCCACCCATCCTTCAACCACCCATGCATCTGATTCCTATAAGCCACCTATGCATGCATCCCACGTATCCTTCTCTGCCAGTCATAAATATTACATCTCGCCTGTCCTTCCTCCTTCCACCCTTCTTTCCCTTTTCGTTCAACACATCCATCAAGGTCATCTGATCTGACTTTTAGTCTTCTCCATAAAACTTTCACAGCTGAGTTGAAGTCAGATAGAAGAGGCCATTGGTTACTCAACTCCCGCCGCTAATGCTATTGCTAATGCTAAGTAAAGGGTGTCTTCATCAACCGTTGTTCACAACAACTTCTTACTTACTAAGTCTCAACAGTACAGTGTACACCCTTGCAGCGAGTGTAATGTCAATAAGTAAGCAATATAACTTACCACCGCCCGCCACTGCTGCTGGCTCACCCCCTGCAGCTCCTGCAGCTGCCGCATCTCCTGCTCCCTCCAAAGTGGCCGCGTCGCCATTGCCGCTGGCCCCGGCACTGGTGGTCGGTAGTACGCCTAGAAAAAACATTACACATTTTTTAGATGCCATATACACCTCCCCCTATTTATTCTTTTTCACTAGCAAGATTGGAAAAAAAAAGTGAATACATACATATACAACATACATCACTAGTACAAATTGGGTACTAGAGTAGAGTAGACACTAGTAGTGTTATATGGTCCCTAGGGTCATTCTAGTCTTTGCTAAGTTAGCCTGAGCCATGCAACCATTTTAGCCTTGTGTCTTTTATTTTTGCGCACGTTACCTCGCAGCTTGTTGTGTAAGACGCCTTGAGCCCACATGAGCTCATACTGCTACTGTCTGAGCGCTGCGTACAAGGTCGAAAAACAAGCCACTTTGTTATGGAGTTCTGGTCAGTCCGTATTGCTTAGCCATAACATGTTACACTTTTTGGCACGACTGAGAAATGCTTACATTATACTAACGCGCACCATTTTTCTCATAACAGACGGAAAATTCCCTTCTACGAACCAGAGCTTTGCAGAGCTTATGATGTAACCAGTACTTCTAGGTTCGAAGGTGAGGGGTCCCCCAGAATTCGCTCAGAGATCTTCATTTATAATTTTATATAAACTATATTCCTACCAAGGGGAGGGTGGTTCTTCCACCACTGTTCAGTTATCATGATTTCCCTTTTGTCTTCTATGGACTTGTAGCTGTAACAATGTTTATTGTTTTAATCTTATGCATTTTGCTGTTGGTGCTGGCTCGTATACTGCATTATAGAACAACGTACACAGCTTGTTAGTTGAAAATAAACCTTTTGAACTTACATAGACTCTGTGGTATTTGGTGTGGACTTACACGAGTGAGTGAGCGAAAGGGTGTGCATTGCTTCCACGACTCTGAGAGGTCGGGAGTGTTATGTTTTGGGTTGTCTAATCATTGGGTATCTTCGGGGGGTTCGGGGAGCTAATGAGACACTATAGTTAGTCGGTCAGGGGATTGTGGATTCTGAAATGTGTGGAAGGTCCAACCTCCCATCACCAATGTCCTATTTTCTTGTGCATAGTTCTGTATGTGCAGAATCCCTACAACAGTAGTAGTATGTCCTATCCTATTAAAAATAGTAGAATATCTGGTTGGGCATTTTGTTGGTGGGAATTGTCGAAAAGCCTCAAGATTAAGAAGACTAGAAGAGGACAACCCAAAGGACTGGATTCAGTGGCTAGAGCTATTGGTGAATCTGAGTTTTATTTAAAGCCTTTTAAATAAAGAGTGGCCAACTGGGGAAGCTTAGCTACTTAAAGACTAATAGTAGTAGTACAGAGAGTCATAGCAGAGGCAGCAGGGATAACAAGAATTTAGAAACAGTCTAGATCGAAGAAGATTTTGTAAAAAATAGAATTAGGAAACCGTTCGGAAAAAATAAGGTGCAGTAAAAGTTAGGGAAGTATAATTATTAATATTAACAACAGGAGGACTTACTGGGGCCAGCAGCAGAGCCCTCGGTAGAGGAGCGGTCCTGGCCATCAGCTGCTCCCTCCGACTCCGACGACCCCGTCTTCTTGCCCCTGGATGCTGATCATGAAAGATGTAAGAAAGAGACAAACATGGATGATTGGTGTGAAACAAATAAAATATTTTAAAAAACGCTCCAAAAAAATTTATGGAAACAACAATTGCAATAAAGTTGACCTATCTAATCTGGTCGACTAGTATTGCGGGATCCGCGGACCGTCTAGTTATTATTTATGAACACTAATCCAGTATTCCATTCTGATTCCAGAATACTAACTAAGCCTAAGTACCACCTGACCTAGCCCACCTATTCCAGACGGGCCAATTGTTCACTAAGTCTGCATTTCCATTTATTTTAGTCCTCAAAAATGCATAGATGGAGGACACATGCATACATTTTTGCATACACCAAATTGTTGGTTGGTTGCTGCTGATGTTCTGCTAGTGATAAGCCTATTACCACTCACTAAACAAACTACAAAAGGTTCTAATAAGGACTGGGGTAAGCAGCACTCAGCAGCACATGACGTGACAGAGGATGCGTCACGCAGACCACTAAAAAATTACCAACTAATACTAATAAGTAACTAAACCTATCAATCCACCACTATCTCTTCTTAGTGGCAGGAGGACAAAGGAAGGACTAGAGTCTCTCTAGCATTACCTAACTTAAGTTCTCTAAAGTAAACTCTTACATAATCAGGCCAAGCGAGCGCAAAGTTGCAAACAAGTAAGATTAGTAGTGCTGAGCACCTGTGTCATAACAATCACAGAAGATTTTTGAACATAATTTACATGCAATGTAAGCAGCAGCAATCTTGCTGTTCGGAAAAAAAATATATTCTCAATATATAACACAGAGCAGAAGAACACAAAGTAGTAATATTAAATAGCTAGTCACCAAGCCCCGGGACCTCCACTCCTAGCAGGTCCAGCAGGTCCTGCTCCCGGTCCAGGATATCGGACCACTGGTGCGTCAGCTGGGTATCGGTGCGCCGGACACCAAAGCAGCGAAACACTGCCCGGCGCACCTTTCCCCACCGCTGGCGATGCTCCCGGAGCCCGTACCCGGACCCAGGCCTGCCGCCTGCTGCTAGGGTTAAGGGGAGGTGGCGCTGCGCAAAAAAAACAAGTGCGGCCACCTCCGCCTCGTTGAAGATGTCCCTAGCCTGCACCCCTTGTGGGCGCCGCGACTACGATGAGTAGCCTTGCCCTTGCCCTCTCCCTTGGCCATGGTTCTGGGACTCAGGGGGGGGGAGTGGAAAAGAAAAAGGAGGAATTAGAAAAGTAAGTAAAAGAAATGAAAAAAGCAAGTTATAGAAAAAGAGTGAAAAAGTAGTAGAAAAAGTCACAAAAAGTAGAAAAAAACTCAAAATATAGAATCAGGAAAATAGAGAGATAGATAATAAATAAAAAAGATTAAAAAAAAGTGTACAGAAACAAAGGATTGCAAAGATGGAGGGAGGATAGAAAAGCAGGCCCAAAACCATAGCAACAGAGTGAAAAACAAGACATTGCGACCGCATGGGCAAGTTTGCGCGATATTTTCCCCCCCCAGCACGCAAAAAGCATCGCAAATACGTAATGTGCGTTCCCGAACAGGAAATACTCAACGCGAACAAGCGGGAGCATGCAATACGCGACCCGGAACAGGAAATAGCATCGCGAACGGGCGGGACAAGTGAAAAACAAGATGGCCGCGCCCATTGGCGACCGCATGGGCAAGTTCGCGAGCACGCAAACAGCGTTCCCGAACAGGAAAAACACATCGCGAACGGGCAGAATTCCGCGTAGCTCACGGATATTTTTTACCGTTTTGCGGAACTTTGCGTAACGCGACTACGCAAATTCCGCCCACCCCTACTTTGTAGTGAGTTTTGAAGTACTATAGTTGTACTGAAAAATGTAGTACAACGTGCTATTCACAAACTGCACTTTAGTAATAAGTTACACTTTTGAGTAATTGTACTACTTTTTAAGTATTCACACACTGTACTTTTGAAGAAATTTACACTTTTGCTGTTACTTACACTTTTGCAGTAAGTCCCTACCTGAATTACTTTCCATGGAAGGGTGTTGCAGTACCAGCAGTTGGCAATGTGTAATGCTGAACTTATTACAAATGTGTAAGTTACTACAAAAGTGCAGTTTATGAATACCGAAAAAGTAAACCTACACTTTTAAGTATGTTACATTTGTGACTCAGGGCTTTTATCTTTCCACATTTTTTCTATTAGATTTATTATTATGGTTATTATAATGATAGCAATCATTATTAGTTTTATCATTAGGTGTACTTTTCACTGTAACATCCATAAACAAGGATACTCCAACTACCTACCATCTTAGTAGATGCTGAGTCCCAAACCAGGCCCATCACAAAGTAATTATTTAACTGTCCACACTCACTGCCCTCTCTCTCTACTCTACTCTTTCCACTTGACTTGAGCTCCCTTACCACTAGGATAACCTCGATGCATATGTCAAAAAAGGGGAGGGACTAGGTGCGCTTGTAGTTCCAACGTACACGCCCCAGAATAATCAGACTATCAATCTCAGTATGCAGTTCCTTGAGGAAAAGTAGAGGCAGAGGCCTGGCCAGTATTGCAAAATTTCCCTGGGGTGAAGACAAGGTGTCTCCCACTTTGGGAATTAGGGCCCTCACACACCCGGCTGGGTATCATGCTTCATCAAAGGGCATGCTACTCATCAGGCCGGCACTGCAATGCCTGATACGCACCCTATGAGGTGCTCTTTCTCCGAGATCTTTTATTGCCAAACCGTAAGGTAAGATGCGGTGTGGGTAAGGGGCCTTGTGGTGTAGACATTAGTGCGGAATGTGAGTGAATTGTGAGTGGGAATCTAAAATGGGGCGCTGTGGTGCTCCAAATCAATTTTAATCAGCGAGTCCACTGGTACCAGTTAAAATAAAAGGTGTGTCACCACTGAAGTAATGTTCAGTGGTGGCTACAAAGTGTGGGTCAACATGTTTCTTGCCTCATGTGGCAGGATGATCACATGGCAATTCTTCAGGACCAAATATAAGGAATAACTATCTACACAGTGGTTGGTTCCATAGTTAGAATAGAGTGTAAACCAAGCACACAAAATGCCCTAACACTGAGGTACCTTATTGTCAGACCGACCTAAAACATAAAATGATAATGAAAATGACATCAGTCATTAGAGACAACATTAAAAGCAGCCTTTGGAGAGGTATCATGCAAGAGACTCAGTGGTCAGGCTGTTATTAAAAAATAGATGTGACAGGCATTGTGGAAAGGAAGAAAGTATGTGGCAAGCTAGTGGCACATCTAAGAACTCATGCAATCAAGGTTGTTCACAACCACCATGATTTGTATGGTAATTACAACTCACCCAACTAGGGTGGCTCACAAGCAGGAACCAGGGGTGCGTGCTGCGATAAGGCGAAGTATTATTTGCTTAATTCGCTCCAGGGGATGTCCTCATTCAGACCCTGTTTGTCACAGGAGAGGCAAAGAATCCAATATGGTTCTCTCCTGAACAGGGCTTGTTTATTCTTCTGGGGATGTGCCTCAATCTGGCACTACGGGACTATCCCACACACATTATCAAACTAGCAAAGAAACGGGCCCGAAACAATAACAGAGAGGCACTGTTAGAAAAGAATCAAAGGCAAACTATGGACACTCTGACGTGTGTCACCACCTACACACCTGTTCCTAACTGGGGAATTCTGAAAACCAGTGAACTATCACTACCTCCACCACAGTTTGCATTGAAACGCACTAGGAACTGGAAAGACACACTTATACATACCAGACCACTACACAGTGCCCTTTGTGACCGACGATTCCTGAGGGGTCTCCCGCCAGTGATGGGTCACTTTCCATGCAGGTCTTGTACAGTTTGTGCCCTCACAGAGACTACAAAAGAGATCCAACTTTTCAACACATTCAAATGGGTAGAAAAAAAGCATACCAACTGTAACACAAGTAACTGTATATATACTCTTACATGCCCATGCAACCTACGTTACATAGGTATGACCATGAGGATGGTTAAAACACGCATCATGGAGCACCACAGTAACATCCGCAGCCACAAGCTCAACACTAAGCTGTGCGCACATTTTGATCAAAAGGGCCACACTCCAGACAGCCTAAGGTGGACCATTATTGAGGTACATCCCCAGAAGAATAAACAAGCCCTCTTCAGGAGAGAACAATATTGGATTCTTCGCCTCTCCTGTGATAAACAGGGTCTGAAAGAGGACATCCTCTGGAGAGAATTAAGCAGATTATACTTTGCCTTATCGCAGCACCCACCCCTGGTTCCTGGTATAGATCCCATGTGAAGGGCCCACCTCACATCTCCCACCAACCTGTTCTACACTCGTAGTTAGGGCAGGGGGCCGTTGATTTACATTTCTACATCAGTCCCAGATACTTAGGTCTTTACATCAGTCCCAGAGATTCAGGTTTCCTCTTGCGGCTGGCACATGTTAGCTTGCCCATTATCAGGGGACTGTAAAAAATGACATTACCATCCTTGTCTTGGTCTGGTCCCTCCTTTAACCTCAGTACATTATCTGAATATTCCTATACTGTATACCATCTCCTTAAATGTATTTACATGACTTGGAGCGGCATAGTACATACTTGCCCTACATTACGCCTATCCTCTGGGTACTCATGCTCTACCATTGTTCAAGGTTCCTGGTTTCTATAAACCATTCTTTTTCTTTTTCTATACTAGGATGCTTAGGGATTTTAATAACGTTTCGAGTGCTACCCGCACTCGTTCCAGCATCCACTAAAGCGTGTAGGTTTAGTCTGGCTACAGCCCCAAGATGGCGCCCGCTTTTTGCCTCTGTACTTGACTTCTGTTGCAAGGCAATGCCTCTACTTTTCTGCACTGAGCTGGCCCGCCCCCACTTCAGCGCGGCCATCGTTTCCCACACCTGCGACTGTACGCTGATTGTTGGTGGCGAAGAGTACTCAATATGGCAGCTCCTCTCTCTCCGTACTCTAACAAGCTGGTGGAGAGAGGGTAGGTCGCCCAGCAGTCGTGCCGCTGCACAACTGTGAGTAACACTAGAATGCTCTTCCCACGGGGATGCTATCTTGAGCACTCATTTTCCTTAATTATTTTGACATGCTTGTGCAAACGCTGACGCCCGCAATACAAGGTTTCTCTTAATTTTCTTGCCTCACTATTGTTGTCTATCCATGATGTTAAAAGTTTTAACGTACCCTCCACCAGTGATTCGAAGGAGCTGGTGAGCCACCCTAGTTGGGTGAGTTGTAATTACCATACAAATCATGGTGGTTGTTGAACCACCTTGATTGCATGAGTTCTTAGATGTGCCACCAGCTTGCCACATACTTTCTTCCTTTCCACAATGCCTGTCACATCTATTTTTTAATAACAGCCTGACCACTGAGTCTCTTGCATGATACCTCTCCAGAGGCTGCTTTTAATGTTGTCTCTAATGATTGATGTCATTTTCATTATCATTTTATGTTTTAGGTCGGTCTGACAATAAGGTACCTCAGTGTTAGGGCATTTTGTGTGCTTGGTTTACACTATATTCTAACTATGGAACCAACCACTGTGTAGATAGTTATTCCTTGTATTTGGTCCTGAAGAATTGCCATGTGATTATCCTGACACACGAGGCAAGAAACATGTTGACCCACACATTGTAGCCACCACAATACATTACCTCAGTGGTGACACACCTTTTATTTTAACTGGGACCAGTGGACTCACTGATTAAAATTGATTTGGAGCACCACTGCGCCCATTTTAGATTCCCTCTCACAATTCACTCACATTCCCCACTCTCGTCTACACCACAAGGCCCCTTACCCACACCGCACCTTACGGCTTGGGAATAAAAGATCTCAGAGAAAGAGCCCCTCATAGGGTGCCCGTCTGGCATTGCAGTGCCGGCCTGATGAGGAGCATGCCCTATGATGAATTATGAGGCCCAGCTAGGTATGTGAGGGCCCTAATTCCCAAATTGAGAGACACCTTGTCTCCACCCCTTGGAAATTTGCAATACCGACCAGGCCTCTACCTCTACTTTTCCTCAAGGAACTGAATACTGAGATTGATAGTCTAACCCCAATGCATGCCTCCAGTCTACCCTCCTGCAATCACTGTTAGAAAACGCATGATACATTGCCTTATCTCTACCCTTCATGGCTTGATTACACCTGAGAGTACCCAGCCTTCCATCAGTCAGTAGTAGTAGTATCTGCATACTGCCATACCCTCCGCACCTAGTCAACACTCACCACTAAGGAGCAATGCTACGTAAAAAAACATTGGAATTGAGAAGCTATGTTCATATTATATATACACTGCAAAGTCCTGTCTGACTTCAAACCCAACCACCCCTTTCTTTCATTTCTCACCTAATCATAACAGCACAAAAGATCTCACAACTTGGGGAAAGGGGTTTAGGGTTTCAATGATTAGATGGTTAGGGGCACTTGTTGTAACTCTTCAGAAACAAACACAGCATTCAGTATTCAATGAGAAGGAAGATGATAGTTAAGTTAAACTATTTAGTAGTTAGCAGTCAACAGATTCTCTTGTTAACTATAGACAGTTATCTAGGCTGAAGTCTAACATGGCAACAATACAAACACACACACACACATATATATATATATATATGAAGCAAGGAGTTACAGAACTCACTATGAGGAACAATGTGAAATTGACGTACTACAGAATCCAGAATACACTTGGAATGTCCATACAAAGGAAATCTACTAGAGACCAATCAGCAATAAAGAACCAATTTAAAAATGAGTACGTCAACAGCACCGTGATTCTTTCTGCACTGCCTTTGACAAAGAAGCTTGGATGCTTCAAAACACGTTAGGCTCTGGATACTTTCTTTTTGACACGGAATTCACTTGCCGGTTATGAAAATAAAGGGTTTGAAAACCATCTATTTCGCGGAGTGCGTTCCTGCTGCAGAGCACTTGGACAAACAAAATAAACACGACGGCTTTGGCCGTGAGGGACTGCACCACCCTAGCAATGAGGGGCCGGAGGAGCTGGGAACCTTGCAGCACCTTGTAAATGGCACGAATAGATTATCACTAATAACCGGAGTGTTGCCCGAGGCCCACTGTGGGTAAATAAGTGCATAAATGAAGCAAGGAGTTACAGAACTCACTATGAGGAACAATGTGAAATTGACGTACTACAGAATCCAGAATACACTTGGAATGTACCTACAAAGGAAATCTACTAGAGACCAATCAGCAATAAAGAACCAATTTAAAAATGAGTACGTCAACAGCACCGTGATTCTTCTGCACTGCCTTTGACAAAGAAGCTTGGAGGCTTCGAAACGCGTTAGGCTCTGGATACTTCCTTTTTGACACAGAATTCACTTGCCGGTTATGAAAATAAAGGGTTTGAAAACCATCAATTTCGTGGAGTGCGTTCCTGCTGCAGAGCAATTGGACAAACAAAATAAACATGCCGGCTTCGGCCGTGAGGGACTGCACCACCCTAGCAATGAGGGGCCGGAGGAGCTGGGAACCTTGCAGCACCTTGTAAATGGCACGAATAGATTATCACTAATAACCGGAGTGTTGGCCAAGGCCCACTGTGGGTAAATAAGTGCATAAATGAAGCAAGGAGTTACGGAACTCACTATGAGGAACAATGTGAAATTGACATACTACAGAATCCAGAATACACTTGGAATGTACCTACAAAGGAAATCTACTAGAGTCCAATCAGCAATAAAGAACCAATTTAAAAATGAGTACGTCAACAGCACCGTGATTCTTTCTGCACTGCCTTTGACAAAGAAGCTTGGAGGCTTCAAAACGCGTTAGGCTCTGGATACTTCCTTTTTGACACGGAATTCACTTGCCGGTTATGAAAATAAAGGGTTTGAAAACCATCTATTTCGTGGAGTGCATTCCTGCTGCAGAGCAATTGGACAAACAAAATAAACACGGCGGCTTCGGCCGTGAGGGACTGCACCACCCTAGCAATGAGGGGCCGGAGGAGCTGGGAACCTTGCAGCACCTTGTAAATGGCACGAATAGATTATCACTAATAACCGGAGTGTTGCCTGAGGCCCACTGTGGGTAAATAAGTGCATAAATGAAGCAAGGAGTTACGGAACTCACTATGAGGAACAATGTGAAATTGACGTACTACAGAATCCAGAATACACTTGGAATGTACCTACAAAGGAAATCTACTAGAGACCAATCAGCAATAAAGAACCAATTTAAAAATGAGTACGTCAACAGCACCGTGATTCTTTCTGCACTGCCTTTGACAAAGAAGCTTGGAGGCTTCAAAACATGTTAGGCTCTGGATACTTCCTTTTTGACACGGAATTCACTTGCCAGTTATGAAAATAAAGGTATTGAAAACCATCTATTTTGTGGAGTGCGTTCCTGCTGCAGAGCAATTGGACAAACAACATATATACGTTGGATGTCACATCCCTTTATACTTGCATACACCATCAGGATTTGATTTGCAAATTTGTAAAGCGCACGAATGCCCAAGGATGGCATAAAGGCGATCGACCATTACCTTGGTAGTAGACCCATACAATTCCACAATCATAACAAGATGTTGATATCTATGATCTCTACCTGTCTTAATAATAACTTTTTCTTGTTCATGAATCAAGTGTTCTAACAGGTCAGAGGTGTTGCCATGGGGGCCTGCTTTTCCCCAAGCTATGCCTGTTTGCATATGGGGCTGTGGGAGGAGCAGGTTCTCCGTGGTCAACATGCGGTGGGCTTTGCTGATCATGTGGTTCATTGGTATAGATATATCGATGATGTATTTCTGATCTGGAAGGGCTCTGAACAGCAGGCTCTTGATTTTATTACCGTGATCAATACCAACACCCTCAACCTACATTTTACAGGCCACATTAGCAAAGACAAAATTTGTTTTCTAGATGTGGAGGTTTTCATCTGCAATAACAAACTTGAGACTAGGCTTTTTAGGAAGCCCACGGCAGGTAACACTGTGCTGCATGCTGCTAGCCATCATCCGGGACATCTAATACGCAGCATTCCCTTTGGGGAAATGCTGCGTATCCGGCGCATATGCAGCACTCAAGATGAATGCAAGTCAGCCCAGAGTGCAAGCAGAGACAAGTTCTTGGCCAGGGGCTATACTGCTGGTATGGTTGACAAAGCCATCAGTAAAGCCAACCGGATCTCTAGATCAGTTGCCCTATGTGATAAAAATTTGAAGTTAACTGATTCAGTTGGCAGGACAATATACCCACGAGATTAATACTGACATACAATAGGCAGCACCAAGCCCTGCGCAAGACTTTTAAAAACAATTGAAGCTTGGTGTGCAACGACCCAGTCATTGGCGATTTGATGTCAGTTACCCCTGACGTCACTTTTAGAAAAGCCAGGTCCATGAGTGACACCTTAGTTAAAAGCAGCCCTGAATTGGTGGTTGCTAAGTCTTGGCTCGATTCCAGAAGGGGATTTGTCAAGTGTGCCGTCTGCAAGGCTTGCAGACAAGGTATCAGTAAAACATCTTATAGAGTCCCTTTCCATGATGCCCCAGTCTCTATTTCCAAGCTGCTCACATGCAAGACCAAGTTTGCGGGCTACGTGCTGGAGTGCCCTTGTGGCCTGCAATATGTTGGTAGCACCAAGTTGCAGGTCCACAAGAGGATACTTCAGCACATTAGAGCAATACGTGGCAGTGACGCTTCCTATCCTGTGGCGCGCCACTTTAAGGAGTCTCACAACAACAATCCTGATCTATTGAGATTCTTTGTGATTTACTCTGTTCTGCCACTCAGAAGACGGGGCAATCGTGAAGCTCTTCTTCGTGCACTGGAAACAAGATATATTTTAGAACTAGATACCAAGACACCTTATGATCTAAATGCCAGTGAAGATTTCTTTACATGCCTATAATGAAGCCAGTTCGCAATTTTTGCACACAAGTTACATGAATTTCTCATTGGTTCAGCCTCCGCTTGTATATATTATACATTTTTATTTGGTTTCTATAATGTTTCTTAGGGCACACTTTTTTAGCACTGTATTGCATTAGCACTTTAGTATTTTAACATAGAGGTCCAGTATGGTGCCCATTTGGGCAGGATTGCTGCTGTTCGTTTTCTGCACCAGCACTTTTGTCTTCTTTAGGCTATTTATTCGCTTCATGGCAAATTTTCTTAAATAGAAACTTTTTTTGTAAAGTTTTTATGTATATTTTAAATTGCCATATGTATATTATACATGTTTTAATCAATTGATGCAATATTCATCATATTTTGAATATTAACTAAATTGGTTTTATTGAGAATTTTTAGCCTACCCATGTGCAATAACCATTGATTTTTTTCCTTGCTTTTTATGATGAGTCATCACCCACTTGGGTCTTATTGTATTTCAATCAGGTTTTAAGCAAGTTTCAATTTTCAGGTATTTTTAAGAATTTTAAAATTCCTTGAATTTACTGTTTTTAAACGCACTTAATATTCATGATGCAATGTCTGTTATTTATAGCGTTTAATTTATGTCAACAGTGCTGATATTTTGTAAATCAGGCATTTGCCTATTACATACGAATGTTTCCTCTATGTTTACTGTCATGTGCTTTATGCAAATTACTGTTTTACGCATGTAGCACTTTAAATTTTGCACACTCCTCCACAAGCGTCATGTGATCAAGGCCTCCTGAAGGCCGAAACGCTTCATGGCGGACACGAAGGGCACTTAAATAACAAATTAAAAACTTTGCACCGAGTACTGGGTCTGTTTTCCTCTGTTTTGCTGAGGATTGCAGTGGCGAAGGCTGTCGCATATATATATATATATATATATATATATATATATATATATATATATTATCTACTGGCGGTCGCCAGTAGATAGTTATAGTTAGGACCTATTTTCCATAGGAAATTCACAACATTCTATTTCCAATAACTTTGGCGCCGGTTGACGAATCTTCGCGAAATTTTCAAAACTCGTGGGGCGCTCCGGTCCGCTCGTATCCTGACAGTTTTGGGGTGATTCGGCAAGCGGGGGCCGAGAAAAAAGGGGGGTCCCAAAACGTATTTTCTCCATGTTAATTCCCATAGGAAATTTTAGACACGGCTACAGCCCGAACTGCTGAACGGAATTACACCAAATTTGGCAAAAAGGTAGCGCTTGGTTCCGAAAACGACCTTTTTTTTAAATGGTTTAAATCCGTTCAGTAGTTGCTGAGAAATTCAAAAAATAAGAGTCAAAAAATCAATTTCCCATAGGGAACTTTGTGCAAGGCTACAGCGGAAACTACTGAACGGATTTACTCCAAATTTGGCATAAAGGTACTGCTTGGCTCATAAAGCGAGCTTTTAAAAAATGGTGTAAATCCGTTCAGTAGCTTTTTAAATATTAAAGGAAAAATAACTATATATATCTGGGCGGAGCCTAACCACACATGTCATCGTGAGATCTGATTGGCTGTCAGCACTTCATCCAAGAAATGTTGGCAGCCATCTTGGGACCAATATACATGATAGCACCCCAATGAAATGCATTGTAGTGAATAGAAGATTTTGAGGGTCACCAAAAGGAGAACTATAAAGGGTGATAACAGACTTTAGTTACATTAGAATTCATTTGTTGATGGTACCATACTAATTTTAGGAATTGTGGTGTGTTCTAGGGTGATTTTACCCTGTGAAAAACCTTCTGCTGGGATTTCATGAATCATGTTTGAGAGAAAACAATTTTCTCATGCTTGTCCCACAGAGGTTTGGAAGGTGCTCCAGAAGCTAAAATGAGAGCATATTTTCTGTAAATTCACGCTATCTTTCTCAGTCATGTGAGAATGAAGTCTGACATTCTCAGTAAAACATGTAAATCCAACAAGGGCAGAGACTGTCAGTTGATTCCTTTGTGTTCTACTGCAGCTTCCCAGAGTGTTCTTAAGAACAACTAGAGCGCTAACAACCTTACCTATGACAAAAGTATGGCACACCTGAAGCCATCTTGATTGGAATAAACTGGTAACACTTAAAACATTTAAAAAGGAACAAAATGATGGGGTTAATTTTGTCTTAGAAATTATGGTTAGTGCTGTAGAAAGAAAAATTAGGACATGTTTTAAGTGAGATCTCAAATATCTTCCTGTTATATTTCAACAGGAGCAGCCTGCCAGTTGATTCCTTTGTGTTCTACTGCAGCTTCCCAGAGTGTTCTAAAGAACAACTAGAGCGCTAACAGCCTTACCTATGAAAAAAGTATGGCACACCTGAAGCCATCTTGATTGGAATAAACTGGTAACACTTAAAACATTTAACTTAAAAAGGAACAAAATGATGGGGTTCATTTTGTCATAGAAATTATGGTTAGTGCTGTAGAAAGAAAAATTAGCACATGTTTTAAGAGAGATCTCAAATATCTTCCTGTTATATTTCAATAGGAGCAGCCTGCCAGTTGATTCCTTTGTGTTCTACTGCAGCTTCCCAGAGTGTTCTGAAGAACAACTAGAGCGCTAACAGTCTTGCTTATGAAAAGATTATGGCACACCTGAAGCCATCTTGATTGGAATAAACCGGTAACACTTAAAACATTTAATTTAAAAAGGAACAAAATGAGGGGTTCATTTTGTCATAGAAATTATGGTTAGTGCTGTAGAAAGAAAAATTAGGACATGTTTTAAGTGAGATTACAAATATCTTCCTGTTATATTTCAATAGGAGCAGCCTGCCAGTTGATTCCTTTGTGTTCTACTGCAGCTTCCCAGAGTGTTCTAAAGAACAACTAGAGCGCTAAGAGTCTTACTTATGACAAAATTATGGCACACCTGAATCCATCTTGATTGCAATAAACTGGTAACACTTAAAACATTTAATTTAAAAAGGAAAAAGATGAGGGGGTTCATTTTGCCATAGAAATTATGGTTAGTTCTGCAGAAAGAAAAATTAGGGCATGTTTTAAGTGAGATCTCAAATCCTCTTCTATTTCATTAGAAAATTCTGACATGCAGACTGAAACAATCACTTTCAATACCAGCAGTAGACTTCCAGTTAACTCCCTGGTGAGCAGTAGATTTACTACAGTGATCTAATGAGCAACTAGAGTGCTAACATTCTGAATTTATGGCAAATGTGTGACACATCTGAATGCCTTCTTGATGGAATCAAAGTAAAAAACTGAAAGCATTTCCTACTGAGGAGACTGCAGTGAATGAGGAAATTAGGAAACTTCATAACAAATAAGTATCCCAAGATGGCCACCAGAGAAAAAAGAGCCCAAATGTAGCACAAATATCACCCACATGTAGCCCACATATAGCCCAATGACAGAAGTGTGGAAAACACTTTTTATTTTTAGTTTTTTGCAGTTTTATATAGTGCAGACTGGTCAGGTATTGGAGCGTTGCATCTTACTTGGACCCCTTATTGCGTATTTTGCACGAAGTACATGAAATTGATCTTGCGAAACATTGAAGTTTACTATTCTGTTAACCTGAAGTTGCTCTGAACCGGGCTTTGTAACACCCGTTTTTACCTACTGGTTTTAATTAATTCTCACTGTATTGTATTAAGAAAGAGGATTTACTGTTTTTATGTACACTTTTATGATCTATGTTTCTAAATCAAATCGAATAAAGTTTAATGAATGTAATTGAAGTCTCCCAAGATGGCCACCAGAGAAAATGAGCCCAAATGTAGCACAAATATCACCCAGATGTAGCCCACGTATAGCCCAATGACAGAAGTGTGGAAAACACTTTTTATCCTTTGTTTTTTTGCAGTTTTATAGAGTGCAGGCTGGTCAGATATTGGAGTGCTTTACATGAGCATTGGTTACATCATACAAGGACAAACTCATTTTGGTTGTAGGCATGGGGAGATTAAGTGATTTGACCAGAATCACAGAATGACGAGCTGAAGCAGAAACTCCAACTTGGTAACACCACATTCTCTCCCCTAAGCGTAACATTTAATCAAGTGGTCAACTGGATAAAAAAACATAGAGATAACAAATAATTCAAAAGTGCTTTGTCGCTATTTGAGAACTGCTTGGCTCAGAAAGCGACCTTTTTAAAAATGGTGTAAATCCGTTCGGTAGTTGCTGCGAAATTGTAAAAAACAAATATCGATATCTAGAGGCGCGGTGGATCCGCGAACCCTCCCGACCACGAGCTTCATTTTAATTGGCTGCCAACACTCCAAACCAGGAAGTGTTGGCAGCCATCTTGTGACTTCGGTAGAACTGAGTCACAAGAAAACAGGGAAACAAAGGTGAAAAAGAAGAAAAGGGGGCAGGGTAGAAACACCCTGACCCCTAGGCCTGCTCAGGGGGTCCCACAAGGACCCCCAGGGACAAAAAGCATTTTTTTTAAAAAAATTGGCAAAATTCGCGCTGGGGTCGCGAATTCCGCCGAAATGTAAAAAAAAATGAAGCGCGGGATACCGCGCTTCATTTAATTGAGACCCCCGGGTGGGCCAGGTCCCGGGGGCATTGCCAACAAATATATGCAGGGCCCGCGGGGGCCCCCGCAGCCCCGTGGACCGCCACCTCCCGGGGCTTGTTTTTTTAGGGCTTTTATCAAATAGGGACCCTCAGGATTCAAGGGGAATTAATCCTCCAACTTACCCTGAGCACTACTGATGCAGTCCAGCCATCGCCCTGTCACTACCCATGCACTCCTCCAATCAACCAGCGAGCACCATGTACTTATCCAATCACTCCGCCAAAACACAAGCACTTATAAATTCATCATCCCCTCTCCTTGCAGTACTCTAATCATCCAGTCAGTACCCATGTACTCATCCAATGACCCAGGCACTAACTCATGGAAAATACAGAGGAGGTCAGGCTAATAACAGGGGTACCCCAACGCATAGTGTTCCCTAGTGTATGTAGGTGTTTTCACTGTATTCTAAGTGTCTTTTACCACCAGAGACAGAGTCAGTTACCACCAGTACCCATCAGCAAAACGTTGGGGGCACAGGAGTACTTTCTACTCCTCTGTTGGTTCTTTCTGCACATCTCTTCCTTCTTCTTGCACTTTTCTTCGTCTTTCTGGACTTCTGTTGCCTCTTTCTGCATTTGTCTTCCTTCTTTCTGCGCTTTTCTTCTTCTTTCTTCAATAGTCCTACCTCTGTAGGCATAGTTAGAAACTAGCATTTAAAAAACCTTTGAAATTCACTTAAAAAACCATAGGTTTGAGGCATGTTATAGTTAGAAATTAGCATTTAAAAAACCTTTGAAATTCACTGAAAAAACCATAGGTTTCAGGCACGTTATAGTTAGAAATTAGCATTTAAAAAACCTTAGACATTCACTGAAAAAACCATAGGTTTTAGGGAAAGTTATAGTTAGTTGGACATTTCACTCGTACAAAACCAGAGAAATTCCCCGTTATAGTTAGTTCAGCTAACTATAACTCGCGCCCGCAATGCACTGCTGATGACGTCACATATGACATCACTCATGACATGGTCAGTGACATCACTGATGACATCACTGATGACATCTCAAATGACATCACTGATGACATCATCCATGTGATAATTTGATGCATCTTCTCACACCCTAATGTAACCTTTGATACACCAACTCTAAATAACAGACTGCCATTCTCAAAACCATAGACACTCCAGCAGCAATAACTACATACCCACTCACTGATTCTTAGGTCTAAACACATATCCACTCACTCACCCGTACAGTCACTCATACCTACAATCACTCAGTACAGGACTATCATATGCACTCATACGCCTATATAGACACTCACACACCACCACTCATCCATAGAGGTACTCACACACCTAGTCAGTCATGCAAATAATTAATCACACTCCCATTTACTCACCTATACAGTTATACACACACCAGCTCACTTACTCATACAAATACTAGGACATTCTTACGCTCTTATACAATCACTGATACAAGCACACACTCATCCATACAGTCACTATCACAATCACACACTCTCACTTATAGCTATTTATATACTCCAACACACATATATACTGCCTTTCACATATGTAGTTACTCACACATGTACCACTGGGACATACATTCACTCACTAACACACCCATACACACACTCACACACCCATACAGTCCATCACAGATGCACTCTTGAAACCATGCACCCAGTGAATCACCCACTCACACATCTATGCACAGAGTCACACATACCCCACCCATACAAACACTCAGGCATCCATACAGATACTCAGACAACCAATCAATAACCCTTATAGACACTCATGTAGCTATTCACAAACCCATGCAGCCACTTACACACCAACATACAGACGGATACAGACATTCACACAGTTTAGTCACTAACCCGTGCATTCAGTAAGATACATTTAATCACTCACTTATAGAGTCAGTCACACACCTACTAAATCATCCATTCAGACACTTATACACCCACTCATTCTTCAATACGCCTTTCCCTATATATATTAAACATATTTAAACTTTACAGAAACACACAGTCACTAGATGATGTCATCAGTGATGTCATCACGCTCGAAGATAACAGCCACAGCATCAGGTATAACCTTCAGGAGCGCCTGGCAAAGGGCCCCTGAGACTCGTGCCTGCTATTTTTAACAGCACTGCTTTTATTCTTGCTGCATTTTAGTTCAAAATTAATTGGTTTTTACTTACTCACCTTTCACGCTGTGCATTTGCATATTCCCCGGTCCACCACTGAAAGTTCAGATTGTGTGGAGGGAAGGCACTGCATACACCGGAAGTGAGGAATCTGCTGTCACTTCCGCAGGTCAGCAGTCTAGCTGCTGATACCTGCCCTTTAAAATTCAGATGACTGTCGCAACGCGCAGCGGACACGCTCGAAGATAACAGCCACAGCATCAGGTATAACCTTCAGGAGCGCCTGGCAAAGGGCCCCTGAGACTCGTGCCTGCTATTTTTAACAGCACTGCTTTTATTCTTGCTGCATTTTAGTTCAAAATTAATTGGTTTTTACTTACTCACCTTTCACGCTGTGCATTTGCATATTCCCCGGTCCACCACTGAAAGTTCAGATTGTGTGGAGGGAAGGCACTGCATACACCGGAAGTGAGGAATCTGCCGTCACTTCCGCAGGTCAGCAGTCTAGCTGCTGATACCTGCCCTTTAAAATTCAGATGACTGTCGCAACGCGCAGCGGACACGCTCGAAGATAACAGCCACAGCATCAGGTATAGCCTTCAGGAGCGCCTGGCAAAGGGCCCCTGAGACTCGTGCCTGCTATTTTTAACAGCACTGCTTTTATTCTTGCTGCATTTTAGTTCAAAATTAATTGGTTTTTACTTACTCACCTTTCACGCTGTGCATTTGCATATTCCCCGGTCCACCACTGAAAGTTCAGATTGTGTGGAGGGAAGGCACTGCATACACCGGAAGTGAGGAATCTGCCGTCACTTCCGCAGGTCAGCAGTCTAGCTGCTGATACCTGCCCTTTAAAATTCAGATGACTGTCGCAACGCGCAGCGGACACGCGCAGCGGGCGCGCCGCAGGCGCGCCGAAGGCGCGCCAAAGGCAAGCCCGTCTGCGCCCGTCCGCGCCTGGACCGGGCCCAGAGCCTGGAACCCTGGCCCCTGTACATCAGCAGTACCTGACACCAGGATAAAATACTCTAGCAACCAGCTGAAAGAGATCCGCCTAGTGACCAAATTTCATTCCTGTCCATACCTACACTCTTGCTCCTTAAATACCCATATCTCTTTGAGCTGCCCCAATTGTTCTTTTAATCTTGTCTCACATAACAAATCAGTACCATCGCAGAGGTATCCCGTGCAAATAAATCATGAATATATTCACCTAGCCCTTATAAACTCTCGCTCCCTTCCCAAACATTCATATGAAATATTGGACTTCCTAAAAGACCAAAGTCTAGACATACTATTTATTACAGAAACTTGGGGTGACTTATCTGCTGGACCTGACTTTTGCACCGCAACCCCTAACGGGTACGGCGTAATCAGACACGACAGAACTACCAAAAAGGAGGAGGACTGGCAATCATACATCGTGACAAATATTTAGTCAGGACGGAGCTAATCCCCTCCACGGTATGTGAAGCCATGACTTTCTCGATTACGCTTAGTTACTCACAAACCTTCAAAGGAATCCTCCTCTATCGTCCACCAGGCTCTAGAGCGGAATTTCTCTCTACTTTAGGCAGCTTACTAGAACCATGCGCGGTAGAATCTGACTTCACCATACTGGGGATTTCAATTTTCACTTGGAGAGCCTTGATGATAATGACACATCATCCCTTATTGCCGAACTAGAGGCGGTGGATCTTCTCCAGTTGGTGACCAGCCCCACACACTCAGCTGGTCACACACTGGATGGGCTCTTCACCAACAATAAGCACATTTCTTTGCATAACATCATGCCTCTAGCCTGGACTGACCATTGGGCAGTCCTGTTTGATATTCAGATAAAAAAAAACAACGCTGCGCACATTAGCCCAATCCCACTTTCACAGTTTAAAGCCTGGAGTTGCATTGATCAGCATCTCCTTAAAACACACCTGTCATCAACTAATTATGACTCCACATCAGACCCTATACTTGCGTCATCTAATTACTCTGAATGGCTTTACAACGCCTTTAACTTTTTAGTACCAATTAAAAATGTTTCTAAAAACAGAGCTGCTCCTTCGGCCCGTGGTTCTCTGAGTCACTTAGACTTGAAAAACAACGATGCAGGAACCTCGAGAGACGCTGGCGTAGAGACTACAATATCATTGAAAAAACACTCTACAAGGAAGCTCTATCCAAGTACAAACAGCTTATTATCAGAGAGAAAAGCAAATACTACCTTAGTCAGATAGAATCCGCCCAAGATTCCACCAAGCAGCTGTTTCAGGTAGTCAAAAAACTATCAGGGTCGATGACGAATTCCCCAATAGCTCCCACTCAGGATCTTTGCAACTCACTGGCCAGTTTCTTTCAAGAGAAGGTCAGCAACATATACGACAAATTTGCCGCACAACCCAAGGCCGACCCTTTGACGGCTGTCCTCAGCAATGAAGAATGTTCCCCTTCTTTCCCGCAATTCACTCAAGTCTCACCAAAACAGATCTCTGATTTAATCGCCACCATTAAATCAGGTTCCCCCACTGACCCCTGCCCCTCTTCAGTCTTAAAACTGATCCCGGATCTTATAGCTCCCAACCTAACAGATATCTGTAATGCCATGTTTCAAACAGGCATCTATCCTCCTACTTGGAAAAAGGCTATCATCAAGCCGTTGCTGAAGAAGCAGAACCTCGATCCAGCAGAAACAAAAAATTATCGGCCTATCGCAAACCTTCCATTTCCAACAAAAATCTTTGAGAAATTAATGAACTCGCAGCTGGCCCAATACATCGAGGATAACAACCTTCTGGACGATACGCAATTCGGCTTTAGAAAAGGCCATGGTACAGAAACTGCCCTTATTAAAGCATCAGATGAAATCAGGACAGTACTAGACCAAGGTGGTGCCGCGGTTCTAGTATTGTTAGACCTGTCAGCAGCCTTTGACACGGTCGACCATGCTACATTGATCGACCGTGTCTCAACCATTGGCATTAAACATAGGGCTAAAGATCTACTGGCCTCGTTTCTTTCTAACCGCACACAATTAGTAAGTCTTGGTGACTTCAAGTCCTCCCCATTTACCCTCCCGTGCGGTGTGCCACAGGGATCATCTTTGAGTCCGACCTTATTTAATATCTACGTGTCGGACTTGGCTAGGGTTATCAAAACCCACGGGATGGGTGTGACATCTTATGCAGATGACACACAACTGGTGCTCGCAATACATAACGACGGAGGAGCAATTGCAGCTAGCTTTCAAGACGGAATGTTGGCTATTAGTACTTGGATGGCCAACAACTGCCTAAAGTTGAACTCCGATAAAACGGAGGTATTGATTTTTGGTAATCTTTCCCCTGCATGGTCCCCTATTTGGTGGCCAGCCAATCTGGGACCTCCACCATCCCCTGTCTCGAAAGTCAGGAATTTAGGTGTCTTATTCGATGACAAGTTATCTTTTTCATCCCATACCAATGCAGTTGTCTCCTCATCCTTTTATACCCTTAGGATGATTAAAAAACTCCTACCATTCGTTCCACCCAGTGCCAGAAAAACTCTTATTAGCACTCTAGTAATCTCAAAAATTGACTACTGCAACGGCCTCCTCCTTAATGCTCAGAAGAAGGTCATAAATAAACTACAGATGGTGCAGAACTCAGCTGCTAGAATGCTAACAAACATCCCTAAGTATCAATCAATCTCAAAGGTGGTCCGAAAACTCCATTGGCTACCGATAAGAAGCCGAGTTAAATTTAAAGCACTCTGCATCGCATTCAAAGCCATCCACAACACGGGACCTGAGTTTCTTAAGAGGGCTTTATGTGTCTACAAGCCCAACAGACCCCTGCGTTCATCAGCAGCCAACCTTTTGATGGTCCCTCGAACTAAAAAAGTCTCATGGGGGGATAGAAGATTCACTGTGGCCACAGCCAAGTTGTGGAACACCCTTCCTCTTCACATTAAATCCAGCCCTACCCTGCTTGCCTTTAGAGGGCTAGTAAAGACTTGGCTTTTTAATCAATAATCATCTGCTCCTGGCTTGGTCTTCTACACAGTCCGTAGCGCCGAGACACCCAAGGGTATTTGTGCGCTCTACAAATTGCTTAAATAAATAAATAAATAAATAAATAAATAATCAGTGATCTCATTTGAGATGTGGGCACCCCGGGACACTGCAGGAGCCGGCCCTGGGGGGTGGCGCTACCCAGGGCCATTAAGGGCTCCAGGAGGGGGGCCGCACGGCCCCCCTCCCATCCTGTGCACAGCCCCGGGGAGGTGGTGGTCCCCGGGGCTCGGGGGTCCTAAACGGACCCCCACATTTTAGTATTTAGTGCCCCGGGGAGGTGGCGGTCCCCGGGGCATGTGGGGGGGCTCAAGCCCCCCCCCACAGGTTATTTAAAAAAAAATAAAAAGAAGCCCCGGGGGGTGGCGGTCCCCGGGGCTTGGGGGGGCCTTAGAGGCCCCCCCACATAAATTTACATTAACCCCCGCATGCGCCCGGGACTTGGCCCACCCGGGGGCAATTAACCATGAGTCCGCGCTTTTTTTTTTTTTTTTTATCAGCAGGATCCGCGCACCCAGCGTATTTTTTGCCGATTTAAAAAAAAAAATTGGGGGGGGCCCTGGGGGTCCTTGTAGGACCCCCTGAGCAGGCCTAGGGGGTCAGGGTGTTTCTACCCTGCCCCCTTTTTGCGTTTTTGTCTTTTGGAGACTGTGTGCACCGAGAGGAGGTGGAAATGCCGGTATTGTCAGGATGGACATTGATAAGCACCGTGGCAGTTTTTCCTCACAGCACCCACTTGGGATTGTAAATTTTAATGTACAGAGCCCTGGCAACAACCAATTTGGCTTAGTTACGGACTACTTACCCCATAATGCCATTTTGCTGAAGGAGATCCCATTTGGGCGGGGTTAAAGGTATGAGTCCGAACAGCTGCTGGGACTTTGCGCATGCAGCCAGTGAACAAGGGCATGGAGCCTGAAACATGTTTGGTGCTTTGCTTGTGGAGTTTAAACGCGCTGTGCCTATTACCTGCGATAAATGATGGCTATATTTCCACCTGAGTTGGGGTCTCTATGCAAGGTAACTTGAACTGTTGGGATGTTGAATAGCGGCGTACCTCGCCGCGGAGACACCCCGCCGCGCAGAGAGCGGTGCCTTCGGTGCGTGGAGACTGTGTGCACCGGGAGGAGGTGGAAATGCCGGTATTGTCAGGATGGACATTGATAAGCACCGTGGCAGTTTTTCCTCACAGCACCCACTTGGGATTGTAAATTTTAATGTACAGAGCCCTGGCAACAAACAATTTGGCTTAGTTACGGACTACTTACCCCATAATGCCATTGTGCTGAAGGAGGTCCCATTTGGGCAGGGTTAAAGGTATGAGTCCACACAGCTGCTGGGACTTTGCGCATGCAGCCAGTGAACAAGGGCATGGAGCCCGAAACATGTTTGGCGCTTTGCTTGTGGAGTTTAAACGCGCTGTGCCTATTACCTGCAATAAATGATGGCTATAATTCCACCTGAGTTGGCGTCTCTATGCAAGATAACTTGAACTGTTGGGATGTTGAATAGCGGCGTGCCTCGCCACGGAGACGCCCCGCCGCGCAGAGAGCGGTGCCTTCGGTGCGTGGAGACTGTGTGCACCTGGAGGAGGTGGAAATGCCGGTATTGTCAGGATGGACATTGATAAGCACTGTGGCTGTTTTTCCTCACAGCACCCACTTGGGATTGTAAATTTTAATGTACAGAGCCCTGGCAACAACCAATTTGGCTTAGTTACGGACTACTTACCCCATAATGCCATTGTGCTGAAGGAGGTCCCATTTGGGCGGGATTAAAGGTATGAGTCCACACAGCTGCTGGGACTTTGCGCATGCAGCCAGTGAACAAGGGCATGGAGCCCGAAACATGTTTGGCGCTTTGCTTATGGAGTTTAAACGCGCTGTGCCTATTACCTGCAATAAATGATGGCTATATTTCCACCTGAGTTGGCGTTTCTATGCAAGGTAACTTGAACTGTTAGGATGTTGAATAGCGGCATGCCTCGCCGCGGAGACGCCCCGCCGCGCAGAGAGCGGTGCCTTCGGTGCATGGAGACTGTGTGCACCGGGAGGAGGTGGAAATGCCGGTATTGTCAGGATGGACATTGATAAGCACCGTGGCAGTTTTTCCTCACAGCACCCACTTGGGATTGTAAATTTTAATGTACAGAGCCCTGGCAACAACCAATTTGGCTTAGTTACGGACTACTTACCCCATAATGTCATTGTGCTGAAGGAGGTCCCATTTGGGCGGGGTTAAAGGTATGAGTCCACACAGCTGCTGAGACTTTGTGCATGCAGCCAGTGAACAAGGGCATGGAGCCCGAAACATGTTTGGCGCTTTGCTTGTGGAGTTTAAACGCGCTGTGCCTATTACCTGCGATAAATGATGGCTATATTTCCACCTGAGTTGGGGTCTCTATGCAAGGTAACTTGAACTGTTGGGATGTTGAATAGCGGCGTGCCTCGCCGCGGAGACACCCCGCCGCGCAGAGAGCGGTGCCTTCGGTGCGTGGAGACTGTGTGCACCGGGAGGAGGTGGAAATGCCGGTATTGTCAGGATGGACATTGATAAGCACCGTGGCAGTTTTTCCTCACAGCACCCACTTGGGATTGTAAATTTTAATGTACAGAGCCCTGGCAACAAACAATTTGGCTTAGTTACGGACTACTTACCCCATAATGCCATTGTGCTGATGCAGGTCCCATTTGGGCGGGGTTAAAGGTATGAGTCCACACAGCTGCTGGGACTTTGCGCATGCAGCCAGTGAACAAGGGCATGGAGCCCGAAACATGTTTGGCGCTTTGCTTGTGGAGTTTAAACGCGCTGTGCCTATTTCCTGCAATAAATGATGGCTATATTTCCACCTGAGTTGGCGTCTCTATGCAAGATAACTTGAACTGTTGGGATGTTGAATAGCGGCGTGCCTCGCCACGGAGACGCCCCGCCGCGCAGAGAGCGGTGCCTTCGGTGCGTGGAGACTGTGTGCACCGGGAGGAGGTGGAAATGCCGGTATTGTCAGGATGGACATTGATAAGCACTGTGGCTGTTTTTCCTCACAGCACCCATTTGGGATTGTAAATTTTAATGTACAGAGCCCTGGTAACAACCAATTTGGCTTAGTTACGGACTACTTACCCCATTATGCCATTGTGCTGAAGGAGGTCCCATTTGGGCGGGGTTAAAGGTATGAGTCCACACAGCTGCTGGGACTTTGCGCATGCAGCCAGTGAACAAGGGCATGGAGCCCGAAACATGTTTGGCGCTTTGCTTATGGAGTTTAAACGCGCTGTGCCTATTACCTGCAATAAATGATGGCTATATTTCCACCTGAGTTGGCGTTTCTATGCAAGGTAACTTGAACTGTTAGGATGTTGAATAGCGGCGTGCCTCGCCGCGGAGACGCCCCGCCACGCAGAGAGCGGTGCCTTCGGTGCATGGAGACTGTGTGCACCGGGAGGAGGTGGAAATGCCGGTATTGTCAGGATGGACATTGATAAGCACTGTGGCAGTTTTTCCTCACAGCACCCACTTGGGATTGTAAATTTTAATGTACAGAGCCCTGGCAACAACCAATTTGGCTTAGTTACGGACTACTTACCCCATAATGTCATTGTGCTGAAGGAGGTCCCATTTGGGCGGGGTTAAAGGTATGAGTCCACACAGCTGCTGAGACTTTGCGCATGCAGCCAGTGAACAAGGGCATGGAGCCCGAAACATGTTTGGCGCTTTGCTTGTGGAGTTTAAACACGCTGTGCCTATTACCTGCAATAAATGATGGCTATATTTCCACCTGAGTTGGCGTCTCTATGCAAGGTAAATTGAACTGTTGGGAAGTTGAATAGCGGCGTGCCTCGCCACGGAGACGCCCCGCCGCGCAGAGAGTGGTGCCTTCGGTGCGTGGAGACTGTGTGCACCGGGAGGAGGTGGAAATGCCGGTATTGTCAGGATGGACATTGATAAGCACCGTGGCAGTTTTTCCTCACAGCACCCACTTGGGATTGTAAATTTTAATGTAATGAGCCCTGGCAACAACCAATTTGTCTTAGTTACGGACTACTTACCCCATAATGCCATTGTGCTGAAGGAGGTCCCATTTGGGCGGGGTTAAAGGTATGAGTCCACACAGCTGCTGGGACTTTGCGCATGCAGCCAGTGAACAAGGGCATGGAGCCCGAAACATGTTTGGCGCTTTGCTTGTGGAGTTTAAACGCGCTGTGCCTATTACCTGCAATAAATGATGGCTATAATTCCACCTGAGTTGGCGTCTCTATGCAAGGTAACTTGAACTGTTGGGATGTTGAATAGCGGCGTGCCTCGCCGCGGAGACGCCCCGCCACGCAGAGAGCGTGGCCTTCGGTGCGTGGAGACTGTGTGCACCGGGAGAAGGTGGAAATGCAGGTATTGTCAGGATGCAATTGGGGTAAAGAATTCGCTAAATGCAAGTTGGATGGTCAACAGAGCATATCAGGCCTAACTTTTCTGTGTGTTTAAAAGAAAAACATAATAGAATACATGTACATGAACATATATATGTAACAGAAACCAAGAATGTTTTATGTATAACAAAATATTTTTATTCTAGGTATTTCATTGATAGAAAATACTCTTATTTTACAACCATATATATAACATAACTTATACAAAAACAACACTATACATAAAATTAAAATATACAAAAGGACAAATTATACAGTGATACAAAAACTAACAATGAATGGAGACAACACACAACTATATATATAACATGAATTATACAAAAACAACAGTGTACATAGAATTAAAATGTACAAGAAAAGTAATAGGTTATAAAGTGGTACAAAGGCTGGCGGTAGATGGAAACTACGCGCGTTTCGGCATGTATGCCTTCGTCAGGAAACCCAGCTATACTTTTTCTAAAAAAATTGAAAACAACATATCAACAATTATATATATATGACTAGGCCTGAAACATAAGCTATATTTGATAAAGTAAGAGCAGGTCATGCTTCTTAAAATAAATCCACAGTGCCGGTGGTACCAGGGAGCCACATGCAAAACTTTTCCACACGAAATATATACATGTGTGGAATAAATTCAAATTGTTAATAATAAAAGGTGAAAAAAGAGGTAGTCAGAATTCAATCAATAGTGACGTGAAGAGATACTACCATCACCCAAAAAGAAACCTTTATATCCCCAAGCGATAACCATAAAGGTGTTAAAGAAAGATATGGAAAAAAGACATAAGACAAATAGATGAAACTAGGCTAAGCATCATTATGAAACGAGGGGCTTAAGATGCATAAAATGCCTCCTCTGTGAGTTATGTCTAATATGGTGTCTTAGTAAACCTAATGGACATCACGGTGACCTACATGTCACTGTCACCCATTAATTAAAAGAACCAAAGAGATATATTGTACCTTATGTTACTGTAGTTGATAGTACTCTTTTACGTTAAGAAACAGCAATTCTTATTTCCTAAGAGCTGGCCAATGGCCATGGAGCAAGAAAAGAAAGAACGGTAATCAAGAACATGATTTGTAAAAAGGGATCCAAAGATAGAATATTATAACTATAGTATGGTAAATATACCTGATTATAGTTTTGAATACAAAGATGTCTATATTTATACGTATCCTCCTTTAGTAGGTATTTTTCAGTATATAGACAGGACACCACTTTTCTTTGCATATAGGGCGCAGTTAAAATCGGCACACTTCTCTTGTCCAACAGAGTTGGTTCAAGGGCATATAAGACTGCAAAGAACAACAATGGTACGAAGTTTTTAGATGGAAAGGGAGACCAGTTGGTAAAGCCCTTATTTAATGAACACTGTAAACTATACTTACTTAAAACTTTATTAATTGGAAAATTCACAACGTTTTTTATATATATAAAAAGATTAAACCGAATTCAGATTCGTGTTTTTGTCTGATAATTGGATGATTCAGCACAGTCGTATCCTAGAGTCCTACCATGTTTCAGACTCGATTGATTATATGATACCTATATGAATGAGAAACGATCGGTTCAGATTGTTAAATATAATACGGCATCTATCTTCTGCATATTTATAATACAATAACGTAACGTATGTCCAAAAATGTGAGTCACATCTAGCTATAATGGCTTTTACACACTACAAGTACTTGATTCTAAGAAGTACCCGCATTTATCTCAGGTGATTGATGATCTCATCAATGGACTCCTTAACTTTATTGCGACAGTTACTCTCCCAATGTGACCCTAATGGGAGTAAAGTTGATGTATACATGTGGAGATTCCAATATAATAATTTTAGAAAAAATAAGTCACCGCCTCTACGGTGAGAAAAGCTAAAGCTACATTCATTTATGTGGAAAGCCAAGTTTTCTATGTCAGAGCTAAATACATTAGCGGAATAACACCGGACGAGAATGGAGTCTACTTACTGGTCTCTATAACGCGCTGTGCCTATTACCTGCAATAAATGATGGCTATATTTCCACCTGAGTTGGCGTCTCTATGCAAGATAACTTGAACTGTTGGGATGTTGAATAGCGGTGTGCCTCGCCATGGAGACGCCCCGCCGCGCAGAGAGCGGTGCCTTCGGTGCGTGGAGACTGTGTGCACCGGGAGGAAGTGGAAATGCCGGTATTGTCAGGATGGACATTGATAAGCACTGTGGCTGTTTTTCCTCACAGCACCCACTTGGGATTGTAAATTTTAATGTACAGAGCCCTGGCAACAACCAATTTGGCTTAGTTACGGACTACTTACCACATAATGCCATTGTGCTGAAGGAGGTCCCATTTGGGCGGGGTTAAAGGTGTGAGTCCACACAGCTGCTGGGACTTTGCGCATGCAGCCAGTGAACAAGGGCATGGAGCCCGAAACATGTTTGGCGCTTTGCTTATGGAGTTTAAACGCGCTGTGCCTATTACCTGCAATAAATGATGGCTATATTTCCACCTGAGTTGGCGTTTCTATGCAAGGTAACTTGAACTCTTAGGATGTTGAATAGCGGCGTGCCTCGCCGCGGAGACACCCCGCCGCGCAGAGAGCGGTGCCTTCGGTGCATGGAGACTGTGTGCACCGGGAGGAGGTGGAAATGCCGGTATTGTCAGGATGGACATTGATAAGCACCGTGGCAGTTTTTCCTCACAGCACCCACTTGGGATTGTAAATTTTAATGTACAGAGCCCTGACAACAACCAATTTGGCTTAGTTATGGACTACTTACCCCATAATGTCATTGTGCTGAAGGAGGTCCCATTTGGGTGGGGTTAAAGGTATGAGTCCACACAGCTGCTGAGACTTTGCGCATGCAGCCAGTGAACAAGGGCATGGAGCCCGAAACATGTTTGGCGCTTTGCTTGTGGAGTTTAAACGCGCTGTGCCTATTACCTGCGATAAATGATGGCTATATTTCCACCTGAGTTGGGGTCTCTATGCAAGGTAACTTGAACTGTTGGGATGTTGAATAGCGGCGTGCCTCGCCGCGGAGACACCCCGCCGCGCAGAGAGCGGTGCCTTCGGTGCGTGGAGACTGTGTGCACCGGGAGGAGGTGGAAATGCCGGTATTGTCAGGATGGACATTGATAAGCACCCTGGCAGTTTTTCCTCACAGCACCCACTTGGGATTGTAAATTTTAATGTACAGAGCCCTGGCAACAAACAATTTGGCTTAGTTACGGACTACTTACCCCATAATGCCATTGTGCTGAAGGAGGTCCCATTTGGGCGGGGTTAAAGGTATGAGTCCACACAGCTGCTGGGACTTTGCGTATGCAGCCAGTGAACAAGGGCATGGAGCCCGAAACATGTTTGGCGCTTTGCTTGTGGAGTTTAAACGCGCTGTGCCTATTACCTGCAATAAATGATGGCTATATTTCCACCTGAGTTGGCGTCTCTATGCAAGGTAACTTGAACTGTTGGGATGTTGAATAGCGGCGTGCCTCGCCGCGGAGTCGCCCCACCGCGCAGAGAGCGGTGCCTTCGGTGCGTGGAGACTGTGTGCACCGGGAGGAGGTGGAAATGCCGGTATTGTCAGGATGGACATTGATAAGCACCGTGGCAGTTTTTCCTCACAGCACCCACTTGGGATTGTAAATTTTAATGTACAGAGCCCTGGCAACAAACAATTTGGCTTAGTTACGGACTACTTACCCCATAATGCCATTGTGCTGAAGGAGGTCCCATTTGGGCGGGGTTAAAGGTATGAGTCCACACAGCTGCTGGGACTTTGCGCATGCAGCCAGTGAACAAGGGCATGGAGCCCGAAACATGTTTGGCGCTTTGCTTGTGGAGTTTAAACGCGCTGTGCCTATTACCTGTGATAAATGATGGCTATATTTCCACCTGAGTTGGGGTCTCTATGCAAGGTAACTTGAACTGTTGGGATGTTGAATAGCGGCGTGCCTCGCCGCGGAGACACCCCGCCGCGCAGAGAGCGGTGCCTTCGGTGCGTGGAGACTGTGTGCACCGGGAGGAGGTGGAAATGCGGGTATTGTCAGGATGGACATTGATAAGCACCGTGGCAGTTTTTCCTCACAGCACCCACTTGGGATTGTAAATTTTAATGTACAGAGCCCTGGCAACAACCAATTTGTCTTAGTTACGGACTACTTACCCCATAATGCCATTGTGCTGAAGGAGGTCCCATTTGGGCGGGGTTAAAGGTATGAGTCCACACAGCTGCTGGGACTTTGCGCATGCAGCCAGTGAACAAGGGCATGGAGCCCGAAACATGTTTGGCGCTTTGCTTGTGGAGTTTAATCGCGCTGTGCCTATTACCTGCAATAAATGATGGCTATATTTCCACCTGAGTTGGCGTCTCTATGCAAGATAACTTGAACTGTTGGGATGTTGAATAGCGGCGTGCCTCGCCACGGAGACGCCCCGCCGCGCAGAGAGCGGTGCCTTCGGTGCGTGGAGACTGTGTGCACCGGGAGGAGGTGGAAATGCCGGTATTGTCAGGATGGACATTGATAAGCACTGTGGCTGTTTTTCCTCACAGCACCCACTTGGGATTGTAAATTTTAATGTACAGAGCCCTGGCAACAACCAATTTGGCTTAGTTACGGACTACTTACCCCATAATGCCATTGTGCTGAAGGAGGTCCCATTTGGGCGGGGTTAAAGGTATGAGTCCACACAGCTGCTGGGACTTTGCGCATGCAGCCAGTGAACAAGGGCATGGAGCCCGAAACATGTTTGGCGCTTTGCTTATGGAGTTTAAACGCGCTGTGCCTATTACCTGCAATAAATGATGGCTATATTTCCACCTGAGTTGGCGTTTCTGCAAGGTAACTTGAACTGTTAGGATGTTGAATAGCGGCGTGCCTCGCTGCGGAGACGCCCCACCGCGCAGAGAGCGGTGCCTTCGGTGCATGGAGACTGTGTGCACCGGGAGGAGGTGGAAATGCCGTTATTGTCAGGATGGACATTGATAAGCACTGTGGCAGTTTTTCCTCACAGCACCCACTTGGGATTGTAAATTTTAATGTACAGAGCCCTGGCAACAACCAATTTGGCTTAGTTACGGACTACTTACCCCATAATGTCATTGTGCTGAAGGAGGTCCCATTTGGGCGGGATTAAAGGTATGAGTCCACACAGCTGCTGAGACTTTGCGCATGCAGCCAGTGAACAAGGGCATGGAGCCCGAAACATGTTTGGCGCGTTGCTTGTGGAGTTTAAACGCGCTATGCCTATTACCTGCAATAAATGATGGCTATTTTTCCACCTGAGTTGGCGTCTCAATGCAAGGTAACTTGAACTGTTGGGATGTTGAATAGCGGCGTGCCTCGCCACGGAGACGCCCCGCAGAGAGCGGTGCCTTCAGTGCGTGGAGACTGTGTGCACCGGGAGGAGGTGGAAATGCCGGTATTGTCAGGATGGACATTGATAAGCACCGTGGCAGTTTTTCCTCACAGCACCCACTTGGGATTGTAAATTTTAATGTACAGAGCCCTGGCAACAACCAATTTGGCTTAGTAACGGACTACTTACCCCATAATGCCATTGTGCTGAAGGAGGTCCCATTTGGGCGGGGTTAAAGGTATGAGTCCACACAGCTGCTGGGACTTTGCGCATGCAGTCAGTGAACAAGGGCATGGAGCCCGAAACATGTTTGGCGCTTTGCTTGTGGAGTTTAAACGCGCTGTGCCTATTACCTGCAATAAATGATGGCTATATTTCCACCTGAGTTGGCGTCTCTATGCAAGATAACTTGAACTGTTGGGATGTTGAATAGCGGTGTGCCTCGCCATGGAGACGCCCCGCCGCGCAGAGAGCGGTGCCTTTGGTGCGTGGAGACTGTGTGCACCGGGAGGAAGTGGAAATGCCGGTATTGTCAGGATGGACATTGATAAGCACTGTGGCTGTTTTTCCTCACAGCACCCACTTGGGATTGTAAATTTTAATGTACAGAGCCCTGGCAACAAACAATTTGGCTTAGTTACGGACTACTTACCACATAATGCCATTGTGCTGAAGGAGGTCCCATTTGGGCGGGGTTAAAGGTGTGAGTCCACACAGCTGCTGGGACTTTGCGCATGCAGCCAGTGAACAAGGGCATGGAGCCCGAAACATGTTTGGCGCTTTGCTTGTGGAGTTTAATCGCGCTGTGCCTATTACCTGCAATAAATGATGGCTATATTTCCACCTGAGTTGGCGTCTCTATGCAAGATAACTTGAACTGTTGGGATGTTGAATAGCGGCGTGCCTCGCCACGGAGACGCCCGCCGCGCAGAGAGCGGTGCCTTCGGTGCGTGGAGACTGTGTGCACCGGGAGGAGGTGGAAATGCCGGTATTGTCAGGATGGACATTGATAAGCACTGTGGCAGTTTTTCCTCACAGCACCCACTTGGGATTGTAAATTTGAATGTACAGAGCCCTGGCAACAACCAATTTGGCTTAGTTACGGACTACTTACCCCATAATGCCATTGTGCTGAAGGAGGTCCCATTTGGGCGGGGTTAAAGGTATGAGTCCACACAGCTGCTGGGACTTTGCGCATGCAGCCAGTGAACAAGGGCATGGAGCCCGAAACATGTTTGGCGCTTTGCTTATGGAGTTTTAACGCGCTGTGCCTATTACCTGCAATAAATGATGGCTATATTTCCACCTGAGTTGGCGTCTCTATGCAAGGTAACTTGAACTGTTAGGATGTTGAATAGCGGCGTGCCTCGCCGCGGAGACGCCCCACCGCGCAGAGAGCGGTGCCTTCGGTGCATGGAGACTGTGTGCACCGGGAGGAGGTGGAAATGCCGGTATTGTCAGGATGGACATTGATAAGCACTGTGGCAGTTTTTCCTCACAGCACCCACTTGGGATTGTAAATTGTAATGTACAGAGCCCTGGCAACAACCAATTTGGCTTAGTTACGGACTACTTACCCCATAATGCCATTGTGCTGAAGGAGGTCCCATTTGGGCGGGATTAAAGGTATGAGTCCACACAGCTGCTGGGACTTTGCGCATGCAGCCAGTGAACAAGGGCATGGAGCCCGAAACATGTTTGGCGCGTTGCTTGTGGAGTTTTAACGCGCTGTGCCTATTACCTGCAATAAATGATGGCTATATTTCCACCTGAGTTGGCGTCTCAATGCAAGGTAACTTGAACTGTTGGGATGTTGAATAGCGGCGTGCCTCGCCGCGGAGACGCCCGCCGCGCAGAGAGCGGTGCCTTCGGTGCGTGGAGACTGTGTGCACCGGGAGGAGGTGGAAATGCCGGTATTGTCAGGATGGACATTGATAAGCACCGTGGCAGTTTTTCCTCACAGCACCCACTTGGGATTGTAAATTGTAATGTACAGAGCCCTGGCAACAACCAATTTGGCTTAGTTACGGACTACTTACCCCATAATGCCATTGTGCTGAAGGAGGTCCCATTTGGGCGGGGTTAAAGGTATGAGTCCACACAGCTGCTGGGACTTTGCGCATGCAGCCAGTGAACAAGGGCATGGAGCCCGAAACATGTTTGGCGCTTTGCTTGTGGAGTTTAAACGCGCTGTGCCTATTACCTGCAATAAATGATGGCTATATTTCCACCTGAGTTGGCGTCTCTATGCAAGGTAACTTGAACTGTTGGGATGTTGAATAGCGGCGTGCCTCGCCGCGGAGACGCCCCGCCGCGCAGAGAGCGGTGCCTTCGGTGCGTGGAGACTGTGTGCACCGGGAGGAGGTGGAAATGCCGGTATTGTCAGGATGGACATTGATAAGCACCGTGGCAGTTTTTCCTCACAGCACCCACTTGGGATTGTAAATTGAATGTACAGAGCCCTGGCAACAACCAATTTGGCTTAGTTACGGACTACTTACCCCATAATGCCATTGTGCTGAAGGAGGTCCCATTTGGGCGGGGTTAAAGGTATGAGTCCACACAGCTGCTGGGACTTTGCGCATGCAGCCAGTGAACAAGGGCATGGAGCCCGAAACATGTTTGGCGCTTTGCTTGTGGAGTTTTAACGCGCTGTGCCTATTACCTGCAATAAATGATGGCTATATTTCCACCTGAGTTGGCGTCTCTATGCAAGGTAACTTGAACTGTTGGGATGTTGAATAGCGGCGTGCCTCGCCGCGGAGACGCCCCGCCGCGCAGAGAGCGGTGCCTTCGGTGCGTGGAGACTGTGTGCACCGGGAGGAGGTGGAAATGCCGGTATTGTCAGGATGGACATTGATAAGCACCGTGGCAGTTTTTCCTCACAGCACCCACTTGGGATTGTAAATTGAATGTACAGAGCCCTGGCAACAACCAATTTGGCTTAGTTACGGACTACTTACCCCATAATGCCATTGTGCTGAAGGAGGTCCCATTTGGGCGGGGTTAAAGGTATGAGTCCACACAGCTGCTGGGACTTTGCGCATGCAGCCAGTGAACAAGGGCATGGAGCCCGAAACATGTTTGGCGCTTTGCTTGTGGAGTTTTAACGCGCTGTGCCTATTACCTGCAATAAATGATGGCTATATTTCCACCTGAGTTGGCGTCTCTATGCAAGGTAACTTGAACTGTTGGGATGTTGAATAGCGGCGTGCCTCGCCGCGGAGACGCCCCGCCGCGCAGAGAGCGGTGCCTTCGGTGCGTGGAGACTGTGTGCACCGGGAGGAGGTGGAAATGCCGGTATTGTCAGGATGGACATTGATAAGCACCGTGGCAGTTTTTCCTCACAGCACCCACTTGGGATTGTAAATTGAATGTACAGAGCCCTGGCAACAACCAATTTGGCTTAGTTACGGACTACTTACCCCATAATGCCATTGTGCTGAAGGAGGTCCCATTTGGGCGGGGTTAAAGGTATGAGTCCACACAGCTGCTGGGACTTTGCGCATGCAGCCAGTGAACAAGGGCATGGAGCCCGAAACATGTTTGGCGCTTTGCTTGTGGAGTTTTAACGCGCTGTGCCTATTACCTGCAATAAATGATGGCTATATTTCCACCTGAGTTGGCGTCTCTATGCAAGGTAACTTGAACTGTTGGGATGTTGAATAGCGGCGTGCCTCGCCGCGGAGACGCCCCGCCGCGCAGAGAGCGGTGCCTTCGGTGCGTGGAGACTGTGTGCACCGGGAGGAGGTGGAAATGCCGGTATTGTCAGGATGGACATTGATAAGCACCGTGGCAGTTTTTCCTCACAGCACCCACTTGGGATTGTAAATTGAATGTACAGAGCCCTGGCAACAACCAATTTGGCTTAGTTACGGACTACTTACCCCATAATGCCATTGTGCTGAAGGAGGTCCCATTTGGGCGGGGTTAAAGGTATGAGTCCACACAGCTGCTGGGACTTTGCGCATGCAGCCAGTGAACAAGGGCATGGAGCCCGAAACATGTTTGGCGCTTTGCTTGTGGAGTTTTAACGCGCTGTGCCTATTACCTGCAATAAATGATGGCTATATTTCCACCTGAGTTGGCGTCTCTATGCAAGGTAACTTGAACTGTTGGGATGTTGAATAGCGGCGTGCCTCGCCGCGGAGACGCCCCGCCGCGCAGAGAGCGGTGCCTTCGGTGCGTGGAGACTGTGTGCACCGGGAGGAGGTGGAAATGCCGGTATTGTCAGGATGGACATTGATAAGCACCGTGGCAGTTTTTCCTCACAGCACCCACTTGGGATTGTAAATTGAATGTACAGAGCCCTGGCAACAACCAATTTGGCTTAGTTACGGACTACTTACCCCATAATGCCATTGTGCTGAAGGAGGTCCCATTTGGGCGGGGTTAAAGGTATGAGTCCACACAGCTGCTGGGACTTTGCGCATGCAGCCAGTGAACAAGGGCATGGAGCCCGAAACATGTTTGGCGCTTTGCTTGTGGAGTTTTAACGCGCTGTGCCTATTACCTGCAATAAATGATGGCTATATTTCCACCTGAGTTGGCGTCTCTATGCAAGGTAACTTGAACTGTTGGGATGTTGAATAGCGGCGTGCCTCGCCGCGGAGACGCCCCGCCGCGCAGAGAGCGGTGCCTTCGGTGCGTGGAGACTGTGTGCACCGGGAGGAGGTGGAAATGCCGGTATTGTCAGGATGGACATTGATAAGCACCGTGGCAGTTTTTCCTCACAGCACCCACTTGGGATTGTAAATTGTAATGTACAGAGCCCTGGCAACAACCAATTTGGCTTAGTTACGGACTACTTACCCCATAATGCCATTGTGCTGAAGGAGGTCCCATTTGGGCGGGGTTAAAGGTATGAGTCCACACAGCTGCTGGGACTTTGCGCATGCAGCCAGTGAACAAGGGCATGGAGCCCGAAACATGTTTGGCGCTTTGCTTGTGGAGTTTAAACGCGCTGTGCCTATTACCTGCAATAAATGATGGCTATATTTCCACCTGAGTTGGCGTCTCTATGCAAGGTAACTTGAACTGTTGGGATGTTGAATAGCGGCGTGCCTCGCCGCGGAGACGCCCCGCCGCGCAGAGAGCGGTGCCTTCGGTGCGTGGAGACTGTGTGCACCGGGAGGAGGTGGAAATGCCGGTATTGTCAGGATGGACATTGATAAGCACCGTGGCAGTTTTTCCTCACAGCACCCACTTGGGATTGTAAATTGTAATGTACAGAGCCCTGGCAACAACCAATTTGGCTTAGTTACGGACTACTTACCCCATAATGCCATTGTGCTGAAGGAGGTCCCATTTGGGCGGGGTTAAAGGTATGAGTCCACACAGCTGCTGGGACTTTGCGCATGCAGCCAGTGAACAAGGGCATGGAGCCCGAAACATGTTTGGCGCTTTGCTTGTGGAGTTTAAACGCGCTGTGCCTATTACCTGCAATAAATGATGGCTATATTTCCACCTGAGTTGGCGTCTCTATGCAAGGTAACTTGAACTGTTGGGATGTTGAATAGCGGCGTGCCTCGCCGCGGAGACGCCCCGCCGCGCAGAGAGCGGTGCCTTCGGTGCGTGGAGACTGTGTGCACCGGGAGGAGGTGGAAATGCCGGTATTGTCAGGATGGACATTGATAAGCACCGTGGCAGTTTTTCCTCACAGCACCCACTTGGGATTGTAAATTGAATGTACAGAGCCCTGGCAACAACCAATTTGGCTTAGTTACGGACTACTTACCCCATAATGCCATTGTGCTGAAGGAGGTCCCATTTGGGCGGGGTTAAAGGTATGAGTCCACACAGCTGCTGGGACTTTGCGCATGCAGCCAGTGAACAAGGGCATGGAGCCCGAAACATGTTTGGCGCTTTGCTTGTGGAGTTTAAACGCGCTGTGCCTATTACCTGCAATAAATGATGGCTATATTTCCACCTGAGTTGGCGTCTCTATGCAAGGTAACTTGAACTGTTGGGATGTTGAATAGCGGCGTGCCTCGCCGCGGAGACGCCCCGCCGCGCAGAGAGCGGTGCCTTCGGTGCGTGGAGACTGTGTGCACCGGGAGGAGGTGGAAATGCCGGTATTGTCAGGATGGACATTGATAAGCACCGTGGCAGTTTTTCCTCACAGCACCCACTTGGGATTGTAAATTTAATGTACAGAGCCCTGGCAACAACCAATTTGGCTTAGTTACGGACTACTTACCCCATAATGCCATTGTGCTGAAGGAGGTCCCATTTGGGCGGGGTTAAAGGTATGAGTCCACACAGCTGCTGGGACTTTGCGCATGCAGCCAGTGAACAAGGGCATGGAGCCCGAAACATGTTTGGCGCTTTGCTTGTGGAGTTTAAACGCGCTGTGCCTATTACCTGCAATAAATGATGGCTATATTTCCACCTGAGTTGGCGTCTCTATGCAAGGTAACTTGAACTGTTGGGATGTTGAATAGCGGCGTGCCTCGCCGCGGAGACGCCCCGCCGCGCAGAGAGCGGTGCCTTCGGTGCGTGGAGACTGTGTGCACCGGGAGGAGGTGGAAATGCCGGTATTGTCAGGATGGACATTGATAAGCACCGTGGCAGTTTTTCCTCACAGCACCCACTTGGGATTGTAAATTGTAATGTACAGAGCCCTGGCAACAACCAATTTGGCTTAGTTACGGACTACTTACCCCATAATGCCATTGTGCTGAAGGAGGTCCCATTTGGGCGGGGTTAAAGGTATGAGTCCACACAGCTGCTGGGACTTTGCGCATGCAGCCAGTGAACAAGGGCATGGAGCCCGAAACATGTTTGGCGCTTTGCTTGTGGAGTTTAAACGCGCTGTGCCTATTACCTGCAATAAATGATGGCTATATTTCCACCTGAGTTGGCGTCTCTATGCAAGGTAACTTGAACTGTTGGGATGTTGAATAGCGGCGTGCCTCGCCGCGGAGACGCCCCGCCGCGCAGAGAGCGGTGCCTTCGGTGCGTGGAGACTGTGTGCACCGGGAGGAGGTGGAAATGCCGGTATTGTCAGGATGGACATTGATAAGCACCGTGGCAGTTTTTCCTCACAGCACCCACTTGGGATTGTAAATTGAATGTACAGAGCCCTGGCAACAACCAATTTGGCTTAGTTACGGACTACTTACCCCATAATGCCATTGTGCTGAAGGAGGTCCCATTTGGGCGGGGTTAAAGGTATGAGTCCACACAGCTGCTGGGACTTTGCGCATGCAGCCAGTGAACAAGGGCATGGAGCCCGAAACATGTTTGGCGCTTTGCTTGTGGAGTTTAAACGCGCTGTGCCTATTACCTGCAATAAATGATGGCTATATTTCCACCTGAGTTGGCGTCTCTATGCAAGGTAACTTGAACTGTTGGGATGTTGAATAGCGGCGTGCCTCGCCGCGGAGACGCCCCGCCGCGCAGAGAGCGGTGCCTTCGGTGCGTGGAGACTGTGTGCACCGGGAGGAGGTGGAAATGCCGGTATTGTCAGGATGGACATTGATAAGCACCGTGGCAGTTTTTCCTCACAGCACCCACTTGGGATTGTAAATTGAATGTACAGAGCCCTGGCAACAACCAATTTGGCTTAGTTACGGACTACTTACCCCATAATGCCATTGTGCTGAAGGAGGTCCCATTTGGGCGGGGTTAAAGGTATGAGTCCACACAGCTGCTGGGACTTTGCGCATGCAGCCAGTGAACAAGGGCATGGAGCCCGAAACATGTTTGGCGCTTTGCTTGTGGAGTTTAAACGCGCTGTGCCTATTACCTGCAATAAATGATGGCTATATTTCCACCTGAGTTGGCGTCTCTATGCAAGGTAACTTGAACTGTTGGGATGTTGAATAGCGGCGTGCCTCGCCGCGGAGACGCCCCGCCGCGCAGAGAGCGGTGCCTTCGGTGCGTGGAGACTGTGTGCACCGGGAGGAGGTGGAAATGCCGGTATTGTCAGGATGGACATTGATAAGCACCGTGGCAGTTTTTCCTCACAGCACCCACTTGGGATTGTAAATTGAATGTACAGAGCCCTGGCAACAACCAATTTGGCTTAGTTACGGACTACTTACCCCATAATGCCATTGTGCTGAAGGAGGTCCCATTTGGGCGGGGTTAAAGGTATGAGTCCACACAGCTGCTGGGACTTTGCGCATGCAGCCAGTGAACAAGGGCATGGAGCCCGAAACATGTTTGGCGCTTTGCTTGTGGAGTTTAAACGCGCTGTGCCTATTACCTGCAATAAATGATGGCTATATTTCCACCTGAGTTGGCGTCTCTATGCAAGGTAACTTGAACTGTTGGGATGTTGAATAGCGGCGTGCCTCGCCGCGGAGACGCCCCGCCGCGCAGAGAGCGGTGCCTTCGGTGCGTGGAGACTGTGTGCACCGGGAGGAGGTGGAAATGCCGGTATTGTCAGGATGGACATTGATAAGCACCGTGGCAGTTTTTCCTCACAGCACCCACTTGGGATTGTAAATTGAATGTACAGAGCCCTGGCAACAACCAATTTGGCTTAGTTACGGACTACTTACCCCATAATGCCATTGTGCTGAAGGAGGTCCCATTTGGGCGGGGTTAAAGGTATGAGTCCACACAGCTGCTGGGACTTTGCGCATGCAGCCAGTGAACAAGGGCATGGAGCCCGAAACATGTTTGGCGCTTTGCTTGTGGAGTTTAAACGCGCTGTGCCTATTACCTGCAATAAATGATGGCTATATTTCCACCTGAGTTGGCGTCTCTATGCAAGGTAACTTGAACTGTTGGGATGTTGAATAGCGGCGTGCCTCGCCGCGGAGACGCCCCGCCGCGCAGAGAGCGGTGCCTTCGGTGCGTGGAGACTGTGTGCACCGGGAGGAGGTGGAAATGCCGGTATTGTCAGGATGGACATTGATAAGCACCGTGGCAGTTTTTCCTCACAGCACCCACTTGGGATTGTAAATTGAATGTACAGAGCCCTGGCAACAACCAATTTGGCTTAGTTACGGACTACTTACCCCATAATGCCATTGTGCTGAAGGAGGTCCCATTTGGGCGGGGTTAAAGGTATGAGTCCACACAGCTGCTGGGACTTTGCGCATGCAGCCAGTGAACAAGGGCATGGAGCCCGAAACATGTTTGGCGCTTTGCTTGTGGAGTTTAAACGCGCTGTGCCTATTACCTGCAATAAATGATGGCTATATTTCCACCTGAGTTGGCGTCTCTATGCAAGGTAACTTGAACTGTTGGGATGTTGAATAGCGGCGTGCCTCGCCGCGGAGACGCCCCGCCGCGCAGAGAGCGGTGCCTTCGGTGCGTGGAGACTGTGTGCACCGGGAGGAGGTGGAAATGCCGGTATTGTCAGGATGGACATTGATAAGCACCGTGGCAGTTTTTCCTCACAGCACCCACTTGGGATTGTAAATTGAATGTACAGAGCCCTGGCAACAACCAATTTGGCTTAGTTACGGACTACTTACCCCATAATGCCATTGTGCTGAAGGAGGTCCCATTTGGGCGGGGTTAAAGGTATGAGTCCACACAGCTGCTGGGACTTTGCGCATGCAGCCAGTGAACAAGGGCATGGAGCCCGAAACATGTTTGGCGCTTTGCTTGTGGAGTTTAAACGCGCTGTGCCTATTACCTGCAATAAATGATGGCTATATTTCCACCTGAGTTGGCGTCTCTATGCAAGGTAACTTGAACTGTTGGGATGTTGAATAGCGGCGTGCCTCGCCGCGGAGACGCCCCGCCGCGCAGAGAGCGGTGCCTTCGGTGCGTGGAGACTGTGTGCACCGGGAGGAGGTGGAAATGCCGGTATTGTCAGGATGGACATTGATAAGCACCGTGGCAGTTTTTCCTCACAGCACCCACTTGGGATTGTAAATTGAATGTACAGAGCCCTGGCAACAACCAATTTGGCTTAGTTACGGACTACTTACCCCATAATGCCATTGTGCTGAAGGAGGTCCCATTTGGGCGGGGTTAAAGGTATGAGTCCACACAGCTGCTGGGACTTTGCGCATGCAGCCAGTGAACAAGGGCATGGAGCCCGAAACATGTTTGGCGCTTTGCTTGTGGAGTTTTAACGCGCTGTGCCTATTACCTGCAATAAATGATGGCTATATTTCCACCTGAGTTGGCGTCTCTATGCAAGGTAACTTGAACTGTTGGGATGTTGAATAGCGGCGTGCCTCGCCGCGGAGACGCCCCGCCGCGCAGAGAGCGGTGCCTTCGGTGCGTGGAGACTGTGTGCACCGGGAGGAGGTGGAAATGCCGGTATTGTCAGGATGGACATTGATAAGCACCGTGGCAGTTTTTCCTCACAGCACCCACTTGGGATTGTAAATTGAATGTACAGAGCCCTGGCAACAACCAATTTGGCTTAGTTACGGACTACTTACCCCATAATGCCATTGTGCTGAAGGAGGTCCCATTTGGGCGGGGTTAAAGGTATGAGTCCACACAGCTGCTGGGACTTTGCGCATGCAGCCAGTGAACAAGGGCATGGAGCCCGAAACATGTTTGGCGCTTTGCTTGTGGAGTTTTAACGCGCTGTGCCTATTACCTGCAATAAATGATGGCTATATTTCCACCTGAGTTGGCGTCTCTATGCAAGGTAACTTGAACTGTTGGGATGTTGAATAGCGGCGTGCCTCGCCGCGGAGACGCCCCGCCGCGCAGAGAGCGGTGCCTTCGGTGCGTGGAGACTGTGTGCACCGGGAGGAGGTGGAAATGCCGGTATTGTCAGGATGGACATTGATAAGCACCGTGGCAGTTTTTCCTCACAGCACCCACTTGGGATTGTAAATTGAATGTACAGAGCCCTGGCAACAACCAATTTGGCTTAGTTACGGACTACTTACCCCATAATGCCATTGTGCTGAAGGAGGTCCCATTTGGGCGGGGTTAAAGGTATGAGTCCACACAGCTGCTGGGACTTTGCGCATGCAGCCAGTGAACAAGGGCATGGAGCCCGAAACATGTTTGGCGCTTTGCTTGTGGAGTTTTAACGCGCTGTGCCTATTACCTGCAATAAATGATGGCTATATTTCCACCTGAGTTGGCGTCTCTATGCAAGGTAACTTGAACTGTTGGGATGTTGAATAGCGGCGTGCCTCGCCGCGGAGACGCCCCGCCGCGCAGAGAGCGGTGCCTTCGGTGCGTGGAGACTGTGTGCACCGGGAGGAGGTGGAAATGCCGGTATTGTCAGGATGGACATTGATAAGCACCGTGGCAGTTTTTCCTCACAGCACCCACTTGGGATTGTAAATTGAATGTACAGAGCCCTGGCAACAACCAATTTGGCTTAGTTACGGACTACTTACCCCATAATGCCATTGTGCTGAAGGAGGTCCCATTTGGGCGGGGTTAAAGGTATGAGTCCACACAGCTGCTGGGACTTTGCGCATGCAGCCAGTGAACAAGGGCATGGAGCCCGAAACATGTTTGGCGCTTTGCTTGTGGAGTTTTAACGCGCTGTGCCTATTACCTGCAATAAATGATGGCTATATTTCCACCTGAGTTGGCGTCTCTATGCAAGGTAACTTGAACTGTTGGGATGTTGAATAGCGGCGTGCCTCGCCGCGGAGACGCCCCGCCGCGCAGAGAGCGGTGCCTTCGGTGCGTGGAGACTGTGTGCACCGGGAGGAGGTGGAAATGCCGGTATTGTCAGGATGGACATTGATAAGCACCGTGGCAGTTTTTCCTCACAGCACCCACTTGGGATTGTAAATTGAATGTACAGAGCCCTGGCAACAACCAATTTGGCTTAGTTACGGACTACTTACCCCATAATGCCATTGTGCTGAAGGAGGTCCCATTTGGGCGGGGTTAAAGGTATGAGTCCACACAGCTGCTGGGACTTTGCGCATGCAGCCAGTGAACAAGGGCATGGAGCCCGAAACATGTTTGGCGCTTTGCTTGTGGAGTTTTAACGCGCTGTGCCTATTACCTGCAATAAATGATGGCTATATTTCCACCTGAGTTGGCGTCTCTATGCAAGGTAACTTGAACTGTTGGGATGTTGAATAGCGGCGTGCCTCGCCGCGGAGACGCCCCGCCGCGCAGAGAGCGGTGCCTTCGGTGCGTGGAGACTGTGTGCACCGGGAGGAGGTGGAAATGCCGGTATTGTCAGGATGGACATTGATAAGCACCGTGGCAGTTTTTCCTCACAGCACCCACTTGGGATTGTAAATTGAATGTACAGAGCCCTGGCAACAACCAATTTGGCTTAGTTACGGACTACTTACCCCATAATGCCATTGTGCTGAAGGAGGTCCCATTTGGGCGGGGTTAAAGGTATGAGTCCACACAGCTGCTGGGACTTTGCGCATGCAGCCAGTGAACAAGGGCATGGAGCCCGAAACATGTTTGGCGCTTTGCTTGTGGAGTTTTAACGCGCTGTGCCTATTACCTGCAATAAATGATGGCTATATTTCCACCTGAGTTGGCGTCTCTATGCAAGGTAACTTGAACTGTTGGGATGTTGAATAGCGGCGTGCCTCGCCGCGGAGACGCCCGCCGCGCAGAGAGCGGTGCCTTCGGTGCGTGGAGACTGTGTGCACCGGGAGGAGGTGGAAATGCCGGTATTGTCAGGATGGACATTGATAAGCACCGTGGCAGTTTTTCCTCACAGCACCCACTTGGGATTGTAAATTGTAATGTACAGAGCCCTGGCAACAACCAATTTGGCTTAGTTACGGACTACTTACCCCATAATGCCATTGTGCTGAAGGAGGTCCCATTTGGGCGGGAGTTAAAGGTATGAGTCCACACAGCTGCTGGGACTTTGCGCATGCAGCCAGTGAACAAGGGCATGGAGCTCGAAACATGTTTGGCACTTTGCTTGTGGAGTTTAAACGCGCTGTGCCTATTACCTGCAATAAATGATGGCTATAATTCCACCTGAGTTGGCGTCGCTATGCAAGGTAACTTGAACTGTTGGGATGTTGAATAGCGGCGTGCCTCGCCGCGGAGACGCCCCGCCGCGCAGAGAGCGGTGCCTTCGGTGCGTGGAGACTGTGTGCACCGGGAGGAGGTGGAAATGCCGGTATTGTCAGGATGGACATTGATAAGCACCTTGGCAGTTTTTCCTCATAGCACCCACTTGGGATTGTAAATTTTAATGTACAGAGCCCTGGCAACAACCAATTAGGCTTAGTTACGGACTACGTACCCCATAATGCCATTGTGCTGAAGGAGGTCCCATTTGGGCGGGGTTAAAGGTATGAGTCCACACAGCTGCTGGGACTTTGCGCATGCAGCCAGTGAACAAGGGCATGGAGCCCGAAACATGTTTGGCGCTTTGCTTGTGGAGTTTAAACATGCTGTGCCTATTACCTGCAATAAATGATGGCTATATTTCCACCTGAGTTGGCGTCTCTATGCAAGGTAACTTGAACTGTTGGGATGTTGAATAGCGGCGTGCCTCGCCGCGGAGACGCCCTTCCGCGCAGAGAGCGGTGCCTTCGGTGTGTGGAGACTGTGTGCCCCCGGAGGAGGTGGAAAGGCCGGTATTGTCAGGATGGACATTGATAAGCACCGTGGCAGTTTTTCCTCACAGCACCCACTTGGGATTGTAAATTTTAATGTACAGAGCCCTGGCAACAACCAATTTGGCTTAGTTACGGACTACTTACCCCATAATGCCATTGTGCTGAAGGAGGTCCCATTTGGGCAGGGTTAAAGGTATGAGTCCCCACAGCTGCTGGGACTTTGCGCATGCAGCCAGTGAACAAGGGCATGGAGCCCGAAACATGTTTGGCGCTTTGCTTGTGGAGTTTAAACGCGCTGTGCCTATTACCTGCAATAAATGATGAGCTATGTATTTCCACACAGAGCTGGCGTCTCTATGCAAGGTAACTTGAACTGTTGATATACATATATACTGACCAGTAGAAGGCAGCACTCGCCGAGCTTCGCGTTGAGGTCCGTACATTGTAGAGAAAAGGACCATTTTCTATCGCATTATGTTTTGAATCTTAAAATAAATAATTAATTTTTGTAACAAACTTACTTGGAAGTCGGAATTTTATCGGTGATTGTTGGACGGGTGCTGCCGTAGGAACGGGTGTCCAGGAGAGTGAACGCCCAATGGAGAGAGATATATATATATATAGATATATATATATTATCTACTGGCGGTCGCCAGTAGATAGTTATAGTTAGGACCTAGTTTCCATAGGAAAAGCGTTTTTTCTTTTCCCAATAACTTTGGCGCCGGTTGACGAATCTTCGCGAAATGTTCAAAACTTGTGGCCCGCTCCGGTCAGCTCCTATACTGAAAGTTTCGGGGTGATTCGCCAATCGGGGGCCGAGAAAAAAGGGGGGCCCCAAAACGTGTTTTCTCCATGTTATTTTCTGTAGGAAACTTTAGACACGGCTACAGCCCGAACTGCTGAACGGAATTACACCAAATTTGGCAAAAAGGTAGCCCTTGGTTCAGAAAGAACCCTTTTTGTTAAATGGTGTAAAACCATTCAGTAGTTCCTGAGAAATTGAAAAAAAAGAGGTCAGAAAATGAATTTCCCATAGGAAACTTTATACACGGCAACAGCTCGAACTGCTGAGCGGAATTACACCCAAATTTGGCAAAAAGGTAGCCCTTGGTTCAGAAGAGCCCTTTTTTTTAAATGGTGTAAATCCGTTCAGTAGTTGCTGAGAAAATAAAAAAATAAAAGTTTCAATATTTAGAGGCACGGTGGATCCGCGGACCCTCCCGACCACGAGCTTTATTCTAATTGGCTGTCAACACTACAAACCAGGAAGTGTTGGCAGCCATCTTGTGACTCAGTAGAACCGAGGCACAAGAAAAGAGAAAAACAAACGCGAAAAACAAGAAAAGGGGGCAGGGTAGAAACACCCTGACCCCCTAGGCCTGCTCAGGGGGTCCCACAAGGACCCCCAGGCCCCAAAAAACCATTTAAAAAAAAATAAAATCGCCCGAATTCACGCTGGGTGCGTGAATCCGGCGGAGAAAATTTTAAAAAAACGAAGCGTGGGCTCCCGTGCTTTGTTGTATTGAAGCCCCCAGGTGGGCCAGGTCCCGGGGGCACTGAAAAAATGTGTGGGGGGGCCCAATCCCCCCACACTGCCCCGGGGACCGCCACCTCCCTGGGGCTTGATTTATGAGTTGTGGGGGGCACGCAGCCCCCCCGCAGCCCCGTGGACCGCCACCCCCCGGGGCTAATTTTTAAATGTGTGGGGGAGCCTCCAAGGCCTCCAAGGGACCGCCACCCCCAAGGGCTTTCATTAATTATTTGCGGGGGCACACGGCCCCCCCGCAGCCCCGGGGACCGCCATCCCCTGGGGCTTGTTTTTTTTAAAGATAAACCTGTGTGAGGGGGCTCAAGCCCCCCCACACGCCCCGGGGACCGCCACCTACCCGGGGCACTAAAATGTAAATTTGGGCGTCCGTTACGGACCCCCGAGCCCCGGGACCACCACCTCCCCGGGGCTTTGTAATTGAAGGGAGGGGGGCCGCGCGGCCCCCCTCCTGGAGCCCGTGATGGCCCTGGGGACCGCCACCCCCCAGGGCCAGCTCCTGCAGTGTCCCGGGGTGCCCACCCCCGGGACACTACTGTTTGCTATGGCTTTTGGAAGCGAGAGCAGGGAAACCTGCTCTCGCTTCCAAAATGCAAAGCAGATTGTTTTTCCACACGGGGAGCTGCATGTCAGCAGCTCCCCATGTAGAAAAGCAATGCCGGCTCCTGCAGGACGCGGGGAGCCGGCGGGACCGTGGGGGCATTGGGGCTCCCCCCACGGTCCCCAACGGATAGGGCCTGCCCCGGGGGATGGGGTCCCCGGGGCTAGAAGTGGCCTGGGAGGGCGGTCATTTGAGATGTCATCAGTGATTTCATCAGTGATGTCACTGACCATGTCATGAGTGATGTAATATGTGACGTCATCAGCAGTGCATTGCGGGGGCGCGAGTTATAGTTAGCTGAACTAACTATAACGGGGAATTCTCTGGTTTTGTACGAGTGAAATGTCCAACTAACTATAACTTTCCCTAAAACCTATGGTTTTTTCAGTGAATTTCTAAGGTTTTTTAAATGCTAATTTCTAACTATAACGTGCCTGAAACCTATCTTTTTTTCAGTGAATATATATATATATATATATATTTATTCCATCCAAAATCTGCAATCACGGCCAGTAAAGGTTCCCTGGCTCAATCACCACAGTACCGCAACTCAAATCGTTGTTCAGGGTATATTTATTCGACACCGGCAACAAACATTCCCCTAGGGAACCTTTACTGGCCGTGATTGCAGATTTTGGATGGAATTTTGGAGGTTCGCTACCTCGCCGGCAAGTCGGCTGGGGCATAAGCGACTGTTATTGGATGGATATATATATATATATAATACAAACTCCCAACTTCTGACCGGCCAGGTAAACCCGTCACAGTCAACAATAACATGGGCAATTTAGGAAGGTGGCACACAAGGAGGTGAGTTATTCCAACTAACGCTTCATTTCATTTTTTCTTTATTTCATAGTTTTTCTCAGCAAAATGCAGTGTGCTCACAGACAAAAATTACCTAAAAGCTAGCTACGCATTTCGGCAACAGCCTTCAACTGGGTCATAGAGTTTATGTGTTGAGTGTCCCTTTTAAAGGGCAAGACGCCCTCCACCACCATCTATAAAACCACATCAAATATATTCAAAACAAAAGACATGGCAATAGTTTCTGTTAAAACATATGCTCTTGCACTCATTATCTTAATAATCATCCTACTTCTGTGTGGTAAAGTACCAGTACTATACCATTTAGAACACAATACACAATACCTTATAGAATTGATTTACTGTGAGGAAATGGACAAGGAGAAAACAAATGAAAAAAAAGAAAAATAGAGAAAAATAGAAAAAGAAGAAAGTAGGAAAAAGTTGGAAAAAGTCCTCCACTATTAGGTTGATGCAAAGCTCCAAACAGAGTACTCTAAAGTATACTCCATCAGCCATGGCTTTGACAATATTATTACAATTGTCTATTGCAACAAATCCAGTGCTGAGACCCCTGGGTTGAAACCATTGATAGACTTTGGTGCTAAATTATCACAAGATGTTAGCAGCTATATCTGATTTTGTCATGGAGAACACTGCAAATTTTGCATTGCTGAATGCCTCAAAAACATCCTCAACTGAGAGTTTTGCAGCTAGCCTTTGTTTACCCCCTTAAAAGAGTCCCAGTGTGATGAGAGGCACGTGTAGTCTGCAGTATGGCTACTGGTCCATATGATTCTCATAAGGTGGATGAACTGAAAAGTGTTCTTCTTCATTGCTTTGTTATGAACCCCAATGTACCCCAATATATGCCTAGGTAGTTGCACAACCTTTTACCTACATTTGTCCTACCTTGCTCTACCTAACGGCTCTGGCACCAACTTTTTACCTAGTTAGGTGCCAAATAAATATTGTGTGGTTTTCTTCGAGAACTATCCTAATTTATTATGCATGAGGGTTCTTGGTATCACAGCAGGATTACCATCTTCTGCATAATAAATCTGTACAAAAGTCACCACTATTGTCATCCTTGTACGACAGGCCCACACTATAATCAAACATCTAGGTAGAACCCCTGAGGGTACCTTTTGGGTATATAAGCGCCACATCTTCGCTGGGCAACTCAGAGGAGAAGCTTCCATGCTGACACAAGACGCTGAAGTCCCTGCATGCAGACACTCCAGCACGCAGTGGTCTGACATCCCTCGCGGAGTGTCCAACTCGAGACCAAGATGGGGTCCTTCATTCCTTCCCATCAGGTAATGGGGATGGCTCTTTCCTAGGGGGATTCCTGGCTATACACCTGCATAGATGCTAGGTACACTTAGGTACATTTAGTTAGGGTTTGCATCTTAGGAGTACTCTTGATTACTGCCATGTATCTATATGCCTGAATATATTCCCTGTTTTAGCACCCTGGTAGAATTCTAATTTTTATTTACTCTGTTGGTGCTTGTAATCGTATATATCTGTTTCTGACTAATGGTTGTTGCAGCACACATTTGTTATACTAGAATGACGCTGGTTCAATAAATGCTTATTGAAAACGTCCCTCCATTTATTCTGAATATCTCTCTGAGACAAGTGAGCGCGAGTGACTGAGCGAAAAGTAGTACACTGTTTCCATGATCCCTGAGGGGTCAGGGTTGTCATGTTCGATAGTTGCCAGAAACTATTTGCTCTTTGGTAAGGTTGTGGGGCTTATACTGGCACTGTGAGCTAGCTGGTCTACAGACTAATGTATCCTTTGGGGCTGTCTGGAATCAGTCTGGACACCAATCCCTTAGCTTATGTTGTCTAAATGCGCAGATCCTTTATAGATTTATAGAAACTACACCACAGGTTCACCAACCAATGCCAGCACCTGATGGTGCCTCGCTGGCAAAGCAACCAGGGCAAAATAGACCCAGCTTGGAACCTTCCATTTTGGGCCCTGGGTCTCTACAAATTCCAGAAACCCTTTTTCTTAACCAAAGATAAAGCTAACAGGTCAATCGCTAACATTTTGGCCAACTTCCCATTGTCCAAATGGACTATTTCAGGGATTCTGTGGTACAGCTAATCCTTGCTGACCATAGATTTGATAGTATGGTATTGTGACTGTTTTCTTTTTGAAGATACCTCCACACGTGGCCACAGGGTGGCAGGTAAGCTGCTTAAACACTTTGGGGTGACTGCATCTCTCTTTTTTGTGTGCCATGAAGAGGTTCCTGCAGGTAATAACTGCACACTATGAGCGAATAACAGGATTGCTTCACTTCTTCTATCCCACCACCTTCTTCTCTCAGTTCACATTCCTCTCCTCTTTAACCAACAACTATCTTTTTGAGGTACTTTACAAATAATTGCTTTTTAGTTTTCAGATGGGTAAGTTGTCGCTGGTACCGTAACTTCCACCTGGATTACCACGACAAACTGGATTGTGGCTAAGTGATAACTCTGCAATATGCTCTTCATGCGGCCTAACTGTAAATAAGTTTACAACTGGGGAGGAGAGCTTTCTTGGTGGTGTTGCTGATACTACATGACTCACAGTAGATTGAACTGAGGTGATCTACGCATCTTTTGTGTCACTCACCACACAAAACTTCACTGGTTCATCATCTTTGTCACTTCCAAGGCTTTTGGGGATCTTCCTTTTCCTTTGTCTCTCATGGTGAGAAGGTCCAATCCATGTCAAAATCTCAGAAGAAGGGGCTCAGAGAAACTTTCTTTTCCTTTCAGGATATTGTGAAGTCGATGTGTCTAATGGAAGAGTAGTCACCACAAAACCTTGGTCAGTAGCAAGCTCAGCTTCTTGCTCTACTCTTACCTTCGGAACATCAGGAAGAACAGACAGTGGTTGATTTTTTTGTTTCCTGTGAAGAATGTGTTTGCTGCAGGGACAATTCAATTTCGGATTCATTGCTCTCAACCCTGACAGTAGTCACTGCAGCAGTGATGGTGATGCGTTGTTGATCCAGGGATGATCCTTCTGCCACTTTCTTGTTGCCCAGTGGAGGGTGCAGCATGTGTGCCATGTTGCGAAAAAGGACTAGGGCTTCATGCCAGTGGTAGCACTGGCAGCAGACTTTCTTTTCTCCTCACTGTCCACTTTCTTGGCAATAACCTCTCACTTTGGGCCATCTATTTTAAGTCATGTATCTGTTAACAGCTTGAGCAGAAGCACTCAGCTGACACCTGAGTCCAGAGAGATCTCTCTGCTAAGTCACAGACTTTTTTTCACTGTCTCAGTCAGTAAGTATCGTCTCAATTACCTGCAGTCAATAAAAGAAGAGAGACAGAGAGACTTGGAAAATCTTTTTGATGGAATATGTCTCATGTTTACCATGCGCCTGGTAAACTACCGAGAAAGCAGCAACAATAAATTCAACAGTAAAGCAAAATGGAAATAGTGATAAAAGTTTAAATAAATATTTATAAGTTTGGCAAACACAAAAAGCACAAGATAAAAATTACCCCAGCAAAATACTTTTAAAAGTTGGAGAAAACCAATTAATCATTTATCTCACACAAACAGAAGCGTGCTACACACACACACACCCACGTGCGCGCACACACACATACACACACACAAATAAGGTGGGCAAGCACATGGGGAAGAACTAAAGAAAATATCTATGTATATGGGCCTGGACACCTGGAGCCACCCTGGCTCTAACCTCAACAGGCAATGCAAACAAAATTCCATAAATGTGGCATGAATATAAGGTCATCACAAGCCCATAGAATGATGAGGAATATCTCTAGCACACAAGTAGTGGGAATGTGAAGAAATACATTAAAATATATCCGAGGACTGCAGCAGGCTATGAACCAAAATGTAAAACATACCACAGTATGAAGACAAAATTCTGAAAAACACCGAGAAAATTAGGAAATATAACTAACGCCAGGCCTCCACCATCCAAAAAATTGTCATAATCCCTTAACCTCACATGGGCCTTCCAGCATACTCTTTAATTTAAACTCCAAGCCATCGACAACAAACAAACAAAATGAAAAAAGAACACAAACATGGGAACACAAACATTTTGTAAAGAACTGCACTCAACTTATTTAATTTTATAAAAATAGCACAGATTCCATCTTCTTCGGGTGGATGATGCAGCAGACATTGAAGACAAAGGAAGAGTGATGCTTTCCCTCCAAAATACAAATACAAAATGAACATGTGTTGGACAAAGCACAAGGAGGAGACTTCAGGATAGAAAGAGGAAGTTGACAATGTCTGTACAGTAGCCTCACTCTATGGTACTTCCTGTGTGTAACACAAAATATTTCTTAAATAGGGCATTTTGTGCTCAAAATTAGCCTGAACCGTCCACTAAGGTAAAACGTTTAATGTGCAATTATTTTTTGAGTAATTTTATCCGTGTCTATATTTAGGAAATTCTGCTTGTGTTCAGATTTTTGCATTGTTGCTGTGCGTCTGTGAGAGAATTGGTCCTGGAATGATCATCTCATTTATGAAAAGATGCATAAAGAGGTAGTCTCAGGCAATACACATAATTTTTGCAACATGAAATTCCAGAGATAACACCAAATTATGCCAGTAGAACTATCTAGTTCAGTCACTTTAATTAATCCTAGACACTAATTAGCTTCTTAGTTAATATGTCAACCAACATCTAAAGCAATGCCCATTCATATTGGTGGGAAAGTCATGAGACAGGAGTGTAGTGTCACTGAGTTTGCGAAGTATTGAGCACTGTTAGACCTGTCAGCCTTAGATTGGGGAAAGGCCACTTTTTTGCCATTACCCTTCACTTATTGCTGAAATTTGTTTTATTGGCCTTAGGAATCTGTGTACTGTACCACTGCTAACCAGTGCCAAAATGCTTTTGCTCCCCAAAACATTGTAACATTGGCACATACCTGATTGGCATTGTTAATTTACTTATGAATCCCTTGAAGAGTGGTATACCATATACACAGGGCTACTAATGGCCCTGCAGCACTTATTGTGGCATTCACTCGAGCACCCCCTTAAAACATGTCCCAGGCTTGCCACTCCAGCCTGAATGCAGTATTAAACTGCTATTTCGACTTGGCACTTTAACCCCCTTGTCAAGCATTAAACTCCTCTTTTATTGCATGTATATAAATCACACCTAAGGTATGCCCTAGGTAGCCCATAGTGTTTATACATCACAAATGTCACGTGGGACTCATTAATGAGAGCTCTATACTTGCATTTCTGAAAGCCTAAAATGTATTTCTTAATCAATTCTATTCCACAAATTAATTGAAACAATTAATTACTGTAGGATGCCCAACGTTGAGAGCATTGAATAAAATAATCTGGACTCCCAAATGAATGACACAATATATATATTAATTGCAGTATTCAGCATGTGTTGACATACAGTATATTCAAGTGTAAAGAAGTGAATATAATAGTGCAGGTGATGCAGTGCTCACTTTTACTACATAAATACAAACAGAACATATAATACACTGTACAAATCCCAATGGTATCGTTATTTCACCCAATGGAGTAATAAAGATTACCAGCAACTAATCCAACCTGTCAGGAAACGATACAGAAAACTAGTCAGAAGATACTTGTATCCAAGAAAAGGTACTACAAAAATGAATTGCCATGTAGCAAAGAGCAGTGTCACCACAGGCCCTCCATGGTGAGGAATGCCCAGAGCAGTATCAATCAATCAGGGAATTGTAAGCGCGCTACTCACCCGTGAGGGTCTCAAGGCGCTGAGGGGTGTTCAGGGAGGGGGCGCGTCTGATGTCTGCCGGTAGCTCGTTCCAGGTCTTGGCTGCAATGTGAGAGACGGATCTTCCGCCTGCTCTGGCTCTTTGGATGCGCGGTGTTTCGGCCAGTGTGAGGTTGGAAGATCGGAGGTTTCTTTTGGGTACGTGGCAGTTGATTCTGTCGTTGAGGTATTTGGGTCCGTTGTTGTGTAGGCATTTGTAGGCGTGAGTGAGGATTTTGAAAGTGACTCTTTTCTCCACGGGGAGCCAGTGGAGACTTCGTAGGTGTTGGCTGATGTGTTTGTTTCGGGGGATGCCGAGGACGAGTCTGGCGGTGTTGTTCTGTATTGTCTGGAGTTTGCGGAGTAGGGACTTGTTGATGCCGGCGTAGAGTGCGTTTCCATAGTCCAGTCTGCTGGTGATGAGTGCGTGGGTGACTGTCTTCCTTGACTCAGGGGGGATCCACTTGAAGGTCTTGCGGAGGATGCAGAGGGTGTTGAAGCAGCTGGAGGTGACAGCGTTGACCTGTTGATTCATGGTGAGTGATGAGTCGAGTACGATGGCGTGGTCTGAGGGGGTAGGTGGGCTTCCGAGGGCGGTCGGCCACCAGGTGCTGTCCCATGCAGAAGGGGTGGTACCGAGGACAAAGACTTCTGTCTTCTCGGCGTTGAGCTTCAGGCAGCTGTTGGTCATCCAGACTGCGACGTCTTGCATTCCTTTCTGGAAGTTGAGTTTGGCAGTGGTGGGGTCTTTGGTGAGGGAGAGGATGAGCTGGGTGTTGTCGGCGTAGGATATGATGTTGAGGTCGTGTTGTCGGGCGATGGCTGCGAGGGGGGCCATGTAGATGTTGAAGAGGGTGGGACTCAGTGATAAACCCTGTGGGACTCCGCAGGTGATTTTCGTGGGGTCAGAGAGGAAGGGTGGGAATCTGATCCTTTGGCTTCTTCCAGTGAGGAATGATCGGATCCAGTCCAGGGCTGTTCCTTGTATGCCTGCGTCGTGTAGTCTGGTGACTAGTGTGCGGTGGGAGACTGTGTCGAAGGCCGCTGATAGGTCGAGTAGGATGAGGGCTGCGGAGTGGCCTTGGTCCAGGAGGGTGCGGATGTCGTCTGTGGCGGCGAGTAGGGCAGTCTCTGTGCTGTGGTTGCTTGGGATGGGTCGAGGACGGCGTTCTCTTCAATGAATCGTGTCAGTTTCCTGTTGACTGTTTTCTCTGCAACTTTGGCTGCGAAGGGGAGGAGTGAGATGGGCCGATAGTTCTTGAGGTCGGTGGGGTCAGCTGTGGGGTTCTTGAGCAGGGGTCTGACTTCTACGCTCTTCCAGTCGTATGGGAAGGTGCCTGTTTTGAAGGTGGTGTTGATGGTGTGTTGTAGTTCGTGTGCGATGGCGGCTGTGTCTCTGTGGTAGATGTGAGGGGGGCAGGGGTCGGTGGGGGCCCCCGAGTGGATGCTTTTCATGTTCGAGGTGGTGTCTTCGGCCATGATCGGTGTCTGGTTTTAGATGGTGGGCTGGCTGGTGTTTCTGGGGGCGGGGACCATCTGTGGCGCCTGGTAGATGGTCGATGAAGTTGTCGTAGAGGTTTTTGATCTTGAGGTGGAAATAGGTTCCAAGCTTGTCGCAGAGGTCTTGGGATGGGGGATGTCTGTGGCTTCGCTGCGTGGGTTGGTGAATTCTTGAATGACACTGAAAAGTTCCTTGGAGTTGGTGGAGTTGACCAGGATTTTGTTGTGGATGAAGTTCCTCTTGGTGGCTCTGATCTGGTTGTGGTAGTCCGTCATGGCGTCCTTGTAGGTGGTGTGGTTTTCGGTTGTCTTGGTGTTTCTCCAGTTCTTCTCCAGGCGTCTGCAGGTGCGTCTGGCTTCTTGGAGAGCGGTGGTGAACCAGGCGGCTTTCCTGGGGCATTGTCTGTCCGGGTTGCGTATCGGGGCGAGCTCGTCTGCACAGTTGGAGATCCAGGTGTAGAGTTCTCTGGCTGCGTCGTTTGCGTCGGGTGCCCAGGTGTGGTTGTCTCGGGTGAGGGTGGAGTTAAGCTGCTCGTCGGTAACCTTGCTCCAGTTCCTTCGAGGTGGGCGTGGGGCTGGTTTACGTGCCTTGCGTTTGTTGATGGCAAAGTGTACGCAGTGATGGTCGGTCCATGGTGGCTGCGTTGTGTGGCTGAATTGGACACTGTTTCCTGCTGCGAAGATGGGGTCGAGGGTGTGTCCTGCTCTGTGGGTCGGTGTGTTGACGAGTTGTTTAAATCCGATGCTGGCGAGGTTGTCACAAAGGATAGTGGAGTTGGGGTCGCTGGGGTTGTCGAGGTGGAAGTTCAGGTCTCCAATGAGTATGTAGTTTGTTGAGGCGATGGTGTGGGGTGCGATGAAGTCAGTGAGGGTGGTGGCGAAGGGTGTTCGGGGGCCGGGGGGTCTGTAGATGAGGGTTCCTTGGAGTGTGGCTTTGGGGGTGGTCGCTGGAGGAGGTTTTGCTGGAGGTGGTGAGGCGGAGGGTGCTCTTGTGGGCGATGGCGAGGCCCCCTCCTGGGTGGTTGGGGCGGTCTTTCCTCTGGATCTTGTATCCGTCTGGGATGGCGGTGCTGATGTCGGGGGCGGAGGATGCGTTGGTCCAGGTCTCTGTGAAGAAGGCAATGTCGGGCGAGAGAGAGTCGAGTGGGTTCCAGATTTCCATGGCGTGTTTGTGTACGGAGCGTACGTTGAGGAGGATGCACTTTAGGATGTCGCCGGTGCTGGCGTCGGCGGTGTTGGAGGCCGGGGTGGCGGTGAGGGTCTGGCGGCAGTGGAGGCAGGAGAACTGGCCATGGGTCGTGTTCGGCGAGGTCTGTTGGCATTCTCTAAGTCTTCCAGGGTTGAGTGCGAGGAGGGTGGTGGTGTTGTAGCGATGGGTAGTGGGATGTCCAGGGTTCCTGGCGCTGGCCGCGGTCGGGTCACGGACGGGCGCAGACGGGCTTGCCTTTGGCGCGACCGTGCAGCGGCCGCCATTAAGTAGGGGAGGTGGGAGGGTGGAGAGGCTGGGAGGCGGGAGCGGGGGAATTCCGTGGGGGAATTCCGGGGGGAGGGGCCCCAGCGGCAAGAGCCTGGGAGGCGGGAGCGGGGGAATTCCAGGGGAATTCGGGGGAAGTCCGGGGGAATTCGGGGGAAGTCCGGGGGAATTCCGGGGGAGGGCCACAGGGGCAGCAGTGGCGAAAGGCGAAAGGAACAGGCAGGCACAAGAAAATAAAAATAGTGGTGGAATTAGAGCAAGACACAGATGGGCACAATAACAGTGGCACAACAGGGAAAAATTAAGAAAAATAATAGCTGAGAAAGGTTACGGTGGTTGCAGGCAGTCTGGTCCAAGTTGGAGCGGGCAGCAGGCGCAGGAGCGGGCAGCAGCCTCGAACCTCCCAAGGAGGAGGTCGGGGTCTGGAGGCAAGAGACGGCACAGCGGTGATGCGGGGTGAGACTGGTCCTAGACCAAGGGTCGGAGGTATAAGAACAGTGTAAACAAGCATTGACAAAGCCACAAGGTCTTGTAGTGTAGTTCCTATTTCCCTAATAGGCTCTGCGCATTGGAATAATATACCCTATAGATTTGACATAGGACTGAGGTCAGTATGTCCTTATCGAGTATATTAAACTTAATTACTTTGTGCCAGCTAACTCAGAGGCCACTAGAAACTCCTTGTAAACAAGAAGGGAGTAGTTTCTGGCAACCGCATAAACATGACAACTTTGTTTCCCTTTAGAATCGGAACACTCTCAGAATCGTGGAAACAATAGATAACAGTTTCAATCAGCTAATCGTGCATGCTTAGTTTCTTCAGAGTTACACAGAAAGAATAGACGGGCGTTTCAATAAAAGGATTTATTGAACAGTCTTGTTTCTCGTGTAAGAGATATGAGCTGTTATGATCACAAGACAGTATGCGAGATATATAATGTACAGCGTAAGCAGTAGAAAGAAATAATACTGCACTAGCATTATCTTTTAGCTATGACACATATATTCATATACATAAATAACATAAGCTAAAAATGCGAGTACTCATAAGATGCTTCTCCAAGCTAGTTCTACCCCAGTGTACCTAACCTATCCTAGGTGTAGGGCAAGGTAAGAAGTAGGTGAAGTATTCTATAGTATGGTATGCTATAGTCTAGTATGCCAAATCTAGTATGCCAAGAGTCCCTCTAGGTTCTAGTTAGCTCCATACCTTGAGAATGAGAGAGGTGGGAATCTCCTTCCGAGTCTCGAACTCTAACACCCCGCGAAGGGAGTCAGAACACTGGGAGCTGGATTCTCTGCGAGCAGGGATGACAGCGTCTCTTGTCAGTGCGTCAGGCCGGGACACGGGCTCCTCTAAAGTCGAGGTCTCCTCCTACTTGCTTGGGCAAGGGAAGGTATATTTATACCTGGTAGGTGCCTTGGAATGTTAGCATTGACGTAAAGTCGGGCAGAGGAAGACGTCAGGAATGAACCTTTAAGGTATAGCGGTTCATGCATAATAAATGAGTTCTTGGAGAAATCAATAATCCTGTGCTAGGGGAACTCCCAAGAGCTTAAGGGTCTGGTTTCTAAGAACTCGTTGTGACGTTAGGGTGGACGGATGTAAGTGACCATGCCTGTATTTGGATAGCATGGCTAATGCCTAAATAAGGTCTGGGATCTTAGGCCCATATAAGGGCAATGCGAATTGTGCCTATATAAGCACAAGTTTCAGGAAAACCTATATACGGACACCTAAAGCGGAATACAACACCCACTCCACTTTCGAATGAACGATAGTACTAAATGCTAAACATTAAATGCTAAACATTAAACTGAGTACCACATGTTGCTAAAAACATTTCTAAAAGCATATTAAAAGAAGTTTAAAATAAACTGTTGGATGCAATAGGTACTGTACATTTTAAAGCATTTTTTCATTCTAAGCATATATTGGAAATAAATGCTAAATGAATGAATAAACAGAAATATATACATATGACAAAATGGTTGACAAGTTTTCAAGAAATCAAAAGCCATTGCGTATCATGGTACTAAATGAAATTGTAATTAAATAAGGTGACAATGTGTCCCTGGAAGTATTCAAAGAAGTCCGTTTTATATGAATAGTTCTACTGTAAGCAGATTGAGTTGCCATGTATTTTCAAAAAATAGAGAAAAAGTTCAATTTTTAGGAAGAGTTCCAAGTTTTGTTCTGTTTTGAAAATATGGAGGCCAAATTTCATTGCTTCCCTGGTACACTGTGAGCCGAATCAAAGTCAGTGTATGGGTCTGGTGTAAACATGAAATCATCTATTTCTGTAGACAAAGATCGTCTACCGATGTCGGTGACAGTTGGAATACCTCATTTAGAAGGGTAACTTCACAGAGATGTGAAGCATCGCCTTCAGCATAGGATGCCGCAGCAATGTTCGCGTCCGTTGTTACCTGTGTGCCTGTTGATCCATCTCGTACCTCAGCAGCAGCAGGAAGCGTTTGTGAGATCTCAAGGAATGCCGTCATCAGGATTGGTAGCCTTTGGGGACAACACAGAGCCATTATCTGGTCCAGCAGAGTATCGATATCCGTTGGCATGACTGATGGGAGTGTTAGACAGGTGTCTAGCACGCATTCTTCACCGCAAAGTAGGCAGCGTAGAACAGGTAAGATGCAATCTTGCCAGATTGGTCTAAATGACAGAAACCATGTTGTATTAAGTTCCTGTAGACGAGGTATGCCCAAAAGTTGCACTATGCGCTCACGGCACTTCCGTTCTAGGAGAGCTTTCTCCAAATTGCTGGGAGTGACGCTTGTGGATAGGCTTGCCATAGCGTAGCAGTAGGAATAAAAACAGGATTCCTGCAACCAGTGCTAGAATTAATGGCACACCACCAAACACCGAATGTGCGAAGTTTGGAATGATTCCGAGGACTGCCTGAAAAGGTGTTAACAGTCCTGAACAGATGGTCTTAAATACATGTACAATTCCGCTCGTATCAGACATGTTTAAGATACGTCCCATCATTTCTACGAAATGTATAGGGCAGTTTGTACGAATTAAAGCCTGTATCTCAGCCGAAGTCCTTGCAATTTGTAAATCATAGATTTCTTTGGCCGAGGTCAAAGGCACGGTCTGTTGCAAAAGCATGGCTTTCATTCTGCTTAAAGTATCAAAACTTATAAAAGAAACATTCAATGAAGGCCATAGAGGTGACTCCCTGACTGTGTCTTTTGGGGGGAACAATACTTGCATACAACAAGTAACCCTGGAGCCGACCGTTACCAGATATGGGATGCCTGGCAACATGCCACAGCAACTCTGATCATTCAACATGAGGTAACTCCCATTAGAAAGTTGGCCAAACATTGGATTAATCACAGTAGCTGGTGTACCCTGCAGATGGCAGGACAAATTTGCCACAGAACCATTACAAGCCCCGTGTAAAGAAATGTCATGACATATGAGTGAACCGCTTAGTGCATTTTCATAGTGTGTACCGCTTAGAAACACTTCACGATCCCCACTCCAACATCTGTAATTGTAAGGTAAATCCCAGGATGTCTTAATGTACTCCTTACCCAACCTTTCATATTTGCCTGCTTGCATTTGTTTGAGGCAATACTGAAAATGAAACGTAGTGACAGGCAGAGTTATTTTGCCATGAATAAGCCATTCTGTAGCTGGTTTTTCTGCTACCGTAAATGGTAATTTTTCCAGTTTTTCAATGCTCAGCACTGTATACTTTGCTCCCCTTTGTGCCAGTTCAATCTGTTTATCCGTTAGATTGTATTCTTCAAACAGAGACGATGTGTTGATAAAACGCCAAGGCACATAGCCTGCACGCAAAGATTGCAGCGTCCAGCCTAATAACATAATAGAACGTAACTGAGATTGACCTTGTTGTAACATGGCTAAATCTTGTTCCAGTATGTCAATAGCAGAGGATACAATGTTGTCCAATGAATAAATTCTGGATGACAAAGTTGTTAACCCATTGTCGACCACAGTGAGGGATTTCTCTAAGTTAATACGATCAAGTTCACGTATTCTTTCTGCGGCCTCTGCCTGTGAAACCTTCCATATTTCAATATAAGCAGCATAAATGCCGGCGTATATGAAACGTTTTTGATGCGGTTTTCTTGGTCCTAGCAAGAATTCCCTAAGGTCTGCGTCTTCTTTAAGTAAAGATAAGTGTTGTTTCACATCCTCAAGTGTAGATTTTTGTAACCAGTCAAGCCACAATTTTCCTATACTGTATGTTGTTACTACCCCTGGATGTTGTCGTTGAACATATCGTGGGTCTGGCCTATGGATAGTAAAGCCCTGTATTCTATTCAGGAATCTTTCTTGACAGATGTTTGTGTCTGTGGGCCAGAGTAACCATTTTTCCAATCAGGATCTGATCTGTTGTTTTATAGTATAGTGTCTACTGTGACCGCTCCCTGTGTAGTGCTATTACTTGCAGGTGTTGGTACAGAAGGTGTGTTCATGTCTTTGATCTTGGCTAAACCAAGGCAAGACGTTTGTTGCACAGTGTCATTCAAAAACATTATTTGATGTGGGATTATACATGCTCTAAACAAAGCTTCTATCCCCTGCACTTGCCACTCTTTAGAACCCCAGACAGATTTTGTGTCTTTCCAAAAGTCAAATCCTTGTCTAGACAGTTGGGTAATAACAGCTGCAGAATAAATCTGTTTTGTATTAGTTAACATAATTTTTTCTGTCCTGTTTTGTTTACATTTTTATAGAAAAATGTTTCTGGATCAGAGGTATTGTACCCCGAAAAATATGGAAACTTATTAGCAAACGTTTTTGAACTACCCTTTGGTGGTGTAGGACAATGTTCCCATTGGTTAAACATAAACACATTTCTAGGTGTTGCAGATATATGCAAAAAATGATGACCATAGTGGTTGTAACAATAAAGCTGTTCATAGTCTGGTGAACCCTCTAAGTATTCATTGTTAGAGAATGCAGCAGACCTTTCTAGATCAGACATCATATCATTTACAGTCTCAAAGTCCCAATCATCAGAATAGGTACTGGTGGTAATAAAATCACTTAATGAAATTTTAAATAAATGTGGAATGTTCAAAAGTTCAGTCGGGCCGAATATGTCGCAATCGGTTTTGTCCCACAATATACCATCCTGTATAGGAACGGCTGTGATGTTCACTGCTGACAAGTCTCTTGTTTCACGATGGGAAGATTTGTGTGGTTTTAAAAGTAAGTTCACATTTTTACTTTCAGAGTCCATACGAATGTATCTGCTATTTATAAGCACGCTAAGAGTCATAACTAAAGCTAGCCAAAGCAGAAAGAAAAACATTCCAGATATAATCCATAGTTCAATCCATGGTGAAACCAGATAAGTCTCTTTCAGGAAATGAAAAAGGTCTTGTACTTGTTGCTTGAAAGTTTTTGATGCTGGCGTTGTTTCAGGCTCACTCGGATCCTCAGAAAACGTATCAAAGATAATGAAATAGGCAGAATCAGTTCGATCAATTGTTGGAATTGCATCAGGATTCGTTGAAATCGCTGGAACCAGTTGATCACTTGTTACGTTGGTGTAGACAGGTGTATCTGGACGAACTGTTACTTGAGTTTCAAGAGGGATGAGTTCCATAGCATAGTTGCTTAGTCCTTCATCTGTTACTGCTGAATTCTCGATGGTTATGAGTCTTTCAGTCTGAACCTCTTGGATAGTAGCGAGAGGAGTGCGTCTGCTACTAGGTCGGAGTCCACGAGGCCTACTATTTAGTATTGGCCACATACTGTGGTTTGATGAGGTCGATTGACACAAATCTTTTCTCCTTTTTTCCAGCAAGGGGCGGCAGAAGTACTGTTCTTGTTCCGTGGACGGCTAGGACAGGTACTGGTTGTCTGTAAGAAGGTCCAAATTCCTTCAGTCTTCTCTCTGACTAGATCCCCAACTTTTGGGATCCAGACAGGCGTTGCTGTGACTGCCGGTGTTTCCCCAGTGGTGGTTGGCTTCAGGAACACGTTGCTTTGTTTCGATCTTAGTTCATTTAGATCCTGTAAAACAGCCAAGCGATCTTTGATATCAAAGGGTTTATTTTCCACCACTGTGCCTTTACATTTGAGATCAGGAACCCACATTCTTGTCCCAAATAGGACCTCATATGGAGTGACCACCCCTAGAGAACTTCTTGGCAAATTATTTAATGAGCGTTGGACCCCATAAAGATGTTTGACCCACCCATCACCCGAACCTAATACTCTAGCTGTTATAGACTGCTTTATGTCCCGGTTTTTCCTTTCCACAACAGAATTTCCCTCAGGATGAAACGGAGAGGAGTACTGCAATGCAACACCCAAACTGGCCATGGCTTCTTTGTAAGCCAGAGAGCTAAACGCAGGGCCCTGGTCAGAATGTAGTGTGCCTATTGCGTACGTGCCGATAAAGACTCACAAATCTTTTATAACAGTTCGAGCATCAGCCGAGCGCTGAGGCCATATCCATTGGAACCTTGAGCACGAATCCACTGCGACCATTATATATTTATAGTTACCGTCCCTTTGCAAGGGACCGCAGTGGTCCAGGTAAACACAAGCTAATGGTTTGTCTGAAATCAACAGGGGTGTCTGCGCAGGACGTTTCACTGTGGAGACTTTCATCTGTTGGCATATTTCACATTCCAAAACATAGTTCTTGGTCTGTTTCCTAATGCCAGGCCACCAATATCTTTGTTTAAGTAAAGATACTGTTGCAGAAACACCTGCATGGGCAGATGCTATCCCCTCATGTGCTGCTAGGATTAGTCCTAATCTACGTTCCATGTTTGGAATTACCCTATCCCCCACTCCAGGGATTCGAGCAAAAGGAACGCTGTTCGCATCAATTACATAAGAGTACTTGAGTGGAAATTTCTTTGGTAACGCTGCACCATTGCCTTTGCTTGAAGCATTGACAGCCAACAATATCTCACTGTCTATTCTCGTTTTTGAACAACTGGTCGCAGCTACGGAAACCGTCTGAACAGCCCCCTTTGCGGCTTCATCAGCCAATGAATTCCCTGCAACGTGAACGCCATCACGTTGATTACTCAGCGTGTGTATCATGTGAGCTTTTGGTAGGTCATTTTTCAACTGAACTACTTGTTCCCAAAGCGTTTTATGCAATATTGTGCCACCTTTTGCATCTTTGAACCCGTTTTCAAGCCAATTCTGTATATATTCATTATACGACAGAACACAGTAAAAAGAATCGCACACTATGAGTGTGGGGAATTCGCGATCTGTATTTTCAAGTGCCAGTTTGAATTCTTGTAGTTCAGCTCGCTGAGCTGTACAATCTCCTAGAGATTGAGTTTTAGTGACCATTGGTCTGAAGTTACCATCTTGCATGCGACCTTTAACGATTGCGCACGCTGCACTGTAAGCTTGCTTACGCCCTGTAGCGGGTTGTGCTGATCCGTCAGTATAAATTATAAATTCGTACTGATCTAGAGGCAAAATTTCAGTGGGCAGAGTACATTCATGTTCATTTTGCAGGAACGCTTGTGTTTTTAGATCAGGATCAAAAACATATTCAACATCTGTTGCAGCAAGAGAAATAACCCATTGTATCCATCTAGGACGTAAAGCTTTTGCATTCGGAGTGCTCGCTTTTGTAACCGCCTCTAAGGCTGGTACTGGGGTCACGACAATAATGCGTTTTCCTTGAGCTAGAGCCCTTTCTTTTTGCTACAGCTGTTTGAACTGCTGTCAGTATTTTTTCTGTTGAAGTGAAGCGCATTTCTGCTTGTGTATACAAATGGGATTTGTATGCTATTGGTACTTTTTCACCCTCATTAAATGTTAAATAGGTGAATCTGCATTGACCCGAAATTATTCGGATCACTAAATTGCGTTGATTTACGCGTGTTTGTAAGTGATTTCTTGCTAACATGTTAGCTTGGAGTGCACGCAGGATTTCTGTGTGTTCCTGTGTCCAATGTTTTGTTGAAAAATCAGGTTTGATTAATTCGTAGAGAAGTTTAACCCTTTCTGCGTGATTTAGAATGTAAGTTCTTCCAAAATTTAGGAAACCCAAGATGGATTGTAAATTTTTCAGCGTTTTTGGAGGTTGGAGCAGCGCACACTTTTCTAAAAAGTTAGCTGCCAGGCTCTTGCCTTCACTTGAAAGCTCATATCCTAGGAAAAGGACATTGAGATGGGCAATTCTGGATTTTTTAAAGTTGAATTTATAGCCTTCAGAGGCGAAGCCCAATATAATGGTACTCACCCTGTTCAAGTGCCTATCCAGGTCATCGTCTGTCAGATAGATATCATCGACATATGACAATGCCTCATTATCATAAATTTGTAGTAACTCTGTTACCCTCGCTGAGAATAACCCCGGGCTATTCTTGAACCCTTGTGGGAGTCTACAAAATTGACGCTGGGTCCCCATTATTGAGAAAGCTGTTAAGCACCTGCTTTCAGGTGCTATGTTTTGACAAAAGAAACCATTTGAAATATCCAATGTGGTTTTATATTTTTTACGCACAATGTTATTCATTAATGCTGTACTATGTGCATTTTGCACTGCAAATGTTTTAGAACAAATGTTCAAGTGTCTGTAATCCAAAACTAGACGATATGTATTGTCTGCTTTGGATACAGGAAACAAAGGATTGTTCATTGAGGAGGTGAATGTTTCAATCACCCCTTGGTATTCAAGTAGATCTAAGATCTCCCTGACCTGTTTTTTAGCTTCTTGCTTTATTGGGTACTGCCTTTGTGCAATAGGTTGATTTTTTAGCTGTATTTTATGGTGAGGTGAGTCCTCATCCCATCCTACATGATTTTTATATAATGCTGGGGCCTGGGCAACTGCCCATTTCCTGGCATAAGTATATTTTAGGTGAATTGGAATATGGTTGGAGAAGGCTGGCATAATAATGTCCTCGCCATGTGGGCACTCCCTGACAAAGTGTGGTGGCCAGTCCTTTTCTGCTAGAAGTATATCATAACCACTTGAAAGTTTTTCCCAAAAGAGTGTTTACACTTTTCTTGGTATGTCTCCCTCCATTCGGAGCGTTACTTCATATAACTTTTGTGGAGTACTAACCCTGGTGTCTACAGTTTCTACTGTGATGTACTCATTCAAGTCCACTATCTCCAGAAGTTCCTTCAGGTTCTGGCGAGCTATTGTGACTTCTGCTGCACTGTCCAGCAGTGTCTGAGCCCATTCTCCATTCTTGAGCTGTGTTCTCAGTATTCTCGGCATGTCTGATCTTCAGACCTGCTACCTTCTTTTTGTGAATTGAGGTTTTGATTTATTTTTCTGAACGTGTTTGTCGTCTTTGGATTTCACGCGTTCTTCTCTATGTTCTGACCGTCCTCTTCTTTCCGATGTCTGTGACAATATCTGAAAGGTACGAGAGGAACGTGTATCAGTATCTTGATACCTGTCAGGTTTTCTTAAATTATCCCTATTCCTGAGGTTATACCTCCTTTCAGAGGGCTCTTTTTGAGGAGACCTACCTCGGGATTGAGAACGTTTCTCGTTTGAATTTTGTTTATTAGTTTCCCACTTCTTTTTAGAAGATGTAGGAGTTTGTTTAATAGAGTCCTTCTCAGGACTTTCAGATAGTTTTGTCTTCAAAGGTTTTCCACCCAAACTATCTCTGTCTAATTCTGCATAAGATTGTTCTATTATTCTGGGTAGTTCATGTTGATGTTCTGTTACATCAAATTGCCTTAAGCGTTGGCGGATCGCCACTGATGCTGCCTCCCCTTTAATATTAGATAATATTATTGTTGAGACCTGGTCGAAGTTTTTCAGTAATTTCATACCTAAATTCAGAGCAGGCTCTGCCCCGTATTCGTTTTGGATTTGTTTCAGGACATCTGGTATTACTGCAATTGACGGAACACCATGTGTTTTAGTATAGATGGCACCAAAGACTGCGCCCCAAGTGGTGCAATCTTCCAGTTGTGGTGTGATCCCCATTGGTAAACAGATTGTTAGAATTCTGTGTTTCTCATAAGGGGTAGTATTAGGAAATACTGCTTCGATTTGAGTAATTTTTTGAGCTATCCAGAATGGAATTTGCTCACGTTTTGTGGGCATTTTACCCATGACTGCATGTAAAGTCTGTGGAGTAATTTTTTGTGTATTCCCCTGTTGAGGGGTTTGATTTGGAATGGTCATTGGTGGTTGGACTGTGAAAGTCCGCATGACATATTGGACTAATTGTCTGTAAATTTTTATTAACTCCTGTAGTTGAGTAAGTAACTCCTCGTCTGACATTACATCGATGTCAGGATGAGGTGTGTAGCCGGCTAGAATCGGCCATGTTGCTCCTGGTCTACCTAGTGGACCGAGCCTGGTAATGTTTTTGTGATGTTTTAGGGCGCCTTTAAACCAGAGATTATGCTCCTGGTATGTGAGTGGAATTTCAATATCCTCGTAAGGAATATATTCCTCTGGTGGTTCATCTTCTTTAAAGAAGTGAAACAGTTTTGTTATTGGATTTGATTCTGGGAATACTATCCATGAATAGAACACCTCTGTCTGAAAGGATTCGTGTGCCTCTATCACGAAAACTGCTCTACCACCTCTTGGTGGTAGGCCGTGTTTTATAAGTTTTAGAGTGCTGGCTCTCCTTAAGTTTGGATGGATGTTTATAACACCCTCATCGGCTTCATTTAAACCTGTAAAATTAAAAGCTGTTATGACTGGGTCAGTCGCAGCTACACCGTTCTCGGTGCCATTGTCCCCGTGTATGGACATTTGTTTTTGGAAAAATGTAGAACAAGTTTCAAGGAAACAAAAGATAAGGTGCACAATATTTTGGAACACTGTATCCTTCAACGTTGAACAAACCAAACAGCTAATATATAGTTTTTTTTTGTCCTATTTAGCTTTGGCGGATATTGAACCCTACCCACTCCAGACGTCTTATGGAGTATGTGAGTAGGGGTCTCTGAGAGAAAAGCACGACTGAGTTACTCAGTATCTAGCGTTAAATTAGTACCTTACCAAACCATTGGGCACCATGTAGTGTAGTTCCTATTTCCCTAATAGGCTCTGCGCATTGGAATAATATACCCTATAGATTTGACATAGGACTGAGGTCAGTATGTCCCTATCGAGTATATTAAACTTAATTACTTTGTGCCAGCTAACTCAGAGTCCACTAGAAACTCCTTGTAAACAAGAAGGGAGTAGTTTTTGGCAACCGCATAAACATGACAACTTTGTTTCCCTTTAGAATCGGAACACTCTCAGAATCGTGGAAACAATAGATAACAGTTTCACTCAGCTAATCGTGCATGCTTAGTTTCTTCAGAGTTACACAGTAAGAATAGACGGGCGTTTCAATAAAAGGATTTATTGAACAGTCTTGTTTCTCGTGTAAGAGATATGAGCTGTTATGATCACAAGACAGTATGAGAGATATATAATGTACAGCGTAAGCAGTAGAAAGAAATAATACTGCGCTAGCATTATCTTTTAGCTATGACACATATATTCATATATGTTAGATTTGGGAGTCTCTAGTTGGCAGAGGTAGGTACCTTTGACCAAATAGGGACCCTTGCGTCTAGTCAGGGTAAGGGGGTACACTCATAAAATAACCCCTGCTCACCCCCTTGGTAGCTTGGCACGAGCAGACAGGCTTATCTCAGAGGCAGTGTGTAAAGCATTTGTGAACACATACAGTAATCAAGTGGCAACACTACAGATGGACACCACACCAGTTGTATATTAAAAATAAGTATCTTTTATATAGATTTAACACAAGACCACAAACGACAAAAATCCACAATATTGTACTTCAAAAATGGTAGAATTAGCTTAGTTCTCTTAAGATGTAAAATGCGACACTTTGAGTTCAATGTACCTTTGGATGCGTAACGCTATACAACGAAAGTGTTGCAGGGAAGGTGAGGCGTCGGTTCCTTACACGCAAGAACGGTGATGCGTCGGGTCCCTACTGATGCGTAGGGGATGCGTCGGTTCTTCTTGGCGTGGGGAGGTGATGCGTCGGTTTCTTACTGCGCTTCCGTGGCGATGCGACCCGCAGCGCAGTGATGCGATGAAGATCCGGTGCAATGAAACAAAGATGGCGTCTTCTTCTTGATGCGACACGATGCGTGCACGCCCGACGCCCGTGCGGAGACTCAATGATTCTTCTGAGCCGCGACAGGCCCTGCGACACGCTTCCCGGTGATGCGGCGGCGTCTGATGCGATGTCGATCCTCTTCTCCGGCGATGTGAGGCGCTTCGGCAACAATGGGACGGCCGTGCGGCGACTCAACGATTCTTCTGAGCCGCGACAGGCCCTGCGACACGCTTCCCGGTGATGCGGCGGCGTCTGATGCGATGTCGATCCTCTTCTCCGGCGATGTGAGGCGCTTCGGCAACAATGGGACGACCGTGCGGCGACTCAACGATTCTTCTGAGCCGCGACAGGCCCTGTGACACGCTTCCCGGTGATGCCGCGGCGTCTGATGCGACGTCGATCCTCTTCTCCGGCGATGCGAGGCGCTTCGGCAGCTATGCGACAGCGGCAGCGGCGGCGACACTCTTCTCCGTTGATGCGGCGGCGTCTAATGCGACATCGATCCTTTTCTTCGGCGATGCGAGGCGCTTCGGCTGCGGCGGCGACGGCTCTTCTTCGTGAGTCGCGCTTCCAGCTCCTTGCGACACGCAGTCCCTCAGAAAGTCCAGCACAGCAGCAGGCACTTTCCAGAAAGACTCTTGGGGAGTTGGTTGGTGAAGTCTGTTGTCCCTGAGACTTCAGCAGGAGGCAAGCTCTTCTCTCAAGCCCTTGGAGATCTTTTACAAGTTGATGAAAGTACACACAAAGTTCCTTTCTCCTTTCTTTGGCAGTCAGGTAACCACTGCAGGCCAATCCCCCAAACAGCACTCAGCTTAGGGATAGTCTCCTCCTCAGTTTCTCTGGTTCCTCTCCTCAGCAAAGGTTCTTCTTGTTTCCCAAAGTGATCTGATCTAAAGTTCTGGGGTTAGGGTCCCCTCTTTTATACACATATTCTCTTTGTTCTCTGAAGGCAGAGAGGCCTTTGCCTAGTCCAAACCAGTTCTGGTCAGTCCTGGAGCACTTTGGTGACAAGACTCCTTCTTTCCTTTCACAGTGTAGGCCAGGGACATCAGACACACCACAGGAGGTGGAGCCAGCATTGTGGAGGGAAGGCACAGCCCTATTCAGGTCCCAGGTGCAACTCTTCCCACCCATCTCCATGCAGATCTCTCTATTCAGCCCTGTGCTGACTCACTCTGTCTCCTGGAATCCCCCAGCCCCTGTCACTCACAAACCCAGACAAGGAATACACAATCTAGCAGAGGCAGGCTTGGATAGTTAGGCAAGAAAATACCTACTTTCTAAAAGTGGTATTTTCAAACACAGAATGTTAAAACCAACTTCACTAAAAGATGTATTTTATCATTCTGAGTTCAGGCACACTAAATTCGTTTTTCTACCATGTTCCCTGGGTCAGTTAGGATTATAAGCTGTAATAATCAAACTGCCCGTTCTGGCCTATGGGGAACAGGTAGCCTTGCAATAGTGAAAAACGAAAATGGCTGTAATTCACTATTAGGACATGCCACACACACCAGGGCATGTCCTACCTTATACTTACAATGCACCCTGCCCTTGGGCCTACCATAGGGGTGACTAATATGCAGAAAAGGGAAGGTTTAGGGACTGGCAAGTGGGTGCACTTGCCCAGTCAACATGGCAGTATCAGACTGCGCACAGGCTCTGCAATGGCAGACCTGAGACACACTTTTACAGGCTGCTTCTGTGGGTGGCACAACCAGTGCTGCAAGCCCACCAGCAGCATTTGGTTTACAAGCCCTGGGCACACTCAGTGCACTGTACTAGGGTCTGACAAGTAAACCAAACCAACCAATCATGGAATCACTAATCCATACATCAATTTACCATAGGGAGCACTTGCACTGTGGCACTGAATAGCAGTGGCACAGTGCCCAAAGCATCTATACCCAGCAAAAACACATGAGGCAACAGCAAAAAATGGAAGGGAGACCCACGCCAACAGTGCCAGGTCTAACATGTGTCCCCTCCAGCTGAAATGTGTGGAGAACTACCCTACCTCCTGGGAGTTCTCTTCACTAAGTCGGAAAAATCTGGACAGACCATCAGCATTGGCGTGTTCTGTACCAGGGCGGTGTTCCACCGTGAAGTCCATACCCTGTAGGGAAATGGACCACCTCAACAGCTTTCGATTCTCACCCCTCATCTGCATCAACCATCTGAGGGGCCTGTGGTCTGTCTGAACCCGGAAGTGAGTCCCAAACATGTATGGTCTCAGCTTCTTCAGCGCCCACACCACAGCAAATGCCTCACGCTCAATCGCACTCCACCTCTGTTCCCATGGGAGTAACCTCCTACTGATGAAGGCTACGGGTTGATCTAGGCCCTCCTCATTTATCTGTGACAAAACAGCCCCCACACCATGCTCTGAAGCGTCTGTTTAAACGATAAACTCTCTTGAGAAGCTGGGTGCCAGGAGCACGGGCGCCGTGCACATGGCAGTTTTCAGGGCCTCAAAAGCTTTCTGACAGGTGTCAGTCAAATCACTTTCTTGGGCTGCTTCCTGGAAGTCAGCTCTGTCAAGGGTGCAACGATGCTGCCATACCCCTTGACAAACCTCCTGTAATACCCAGTGAGTCCTAAAAAGGCTCTCACCTCAGTCTGGGTCTTGGGGGGCTCCCAAGCCAGGATGGTCTCAATCTTGGGCTGTAGGGGCGCCACCTGGCCGCTCCCAACCTGGTGTCCCAAGTACACCACGGAACCCTGCCCGTTCTGGCACTTACTCGCCTTGATCGTGAGGCCTGCCCTCCGCAGCACCAACAACACTTCCCAGAGGTGGCGCAAATGTTCTTCCCAACTGGCGCTGAACACTGCAATGTCATCCAGGTAGGCGGCACTGAACTCTTCCAGTCCAGCCAACACCTGTTTGACCAACCTCTGAAAGGTGCCAGGGGCATTCTTCATCCCAAAGGGCATAACCCGGAACTGGTAGTGCCCATCTGGTGTAGAGAATGCTGACCTCTCTCTTGCCCTATCAGTCAAGGCGATCTGCCAGTACCCAGACGTTAGATCAAACGTGCTGAGGTACCGGGCAGCCCCTAACCGATCGATGAGCTCATCAGCTCTGGGGATGGGGTGCGCGTCAGTCCTCGTGACTGAATTTAGCCCTCAGTAGTCCACACAGAACCGGAGTTCTGGCGTGGCACCCGGTGCGGCAGCCTTTGGGACCAAGACCACTGGGCTGGCCCAAGGACTGTTAGAGGACTCAATCACCCCTAACGCAAGCATCTTGGAGACCTCCTCCTTGATGCAAGCTCTCACCCTGTCAGTTACCCTGTAAGTTTTGTGCTTAACAGGAGGACTGTCTCCAGTGTCCACATCGTGGATGCACCAATCAGTGACACTGGGAATCAGGGAGAACAAATCAGAAAACTGTCCCAGCAACTGGTGGCAGTCATTCTGTTGCTCAGGGTGGAAGAGAGGTTCACACCATCCACTGACCCATCTCGCTCTGTCGCCGACAGGAGGTCAGGAAGAGGCTCGGTCTCCTCCTCCATTCCAGCATCTGTCGCTAAGAGCATGCCCACTTCGGACCTCTCCAAGTGGGGCTTCAGGCGGTTGACATGCAGGACCCGCAAGGGGTTCCTGGGAGACCGCAAGTCCACCAAGTAGGTAACAGGACTTTTGCGCTCCACCACCTCAAATGGCCCGGTCCACTTATCCTGGAGCGCACAAGGCTCCACTGGGGCCATGATCCACACTTTCTGACCAGGCTGAAGCTCTACCAGAGTGGCATTCTGGTCATACCACCGCTTCATCTCCTCCTGGCTGGCTTCCAGATTCGCCTCAGCGAGTTGCCTGAAACGCCTAGTCTGGTTCCTGAAGGCCAGCATGTAGCTATATACATCCTGGGGAGGTTTCCTGGGAGATTTCTCCCAGCCTTCCTTGACCAGACTCAGAGGTCTTCTCACTGGGTGACCATAGAGAAGCTCAAAGGGACTGAACCCTAGAGATTTCTGCGGCACCTCACGGTATGCAAAGAGCAGGCATGGTAAGAGGACATCCCACTTACGCCTCATAGGTTCCTCAAGACCCATAATCATGCCTTTTAGGGTCCGGTTGAACTCTCAACCAACCCATTTCCTTGGGGGTGGTAAGGAGTGGTGAACTTATAAGTTACCCCACACTCCTGCCACAGGGACTTCATATACTTGGAAATGAAGTTTGTACCTCGGTCAGACACTACCTCTCTAGGGAATCCCACTCGGGAGAAAATTCCCATCAGTGCCCGTCCCACCACGGGGGCCGTCACTGTCCTCAGAGGAATGGCTTCCGGGTACCGGGTGGCATGGTCCACCAAGACCAGGATGAACCTGTTGCCCATGGCTGTCTTGGGGTCCAGTGGCCCCACAATGTCAATACCCACCCGTTCAAAGGGGGTGCTGACCACAGGGAATGGCTGGAGAGGAGCCTTTTGCTTCCTCTCACTCTTTCCACTTGCCTGGCAAGTCTGACAGGTCCTGCAGTGAGTATCTGAACTCCTGCGCATTTGGGGCCAATAAAAGTGGGTGACAAGCCTCTCAAAGGTCTTGTCCTGCCCCAAATGTCCTGCTAACGGCACATCATGAGCCAGCCCCAGTAGGAAGGCTCTGAAGCGCTGCAGTACCACCAGCACACGGGCTGACCCAGGCTCAGCAACCTTAGCTCAGTATACAGGAGATCATTCTCCCAGTAGATCCAATGTGATCCAGACTGATCACCTGCTGCCTGGTCTGCAGCCTGCTGCCGCAAACCCACAAGAGAAGGGCACTTCTTCAGCTCCGTGCAGAACTCCTCCCTGGAGGGTCAAGCTTCCTGCTGCCGATGGGTCAGCTCAGGCAGGTCCCCCAGTTCAGCTACCTGTTCCCCTGTAGGCTCCAGGGCATCCCCCTCAGGGGCTACCTCCTCCTGGACCGTGGGAACTTCGGGGGCCGGTTTCCCGCGCCCCCTGCCTCTTCTCTTTAAGGCAGGCACCTGGGCCCCCCTCTCAGGCTCCAGGTCCTCTTGAACACCCTTACTGGCTGCCATGGACCATGTGGTCACACATGCCCAGTCAGGCAGACCCAACATCTCCAAATGATAACTTCGCTCCACCTTAGCCCAAGGTGAGCTCTCCAAATCGTTCCCCAACAAACAGTCAACAGGCATGGCTGGCCTCACAGCTACTTGAAGAGTACCTTAGACCCCCCCACTCAAAGGGAACCTGAGCCACCGTGCAGTGGCTCTGTGTTGTCAGCGGCAACAACTGGGTAAAATGCATTGGGGACAACCTGCTCTTCAGACACCAGGTGACACTTGACAGCTGTCACACTGGCCTGTGTCTCGAAGAGCCTCCACTCTATGGCCATTGATGGTCACCCACTGCCTATACTTTTTAGTGTTATCAGGCAGTTGGGTCCTGGGGACCACCTCACAGTCTCCTAAAGAGACAAGGGACATCTCTGCGGGACCCCACCCACCTTGGACACCCCTCTCCTCCCCCAGGGCTACACTCGCCATCTGCCGGGGTGGAGCACCAGTGGGGGCTGTCTTTCCAAACTGTGGGCACTTGGGATCATTAGACTTATGACCCACTTCACCATACTTGTAGCACCTCAGGGGTCCCCTGGGAACAGGCCTACCTGTCGGGCCCATGCTTCTTCTCAGGGGAAGGCTGGGAACCCTTCCCTTGGTTCCCTTGGGGATTACTTTGGGGCCCTTTCTGGAACTCCCTCTGTTTACCCTTGTCCCCCCCACTCTTCTGCTGGGGACCCTGACCACTCTTGGCGGAGTCTCCCACGTGACCCTTGTGGACCCGGGTGCTCACCCAGCGGTCCGCCTCCTCAGCAAGCTTCCTAGGGTTAGTCAGCCTGCTATCAATCAGGTGCTGGCGTAGCTCTGGAAAACAATTACTTGACAAGTGCTCCCATGCAATTAAATCAAAGAGCCCCTCAAAATCATTAACTTTGCTACCCTTCTCTCAACCATCCAATGCTCTGCAGAAAAAAGTGACATATTCTACCCAGGTACCTGACTCCACCTTCTTGCAATTTCTAAACCTCTGTCTATACAATTCAGGAGTCAACCCATACCTGGACATCAATGCATCTTTCATGTGGCTATAAGAACTATGGACTTCAGAAAGGCAAGTCTAACAGTGTGTCCCGCCCCTCACTAAGGAACCGCCCCCACAACACCACTCCCCAATCCTTCTCAGGGACCCGGTGGGAAGACATGGCTACCTCATAGGCTTTGAACCACTGCCCAATATCATCATTCTTATAAAACTCTCTCACCACATCTTTAGGAATATACACCCTAGCTTCAACAGGCATGGACGGTGTGCTGCCACCAAAGGGAGTAATCTCTGAGCTTCTAGCTTTCAACTCCAACTCCCTTAAACTTTTCTCATGCTCCAACTGCATTCTCTTTTCTTCCAGGGCCAATCTCCTATTTTCTAACTCCAGTTGCCCACCCAACTTGAGCTTGGCAAGCTCCAATTAGTGCATCCTGTTTTCCTTCCTGTCCGCCAACTCCTCTGGGGACAGGCTTTTGGCAGAAACACTGCTACTTACTGGGGAAGTTGCTCTCTTCCCCTGTGGACCCCATGGTCCCTACAGCTGCTCATCTGCATTCTCAGCCCCTTCCTCATTCTCAGGGGTATTCCTTGCTTCCACCCAGGCCCTCAGCGCCTTTTGGAACTCATCCTTCTTGGAGAGACCGGTCATAGCAACTTTGAATTTCCTGCAGAAGTGCTTGAGCTGTTTCACATTGAGCATTCTAGTTTCTCCTCTTCCCACTCATAATCAACAGATGCTATGGATGCTGCTTTATCCATCGAGGTTAAACTTGGCAGTTCTTTGCAAAAATAGAAAATCCCAGAAAAAACAATCTACTAAAAGTATGTGGTCGCGTTTTGGTCTGCACTCACTAGTAGTGTTCACCAATCACTGTACATGAGTCACAAATGCAAGTCCAGAATCCTCACCGCTGCCACCAATGTTAGATTTGGGGGTCTCTAGTTGGCAGAGGTAGGTACCTTTGACCAAATAGGGACCCTTGCGTCTAGTCAGGGTAAGGGGGTACACTCATAAAATAACCCCTGCTCACCCCCTTGGTAGCTTGGCACAAGCAGACAGGCTTTTCTCAGAGGCAGTGTGTAAAGCATTTGTGAACACATACAGTAATCAAGTGACAACACTACAGATGGACACCACACCAGTTGTATATTAAAAATAAGTATCTTTTATATAGATTTAACACAAGACCACAAACGACAAAAATCCAAAATACTGTACTTCAAAAATGGTAGAATTAGCTTAGTTCTCTTAAGATGTAAAATGCGACACTTTGAGTTCAATGTACCTTTGGATGCGTAACGCTATACAACGAAAGTGTTGCAGGGAAGGTGAGGCGTCGGTTCCTTACACGCAAGAACGGTGATGCGTCGGGTCCCTACTGATGCGTAGGGGATGCGTCGGTTCTTCTTGGCGTGGGGAGGTGATGCGTCGGTTTCTTACTGCGCTTCCGTGGCGATGCGACCCGCAGCGCAGTGATGCGATGAAGATCCGGTGCAATGAAACAAAGATGGCGTCTTCTTCTTGATGCGACACGATGCGTGCACGCCCGACGGCCGTGCGGAGACTCAATGATTCTTCTGAGCCGCGACAGGCCCTGCGACACGCTTCCCAGTGATGCGGCGGCGTCTGATGCGATGTCGATCCTCTTCTCCGGCGATGTGAGGCGCTTCGGCAACAATGGGACGGCCGTGCGGCGACTCAACGATTCTTCTGAGCCGCGACAGGCCCTGCGACACGCTTCCCGGTGATGCGGCGGCGTCTGATGCGATGTCGATCCTCTTCTCCGGCGATGTGAGGCTCTTCGGCAACAATGGGACGGCCGTGCGGCGACTCAACGATTCTTCTGAGCCGCGTCAGGCCCTGCGACACGCTTCCCGGTGATGCCGCGGCGTCTGATGCGACGTCGATCCTCTTCTCCGGCGATGCGAGGCGCTTCGGCAGCTATGCGACAGCGGCAGCGGCGGCGACACTCTTCTCCGTTGATGCGTCGGCGTCTGATGCGACATCGATCCTTTTCTTCGGCGATGCGAGGCGCTTCGGCTGCGGCGGCGACGCTTCTTCTTCGTGAGTCGCGCTTCCAGCTCCTTGCGACACGCAGTCCCTCAGAAAGTCCAGCACAGCAGCAGGCACTTTCCAGAAAGACTCTTGGGGAGCTGGTTGGTGAAGTCTGTTGTCCCTGAGACTTCAGCAGGAGGCAAGCTCTTCTCTCAAGCCCTTGGAGATCTTTTACAAGTTGATGAAAGTACACACAAAGTTCCTTTCTCCTTTCTTTGGCAGTCAGGCAACCACTGCAGGCCAATCCCCCAAACAGCACTCAGCTTAGGGATAGTCTCCTCCTCAGTTTCTCTGGTTCCTCTCCTCAGCAAAGGTTCTTCTTGTTTCCCAAAGTGATCTGATCTAAAGTTCTGGGGTTTGGGTCCCCTCTTTTATACACATATTCTCTTTGTTCTCTGAAGGCAGAGAGGCCTTTGCCTAATCCAAACCAGTTCTGGTCAGTCCTGGAGCACTTTGTTGACAAGACTCCTTCTTTCCTTTCACAGTGTAGGCCAGGGACATCAGACACACCACAGGAGGTGGAGCCAGCATTGTGGAGGGAAGGCACAGCCCTATTCAGGTCCCAGGTGCAACTCTTCCCACCCATCTCCATGAAGATCTCTCTATTCAGCCCTGTGCTGACTCACTCTGTCTCCTGGAATCCCACAGCCCCTGTCACTCACAAACCCAGACAAGGAATACACAATCTAGCAGAGGCAGGCTTGGATAGTTAGGCAAGAAAATACCTACTTTCTAAAAGTGGTATTTTCAAACACAGAATGTTAAAACCAACTTCACTAAAAGATGTATTTTATCATTCTGAGTTCAGGCACACTAAATTCGTTTTTCTACCATGTTCCCTGGGTCAGTTAGGATTATAAGCTGTAATAATCAAACTGCCCATTCTGGCCTATGGGAAACAGGTAGCCTTGCAATAGTGAAAAACGAAAATGGCTGTAATTCACTATTAGGACATGCCACACACACCAGGGCATGTCCTACCTTATACTTACAATGCACCCTGCCCTTGGGCCTACCATAGGGGTGACTAATATGCAGAAAAGGGAAGGTTTAGGGACTGGCAAGTGGGTTCACTTGCCCAGTCAACATGGCAGTACCAGACTGCGCACAGGCTCTGCAATGGCAGACCTGAGACACACTTTTACAGGCTGCTTCTGTGGGTGGCACAACCAGTGCTGCAAGCCCACCAGCAGCATTTGGTTTACAAGCCCTGGGCACACTCAGTGCACTGTACTAGGGTCTGACAAGTAAACCAAACCAACCAATCATGGAATCACTAATCCATACATCAATTTACCATAGGGAGCACTTGCACTGTGGCACTGAATAGCAGTGGCACAGTGCCCAAAGCATCTATAACCAGCAAAAACACATGAGGCAACAGCAAAAAATGGAAGGGAGACCCACGCCAACAGTGCCAGGTCTAACAATATACATAAATCACATAAGCTAAAAATGTGAGTACTCATAAGATGCTTCTCTAAGCTAGTTCTACCCCAGTGTACCTAACCTATCCTAGGTGTAGTGCAAGGTAAGAAGTAGGTGAAGTATTCTATGGTATGGTATGCTATAGTCTAGTATGCCAAGTCTAGTATGACAAGAGTCCCTCTAGGTTCTAGTCAGCTCCATACCTTGATAATGAGAGAGGTGGGAATCTCCTTTCGAGTCTCGAACTCTAACACCCCGCGAAGGGAGTCAGAACACTGGGAGCTGTATTCTCTGCGAGCAGGGATGACAGCATCTCTTGTCAGTGCGCAAGGCCAGGACAGGACACTGGCTCCTCTAAAGTCGAGGTCTCCTCCTACTTGCTTGGGCAAGGGAAGGTATATTTATACCTGGTAGGTGCCTTGGAATGTTAGCATTGACGTAAAGTCGGGCAGAGGAAGACGTCAGGAATGAACCTTTAAGGTATAGCGGTTCATGCATAATAAATGAGTTCTTGGAGAAATCAATAATCCTGTGCCAAGAGCTTAAGGGTCTGGTTTCTAAGAACTCGTTGTGACGTTAGGGTGGACTGATGTAAGTGACCATGCCTGTATTTGGATAGCATGGCTAAAGCCTAAATAAGGACTGGGATCTTATGCCTATATAAGGGCAATGCGAATTGTGCCTATATAAGGACATGTTTCAGGAAAACCTATATACGGACACCTAAAGCGGAATACAACAGGCTCAACTATGTGAGAGCTATTGACTTTGCCAATGTCTTTTAGCCATGTTCTAAAGAAGCATGGCTGTTGTTCAGCATGACTAAAAGTTAGTGATGTGACATAGAGTGCAGTAGTTTTGTAAAGTGGCATTGTGTGAGTGGAGTTCTGTAGAGTGGAATGGTGTGGAGTGGAGTAGTTTGAGGTGGAATGGCGTAGAGTGATGTACAGTAGAGTGGCATAGAGGAGAGTGGCATAGAGTGGGATGGAGTGGTTTGGAATGGAGTGGAATGGAATGGCAAAGAGTGGCATAGAGTAGAATAGAGTGCCATAAAATAGATTGGCATAGAGAGTAGTGTCATAGAGTGGAGTGGGTTAGAGTGGCATACTATGCCGTAGAGTAACTTTGTGTGGAGTGCAGTGCTGTAGAGTGGTATAGAGTAAAGTGGTGTAGCGTGGCATGGAGTAGTGTAGCGTGGAGCACAGTGTGTGGAGTGGAGTGGCCTAGAGTTGAGTGGTGTAGAGTGTGGTGGCATAGAGTAGAGTCGCATAGAGTGGCACAGAGCAGAGCGATGTAGAGTAGGGTGGAGTGGGGTAGAGTGCAGTAGAGTGGCGTGGAGTTGAGTTGAGTGTCGTAGATTGGAATGGCATAGAGTGGTGTAGAGTGACAGAGTGGAATGGAGTGGTATAGAGTAGAGTGGCATAGAGGGGAGTGGAGTAGGGTGCTGTAGAGTGGCATTGTGTGGAGTAGTGTGGAGTGGCATAGAGTAGAGTGGAGCCGAGTGGCGTACAGTGGCATTCAGTGGAACAGAGTGGCATAGAGTGGAGTGGCATAGAGAAGAGTGGCGTAGAGTAAAGCGACACAGAGTAGAGAGGCATAGAGTGGCATAGAGTGAGGTGGAGCTGAGTAGAGTGACGTGCAGCAGAGTGACGTGATGTGGTGTGGTGTGGTGTGAATTGGCGTAGAGGAGACTGGAGTGGTGTAGAGTGGAGTGGCATAGAGTTGAGTGGTGTAAGGTAGAGTGGCGTAGAGTGGTATAGAGTGGCTTAGAGCAGCATAGAGTAGAGTGATGTAGAGTAGTGTAGAGTAGAGTGGCAATGATTGGAGTGGAATGGCCTAGAGAAGATTAGATTGGCATAGAGTAGAGTGGCATAGAGTAGAGCGGAGTGCGGTAGAGAAAAGTGGAATAGAGTAGAGTAGAGTGGAGTGGCATGGAGTAGAGTGCTGTAGAATGGAGTGGTGTAGAGTGTATTAGAGTGGCACAGAGTAGAGTGGCATTGAAGGGCATAGGGTGAAGTGGCGTGGAGAGGAGTAGGAGTAGGGGGAGTGGCATAGAGAAGAGTGGTGTAGAGTGGCATAGAGTGAAGTGGCGTAGAGTGAAGTGGCATAAAGTAGTACAGATGTTTGTGTAAGTAACTAAAGCATCAATAGAAATGGCAGATAGGGTGAAAGCAACATAAATAAGCCGTTGTATGCGTGTGTTAAAAGTAGAAAAGCACATTGTTTGTCCAGTAATAATACTGAAATGCTTAAAAAGGCAAAAAAAGAAAACAGTGCATTGCAAAAAGACAAGAAAGAAAACATGTACTTTGTCCATGCTCCAGGAAGGAGCTAACACAAGAGAAGAAGGGAAGCCTACGAAAGCTAAGCAAATGAAATGATGCAAATGAGAGTAACAACGAAAACAACTAATGGTATTCTGTGGGCAGGTTGCCAGTCCACTAAATTGTAAACAATAGTACTTACAGCACAGCACATGCGCAGTGTAGGCAAACCTAAAATGGAACATAGCACCTGAAAGCGTCTCCTAGCTGTCTCTGGTGTTCCACTGTCATTCTAGTTCACATATGTCCTCATCATCCCTCACCCTTCTTGTTTTTCAGTCTTCTTTCCTCTTTCCAGTTCAGTGCTTAGATGTTTTCACTTTTGCACACTCTTTGACACCAGCATCTTCCAGCTACACTCTTCTCAGTATTCCTCATTCATTTGCTGGGTTGCTAGGCTGCTGGGTTGGTATCCCAGTCATCATTGCTGGCTAATAAATGCTGCTCTTACTGTAGAATTGGTAAGCTACAGTACCTGTCAGTCAAATGCCATAAATGTGTGTTAATGGTGTCTTGTATCATAACCATTTCCCCTTTATATTATAGCGAGTCTGAGTGAGTCAATTTATAAGAGCCTGGGGGATACCAAATAGTGACAGAGCTATCATCTTCTGCCTGTCAAGAGAGGAGATTCCTCCACTGTTCCCCTCAATTACTGTCTCTATAATTTTTATTTCTACAGAGTCAGGACAGGAGAATAGAGATTGTAGGAGATGTTGTCAGCATTCAGCTCCATGAACCCGTGACACAAACATAAACTCCTCCTATCCCGGCCCATCATTTTCCTTATTCTATGAGAATATACCAAAGCAGCATGTCCTTATTGTGATCAATCAAAAAGGCACACAATACTTCAGATGTAATGCAACACTAATCACATATTGGTGCACTATAAAGAACAAAACGTAGAAAGATAATAAGGGTGGATGGAGCAGCTCAGGAGTCTGCAAAGCAAATGTCTGCAGAGGAAAGTCAAAAGCCAAGGTGTGCCACACCAAAATTGTTGAAACACATTGCTTCCACACATTATAAACTATGCTGATAGGCAAAGTTATATCTGAACAGCCCTAACCACATCCAATAAATGATATCTGATTTCAACATATGAAGACGAATGTGGAAAAAAGAGGTATGAACCATCCCCTGTTCTTGATGGAAACAGAGTTGGCATTCAGAAGAAACCTCAGGTGAAGAATAATAAAGACTCTGAAATAGGGAGAAACACACTGAAGGAACCCTAACCTACATCTTTGAGCAGATATAATTGCCATCAAAAATAAGACTCTCAAAGATAAACACTTCTTTCCTCTAAAGGTACCTCCAATGTCTCAAATAGAGGAGAGCTGAAATGACTATTTGAAGATCCCAGGGAGGGGCCAAGGCCCAACTCTTAGGTAGTAAATGGGCAAGATCTTAAAATAATCCACCAGATTGAACTGTCGGACCACTCCAGGGCCATTAAAGATTTAAATGGTGACTGTAAGAAATTGGGGTAATACTTAAGAGGATGAGTACACATCTCAAGTAATAACTGCAATCCATGTCAGGGCGAACCTTTAAAGTCACTAAAGTAACCTGAGGTCAATCCCCTGGTAGCTATTGCACAAAACAACCAGGCTTACCTTAGAGGCAGCATGGAAAGTATTTACGCAGTACCAAAACAGTAATGAAATCAAAACACAACAAAAATCCCTAACCAATTTAGATAAATAGAATTGATTTTAATAAAGAAAATGACACCAAAATGACAAAAATCCAATAATCGGAACCAGAGATATGAAGTTTTAAGGCTTAATGCTCAAAATAGCACCGAAAAGCATTAAGTGCCAAGTGCAGTCATCTGGTTGCGCTTGAACGTTACCTAGGCATAAGTTAAGGCGGACCGTGATGGAGCGCGATTCAGATACCAGGTTTGATACAGTCAAAAGTTTTTCCTTCGGACTTAGGCCTTGATTACAAGCGCAAGGCTGAATTCCAATCATTGCACAAACACTTGGTTACAAAGAGAACGGAATTAGTATTTGTGTGATAATCATCACAGTCTCGCAGTTTCCCCTGATAAATTCTGGCAAGTCAAACCTGCCAAACTTCATCAGGGAAAAAGCCCCACAACTAAAGGCAAAACATGCAGAGTTTAGTGTGTTCAATACCGATTCCACATGATATGCCTCATTTGCAATTTAAAAAGCAGAATAGGAGGTATTTACCTCACTCTGGAGTAATGGTGTTTACCACGTGAGGCAAACACTTCACCTATTGTGCCAAAAGTCAAGGGGCCAAAACTCACTCCAGCAGAAGCCAGCAGCAGGGTCCAGGACGAGTCCAGTTGGAACCGGTCAGCTGGGCAGTTGCGAGAAAGACCTCTTGTAGATTGTTGTGTCCCTGTAGCTTGAACAGGAGGTCAGCCTTATGCCCTTGATGTTCACTTCTTTGTCCTGTGTAAAAGAGGGAGAGCAGGTCCAGTCTTCTATGCTCCTCTCAGGTCTCAGGTGACAGGTTCAGTCCTTTTCTGATCTTTCACCAGTCCAGTAGGGTCTAAGAAGGGTACTGTGGATGCAACATGTATTCCTGGCACCAGCCTGTGAGTGGGGGCGATTCCTTGCCCCTTTTTAACCAATGGGATAAAGTTCCCAGGAGTAGCCCTACCCACTTTTGCAACCCTTCTGGAGTGCCCTACAGCAAACATTCTTACAGTGCCCCTCTCATCCAGTATGCCAGTGTGTCCACCTCTGAGGAGTAGCTAAGAAAATGAGCAACCCCTCCTCTGTGGTCACACTCTAAACTAGTTCTGGGGGAAGCCTCTCTCCTATTGGGATTGCCTGACTGGCGGAACAAAAGAAGGGCCTGCCCAGATGTCAGCTAACATTTGCCTGTGTCAGGGTAGGCCTCTTTGAAGTTAAGGAAGTTCTGGGTGCAGCCCAGATGGTCACCCCTACCAGAGGAACAGAAATACCTCCTCGTGTCCAAGCCCTTTCACTTACAAAAGGAGCAGTTTTCACACCTCATCAAGGGGGCTCTTTAACTACTAGGTGACAATTGGGGTTCATGCAATTGGGCCTCCGGAGGCTTTAGGCAGGGAAAAGGTAAATTGTTAAAAGTAATTCTTTTTAATAATTATTTAAAAATTAAGTTTGCCATTAAGATGGATTATGGATAACTATTAAAAAGAGTTTTTGTATCATATTTCCAGCTGTTTCCTGACCAAAACTAGCGTTATTAAGTGTAAAAATGTAACCCACTGTTTTCCTATGAAACAGCCAGCCTTGCTACGATGAAAATAGCTTTTTGGCCTTTTCACTCTAAGGCCATGTGTAACATTAAATCTGTACATGTCCTACTTTTAAATACCAAGCACCCTGTCTAATGGGCATTATGGTCTATTTAGAGGTGATTTATTAATATTTCAAAGGAAGGACATTTTAAACTGCAATGGTCAGGCTACAGATGGTAGACCTGCATTCATGCTTGCACTGTCACTATAGTGGATGTTGCAATGGGTGCTGTAATACACTAATGGCATTTCACTTAAAGGCCCTGGGTACACTTTACCCTATTGTTGCTCGGATCTGAGTTTACCTTAAATAAATGAAAAGACAAGAGGCGTTTGGCAAAACAGGAACAAGTTGGTTTAATTAAACGCTGTGGCTGGTAGAGCCTTGACAGAGTGTGTCTGTTCAAAGACTCTCGGTGTATAAAGTTTTGGCAGCCGTTATATACAGTTCATGAGGTACAATAAAAAAATTTCTACATTCCAAAAAAGCCTCTCAGTCATAAATCAACAAATGCAGGCATCTGATAAGGACACAGATGGCTCTCGACCTCAGGGAGAGCCAGTGTGGGCCAGTGTGTATGCATCAAGATTCTGGCACGAGGAGCATATGTCATGTCCTGATTGGTTGAGTGTTTCTAGCTACATGTGGTATCTAGCTTTGTGGAATTTTGGGGAACGCGAGCCCTTGGCCAAACGTGTTTTATTGGGGCCAATTTCCTTGGGCCTGTTTGTGGTGCAACTATCTATCTGTGGAATCGATCAGGGTCTTCCCTGGCCATGCATTTGTCTTTAGGTTAAGAGAAACCCCACCTGTGACCTGGTATTCGATAGGTGTGGTTGTGGGTCGTAGGACTTGTCCAACCACCTATGTCTGACTCGGGGTTGATGGGAAGGTCACCTTTGGTGAATCCAACAGCAATGATAGAAGTTCATTGGAACTCCTGAAAATATTATGGCAGTCATTGGTATCATTTCTATCGACATCCTTAACATTGTGCAAACAATTGTCATAGCATACATTGACATTGTTCTTGCTGGCATTGACACGGTTAAGTTTGCTTAAGTCATAACGTACATCAACATTGTTTTTACTAGCATCAGTATCGTCATTTGTGCATGGAAAATGACATACATTGATATTGTCATTGCTAGTGTCGGCGACACTGGGCTGGTACAGGTTATGACATACATTGATATTACATTGATGGATATTGGCATGGTCCTGCGGGCACAGGTTATGGCATGCAATGATATTGCATTTATTGGTATTACCATTGTCGGGCCTGTACATATCATGCTATTCATTGACATCATATTCACCCATTCGGAAATTATACTAGGAACTTATAGGTAAGTTAAATATTTAAATTAGACTATACCAATTTCATCATGTTGAAAGCGGGAGCACAGTCACTTTACCACTGGTTAGCAGGGGTAAAGTGCACAGAGGTGCACAGAGTTTGCAGCCAGCAAATACAGGTAAGGAAAAAACATTATGGTAATTTCCTACAGTGATGAACTCCAGAGAACACTTCAGTGAAGGCATGTCCTGTAGCATATACGTAGTCAAGTGGATGCCCAGTGGTAATTATAGCCCATAAAAAAGTTCACCTATATGAAGCCTGAATTGAGAGAGATCCTGGATCTGAGAGACCTAACTGTTAAAGTACTGCCCTTTCGACATAAACATCAACCGCTTCAGGCTTTGGAAAGGGGGTGTTGCGATGAGTAGATGGCTCAGTAGATATGGTGCTAGATAAAGAATCCATTTTGGGTGTGCTGCGATTTGATGTATTAAGGTGAATCGCTGTGTTCTGGGCTAAAATGGGAGGACCACTTTTATGAGAGCTTCTTCCCACTGGATCATAGCAGGAAGCTTCACGGTCAGTGGGATGAGTGAAAAGGTATCGAGGAGGTCCAATGACACAGGAATCAGAAGAGCAACTACTCCCAACGGTGTTGGATATTAGACTATGAAAAAGACTGGGAAAGTAAAGTAGTCAGACAGTTGGTAACTAGATCAAATACAGGACTGTTGAACTGTCTGCAAATTGCCTGAAAGATCATATGGACTACCAATAATTCCTAAGTTGAAAGACATATCCAACTAAGTATATGTGCCTTTCACTTGTCCACTCCTCAAATGTGTTTTGCCTTGCTGGAGAGCCCCACCTGTTCTGCCCATTGCTTTCCTGGACCACTTGAGCAAACATATGCTTTCTAGACTGACATTATTTTCCTCCAATTGATGGAATGGATCTGTGTATGGGGAGTTCAATGTACCTGAATTAATGCTGATCATAGCATTGCCCCAAACCACTCTGCTGACATCCATTCTGAGAATCAACGGTGTTGGAGGACAAAGTGGAATGCATTTTACAAGGATGGCAAGTATCAGTCACCATTGTCATTGACTGTGAAGATTCTCTGACACCTGCAGGAGAGCTTGAAAATCTTCTGAGGCCAGTTTCCATTGGTGTGTAGAATGTGTTGAACCAGGGGTCCAAATAGTAGATGAGCCCAGGGTACCAGGAAGACACAGGCAGTCTAACAAAGAGAATACAAACCAAGTTGATCAAATATAAAAGAACAACTGTAGGAGGAAGCATAATACTTCCAGTGAGGTACTTACCATGTCACCCTGCATTGGGGGCCAAGCTCTAGCTGTTGCCCAGTCCTTCCACATAAAGAGCAATAATTGGGACCTCTGTTTGTCTGCTTGAACTGGAGGTAGGAAAGCCACCCCAAAGTTGATGTGCATCTACACCTAGATGTACACCACACCCTGACTTGAATCATGATGGGATTTGGATCAGCTGATTCACAACTGATATTGAATAAAGTGGTCAATCTGCTATGTGTGCTGAAGTTTGTCCTTGAGAAGGTGCATGAGCGTAAATATCATCCAAATAAGATTAAACATTTTCTCCTTCTTGTTATGAACACCTCTAAATATGGCCACAGTTTGGTGACTCTCCACACACAATCTCAAGAATTGTTAATGAGTGAGATGGACTGGAGGTTTAGGTATGTATCTTGAAGATAGAGGGATGCCAAAAGTCCCCTTTACAGAGCAGTGGAGAAATTGTTGTAGCATCTCCTTGTTGAAGTCTTCACATTGGTAACCATTGTGTTTATCCACAATGACTTCAGTTCTATAAAACAAGGGAATACCACCCTGACCTTCCTTCTCAGCTGTGACCGGAGAAGCATCATTAATGAGCACAGGAATTCTGATGCTTTTTGCAACAGATTGGCATTTCCTCTAATCATTTGGCCAGGAAGTTGATATGACAGTGGAATTGGGAAGCATGGAGGAGATGTTGATGAGATGTACTGATGTCACTTCTTCCAAAACCCACCGGTCAGCAATCCATTAATTTAAATGTTAATGAAAGAGATCCAGTAAAGCTACCATCATAACGTCTTCTCACTGTAATTTGGCATGGTCAGTACTGCTGCCAATTTCTTTCTGGAGGGTCTTCTTGATGTCTTAAGAGTGGAGCATGGTGACCTCTTGGTTGAAAAAGATGAGTGGTTGGAATTAGGTTTGAACCTTCACTGATGAAGATGTTCATATGGTTTCTTACCCGTATCAGGTTATCTGGCATGTGATTCATTCATTCTGCTATCCATCTACACACCAACCCCATAAATGTAGATGGCAACAATCAGATATCAATACTCCTGTAGCCATTGGTGACAACTTCAGGTCATCAAAGGTCAAATCTGACAAAATGTTGTGGAGGTTTACATAATAGCCTGTAACTTAAAACAATTCTGCCCCTTCTGTATTGCAGACCCATAGATCCCAGCATGCAAGGCCAAACTCTCCTCATTTTGTTGCTTTAGAGTCATCTCTGTTTTCTAATCCCTAACATCTGTGAGTGTCACATCCTCCATGACCATTGCCGCATCACCCGCCAAGTTTACTGCCATGAGATCAAGGATAAAGGAAAGTGGGAGCTCAATGTCACCTTTGACTAATGGATTATGATGATACATGAACTTTGCAACAGATTTCATCTCAGAATCTTTCCATTCTCAGAGCACAAAGCCATGTACCACTGACTACACCGGATGCTTCGGGACAAGGGGTCTAGGAAATGTACAGAATAATTCAACATTTTGAGCAGGTTCATCATCAAGGGACAATTGGAGCTTAGAAGATAAATAACTGTTGATGATCTCCTGTAAATTGTGCTTCTTTTTGTATTTACCCCTGGAAGGCTTGTAGTCACTAAATGTGTCACCCTCATCATCAGTACAGTATGGAGATGGCATAGATGAAGTGCAAATGCAAGGAAAGAATGCATTAACCGGTGAAGAACTAATGGATGTGTAGTAGGAGGATGTTCCAGGATATCCCATTGAAATTGGTCCAGTCTATCAGATACAGCTGGATCATTGCCTGCTATTAATGCACAGAAAGGGGTAGAGGAGAATGATGTGAGCTGGGTTGTCTCCAACTGCTATCAACCCTCTCTACTCCGGTGGGGCAAATGAGAGATACTGTGGGATTTATAGGTGTGCTTGATCATATTTCACTAGAAACACAATGTCTTTACAGGAGGTCTACGCTCCCATCAAACAAACCCACCAGGACTAGCCAGATGCCTGCTTGAATTCCCATGAAACCAGGCACAGGGTCCCAGTTAAAACAAAATAGTCACAAGAAGGGCTCAAACACCATCCAAATGAGTCAAAGAAGGATAGAGAGGACGACTCTATTCACCAATTTCCCATGCTACTACATAATTATTATCTCCACTTACTACCTGCAGCAAATACTTGCATCTGTTTACTCGATATCCATTGGCAACAAATGGGAGCGAAAACCTCATTCAGGGGACACAATATCACAGGCCCAGGCACTGTCATGTCCAGGGCCTTTCCTCAGGTCCAGATGTTCCAGTGACAGAACTCCCAGGTGCTCACACCAGCAGAAGACCCACACACACTTCCCATAGACAGTTTGATTGTAATGTAAACCACACTATATATAAACAGTACAAATAGTTAACCGTTTACGACCATTTTTGTAAATACTGAATATAATGGTGTACATGCGAGGTCCTTTTCTCCTGGTCCTTTGTGATTCATAGAAATCATCTTGGTCTATGAGCAGCAGTACTTTTGTTCTTGCAGTTTTATATAGCGCTAACTCGACACAAAGGTATTCTAGCACTTTACATTGCACCGCGTACATTACACAACAAGGTCATGTTCATTTTTTAGGCAGGGGTAGATTAAGTAACTTGCCCAAAATCACAGGATGTTGAGCCGACGCAGAGACTAAAATCTCTAGTTCCGAAGTCGGCAGCTCTGGCCATATTGTCACATCCTCTAAGCACCACCGTGTTGCTTCCGTTAATACTTTGCCAAGCTCCATGCTCCCAGGTCCGTTTGCTGTGTTGAGACCCCGCTGCTCCAGATGTCGCAGGCAGCGTGTAAAGTCAAGACACCCATCTTCCTCCCCCTCCTGCGAGTCACCGGATTAGAATATACCCACGGCCTTTTTTGCCTTATTCAGATGCTTAAATAATATTAAGCGTGCATGGATAAAACGAATCACTCATTTGCATGGGTATATGACTCTGTGGAACTTCCATTGTGCGTGCACCAACTCTGTGTCAGTATTACGTGTAACATGGAGTGCGACACAAACAGCTAAAGAGACATTTGTTTCACAAAGCTTCCCAAAAGTGGAAAACACCTATACAACCATTGTTTGTGCTCCTAAATAATATTGTTACTCGGGCCCCGAGACACACTGTATTGATGGACAATAAGACAGCGCTGAATGAATCCACTGCTGTCTGCAATTTTAAATCCAAATATATTCTGTTAATTTTACATTGACTTTTAACAATGTTCAGTAGACCTGGAAAAAACACACAACATTCTAGGGGAATTTAAAAGCAGTGTCGGCCAGAAATATTAATACCCTTCATATGACTAGTGGAGTGCATTTATTCTAAGCAGATATAAAGTAAATTGACATGCTGCTATAGCACAGCCACTGCTATTGAAAAGATTGCGCTTTTTCTGTTTTTTGGGGAAATGGTGGACTTTCTAAGATAGGGTCAAAGCAAAAGTGTGCGCCAATCAAGAAGATTGCAGTGTTGTTAAAGCCTTTGTGTTACCTTTGGATTACTTTAAATGATAAACAGCCTTAAAAATCCCCAAACGCACTGAAGTGAGGATTTGACAGTCAGGAATGCATATTGATTTGACACTAAGGGTAATTTGAATTCAGCCTCTATTAAATAGTTGAAACATTGCTAGAGATGTGTGAAGTTTAAAGACTGCGTACAGCCAATTGTGTTCAAAGGCATTCATTGGTGCGAAGCTTCTTGGAGTTAACAGTGCTAAAATAATGGCAATAGACCCATCAAATGATTACTCTTGAATGTGTAAATGTGCTTGATTTATAGCGTACATGAAAACTAATTAGCATACCTAAACAATGTATAGAAAGAAAATTCACAAATAATTCCCATGCTCTTTCACACTCTACTCTTCTATTGGTGAAAATGCAATAATGTTTAATGTGTCTATGTTGTATAAGATACTGTCAAGATTACTTTCTATGGTGAGATTCATAGTATATATGTATGTATATATTGTTACACCTGGCATGCTTGGTGTAGTTTTTCCCCAAAGGTTTTGCCTTCCAGCCTCCTGCATTTGCTGACTTTATTTTTGCTGGCTTTAGGACTCTGCGCATGTTGACACTGCTAACCAGTGCTAAAGTGCTTGTTATCACTCCTAAAACCATGGGAGGTTTGGCTTATACCCAATTGGTATGTTAAATTTACTTGTACATGCTTAGTAAAGTGGCACTACCTGTGCCCAGGGCCTGTAAATTAAATGCTACTAGTGGGCCTTCCGCACTGATTGTCCACCCACTTAAATAGGCCTTTAAACATGTCTCAGGTCTGCCATTGCAGCTTACATGTGCAGTTTTAAAACTGCCATTTTGACCTGACAAATGAAGCCTTAGCCAGGTCCAAACCTTCCTATAAGTCACCCCTAGGCTAGGCAATAAACAGCCCAGAGGGCAGGGTGCAGTGTATTTAAAAAGCTGGACACATATTTTTTAGATTTACATTTCCTGGTAGTAAAATACTCTTAAATGTATTTTTCACTACAAGGCCTACCTCTCCCATTGGATAACATTGGAGTTAATATATTACATTTAATAGGCTGTAATGTTCAAATGGAAACAGGAAACCAGTTCAGGTTTTGTGTCTTTGGAATTGTAATAAAAAATCCTATCTTCTGGTAAAGTCAGATTTTAAATTACAATTTTGAAAATGCCGCTTTTAGAAATTTGGCCACTTAGTGCCTGGAACCTGTCTCTGGGTCACATTACTGGGTGTAGCTGACAGTTTGGCTTTGTGTATTCCTCCTAGACAGCCACACACTATAGAGAGCTTAGGTGTGCCTGGATGGGCCATCACTGGCAGGATGGGAGGGCAGAGCTGGGCACAGCCACACTTACACTGGAATAGGCTGTGTCCTGCCTTCACTCAAAAGGATGCATACTCCCTATAGTTAGTAGGGAGCCAGGGGAGGGGAGGCAGGCGAAACCTTTGCACTTCAAACGAAAACATCTTGAAGGTTATCCATTTCCAAGGAGGCACCAGGTATAAATATTGGATCTCAGACACGAAGTCTTCAGTACACTTATGGACCTGTGGAGACTCTGCCAGGAAGGAGGACTGCTGTGCTGCTGAAAGAACGGCCACTCTGCTGGTCTGCTGCCCTGCTGGACTACTGCCTTACTGGACTGCTGCCTTTGCTGAATTGCTGCACGGTTGCCCTCCTGCCTGAGTCAGAGGAATTGGACCTGCATCTGATTCCAGGACTCCCAGAGTGACTCCTAGGGCTAGTCTGCTGGCCTTCTGTTCAGAGCCACAGTGACATAACAGGCTCTCAACCACTTGAACCAACACTCAGATCCAGCTGGAGTATGCCCCTGACCCCCAAGTGGTGCCCATCAGGTCCTGGACCCTTGGTGTGGCCTCAGTGGAGCTGAATTGAAGTTTTTGGGCTATTCGCAACTGCAAACTGTCCCTTTGGTGCCCAAACCTTGTCGCTTGCACTACCCACCAACGCAAAGTTCTGTCAACCTCACCCTTTGTGCTACAGCATCGACCACTCATGGGAAGCGCCATCGTTAAGCTCCGGCCCGACTGCCCCCGACAACAACAGGATCTTTACTCGATTTTCCTAAATTGGTGTGGAATTTTTCTTGTGTAGTGTTTTCATTTTATTACTGTATGAAGTAATGCACAAATACGTTTCACATTTCCTCTAAGATAAGTCTGACTGCTCTGTGCCTAGCCACCAGAGGGTTGAGCACAGGTTAATTTAGGGTTTGCCTGTGACTCACTCTGTCAAGGATGGTGTTTGCTGCATGAGTAGGGTTTCACTCCCTCAACCAATAACCCAATTTGCTACACACACACACTCACATATATATTTTACAAACTTACATAAATTACAAAATGGCGGTCGCTACTGTGTAGTTATTGTTAGGTCAGAGTTTCTATGGCAAGAGCATTTTTTTGTTTCGCTAATAATTTGGGTGGAAATTTTCACGTTAATCCAATCCATCAATTGGTGACCAAGAAAAAGTGGGGGGCAAAAGTGTAGTTCCTTATGTAAATTCTCAAAAGAAACTTTGCTCTCTGATACAGAAACAATGAGAACAACTGAAAAGAATTACATCAAATTCTGAAAAAAAGTTCGAAATTTACTCAGAAAGCATGCTTTTTGTGATTTGATCTAAATCCTTTTCAGGTGTTTGCAAAAACATTGTGTTTAAAGAAGGCCCAGTTTGACCTTGAAGGAGTTAAAAAGTTAAGCATATGTGGACTGTTGATGTGCATATATTCTCTGAATGACCAATTTAAAGGGGACTAGTCAATCCTGATTGGCTGGCCACAACATGAATACTCTGTGGCAGCCATTACAGGACTCAGGGACATTGTTCCTATAGCTAGAAAATGAGATAAAAAAAGGCGGATTGTGAGAACATTATGACCAACAGGGGCATGTAGAGCCTAAAGGGACCCCACTCTTTGTTTTGATTTTGATTTGATTTAATTTGTAAAGCACAAACACATGCCCAAAAGGCTTCTAGGTGCTACCTAAATGGAAAAGGCCTGAAACTTACATGGTAGAGAATTAGACAGCTGAGGTAAACAGCCAGTAAACTCCTGCTTGGCTGCCCACAATATGGACAACATGTTGGGGCAGCCATTACGGTGACCCGGGATGAATTCCGCTCTCAGAATTATTTTTTGATTCCAGCAGAAGTACCAAATCTTCTTGGCTAGATCTGCTAGAAGCTTTGATCTGGCTCCTCCCCAGCGGTTGATGTAGGACACAGCTGTGATGTTGTCTAATTTGATAAGGACTACTCTGTTTTTCAGGATTGACTTGAAGCTCATTAGGGCGTTCAAGCTGGCTAACATTTCCAGGCAATTTATATGAAAGGTGAGTTCCTCTTGGGACCATTTCCACCCGGTTTCTAGCTTCCCTAGTCTGGCACCCCAGCCTAGGTTGCTCGCATCGGATTCCAGTGTGTGATCTGGGGTATTCCCGAATATTGCTTTCCCATTCCAACTGTCTAAGTTGTTGCACCACCATAGGAGGTCCTCCCGAGCTTCCAGAGACAGGGGAACAGTGTCGGGATACCAGAGACCTTTCTTCAGACCAGTAGATTTTAGTCTCTGTAAGGCCCTGTAGTGTAGGGGCCCGGGGGAAATTGCCTGAATGGATGAAAATAAGAGGCCTACTATCCTTGCAAGTTCTCTTAGGCTCACTGTGTCTTTGGATAAGACATAAGAAACATCTTTCTTTATTTTTGTTAATTTCTTCGAGGGGAGTTGTAACTGAGCTAGAGGTGTGTTCACCTGGAAACCTAAGAACTCTAGGTTTTGTGAAGGAATCATAATTGATTTCTCTACATTGATGATGAAGCCCAGACTCTCTAGGAGATCGACAGTCCATTTCATATGAATCAGTAGTTCTTTCTTGTTTTGGGACATCAGCAAGATGTCGTCTAGGTAGATAATAAGACGAACTCCCCTTCTCCTCAAAGAGGTGACTACTGGTCTCAGGACCTTGGTGAAACACCAAGGAGCTGAGGATAGGCCGAAGGGAAGACAGCGAAATTGATAGGTTATGTTTCTCCATACAAACCTTAGGTATTTCTGAGAATCTGGATCCATAGGGATTTTAAAATAGGCGTCCTTCAGGTCTAGTTTTATGAGCCAGTCTCTCTCTTGGAGGATATCTCTCAGAAGATGAATCCCTTCCATTTTGAAATGTCTGTTAACAAGGAAGGAATTTAAATCCTTGAGATTTATAACGGGACGCCAACCCTTCTCTTTCTTTTTTATGAGAAAGATTGTGCTCACAAAGCTTGGACCGATGTTCGAGACGATAAAAATCGCTCCTTTGGCTAGCATTTGGCTCACCTCCGCGTCTACTAGGGTGGATTGTTCTTGGTCTAGCGTAAGTTCCCTGGGGTGTTTGGTCTGGTAAGGAGTAGAAATGAACTCTATTTTGAACCCTTTTACCGTCTGTAGGACCCATGCGTCGTTCGTTATGGACGACCAATTGTGGCTGAAAAGGGAAAGATCTTACCTTGTTGTCCTTGGCCTTGGAATCTTCCTCGGTTGTTTCCGCCTCGTGTTCGAGTGTTGCGGCCTCTTTGGGGGTAGAAATTACTGTTTCCCCGGTAGTATCTCGAATAACCGCGTTGGTTTTGGTATGAGGACCTGTTGAATCCGCGGCTGGCAGCCGGTCCTCCCCTGTCAGCCCAACCAAAAACTCTTCCTCCGAACATTCGCCTCATGTTGTATTGTGCTTTGTTAAAGGCGGAGAATGTCGAGACGTATTTACCCAGAGATTTTATAAAGGTCTCTCCAAAGAGTAGGCCGTTTGGGTCTCCTTGGATATCTTTGTTGGCTAGATCCCCCAATTTGGGGTTCATGCGCATTAGAATGGCTCTACGTCTCTCGGAGGTCAGGTTGGCATTTGCATTTCCGAGGAGGCAGATTGCGCACTGGCTCCATCCACGAAGGAGTTCGGTATCCACCGGAACACCATTCATGGAGGATTCCTCGGCAAGATCCAGGATTCTAGCAAGGGGGCCAAGTGTGTCAAGGAGCTTATCCTGGCACTGCTTAAGGCAGCGTTCCAGGCCCTTGCGAGGGTCTCTCCCGGTTTTAAATAAGAAGGTGAGTAGTTCGGGGTCGAGGTTGGGGGTCATACCGGCTTTGTTGTCTAAAAAAGGTCTTGGGCACTCGGACCTCATGAGGATCCGAGAATCTCTTTCAAGTGGTTTTCTAATCCAAGCCTTAATAAATTTGGCCACATGGTCCAAGGGCCACCAGTCGGAACCTCTAGGATGGCTAATCTTTGAGGGATTAAACATCTCGGACCCTGATGGGTCTTTAATAGAGTTAGAATTGTTGATAGACTGCCCTAGATCCTCATCAAGGAGGTCATCATCGAATTTTTCTTGGGCGTCGAAGATATATTCATCGGCCTCATCGTCAATTGGGGACAGGTAATCATCGTCATCTTCGATGAGGTCTATTGTGCCGCGAGGGGCACCTGGTCTCTGTGTGCCGCGAAGGACACCCGTGCTTTTTGCGCCATTAGGGCCGCTCATTCTTTTGGTGCCGCTCAGGGCACCCAGGTCATTTGTAGCGCACAGGCTACCAATCGATAAAACCCTGTTTGAAGCACGTAGGCTACCATGAGGCTCAATATGTTTTGTCTTTTTTAGGACCTTACTGCTTTTTTGGGGGAGTGGGTCCTCTTCTTCAGAAGAAAGTGCTGCGTCATCCTCAGGAATATTTCTCTTCCTCTTAATGAGTGTTGCCTCCACAGCCTCCTTCAAGGATGTTTTCAATTGCCTCTCAAAGAGGTTCATTAGAGAATTTTCACTGAGTGGAGTTTCATTAGAGGTCTGAGGATCGCTTTGAGACATCTTGTTTAAGTATATTCCCGTTGTTTGAATGAGGTCCAAGGAAAGGTGTTTCTAAAAAGATTTAAGACTCCTTATAATAAATTAGTGCTTTAACAGCGTTAAACGCTGAGCATTAATAAACGATCCTGTCGGTTTGAAATGTTTCTTTACAAAGAATTGGTGCTTTATCAGCGTTAAACGCTGAGCATTAATTAAAAAACGCGAGCAAAACAGCTGATCGTGCTCGAGCAGAAGCAGCTGACCGTGGTCCGTTGGCTCCGTGCTGTGCATCTCCATGGAGACGCACAGCGCGAGTCAGAGGGAAAACCGTAATTTGCGCCTTGCGGGTCACGCGATGAGGAAAAAGCCTCTAATTTTGGCAGTCGGGTCAGCGGTGAAGCCGGAAGGATCCGGAACTGCGAGGTGAAAGGCCAAAATGAGAGAAGCTGCGTCGGGGATCGGAAGATTTACGGTATTTATCTACTCGTGGAAAAAAGGCACCCGGTGAAGAAGGGAAGGGGCTCCCTTTCGCATATTGAGGCCGTTCGTTTGTTGTTTTAAAATTAGAAAAACGATAACTGCTAAAGGGAGAAAGAACGCCCAACCATAAATTGGAAGGGGGTCTTTAGTAGGAAAAGGAACTTACCTGAAAGGCGTAGTTCAAAATTGAAACACAGTAAAATAGTTTACAGTGCAATAAAACAAACTAAAAGGTACATAAGTTGTTAAACAGACGATGTCTAAAGACTTAGAGATGTGTACAATAGGCACTTAACTATTAAATATGAATATAAATTTACTCTAAGGTATCAGAGTTAGAGGAGATGAGAAGAAGTTGTACTTAACTGTCCAGGAGCAGCGAATAAAAGAGGAAGATTATTGGTTGCTATGGCGCTTTGTTATGTTATTTGGAATGTTTTTACTTATGATGTAATGGTTACACTTTAAAGGGCTGCATGTCTGGGCAGCAATAAAAGTTATTGCATAATGTAGCCTCCGGTCTTGTAATGAAATTAGACAGCTGAGGTAAACAGCCAGTAAACTCCTGCTTGGCTGCCCACAATATGGACAACATGTTGGGGCAGCCATTACAGGACTCAGGGACATGATCCTCTTCGAAATGCATTGTAGCGAATGCCTATTTTGAGGGTTACATACAGAACTACATATAAAGCTTTATAATCAATTTTAGTAACAATATACATCATTTATTGGTGGTTTTACACTCATTTTAGGATTTCTGATTAGTTCTGTGGTGATTTTACCCTGTGAAAAATGCTGACCCTTTTCTGGGATTTGATTAACCTTGTTTGAGAGAAAAATGTTTTATCTCAGGATTTTCTCCTAGCGGTTATCGAAGGTGCCTCAGAAGCTAACATGAGTACACACTTTCAAAATGTTCACACTATAGTCCTCAACCATGTGAAAATAAAGTCTGATAGTCTGAAGAGAATATGTACTTTGAATAGCAGCAGCAACTTGCTGGTTGATTTCCCAATTTCCTACTGTATCCTCACCACAGTTTTCTAATGTACAACTAGAGTGACAACATTTTGTATTTATGACAAATCTGTGGCACACCCGAACACCATCTTGATGAAACCAAAGCTGTGAAACTGAAAGCATTTCCTTCTGAAATTAATGAAATGACGATGCTCATTTTGTCATGAAAACTATAGTTAATGCTCTTAAAAGCTAGAATGAGGACACATTTTCCACGAGTTTTCAATCATTTTCCTCATCCATGTCAGTAAATCATTCTGAAATGCAGAGAGATGAGCATGTACTTTCAACACCCGCAGCACTCTGTCAGTTGCCACTAGTGATCAACTGCAGCGTTGCCACAGTGTTCTAATGAAAAACTAGAGTGTTAACATTTTGTTTTCAAGACAAAAGCGAGGCACTCCTGAATGCCATTACTGAATGTCATTTTTTGGAATAGGAGCTTTTGAATGTCAAGACTTCTCTGAGGAGAAGGCTGAAATCAACAAGCACTGAAATGCCAATGCAGGTGTGCAACCAGGGGTTTTAAAATGTGAGGGGAGGTAAGGTTTTTCAATAATTTGAGGAATAATGTATTTTTTAAAGGACTAAAAATAGTTGTAAAGACATACGTCTGCATGAGTACAGCATTTCCTTTACTCATCTGTTTACTCGCCCTACTCCTTATCTCAATTGCTTAACAGTTCCCTAATTTTGAAATTTATATAACTTTGGCACCTATTGACAAGTCTGCATGTAACTTACCAAAAAGGAACTTTACTCACTTCAGCTCCATACTTTAGGGTTTTGTGCTGATCCATCAAGTGGGGGCCAGGAAAAAGAGGGTCCCAAAACATTGATTTCCCATGTTAATTCCCATACTAAACTCTGCTCTCCGATACAGAAAAGCGGCTAAATGGAAGTGCACCAAATTTAGCAGAATGTTACTACTTGAAATAAAAACCAGTCCCTTTCTGAGTAGTGTAAATCTGTTTATCAGTTTTCAAGAAATTTGCATTTAAAGAAATGCTCAAGATGACCATGAAGGGGTTAGTCTCCTACACAAGTTTGTTATATCTGAACTGTTTTAGGACTCCCCGTTAATATCTAACCAATAAAAAATCATCAAACCAGAGAAGCCATGAATTTGTACGATCATACATGTGGTATATTTCGAACACAATAGATACTTAGAATCACATGTGGGTTCCTGGCTAGATCTTGCTCAAGGTATTTACCATCTTGACACTATCATGTATTTAAAGTGAAAATAGCAATAAATGGAAGACTGTTCCAAAGTCATAAAATAGTCTTTTTTTCTTTTTCCTCATCATATTTCTAGAATGACTTGAATAATCCTCCTATTTTAAATGTGATTTTGAAGTTTCTTATTAATCAACAGTAACTTTTAAAGGTGTGCAATACAGCCATGTTCAGAATTATAGCCCATAGTGGGCATTCCAAATTTGACCCACTGCAGTCAATTACAACTCAGTCATGATTCATAGAGGCTTAATTATTGTATGTTGAAAAGTATCACCAATCCAAGGATCAGTGAACACAAGAAGAGCAGGAACAAAGCGCATGTGGGCAATGCTGTATCTTCACAATGGATGGTTCAATGACTAAAATAATACAAGTATAAAAATTTTTTAGGTGAATGTTGTGAGACACCAACCCTGAGGCCAGCCTAGAGAGACCACTTAGCAAGTTACTTGATAGCCCTGTTTCCATACCTTTTAGGAGAATAGAAACAGGATACAATTAAACTGGAATAATCCTGCAGGTAGCAAATTAAACTTGGTAAAGTAACTATGGAAAACTTATGCTGAGGGTGAGTTTATTTCCACCTTTGCTTAATACCATTTAAGATGAATAAATATCAGCACGATCCTAAGGGGAACCTTATGCTCTCTGAGGGGATCACTCTGAGTATTTTATCATTTTGCTCCATTATCTGCGTATATTTAGGTAAAAACAAATGATAGGGATAGTAGTCCCCTATCACACTATGTGCCTAAGCCAAATTATGAGAACATCATTTTAAGGACAGATTATCCTTAGGGTGGTCTTCCCCCAGACTTTTTGCCTTTACCTCCTTTGTTTGCTGATTCTTTTTATTGGCCTTAGGACTCTGAGCACTTTACCACTGCTAACCAGTAATAAAGTGTATGTGCTTCCCCCTAAACATGATGACATCGGGGTAAACCTGATTGGCATATCCAATGTACTGGTAAGTCCCTTGTAAAGTGGTATACCACATACCCAGGCCCTATACTTCAAATACTGCTAGTGGGCCTGCAGCACTAATTGTGCCACCCACATAAATAGCCTTAAAAACCTGCCCAGTCCTGCCACTGCAGTGCCTGTGTGTGCAGTTTACTGCCACTTCGACCTGTCATTTAAAACTACTTGCCAAGCCTTAAACTCCCCTTTTATTACATAAGTCACCTCTAAGGTAGACCCTACGTCACCCTAAGGACATGGTGCCATGTAAGTAAAAGGTATGATATATGTGTTTAACCTTTACATTCCTGGTAGTGAGAAACCCCCAAATTAGTTTTCCACTACTGTGAGGCCTACCCCTCTCATAGGCTAGCATTGAGAATTCCATAATACGCTTTTAAATTGTAATTCCTCATCAGAGAGAAGTAGCTTTTTCATGTTCATGTCTTTGGAATGGTAATGATAAATCCTCCTATTGGCGAAGTTGGATTTAACATGACTGTTTTAGAAATACCACTTTTAGAAAGTGGACATTTCTCCGCACTTACTGCTGTGTGTGCCTGACAGCCTTTCTCCAATACACATCTGGGGTAGGTAACAGCTACACTTTGTGCATTCCCTCTAGACAGCCACAACACAGGAAGGATAGGTGTGTCTGAGTAGCCATCTACATACATCTGCATTCTGATAGCCTTGCCTGGCGGGATATAAGGGAGGGGCTACTTGAATAGGCTGTGTCCTGTCCCCACACAAAGGACTGATTACCCCCCACAGATTGCCTGGCAGATAGGACTGGGTTGAAAGGGATATTTGTGCACTTCAGAGAGCTGCTTTGAAGTCACCCCCACATCAAAGGCACTTTTGGGTATAAGTACTGACTCTCTGACCACCTGAAACAGACACTACTGGACTTGTGACTGAAGCACTGCCAGAAATACTGCTGTGTTGCCTAAAGGACTCAACTGGACTGCTGATCCGGAAGGCCTGCTTTTCTGTTTTTTGCCCTGCTGCCTGTTGCTCTCTGACTCTGCTGAAGGAGAGCTGAGCTCTGCCTTCACTCCAAGTGATCTCCAAGGGCTTGCCTCCTTTCCCTGGAGACTCAGGGATATCAAAGTCTCTATTCCTGCTCCTTTGCCTGGCTCACTGGAAGTAGCCCAGATACTTGCAACATGGAGTTCAATGTATCTCCTGTCTGCATATATCCAAACTGGCGCATTGACCCGGTTGCAGGAGTAAAAATTGGTGCAATATCTTGGAACCAGCGCTTTGGCTCCAGAGATCGACGCATCGAACTGCGTGTTGCTGCAGCTTGGTGAGATTGCATCAACTGCGTGGCATAATCTGATGCCTCTGGACTCTGGCACCCATCTTCGGAACTGACGCATCACCTTCGCTGCGTGGAGAAGATTGATGCATCCTGCGGGCCTCAACATCGATGCTTTTCACTGTTTGCGACCAGGAAAGGTACTTTGTTCACAGGGGCCTGCGTGGGTCCTGTAGCCGGCTGGTGCTCCATCGCGGTTGGCCCAAACTTTGACTTTGCCCCAGTCCAGAGCAATCTAAAGTAACCTTTCAGGGCTACATGCTTCTAAGCACTTTTCTTGCATTTATTACTTTAAAATTCAATATCTTACCTTCTATACATTGGATTGTTGCCATTTTGGTCTTGTTTTGATTAGAATATAATAATCTATTTTTCTACACTTGTGTGGAGTCTTTTTGTGGTGTATTCACTGTGTTACTCTGTGTGTGTATGTATGTGTGTATGTGTTTGTGTGTGTGTTGCACTAATACTTTACACATTACCTCTTTAGAGAACCTGACTGCTCTGTGCCAAGCTACAGAGGATAGCCTGGCACAGGTTATCTTATAATGTTTATCTAGATTACTGTGAGTCGAGTGGTGGTTCCTGCCTGGCCTGGGTGCATAACTCAGCCAACCAGTAATCCCATTACTAACATTGGTGATCAGTGGTGAGGATAGGACTTGTGTTTGTTCAATACCATATAGTAACTCATTGTTCACTGCAACCTTATATTTAGACCAAATCGAGCCTTTTTCAATTCTCCCTGTTCCGACATTTTTTGATATTTCCAAAAGTAAATTTGCCCAAGTCCCATTTTTTCTGCAGTGTCTGTGGTTCTACATGGCAATAAGGAATTCAAGCTGGCCAATCTGGAGGCGTTCACAGTGGCCCAGCTCAAGGGGTTCTTCCAGGAGAGAAGGGTGTTCCATAAAGGAAGTGCCAAGAGGGCAGAGCTTCAGAAATCCTTAAGAGCATGGGCAGCAGCCCACCCAAAAGTAGAAGTGGATAAGGAGGAGGGATCTGAGTCTGAGGAAGAATCAGAGCAGAACCCAACAGAGGGTCTTGGCATACAGCCTATAGAGGTGGGAGCAATTTTCTCTCAGGACTGGAAGTCCACTCTAGACCAGGCAGCAGTGTGCCCTCAAAGAACCTGTCCCCAGAGGAACTGGTGGACAGGAAGAAGGAGTGGAAACTCAAACTAGAGTTTGTCAAGATTGACAAGGAGTAGGATCTTGCTCAGTTAGAGAATTAGCAAGCTCTAGAAGAGAAGATGCAGGCCTTGGAGAAAAGGAAGATGACCCAAGAGCTTAGCCTCAGAGAGCTATATATTAAAGCCCTCCAAGTGGGGACCAGCATCTTCACATGAGTGCAGATTTCATATCCCAAAGGTTATGGTGTCCAATATGGAGTAGGGGATGGCATAGATAAATGGTTGGCAGCCTATGGAGTGGCTTTGAAAGTGCACAGGGTCCCAGAGGAGTTATTGGGGGGTAGTTAACAGCAGTACATGTCCACAGTGGGGAGAGACACACTCTTTACATTAGAGGTTGAGGACCAGACCAACAACACTGCCATGCTTGCCATTTTAGTCAGCAAGTTTGGGCTGATCCCTGAGAAGTGCCGACAATGGTTCAGGGCCAGTCACAAACTCTCTAGGCAAACATGGGTAGATTTCTTTGACTATGCTGGTAAGGCACTGAAGGGCTGGGTGATGGGCAGCAAAGTTAATGATTATCAAGGGTTGTACAGCTGGTTTTAAAGGAGCACACTTTTGATACTTGCTTTCCAGAGCTGTACCAACAGTAAGCCTGGGCGGAGCTCCGCAAAGTGCAAAAAAACCTCCGCCGCGCTATGCGGAGCTCCGCGAGCAGCGGAGTGCATTAGATAAATGCCGTTTGTGGTGATTTTCAGTGCCAGGTCTTTTGAAAGTTGCAGTGATCCCTGCCATGCCTGTGGACTGATTGTTGAGTAATGATCTGGAGGACACTACCTAGAAGGAAGTGGAGTTAAGGGCTCATTTGGAGATCTTAGGGTTATCTGACTGGATCTGTGATATACCACACAATCCATGGCTGCCCAGGATGGGAGTCAAAAAGGGCTAGAGCCTAGAACAATGGCCCAGCCAGCTGCTAAGAAGGGGATAGGCAGAAGGTGTAGGAAACCAGCCCCTGAATGTACCGCCAGTGAGATGGATGGGGCACCTGCGGTGGACACCCGGGAGTCCACTGAGGAGAACATTGCTGCCCCTGGTGACCTGCCTGAGCTTGCTGGATGACATGTGAAGGAGGATTCACCAGGGAGGAGTTCTGTAGTGCACAAAAGGAGTACCCAACCCTTTTGTGCATGAGGCAACAGGCTGAAGCCCAAGCAGCAGGTGATACCTCTGGTAGTCACCACATTTACTGGGAGGACAACCTGCTGTACAGTGAGCCTAAGGCTCCTGGGCATGGGACAGCAAGGGCATTGGTGGTCTACCAATGCGACAGGGCCTTCATACTGGAGCTGGCGCACGAAATTCCCCTGGCAGGACACCTGGGCCAAGACAAGACCTTTGTAAGATTTGTCCCCCACTTCCATTGGCCTAGGATCAAGAATTCCTCAGATGCATTCTGTAAGACTTGTGTGACCTGCCAGGCCAGTTGGAAGACAGGGCAGAGGCTTAAAGCCCCTCTTAACTCATTGCATGTTGTTGGAACACCCTTTGAGGGGGTGGGGGCGGGTGAATCCCCAGATTGCTTCAGGCAACAGGTTTATCCTGGTTCTGGTGGTTCATGCCACTAGGTATCCAAAGGCAATCCCTCTGAGAACCATGACTGCACCTGCAGTGGCAAAGGCCCTGATGAGGATTTTAACCTGAGTGGGTTTCCCCAAGGAATGTGTCTGACAGGGGCACAAACTTCATGTCTGCTTATATGCAGTCAATGTGGAAGAATTGTGGTGTAACATACAAGTTCTCCACCCCTTACCATCCACAAACCAATAGGCTTGCTGAGAGGTACAATAAGACCCAGAAGGGCATGATCAGAAGCCTGCCAGAGGCCCTGAGAAAAAAGCGGGATATCCTTTTACCATGCCTGTTGTATGCTTACATAGAGGTGTCACAGAGAGGAGTAGCTTTCAGCCCCTTTGAGCTGTTGTATGGGAACCCATTTAGAGGACCTCTGAGTCTGGTGAAAGAAGGATGGGAGCAAGCTCCTAGGAAGGTACCCCGGGATGTAGTGAGCTACATGCTGACCTTCAGGGGCCAGATGGCTAAATCATGAAGCAAGCTTCCAGTAACCTTGAAGCCAGCCAGGAATTCCTGAAGGAGTGCCATGACACAAATGTAACCACTGTGGAGTTCCAACCTGGACGGAAAGTGTAAGTGATGGAACCGGTAGAGCCCAAGGCCCTCCAGGATCGCTGTAATGGGCCCTTTCTGGTGAGTGAAAGAAAGGGTGAGGCCACTTACCTGAGTGGACCTCAAGACCCTTAGGCAACCCCACAGGGTGCTGCATGTAAATTGCCTCAAACCCCACTTTGAGAGGTCTGAGCACACCATGCTGTTGCTGACAAATAGAGAAGAGGAAAAGGAGAGTGAACCTCTCCCTGATCTCTTGGACTCCAAGGAGAAGGATGGGTCTGTGGAAGGAGTAATCCTTTCCCGCACTCTAATCCTGAAGAACAGAGAGACTGCCACCAAGTGTTTGGACAGTAAGCTTCTCTGTTCTCCCTTCCCCCTGGAGCTACCTACCTGTGTACCCAACATGTGGACACAGGGGACAACCTGCCTGTTAATAATAAGTCTTATAGGTTGTCAGATAAGGTGAGGTCCAGCATTAAGGCTGAAGCGTCCAAAATGCTGGAGCTGGGGGTGATGGAACCCTCCAGTAGCCCTTGGTCTAGTCCTGTAGTTCTGGCATCAAAAGCTGCCCCACCGGGCACCACACCAGAACTGAGGTTTTATGTGGATTACAGATGGTGAAATTCTGTGACTAAGACAGATGCTCACCCCATCCCCCGGGCTGACGAGCTGATTGACAGGTTAGGGGCTGCCCAGTATCTCTGTACCTTTGACCTTACTTTAGAGTACTGGCAGATTGCCCTAACAGAAGGAGCCAAGGAGAGGTCAGCCTTCCCCACTACAGAAGGCCCCTATCAGTTTAGGGTGATGCCATTTGGATTAAAGAATGCCCCTGCCACCTTCCAGAGGCTGGTGAAACAGGTCCTTGCTGGTATGGAGGCCTTCTGTGCTGTCTTTATGGATGACATAGCTGTCTTCAGTAGCAGATGGAAGGACCACCTTTTTCACCTCCAGGAAAAGCTGAAGGCTCTACAACAGGCAGGTGTGACTATCTAGGAAAGTAAGTGCCAGATAGGGTAGGGGTCTATGGTGTACTTAGGACACCTGATGGGCAGGGGAAAGGTGCAACCCTTCAGGCCAAGATAGAAACCATCATGGCCTGGCTACCCCCCAAAACCCAGACTGAGGTCAGAGTCTTCTTGGGTCTTTTGGGGTACTTTAGGAGGCTTGTCAAGGGATATGATAATCTTGATGCCCCCTTGACTGAGTTTACTTCCACAATGCAGCCAAGAAATGCGATTTGGACTGAGGCATGCCAAACTGCATTTGACTCCCTTAAGCAGGCCATGTGCACGGCTCCTGTGCTCAGGGTCCCGACTTCTCCAAGGAGTTTATCATTCAGATAGATGCCTCAGAGAATGGCATAGGGGCAGTACTATCCCAACTTAATGAGGAGGGCCTACACCAACCTGTAGCCTTCATCTCCAGGAGGTTACTCCCCAGAGAACAGAGGTGGAGTGCTATTAAGAGAGAAGCTTTTGCTGTGGTCTGGGCACTGAAGAAGTTGAGGCCATACTTGTCTGGCACTCACTCCCTGATTCAGACTGACAACAAGCCCCTCAGGTGGCTCATGCAAATGAGGGGTGAGAATCCCCAACTGTTGAAGTGGTCCATTTCCCTACAGGGCATGGACTTCAGGATGGAGCACAGACTTGGGGTAGACCACGCCAACAGTTTTTCCGCCTTAGTGATGAGAACTACCCAGAGGTTGGGTGGATCTCCCCACTTTCATCTGGGGGGACACATGTTAGACCTGGCATCCTTAGGGTGGTCTCCGGCAAGCCCTTTTTGCCTTTACCTCCTGTTTTTGCTAATTAGTTTTGTTGGCCTTACAACTCTGAGCACTTTACCACTGCTAACCAGTACTAAAATGCATGTGCTTCTCCCCTAAACATGATGACATTGATGTATACCTGATTGGCATATTTGAGGTACTGTTAAGTCCCTTGTAAAGTGGTATACTAAATGCCCATGGTCTTTATTTCAAAAGCTACTAGCAGGCCTGCATCACTAATTTTGCCACTCACATAAGTAACCTTTCAAACCCCAGGCCAGTGCATGTGTGTCAAATTTACTACCACTTCAACTTGACATGTAAAACTACTTGCCAAGCCCTAAACTCCCCTTTTAATACATATAAGTCACCCCTAAGGTAGTCCCAACATAACCCTAAGGGCAGTGTGCCACGTAAGTAAAAGGTAGGACATGTGTGTATAACCTTTACTGGCCAGATGTACAAAGATTTTTGCATGCGCAAACGGGTTTGCGAACCCGTTTGTGCATGCAAAAACTGCATGGGGTATGTACAAAACCCTATTTTGCGAGTCGCAATTTTTTGCGACTCGCAAAATAGGGTTTTGCAACTCGCAAATGCAGGGGAAAATATTTTTTAAGGGCAGGCAGTTGTCCTAGGGACCACTGCCTGCCCTTAAAAAATGAAACGAAAACGTTGCATTTTTTACTTTTTTAAATGCATCCCGTTTTCCTTTAAGGAAAACGGGCTGCATTTTTTTTTAAAACTGCTTTATTTAAAAGCAGTCCCAGACATGGTGGTCTTCTGAGCCCAGCAGGCCACCATACCTGGGAGGGCCTGCCATTCCCAATGGGGTCGCAAATTGCGAGAGGCTCATTAATATTCATGAGGCTCTCTATTTGCGACCCCATTGGGAATCGCTAACAGTGTGGAAAACACTGTTGTACATCCCAAATAGCGCCTCGCAAATTGCGAGTCGCAAAAAACTCGCAATTTGCAAGGCGCTATTTTGGGCGTCGTACATCTGGCCCTACATGTCCTGGTAGTGACGAACCCCCAAATCAGTTTTTCACTACTTTGAGGCCTACCCCTCTCATAGGCTACCATTGGGAATTCCTTATTACACTTTTAAGTAGTAATTCCTGATCAGAGAGGCTTAGCATTTTCATGCCTTTGGAATGTTAATAATAGATCCTCCTTACTGGTGAAGTTGAATTTAACATTAATGTTTTTAGAAATGCCACTTTTAGAAAATGGACATTTCTCTGCACTTACTGCTCTGTGTGCCTGACAGCCTGTCTCCAATATACGTCTGGGGTGCGTGACAGCTACACTTTGCGCATTCCTTCTAGACATCCACAGGAAGGATCGGTGTGTCTGAGTACTCATCTACATACATCTGCATTCTGATGGTCTAGCCTGGGCAGGATAGAAGGAAAGGGCAAACACTTCACTTGAATACGCTGTGTCCTGTCCCCACACAAAGGACTGATTACCCACCACAGATAGTCTGGCAGAGAGGACAGGGTTTAAAGGGATACTTCTGCACTTCAGAGAGCTGCTTTGAAGTCACCCCCACATCAAAGAACCTTTAAGATATAAGTATTGGGTCTCTGACCCCCTAAAATCAGACACTACTGGACTTGTAACTGAAGGTCTACCAGAAGAACTGCTGTGCTGCTTAAAGGACTCAACTATAATTGCTGATCTGGAAGGCCTGCTTTTCTGTTTGTTGCCCTGCTGCCTGCTCCTCTCTGATTGTGCTGAAGTTGAGCTGGACTCTGCCTTCACTCCAAGTGATCTCCAATGGCTTGTTGACTTGCCTCCTGTTGCTTGAGACTCAGATATATCAATGTCTCTTACCCTGCTCCTGTGCCTGGCTCACTGAAAAGGGCCAAGATACTTGCAACAAGGATTTCAACGCAACTCCTGTCTGCATGTACCTGCATGAGTAAAAATCTGTGCATCGCCTCAGAACCAGCGCTTTGCCTCCAGAGAATAAGCATGTCGCCGCCGCTGAGATCAACGCATCCCCTTGACAGCATGGCAGAACCCAGCGCATCGTTCAACACCTATCGACTCTAGTACCCAGCTTTGGAACTGATGCATCACCTTCACTTCTTGGGGAAGATAGATGCATTATGAACCTGCAGGCCTCGACATCAATGCATTTCGCTGTGCGCGACCAAGTACTTTGTTCATCGGGGCACTATCGCGGTTGGCCTCACCTTTGACCTTGCTCTGGCTCACTGTGACCTAAACTAACATTTTTTAGAGCTACTTGCTTAAATGCGGTTTACTGCATTTATTCCTTTAAAATTAAATATCTCAACTTCTATACATTGGATTTTTTGCGTTTTGGTCTTGTTTTGTTCAGAATATAATAATCTATTTTTCTAAACCTGTGTGGAGTCTTTTTGTGGTGTATTCATTGTGTTACTGTGTGTCTGTGTTTCACAAATACTATACACATTGCCTCCTTAGATAAGCCTGACTGCTCTGACTACCAAGCTAGCAGAGAGTGAGCACGGGTTATCTTTTAGTGTGTATCTAGCTTACCCTGTCTAGAGTGGTGGTTCTGACCTGGACTGGGTGAATACCTCAGCCAACCAGGATTCCCATTTCTAACAACCTCATTATTATTAATTTGGAAGAAAAGAAGTAAAGTTAGATTCCCACATTAAGTAAGGTCATCATCAAGTGGTTTACTTATTTTTGTGTGAGAGTGGAGCGCACTGCTTAGGGAGGATAGGAAGAGGGTCAGGATCTCTGGTATATCTTTTCTTCATATTTGGAGAGAGCCTTAAGTAGGGTTTTAAAATGTGATAGGGAAGGTGTAAGAATTTCACTTACTGTGTTTCAATCAACAGTTGAATATTCCTAGGGGCAGTGGATGAGGCTGAGGGGTGGGGAGTGGGAGTGGGAGGGAAAGAGCCCTGTGATGTGGGAGGCAATGACTCCTCTTCCCATGCATCGAAACTCTATCTTCTAGGTGCTCAAAGATTTGGCTTTCTGCAGACACCCTTAGTGTGATATTGAAAATGTATCTAGGATGGGGAAAAGAAATAATATCTGTAGGGCAAGGAACCTTTCATAAAATAGTAACGAGGAAAAAGGAAATGTAGGACAGGCACAATTACTAAACCAACAGATTTATTTGACTGTTTTCTACTTATGCTACTTTTGATGATTAGTACTATTGCCTGAAGTCCCTTCCCTCTTTTTAGGATGACTGTAACTTATTGATGGTGCTCTAGTCTCAGAAAATGCTGAAAGGTTAATCTTCAGTTGGATATAATGATGGCAAATATTGTTTATTCTTTCTGTATTTGAGAATTGGTGAACACCTGCTTTTGTAGCACGCTAATGTTAAGCTGAGTACTTCACAACTTTGTACATTTAAAAAAAAAGAAAATTCCATAGTCCCAAATGTCAGAGTTGGCAAAGCAAAAAATAAAAAGAGGCAGTAAAATGGTACCTGTGCCACTCAGGGCTGCAAGAAAATTGCTTTTCAGTTGCTGCTCATGGTCTCCTTTTTGGGGCTTGCCCAACAAGAAGTGTAATTTAAATAGCAGTGATAATAATAATAATATTTGATATAATTTAATATTTAATTCCTTACATTTCTAAGTACTATCAATAACACATGCACCTTTCTCATATTTAATGGTAGGAGGCAACCTGTTAGTAAGCTGTAAAGGAAAATGCAATTTGCAATTCACTAAAGAAATTGATAAAAAAAAAATATTCTTACTTGTGAGATGTCAATGTTTTGCATTGCTTGGCTGAATTGATTTGTATTTAAAAAAAGGATTATGGCAAGTTTGTTTCCTCATGCTACCAGTTTACAGTTTTTTTTTAATTTACATTCAGCCTCCTGACTTTTACCTGTTATTGACATCACTACTTATTGCAGTGCCAGAGACTTGTGAAGAATGACCCAGGTCTGCCCTAGTAAGCCCTTAAGGTCTCTTTTGGGTGTTAGCTGTTACTTGAAAGAATGCCTTTTTGGGAATGTCTTCTCAAAAAAAGAGATCAACCGTTACAGCTGCATGTTATGCTCTGTAGTCTCCTGAACGTGTTTACTAACTAATCCCAAAAAATACTTTATTGGATGTGTTTTCTATTGGAGAATGGGCTTCCGTTAGGTTAAGATCTTTGTTGGTCTTCATACAAGCAACTGAGGCATCTTTAAGCAACCGACACATCTTTTAACAACCTCCACTCTAGATTAAAAAAAAATGGGACGAGAGAGGAGGCTGATGTGATGGTCAATCTTCTGAATGTTAATGACTTTAATTTACAGTTTACGAGTCATATGAGTCCCACAGAGATAGAATTTCTTGATATTAAACTGAGAGTATGTAATGACAAATTGGAGAACAAACTTTTCCGTAAGAAAACAGCAGGGAACAGCATTCTGCATGCAGCTAGTTGTCACCCTAAGAACCTCATCGAAAGTATTCCGTATGGGGTGTATTACTTCGAGCAAGACACAATTGCAGTTCAGAGGACAGTTTTGAGAAAGAAATGGCAGAAATGAGGAGAAGATTTATTGAAAGAGGGTATTCCAGAAAGGTGATTGAACAGGCGTGTAGTAAAGTTAGGAACACTCAAATAGAAGTGTTGAGAAAAAAGTCGATAAGGTAGATGATCAACCGGTCAGGTTCATAACGGAGTTCAGTACCCAAGCATGGGACATTAAAAAGTCTTAACAAATTTTGGAATGTCTTACAAACAGACGAAACATTGGTAAAATCAGTGGGTGATCATGCACAAGTAACCTTTAAAAGGTGTGCATCACTCAAGGATGTCCTATGCAGCAGTACTTTACAGGAAAGTCACACAAAAAGTAATGTGCAAGGGTTTTTCACTTGTAGTACGTGTAAAGCCTGCAAGTACAGCACAAACCGTAAAGAGGTCAAATTGGGTCAGAAAAAACCAGCATACACGATCAGTAGACATTTAACTTGTAACTCTGACCATTGTGTATATTGTCTAGAATGTCCATGTTCACTGTACTACATCGATAGTACTATACATAAAGCGAAAAAGCAAATTTTGGAGCATTTATGTGCTATCACCAATGAAGACAAACAATACCCAGTGGCGAGACACTTTAAAGAGAAACAGAGCAACGACACGAGTTTGCTGAAATTTTGTGTACTTGACAGAATTCCGGTACTAGAGAGAGGGGGCAGCAGGGTTCAATTGTTATGCAGATTAGAGTCTAAATTGATCATCAAATATGATACTATGTTTCCCAATAGTTTGAACAGGGACGAAGAACTGTCGGTACATTTGGGGTGAACAAGTCTGGGATACATTGCTGTTTTTCTATAATTGGAGTAGAATTTCCTATATGAATTTCAAAGAAAGTGAGTTTACAAATTTTAAGAACAAGAAGTAAAATGATCTACCAATGTTTTTTATGTTTTTGTAGGTCACACAGGGCATGAAGAATGCAAAAGAGTTTATATCTTGGGGGAGCTACCGAATAGCGGAGCTGCGGTTTTCGCCTGCTGTATGAAGGTGTAGGATCGCCACTGTATATCAGTACGTAGCCCACTGGGGCAGAATTGGACAATTATTTACAAATGAAAGTGTAATAATGCCCACTGGGGCATGACTTTCTGAATAATGTTCTTTTTGTTATTTAACATTATGTGTTTACAGTATATGGCACCTTAACCACAGTGTACTTCATTGAAAATTGGTGGATTACCAAAGTTAAACAATGCTTTATTATATTTGTTTCCATGTTACAAGATGGCCGCCAAAGTTAGAAACAGCTTGCCCTTTGAAGTCCTACCTTTATGGTGATGGTGGATCACAGGTACTTATGTGTTGTAATGGTGAATGTAAACTGACCCGTGACCAAGAAGCTGTGCTTCGAAACGCGTTGGGATAATTTTCTTTAGTTTGCCTTGAAATAAAGATATTTACGATTCATGTAATTGAGCCCTGGCTGTCTTTTTCTTAATTGAAATTTAAGATGTTTTGCTGTGGATCTAGGGGTCGCCACCCCGTCAGGGCCCGCCGTCGCAAGTGGCAAAGGAATCGGCAGCGGGAAGGGATGTATATATATATATATATATATATATATATATATATATATATATATATATATATATATATATATATATATATATATATATATATATATATATATATATATATATATATATATATATACCTTCCATGTACTTATGTATCTTTATATTTATTACGTTACTCCTAATTCAGCATCTCCAATACACCACTGTATATCTCACCCTATACCTCTTCTACCTCCACTCTCTGACTCATTCCAAACCTCATTCCACTACTCTCACCAATGCACTACCCTATTTCTCACCCTATACCTCTCTCAATATATCCTCCACCTCCACTCTTTGACTCATCCCAAATCCCATTCTACTACTATGATCTCCAAAATAACCGTTTCTAGTCACTTCCCTCATCTACCCCTCCTTGCATCATTTCAAACCTCTTTTACTATTCAGATCTCCCAATCCTTTCTAAACCCTTCCCTCCTAGACTCCTCCAATACCTCATCTCTCTCGCTTCGCTAATCCACTTCTAGAGACTCTTCCTTCCTATATCTCACCTTTAGTCATCCCAAACCTCTCAAACCTCATCCTACTGCTATGATCTCCAAATAAACACTTTCTAGACCCATCCCTCTTCTATCCCTCCACAATCATTTTCAATCCAACTAACAGACTCACATGTCCACTGCTCAAATTAATTTCAGATTTCCCTATACTATTTCACCACTAATACTTTTTGGGTTCCAGAGTTCGTGCTACTCGCTGAAAAGTGTTTCGACACCTCGTCAGGGGTAGTAAGTGCTATATAAATGCAATTGCAATCTCAATAAATAAAGCCTGACACTTGTACATCAAGGCAGTTAAAATAAAACTCTGTGACTACCTAATTGCTAAAAACAAACAAGAAAAACAGAAGTGTTCGATTAAAAATGCCCTTATACACACTGGCCTGACATGTGATTGGCTGGTGCTGTAATACTTTGGCATGCAATATAATTTTGTCCTGTACCTTTGAGCAAAATGTTACATTTTTGCATTTTATGCTACTGTTATATTATATAAAATAAAAGATATGCACATTTGTAACCTCTTGATCACCCCCAAAAATATATAGCTTGTTTTTCTCTTGTCCTGAGCAGTTTGATGTGACAATGCTTCCTGGGGCAGATTTACAAGCCCCGTGCGCCACTTTTGCGCCGCCGTTGCGTCACTTCTGTGACGCAGCGGCAGCGTAAAGCTAGCGCCATGCTGCGGGGAATTTACAACGTGACACATCTAGGGAGATGCGTCACGTCGTAAAGCCCTGCGCCACATGAAACCTGCGTTAGGTTTCATGTGGGCGTTCCGGCGCAGGGTGGGCGTTCCGGTGCTGGAACGCCTCGGAAAAGTGCCTGAGTGAAATCTACAAGATTTCACTCAGTCACTTTTCTGACCCCGCTGCGTCAAAACCTTGCGCCTGCTTGAAGCAGGCGTAAGGTGTGACGCACCATGTGGAAGATAGGCCGGGTTGGCACAGTGCTGAAGTTGCGTCGCGCCCGCGACAGAACTCCAGCACTGCGCCAACCTTACGCCGGCAGATGCGACACGCATCTGCCAATCCTTGCGCCATGGCGTGCCGCATTGTAAATGCGGCGCATCCGTGGTGGCACAACAATGGCATTGTGTGTCGCACGTTTCTTGGCGCATCCCTGCTGATTTGCAGGGATGCGCCAGGAAACGTAAATCTGCCCCTATATCTTTAGTGCAAGAAGAATATCTTCCAGCGTTGAACATACAATTCAGCAACCTGCGGTGTTGTTGCCCTATAAATACATGTTTTCTCATTGTAGATGTGCAATTTTTAACAATCCCTGAAATGAACCCACAAGCACTTTAGTAAGCCATCTCGATCGACACGCATATTATTCGCTTTGGCAGATAAGGTGGCATCTATTTAACCTACCAAATAGTTTCCATGATTGGATTTTGGTTCATTTAGAAGCACAACTTCACATCTTGCTGTACAGTAACTCTACAGCTTCGAGGCCTGGGGCAGAGGCTAGGTACAGAGAAAATCTTGTAGCAGATACATGTAAACTGATTACTTTCATTCTGCTTCAAGGCAGGCATTTAATTTGTATTTCACCATACTGCCCCTCATCATGTTTGCACCTTCAGAGCTTTTGAATTCAAATTTTTTACATAAAATGTGAAAATACAGGATTTTCTTGACCCATCTTTATGCTTAAAATGGGTTTATTTTTCATAATCCTATCAAAACATGCTAATGATGCAGGATCGGGAATGTGTGTGCTTTTTCTGCTTAATCTAAGCCAAAAGCATCAGCCAAGCTCCAAAACAACTGAACTTTCCCCACGTTAGGAGTTCAAAAAAGCTGGCAATCTCAAAACCATTGTTTTAAAATATGGAAGTTAATTAAAGATGAAATCGTAACAGAAAGTAAAACAAATATTCCACCAGATTCGTTTAGCGTTGACCATGTATTTCCATGTCTATGCAGATTCTGGTTGTGAATGAACATCTTTAGTGCAGTAAATATATAATAATTACATTGTAAAATACGTGAGTCACTGTCATTTTCTAGTAAAAATGTGCATTTTCACAATTTCTTTGTGCCGTGTTTGCTTCATGAAACTGATGCAAACCAGCGCTAAATGTTTATTTAGGATTTATCTTCCAGTGCTAAACTTTGGGGTACATTAGTGCTATTGCCATCGCAATAAAGCCACTGATCCGTATCACCATCCGGCCCGAAGCCACCCACGGATCACACAAACGCTCAGTGGAGGGTCCTCACCTTTGCCCACCCCAACCAGCAATCTCTCTGTAGCAAATTGCAACGTTGGGCTCAGCAAACCTAGTTGCTTGGGCCTCATCTCTAGACCAGCCTCTCCTGAACCCTCTGCCGACGCACCCCGATTCCATTTTTGTCCCTTTTCACCCCACTCAGGCTGTCCTCAAGCCTAGTCCCCATAGTAAGGAGCTCTCTCATATTAAAGCATGCTCTGCTCCTAGCTCCCGATATCTTGTCTCGCAGCCTCCCGCACACATTGCTGGAAGCATCAATAACACACTCACAAAGATCTTGTCCCGTATGGAACAGAAACTTGACTCACTGGCTAATGACATAGCCCACCTTAGACGTGACATCTCAAAACAGGCTGAGCTATCCAGCAACCACACCCCGAGAGTTATAAATTACCTTCTAACACTGGCTCTCCTACCACAGCCTCTAAACACTCCCCCTGGCTCTTCACTCCTTTAGGCCGTCTGTCCCACAGACCCCATCGTGCTCTCCGCACCCTATCTGATCTTGAAACCGCTGCTCTCAGCGAATCTTACCTTACTAAACCACAGACTAGGTCTCCTCAGCCCCCCTCACTATCCCAGTAATTGGGAGCACTAATAAAATCCCCTCAACCAGCAATGAACCCAGACCGCAAGCTCAACTCACTGTAGTGTAGTTCCTATTTCCCTAATAGGCTCTGCGCATTGGAATAATATGACCTATAGGTTTGACATAGGACTAAGGTCGGTATGTCCCTATCGAGTATATTAAACTTAATTACTTGTGCCAGCTAGCTCAGAGGCCACTAGAAACTCCTTGAGAACAAGAAGGGAGTAGTTTCTGGCAACCGAAAAACATGACAACTTTTGTTTCCCTTTAGAAGCGGAACATGTCTCAGAATCGTGGAAACAATAGATAACAGTTTCACTCAGTCAATCGTGCATGCTTAGTTTCTACAGAGTTACACAGAAAGGAAAGACGGGCGTTTCAATAAAAGGTTTTATTGAACAGTCTTGTTTCTCGTGTAAGAGATATGTGCTGTTATGATCACAAGACAGTATGCAAGATAAATAATGTACAGCGTAAGCAGTAGAAATAAATAATACTGCGCTAGCATTATCTTTTAGCATATATTCACGTACATAAATAACATGAGCTAAAAATGCGAGTACTCATACGATGCGTCTCTAATCTATTTCTACCCCAATGTACCTAACCTAGTCTAGGTGTAGGGAAAGGTAGAAGTAGGTGGAGTATTCTCTAGTATGGTATACTAAGAGTATGTTAAGTATAGAATGCCAAGTATGGTATGCCAAGTATGGTATGCCAAGAGTCCCTCTAGGTTCTACTCAGCTCCATACCTTGAGAATGAGAGAGGTGGGAATCTCTTGCCGGATCTGGAACTGTAACACCCCGCGAAGGGAGTCAGAACACTGGAAGCTGGATTCTTCTGCGTGCAGGAATGACAGCGTCTTCTCAGTGCGTCAGGCCGGGATATGGGCTCCTCTGAAGTCGAGGTCTCCTCTAACTTGCTTGGGCAAGGGAAGGTATATTTATACCTGGTAGGTGTCTTGGAATGTTAGCATTGACGTAAAGTCAGACAGAGGAAGACGTCAGGAATGAACCCTTAAGGTATAACGGTTCATACATAATAGATAAGTTCTTGGAGAAATCAATATTCCTGTGCTAGGGGAACTCCCGAAGCTTAAGGGTCTGGTTTCTAAGAACTCGTTGTGACGTTAGGGTGGGCGGATGTCGGTGACCATGCCTGTATTTGGAGTGCACGGGTAATGCCTAAATAAGGACAGGGATTCTATGCCTATATGAGGGCATGGCGAATTGTGCCTATATAAGGACATGATTCAGGAAAACCTATATATGGACACCTAAAGCGGAATACAACACCCACTCCACTTTTGATTGAACGATAATACTAAATGCTAAACATTTAAATGCTAAACATAAAATTGAGTACCACATGTTGCTAAAAACATTTCTAAAAGCATTTTTAAAAGAAGCTCAAAATTGTTGAAATGCAATATTTACTGTACATTTAAAGCATCGTTTCCATTCTAAGCATACAACGGAAGTAAAATGCAACGAGAATAAAACAGAAATATATACATATGACGAAATGGTTGATAAGTTCTTAAAATCAAAGCCATTGCATATCATGGAATTAAATGAAATGTTAGACAAGTAAGGTGACAATGTGTCCCTGGAAGTATTCAAAGAAGTCCGTTTTATAAGACTAGTTCTACTGTAAGCAGATTGTTCAATTGCCATGTCATTTCAAAAATTAAAAAGAAAAAGTTCAATTTCTGGGAAAAGTTCCAAGTTTTGAAAATATGAAGGCCAAATTTCAATGTTGCCCTGGTACACTGTGAGCCGAATCAAAGTCAGTGTATGGGTCTGGCGTAAACATTAGATCATCTATTTCCGTAGCCAAAATATCGTCCACCGAAGTTGGTGACATTTGCAACACCTCGTTCAGAAGGTTAATTGCACAGAGATGAGAAACATCACCTTCAGCAGAAGATGCAATGTTCGCGTCCGTTGTTACCTGTGTGCCTGTTGATCCATCTCGTACCTCAGCAGCAGCGGGAAGCGTCTGTGAGATCTCAATGAATGCCGCCATCAGGATTGGAAGCCTCTGGGGACAACACACAGCATGGGCCGTTATCGGGTCCAGCAGAGTATCGATATCCATTGGCATGACTGATGGGAGTGTTAGAGAGGTGTCTAGCACGCATTCTTCACTGCAAAACAGGCAGCGTAGACCAGGTAAGATGCAATCTTGCCAGATTGGTCTGAATGACAGGAACCACGTTGTATTAAGTTCCTGTAGACGAGGTATGCCCAAAAGCTATACTATTCGCTCACGGCATTTCCGTTCAAGGAGGGCTCTCTCCACATCGCTCAGAGTGATGTTGGCGAAGAGGCTTGCCATAGCGTAGTAGGAGGAATAGAAACAGAATTCCTGCAACAAGTGCTAGAATTAACGGCACACCACCAAACACCGAATGTGCGAAGTTTGGGATGATTCCGAGGACAACCTGGAAAGGTGCTAATAGTCCGGAACAGATGGTCTTAAATACATGTACAATTCTGCTTGTATCAGACATGTTAAAGATACGTCCTATCATTTCTACGAAATGTATAGGGCAGTTTGTACGAATTAAAGCTTGTATCTCAGTCGAAGTCCTTGCAACTTGTAGATCATAGGTTTCTTTGGCCGAGGTCAAAGGCACTGATTGTTGTATAAGCATGGCTTTCATTCTGCTTAAAGTATCAAATCGTATAAAAGAGACATTCAACGAAGGCCATAGAGGCGACTCCCTGACTGTGTCTATTGGGGCAAACAATACTTGCATACAGCAAGTGACCCTGGAGTTGACCGTTACTAGATATGGGATGCCTGGCAACATGCCACAGCAAGTCTGATCATTCAACATGAGGTAACTCCCATTAGAAAGTTGTCCAAACATTGGATTAATCACAGCAGCTGGTGTACCCTGCTGGTGGCAGGACAAATTTGCCACAGAACCGTTACAAGCCCCGTGTAAAGATATGTCCTCACAAATCAGTGAACCGCTTAGTGCACTTTCACAGTGTGTACCGCTCAGAAACACTTCACGATCCCCACTCCAACATCTAAATGTGTAAGGTAGATTCCAGGATGTCTTAATGTATTCTTTACTCAACCTTTCATATTTGTCTGCTTGCATCTGTTTAAGGCAATATTGAAACTGAAAAGTTGTCACAGGTAGACTAATTTTGCCATGAATAAGCCATTCTGTAGCTGTTTTTTCTGCCACCGTGAATAGTAATTTTTCAAGTTTTTCAATGCTCAGTACTGTATACTTTGCTCCACTTTGTGCCAGTTCGATCTGTTTATCAGTTAGATTGTATTCTGCAAACAGAGCCGTCGTGTTGATAAAACGCCAAGGCACATAGCCCGCACGCAAAGATTGCTGCGTCCAGCTTAATAACATAATAGAACACAACTGAGATTGGCCTTGCTGTAACATGGCTAAATCTTGTTCCAGTATGTCGATAGCAGAGGGTACACTACTGTCCAATGAAAAAATTCTGGAGGACAAAGTTGTTAACCCATTGTCGACCACAAAGAGAGTTTTCTCTAAATTAATACGATCAAGTTCACGTATTAGTTCTGCGGCCTCCATCTGTGACACCTTCCATGCTTCATTATAAGCAGCATAAATGCCGGCATATATGAAACGTTTTTGACGCGGTTTTGTTGGTCCAAGCAAGAATTCCCTAAGGTCTGCATCTTCTTTAAGTAAAGATAAGTGTTGTTTCACATCCTTAAGTGTAGATTTTTGCAGCCAATCGAGGCATAATTTTCCTACACTGTATGTTGTTCCTACCCCCGGATTCTGTCTTTGGACATATCGTGGGTCTAGCCTGTGAATAGTAAACCCCTGTGTGTTATTCAGGAATCTCTCTTGACAGTTGTTTGTGTCTGTGGGCCAGATCAACCATTTTCTCCAATCAGGATTTGTTCTGTTGAGTTGTAGTATGGTGTCAACTGTAACCGCTGCCTGTGTATTGTTATCACTTGCAGGTGTTGGTACAGAAGGAGTTTTCATGTCTTTGATCTTGGCTAAACCAAGGCAAGACGTTTGTTGGACTGTGTCAATCAAAAACATTATTTGTTGAGGGACAATACAGGCTCTAAATAAAGCTTCTATCCCCTGCACTTGCCAATCTTTAGTACCCCAGACAGATTTTGTGTCTATTGCGTTTTTCCACAAGTCGAAACCCTATCTAGACAGTTGGGGAATAAATGCTGCAGAGTAAATCTGTTTTGTATTAGTTAACATAATTTTCAGTCCTGTTTTGTTTACATTTTTATAGTAAAATGTTTCTGGATCAGATGTATTATATCCTGAAAAATATGGAAACTTTTTATCAAATGTTTTTGAAGTATCTTTTGGTGGTGTAGGACAATGCTCCCATTGGTTAAACATAAACACATTTCTAGGTGTTGCAGATTTATGCAAAAAATGATGACCATAGTGGTTATAGCAATACAGCTGTTCATAGTCTGATAAACCCTCTAAATATTCATTATTAGAAAATGCAGCAGATTTTTCTAGATCAAACATTAAATCATTTACAGTTTCAAAGTCCCAATCATCAGAATAGGTACTGGATGAACAAAATCACTTAGTGAAATCTTAAATAAATGTGGAATGTTCAAATGTTCCGTAGGGCCAAAGATATCGAAATCTGTTTCGTCCCACACTATACCATTCTGTATAGGAATGGCTGTGATGTTCACTGCAGACAAGTCTCTTGTTTCACGATGGGATGATTTGTGAGGTTTCAAAAGTAAGTTCACTTCTTTTCTTTCAATGTCCAAATGGATGTATCTGCTATTTATAAGCACACTCATAGTCATAACCAAAGCTAGCCAAAGCAGGAAGAAAAATATTCCAGAAATAACCCAAATTTCAATCCACGGTGAAACCAGATAAGTCTTTTTCAAAAAATGTAAAAAGTCTTGTACTTGCTGTTTTAAAAGTTTTTGATGCTGGCGACATCTCGAGCTCACTCAGATCCTCAGAAAACGTATCAAAGTTAATGAAATAGCCAGAAGCAGTTCTGTCAATTGTTGGAATTGCATCAGGATTTGTAGAAATCGCTGGAACCAGTTGATCACGTGTTACATTGGTGTAGACAGGTGTATTTGGACGAACTGTTACTTGAGTTTCAAGAGGGATGAGTTCCATAGCATTGTTGCTCAGTCCTTCATCTGTTATTGCTGAATTCTTGATGGTTATCAGTCTTTCAGTCTGAACCTCTTGGATAGTAGCGAGAGGAGTGTGTCTGCTACTAGGTCGGAGTCCACGAGGCCTACTATTTAATATTGGCCACATACTGTCGTTTGATGAGGTCGATGGACACAAATCTTTTCTCCTTTTTTCCAGCAATGGGCGGCAGAAGTACTGTTCTTGTTCCGTGTATGGCTAGGACAGGTACTGGTTGTCTGCAAGAAGGTCCAAATTCCTTCTTGTCCGCAATTTTCTCTCTGACTAGATCCCCAACTTTTGGAATCCAGACAGGCCTTGCTGGGACCGCCGGTTTTTCCCCAGTGGTGGTTGGCTGCAGGAATACGTTGCTTTGTTTCAATCTCAGTTCATTTAAGTCCTGTAAAACAGCCAAACGATCTTTGATATCAAAGGGTTTATTTTCCACCACTGTGCCTCTACATTCTAGATCGGGCACCCACATTCTTGTCCCAAATAGGACCTCATATGAAGTGACCCCCCCTTGAGAACTTCTTGGCAAATTGTTTAATGAGCGTTGGACCCCATAAAGATGTTTGACCCACCCATCACCCGAAACTAATACCCTAGCTGTTATAGACTGCTTTATGTCCCGGTTTTTCCTTTCCACAACAGAATTTCCCTCAGGATGAAACGGAGAGGAGTACCGCAATGAAACGCCCAGACTGGCCGTGGCGTCTTTGTAAGCCCGAGAGCTAAACGCAGGATCCTGGTCAGAGTGTAGCGTGCCTATTGTGTATGTGCCAATAAAGACTTGACAATCTTTTATAACAGTTCGAGCGTCAGCCGAGGGCTGAGGCCATATCCATAGGAACCTTGAGCACGAATCCACTGCGACCATGATATATTTATAGTTACCGTCCCTTTGTAAGGGACCGCAGTGGTCCAGGTAAATACAAGCTAATCGTTTGTCTGAAATTAACAGGGGTGTCTGCGCAGGACGTTTCACTGTGGAGACTTTCATCTGTTGGCATATTTCACATTCCAGAACATAGTTCTTAGTCTGCTTACTAATGCCAGGCCACCAATATCGTTGTTTAAGCAAACATACTGTTGCAGAAACGCCTGCATCGGCAGAGGCTATCCCTTCGTGTGCTGCTAGGGTTAGTCCTAATCTACGTTCCTTGTTTGGAATTACCCTATCCCCCACTCCAGGGATTCGAGCAAAAGGAACGTTGTTCGCATCAATTACATAAGAGTACTTGAGTGGAAACTTTTTGGGTAATGCTGCACCACTGCCTTTGCTCGTAGCATTGACAGCCAACATTATCTCACTGTCTATTCTCGTTTTTGAACCAGTGATCGCAGCTACGGAAGCCGTCTGAACAGCCCCCTTTGCGGCTTCGGCAGCCAATGAATTCCCTGCAACGTGAACGCCATCACGTTGATGACTCAGTGTGTGTATCACGTAAGCCTTTGGTAGTTTGCTTTTTAACTGACTACTTGTTCCCAAAGCGTTTTATGCTTTATTATGCCACCTTTTGCATCTTTGAACCCATTTTCAAGCCAAGTTTGTATATATTCATTATACGACTGCACACAGTAGAAAGAATCGCACACTATGAGTGTGGGGATTTCTCGATCTGTACTTTCAAGTGCCAGTTTGAATGCTTGTAGTTCAGCTCGCTGAGCTGTACAATCTCCTAGAGATTGGGTTTTTGTGACCATAGGTCTGAAGTTGCCATCGTGCATGCGACGTTTAACGATTGCGCACGCTGCACTGTAAGCTTACTTACTCCCTGTTGCGGGTTGTGCGGATCCGTCAGTGTAAATTATAAATTCGTACTGATCGAGAGGCAGAATCTCAGTGGGCAGAGGACATTCATGTTCATATTGCAGGAACGCTTGTGTTTTTAAATCAGGATCAAAAACATATTCAACATCTGTTGCAGCAAGAGAATTAACCCATTGTATCCATCTAGGATGTAATGCTTTAGCATTTGGAATGGTCGCTTTAGTTACCGCCTCTAGAGCCGGTACTTGGGTTACGACAATAATGCGTTTCCCTTGGGCTAGAGCTCTTTCTTTTGCTACTGCAGTTTGAACTGCTGTCAGTATTTTTTCAGTTGAAGTGAAGCGCATTTCTGCTTGTGTATACAAATGTGATTTGTATGCATTTGGTACTTTTTCACCCTTGTTAAATGTTAAGTAGGTGAATCCGCACTGACCCGAAATTATTCGTATCACTAAATTGCGTTGACTTACGCGTGTTTGTAAGTGATTTGTTGCTAACATGTTAGCTTGGAGTGAACGCAAGATTTCTGTGTGTTCCTGTGTCCAGTTTTTGATTGAAAAATAGGGTTTGATTAATGCGTAGAGAGGTTTAACCCTTTCTGCGTAATTTAGAATGTAAGTTCTTCCAAAATTTAGGAAACCCAAGATGGATTGTAAATTTTTCAGCGTTTGAGGAGGTTGGAGCAGCGCACACCTTTCTAAAAAGTTGGCTGCCAAGCTCTTGCCTTCACTTGAAAGCTCATATCCTAGGAAAAGGACATTGAGACGGGCAATTCTGGATTTTTTAAAGTTGAATTTATAGCCTTCAGAGGCGAAGCCCAATATAATGGTGCTCACCCTGTTCAAGTGTTTGTCCAGGTCATCATCTGTCAGATAGATGTCATCGACATATGACAATGCCTCATTATCATAAATTTGTAGTAACTCCGTTACCCTCGCTGAGAATAACCCCGGGCTGTTCTTGAACCCTTGTGGGAGTCGACAAAATTGACGCTGGGTCCCCATTATTGAGAAAGCTGTTAAGTACCTGCTTTCAGGTGCTATGTTTTGACAAAAGAAACCATTTGAGATGTCTAATGTGGTTTTATATTTTTACGCACAATGTTATTCATTAATGCTGTACTATGTGCATTTTGTACTGCAAAAGTTTTTGAACAAGTGTTTAAGTGTCTGTAATCCAAAACTAGACGATAGATGTTGTCTGGTTTGGAGACAGGAAACAAAGGATTGTTCATTGAAGAGGTGCATGTTTCAATCACCCCTTGGTATTCAAGTTGATCTAAGATCTCCCTGACCTGTTTTTTAGCTTCTTGCTTTATTGGGTACTGCCTTTGTGCAGTAGGTTCATTTTTTAGATGTATTTTATGGTGAGGTGAGTCCTCATCCCATCCTACATGATTTTGTATAATGCTGGGGCCTGGGCAACTGCCCATTTCCTGGCATAAGTATATTTTAGGTGAATTGGAATATGGTTAGAGAAGGCAGGCATAATAATGTCCTCGCCATGTGGGCACTCCCTGACAAATTGTGGTGGGCAGTCTTTTTCTGCTAGAAGTATGTCATAACCCCTTGAAAGTTTTTCCCAAAAGAGTGCTTTCACCTGTCTAGGTATGTGTCCCTCCATCCGGAGTGTTATTTCATATAACTTTTGTGGAGTACTAACCCTGGTGTCTACAGTCTCGACTGTGATGTACTCATTCAAGTCCACTATCTCCAGAAGTTCCTTCAGGTTCTGGCGAGCTATTGTGACTTCTGCTGCACTGTCCAGCATTGTCTGAGCCCATTCTCCGTTCTTGAGTTGTGTTCTCAGTATCCTCGGCATGTCTGACCTTCAGACCTGCTACCTTCTTTTTTGAGAATTGAGGTTTAGATTTACTTTTCGGAACGTGTTTGTCGTCTTTCGATTTCACGCGTTCTTCTCTATGTTCTGACCGTCCTCTTCTTTCTGATGTCTGTGACGAGATCTGAAAGGTACGAGAGGAACGTGTATCAGTATCTTGATACCTGTCAGGCTTTCTTAAATTATCCCTATTCCTGAGGTTATACCTCCTTTCAGAGGGCTCCTTTTGAGGAGACCTACCTCGGGATTGAGAACGTTTCTCGTTTGAATTTTGTTTATTAGTGTCCCACTTCTTTTTAGAAGATGTAGGAGATTGTTTAATAGAGTCCTTTTCAGGACTTTCAGATAGTTTTGACTTCAATGGTCTTCCACCCAAACTATCTCTGCCTAATTCTGCATAAGATTGTTCTATTATTCTGGGTAGTTCTGTTTGATGTTCTGTAACATCGAATTCCCTTAATCATTGGCGGATCGCCACTGCTGCTGCCTCCCCTTTAATATTAGGTAATATTATTGTTGAGACCTGGTCGAACTTTTTCAGTAATTTCATACCTAAATTCAGAGCAGGTTCTGCCCCGTATTAGTTTTTAATTTGTTTCAGGACATCAGGTATTACCGCAATTGACGGAACACCATGTGTTTTAGTATAGATGGCAGCAAAGACTGAGCCCCAAGTGGTGCAGTCTTCAAGTTGTGGTGTGATCCCCATCGGTAAACAGATTGTTAGGATTCTGTGTTTCTCATACGGGCTAGTATTTGGAAATACTGCTTCTATTTGAGCAATTTTTTGAGCTATCCAGAATGGAATTTGCTCACGTTTTGTGGGCATTTTTCCCATGACTGCTTATAGAGTCTGTGGTGTAATTTTTTGTGTATTACCCTGTTGAGGAGTTTGATTTGGAATGGTTAATGGTGGTTGGACTGTGAAAGTCCGCATGACATATTGGACTAATTGTCTGTAAATTTTTATTAACTCTTGTATTTGAGTAAGTAGTTCCTCGTCTGACATTATATCGAGGTCAGGATGAGGAGTGTAGCTGGCTAGAATCGGCCATGTTGCTCCTGGTCTACCTAGTGGACCGAGCCTGGTAATGTTTCTGTGATGTTTTAGGGCGCCTTTAAACCAGAGCTGATGCTCCTGGTATGTTACTGGAATTTCAATTTCTTCGAAAGGAATATATTCCTCTGGTAGTTCATCTTCTTTGTAGAAGTGAAACAGTCTTGTTACTGAATTTGATTCAGGAAATATTACCCATGAATAGAATACCTCTGTCTGAAAGGATTTGTGTGCCTCTATCACGAAAACTGCTCTACCGCCTCTTGGTGGTAGGCCATGTTTCATAAGTTTTAGAGTGATGGCTCTTCTTAAGTTTGGATGGATGTCTATAACACCCTCCTCAGGTTCATTTAAACCTGTAAAGTTTAAAACTGCGTATGGCTGGGTCAGCCGCAGCTCCACCGGTGTCGGCGGCATTGTCCCCGTTTATGGACATTTGTTTTTAAAAAAATGTAGAACAAGTTTCAAGGAAACAAAAGATTAGGTGCACAATATTTTGGAACACTGTATCCGTCAACATTGAGCAAACCAAACAACTAATATAAAGGGTGCTTCCCTATTTAGTTATGGCGGATATTTAACCCTACCCATTCTTATGGAGTATGTGAGTAGGGGTTTCTGAGAAAAGCACGACTGAGTTACTCAGTATCTAGCGTTAAATTACTGCCTTACCAAATCGTTGGGCGCCATGTAGTGTAGTTCCTATTTCCCTAAAAGGCTCTGCGCATTGGAATAATATAACCTATAGGTTTGACATAGGACTAAGGTCGGTATGTCCCTATCGAGTATATTAAACTTAATTACTTGTGTCAGCTAGCTCAGAGGCCACTAGAAACTCCTTGAGAACAAGAAGGAGTAGTTTCTGGCAACCGAAAAACATGACAACTTTTGTTTCCCTTTAGAAGCGGAACATGTCTCAGAATCGTGGAAACAATAGATAACAGTTTCACTCAGTCAATCGTTCATGCTTAGTTTCTACAGAGTTACACAGAAAGGAAAGACGGACGTTTCAATAAAAAGGTTTTATTGAACAGTCTTGTTCCTCGTGTAAGAGATCTGTGCTGTTATGATCACAAGACAGTATGCAAGATAAATAATGTACAGCGTAAGCAGTAGAAATAAATAATACTGCGCTAGCATTATCTTTTAGCATATATTCACGTACATAAATAACTAACCCTGGGCGTAGTTCGCGTAGTAGCGCTACGCGTAGCTACGCGAAGTGCACTTCGCACTACGCAATGAGAAACCTGACCTCCCCGCGTTGAGAATCTCGCCGGGAGGTTTATTTTCCACGCTCGCGATCGGCAACATGATGTTGCTGATCGCGAACGAGGAAAAAGTCTGGCCGGGAGGTCATTTTGCTCGCTCGCGGTCGCCAACTTGACATTGAGGACCGCGAGCAAGCAAAAAATGCCCGCTACGCTACGCGTTTTTGCACTGTGCTACGTGCAATTCGCGTAGCGGGTAGTTGCGCAAACTACGCAAACTACGCGAGCGTAGCATAGTTTTCCGCCCAGGGTTATAAATAACATGAGCTAAAAATGCGAGTACTCATACGATGCGTCTCTAATCTAGTTCTACCCCAATGTACCTAACCTAGTCTAGGTGTAGGGAAAGGTAAAAGTAGGTGGAGTATACTCTAGTATGGTATACTAAGAGTATGTTAAGTATAGTATGCCAAGTATGGTATGCCAAGTATGGTATGCCAAGAGTCCCTCTAGGTTCTAGTGAGCTCCATACCTTGAGAATGAGAGAGGTGGGAATCTCTTGCCGGATCTGGATCACTAACACCCCGCGAAGGGAGTCAGAACACTGGAAGCTGTATTCGTCTGCGTGCAGGAATGACAGCGTCTTCTCAGTGCGTCAGGCCGGGATACGGGCTCCTCTGAAGTCGAGGTCTCCTCTAACTTGCTTGGGCAAGGGAAGGTATATTTATACCTGGTAGGTGTCTTGGAATGTTAGCATTGACGTAAAGTCGGACAGAGGAAGATGTCAGGAATGAACCCTTAAGGTATAACGGTTCATACATAATAGGTGAGTTCTTGGAGAAATCAATAGTCCTGTGCTAGGGGAACTCCCGAAGCTTAAGGGTCTGGTTTCTAAGAACTCGTTGTGACGTTAGGGTGGACGGATGTCGGTGACCATGCCTGTATTTGGAGTGCACGGTTAATGCCTAAATAAGGACAGGGATTCTATGCCTATATAAGGGCATGGCGAATTGTGCCTATATATGGACATGATTCAGGAAAACCTATATACGGACACCTAAAGCGGAATACAACATCACCACCATTCAAACTATTCCTGCCTCCAGGGAAAATGTCCAGCCCTCTCTCTTGCAAGCTCCTCAACTGTAGATCAGCAGCCAAACATGCTACTGATATCGCTGAATATATCCTCAGGGAAGAAATAGATATAGCTTTCCTCATTGAATCCTGGCTAAATGAACACGCCACCTTAATTCTCGACCTGCTTACCCCTCCCGGGTATACTATCATCAGACAGGACAGACCTAAAAGGTCTGAGGGAGGTCTAGCCATAATTCACAAAATAGGAATCTAACTCTCGACGTTAAATAAGGCAAAATACTCGACCTTTGAATACCTTGGGGCAAAACTTATAACCAAAGACTCGCATCCTATCAAATTCCACACCATCCACCATCCTCCTGGTGACCGAGCACTCTTCGCAGAAGAGTTCTCAGACCTTATTACTCGGTTCACCTTAACTGACACAAAGGATGTGTACCTGGGCGAGTTCAACATTCATTGGAATAACACAGAAGACACCTCAGTGCGACCACTTACGAACCTTTTGGATCTTAATGACCTAAATCAATTCTGCAATTAACCAACACACATCAAAGGCTCCACCCTAGATGCAATTATCTCTAAAAATGACCTGATCTCCATCAGCTCCATATCACTTATTGATTGGTCAGACCACCATCTAATTCTTTTCAATATCAATACCACAGTCAGACCCCTCCCCGATGTTACTAAGAAACCTAAGCAATTAACCAAAAATATTTAACTTGTCCCAATTCTTGAACTTGAATCCAAGATTCTTGAACAACTACAGCATCCCCCCCTCTTATACACAGCTGAAGCGCTCACTTCACACTACGACTCATCAATCTCGGTTGTTCTCGATCAAGTGGCACCCATCCAAACTAAAACAACTGAGAGCTACTAAATCAAAATCATGGTTTATTTTCAGATCTCAACAATGAAAGAAGAAAAGTCAGACAAGCAGAAAGGTCTTGGAGACAAAACCCCTCGACTACTCACTTAGCTCTACTTAGAACTACAAGGCTATCATACAAAATACACATCTTTAGAGAAAAAGCCTCCTTCTTCTGCAACCAACTGGATCGTGCAAAAAATAGACCCAGGGAACTCTTTACCATTGTGAAAAGACAAACCACGTCTGACCCCCCTCTTGCTTTAATTGCCACTAATGAACGATGTGAAGAAATTGCTTGCTTTTTCTCTGACAAAGTCGCCAAAATTGAGCAATCCTTCTTACAAGTCTCCTCTCTGTCCTCCGTCCTTACCTCCCTCTCCGACCCACCTCCCCTCACGACAGTTCCTCCTCCAGTTCCCATTGCTGACCAAACGACCCCTAAAGGTACTAACGACTACCTTAATCACTCCAAACTGAGAAACAGCGCCAACTGGTCTGACTTCAATCCCTTGACGGAAAAGGAAGTCTTCAATATAATCAGGAATCTAAAGCCATCGGTCCACACAAATGACCCCCCTCCCATCCACGATGGTGAAAAATCCCAACCACATCATCGCCCCGTTTTGGACTCTAATCATCAACACATCTCTCACCACGGGCTGTGTACCGATCTCTCTCCAATGAGGACAAATCACACCCATTCCCAAAAATCCCAGGGCTGACCCTAACGATCTCAACAACCTCAGAACTATCTCAAACCTCCCGTTCCTAGCCAAAACATTGGAGAAATGTGTCTTACAGCAACTTAATCATCATATATGAAAATTCACCCTTCTGGACACTTTCCAATCCGGGTTCAGAAAAGGCTGCAGTACTGAAACAGCCATGCTCAATATATCTGATGACATTCACAGATCCCTAGACGAGGGAGAAGCTTGCCTACTTATCCTTCTTGCAAAAAGAACAATTGATGGACAGAATGCAGAACAATATCTTACATTCGCCCATGTACAGAGATTTGTGCCTAAATCCATTGTTTTTTTGCTCACCATGCCATTCCAGTTTGAACCCAGCCATATGGAAATCAGTCTTGACCCTGCGCCCAATGGGAACAGTCCAGCCTGAACTGCCAGGCCAGGTCCTCCCTGGACTGGAAACTAGCATGCTAGGTCCGGTTTCGGGGTTTCACCCCTCATCAGCCAGGATAGCTTGACTCCAGTGGCATGGAGAGCACGGGACCCACGTCTGGGCATTCCCGTCCCACTCGGGGTGACAAAGGCAAAAAGAACAATTGATGGACAGAATGCAGAACAATGTCTTACATTCACCCCAGTACAGAGATCTGGGCCTAAATCCATCGTTTTTTTGCTCACCATGCCATTCCAGTTTGAACCCAGCCATATGCAAATCAGTCTTGACCCTGTGCCCAATGGGAACAGTCCAGCCCGAACTGCCAGGCCAGATCCTCCAAGCATCCTAGGACCGGTTTCGGGGTTTCACCCCTCATCAGCCAGGATATCTTGACTCCAGTGGCATGGAGAGCACAGGACCCACGTCTGGGCATACCTGTCCCACTCAGGGTGACAAATGCAAAAAGAACAATTGATGGACAGAATGCAGAACAATGTCTTACATTCACCCCAGTACAGAGATCTGGGCCTAAATACATCGTTTTTTTGCTCACCATGCCATTCATATTTGAACCGAGCCATATGCAAATCAGTCTTGACCCTGCGCCCAATGGGAACGGTCTAGCCCGAACTGCCAGGCCAGGTCCTCCCTGGACTGGAAACAAGCATCCTAGGACCGGTTTTGGGATTTTACCCCTCATCAGCCAGGATAGCTGGACTCCAGTGGCATGGAGAGCATGGGACCAACGTCTGGGCATACCCATCCCACTCGGGGTGACAAATGCAAAAAGAACAATTGATGGACAGAATGCAGAAAAATGTCTTACATTCACCCCAGTACAGAGATCTGGGCCTAAATCCATTGTTTTTTTGCTCACCATGCCATTCCAGTTTGAACCCAGCCATATGCAAATCAGTCTTGACCCTGCGCCCAATGGGAACAGTCCAGCCCGAACTGCCAGGCCAGGTCCTCCCTGGACTGGAAACAAGCATCCTAGGACCGGTTTCGGGGTTTCACCCCTCATCAGCCAGGATAGCTGGACTCCAGTGGCATGGAGAGCACGGGACCCACGTCAGGGCATACCTGTCCCACTCGGGGTGACAAATGCAAAAAGGACAATTGATGGACAGAATGCAGAACAATGTCTGAAAGATGGATTAAACCCAGATCCCAGATCCTTGTGACTGGGGGTGAATGTTTGCATTGTCTAGCATTCCGTCCATCGATTTTTTTTTTGCATATGTCACCCTAAGTGGGAAGGGTATGCCCAGACATGGGTCCCGCGTTCACTACACAACTGGAGTCAAGCTAGCCTGGCTGATGAAGGGTGATACCCTGAAACCGGTCCCAGGATGCTTGTTTCCGGTCCAGGGAGGAACTGGCTTGGCAGTTTGGGCTGGACTGTTCCCATAAGGAACAGGGTCAAGACTGATTTGAATATGGCTGGGTCCAAACTGGGGTGGTGTTGTGAGCAAAAGAATGATGGATTAAACCCAGATCCTTGTGACTTGGGGTGAATGTTTGCATTGTCCAGCATTCCGTCCATCAATTGTTTTTTTTGCATATGTCGCCCTAAGTGGGAAGGGTATGCCCAGACGTGGGTCCCACTCTCACTACACCACTGGATTCAAGCTAGCCTGGCTGATGAAGGGTGATGCCCTGAAACCGGTCCCAGGATGCTTGTTTGCGGTCCAGGGAGGACCTGGCTTGGCAGTTCAGGCTGGACTGTTCCCATAAGGAACAGGGTGAAGACTGATTTGCATATGATTGGGTCCAAACTGGGGTGGTGTGGTGAGCAAAAGAATGATGGATTAAACCTAGATCCTTGTGACTGGGGGTGAATGTTTGCATTGTCCAGCATTCCGTCCATCAATTGTTTTTTTTTGCATATGTCGCCCTAAGTGGGAAGGGTATGCCCAGACGTGGGTCCTGCTCTCACTACACCAGTGGATTCAAGCTAGCCTGGCTGATGAAGGGTGATGCCCTGAAACCGGTCCCAGGATGCTTGTTTCCGGTCCAGGGAGGACCTGGCTTGGCAGTTCGGACTGGACTGTTCCCATAAGGAACAGGGTCAAGACTGATTTGCATATGGCTGGGTCCAAACCGGGGTGGTGTGGTGAGCAAAAGAATGATGGATTAAACCCAGATCCTTGTGACTGGGGGTGAATGTTTGCATTGTCCAGCATTCCGTCCATCAATTGTTTTTTTTGCATACTTATCCTTCTTGACCTATTGGCGACGTTCGATACTGTTAATCACCCAGCCCTACTTGAATCTCTGAAGTTTCGCTTCGGCATCAATGGCACCATCTTAAAATGGTTTACATCTTACCTACAACACCATTCGCAACAAATCAAAATCAACTCATGTCTATCTAAACCCACACGGGTCAATCTTGGAGTGCCGCAGGGCTCAATTCTATCCCCCTCCCTTTTCAATCTCTTCATGGAACCCCTTACGGTCATCTTGAAGCAGGCAGGGATCAAATATCACCTATATGCTGATGACACACAACTTTACTACAAAATCAAATCACCCAGTGACATTCGACATCTTAATGCCACACTGCTCAAGTTACAATCCTGGTTTTGCTCTAATCACCTAAAGCTAAACTCCATCAAAACTGAAGTAATTCTATTCTCCCCCAAAAGCAACCACCTTCCAATCCAAGAATGGCTCAACGACCTGAACGGCTTAAATTGCTCTCTCACTCTATCCAACTCCGCAAAGTCCCTTGGCTTCTTCCTGGACAAAAGCATCTCAATGAAAGAACACATCAAAAATTCAGCAGAAGGAGCGCTGTACTCACTAAACAACATCACGAAAATTAAACTTTTCATTCCCGCTGATGATTTCAAGATTGTGGTGCAATCTTTGGTCCTTACCAAACTAGACTATGGTAATGCCATTCTCACTGGGATGCCGAAATCTCCCCTCGCCCCCTTAGATCAGTTCTTAACTTGGCAGCCTGGCTCATTTCAGACGTCAAACAATTTGAACACATCACTCCTACCCTCAAGAGCCTAAACTGGCTTCCCATCAAAGGATGATGTACTTACAAGATTGCCTGCATCATCCATAAAGCACTTCACTCACACACTCCCAACTACCTAGAAAACAAGCTAATGAAAGCTGGGACCACCAGATCTTTGAGAAGCTCTAACGCTCTTTTACTCATACCTCCCAATCTAAAGAAATCAGCAACCAAGTCTCGCTCTTTTTCCGGAAATGCTCCGAGCATATGGAACTCTTTACCTTGTGACCTTCGATGCAACCCCTACTTCCCTAGCTTCAAAAGAAACTTGAAACAACTCCTACTCAACAAATACTTTAACTCCTAGATTATTGACCTTAGTTAATTATCACGTGTACAGATCTAGTCCCTACGATCATAGTCGGCTGTTTATCTGTTTATGCTGTCTATTAGATCCTCGAAAATTGCTTCTCTTGTTTTTGGTACTGCTTTTATTTTATTTGATGTTTACTATTTTCTATTTTGAATTCTCGCCTCGTTTGTGTTTATGTGCCTGATTTACTGTATTTTCTGTTCACGATTTTGTAAAGCACTCTTATACCTCCGGGTCTAGCATGCGCTATATAAAACTTATAAATAAATAAATATGGGTCGTACATGGGTGTTTCCATGCAACCAGCCTTGGTTTTTGGTGCAAGCCCTATCTGACTAATATTTATAGACAGGGCTTTGCACCAAAAAATAACACCTCTTTGACGCTGGAGTTAAAATGGAGAAATGTTTGTATTTCCCTAAACTGATCCAGCGTTTTCTGGGCCCACTTTCTTACCATTGGTCCTCCAATGGACTTTTTATTTTCCACCTGAGAGGTGATAGGAGTTAACATTTACATCAATCAATTTCAATTGACAGTGTAACCCATTTCGCTACACAATAAGGACCAGGGATCAGTAGCTAGAGTTAAGAATGTTTATTACAAATTAAGAATCAAGTTAAGATACACGACTCTTAGCACCATGCTATGAAGTTACAGAGTAACAACGGGAAAGACCAACTTCTGAAAACATTTGAGGCAGACGAATATTAGGCAAAAAAGAAGTTCAGTCACACAATACAAAAGCTTAACGATACAATTTGATGCTCAGAGAAGAGTCTCAGGTTTTCTCGCCTATACATTAGTAAATCTAAATCACCCAAGTAAAATCCAAGCTAAGAGGATGGTTTTAAAGTCTAAAGGATCTCAAAAATTAGGAAATTCCATAAAGGGAAACAGAACTAGGCAAGGAAAATAAGTAGGAAGCTGTCAGCATTGCAGATGCTACGTCAAGAGTCTTCTTGGGCCAGTGAATAAGTGTTAGCCTAAGCCACCCTCAGCAAAGAATCAAAAGAAGCATAGAGGTCTGACCCTCTCAAAGTCCAAAGGAAAGTGCTCTAGGGGTCTGAAAAGGTTCTGAAGAGAATCTGAAGGGATCTGCTCTCCAACGGTGTGAACACTGAGATATAACATACAAGAGTCTCCTAGGTCACACCGCTTTGCACACATCATCAGGGATCCATTGTCTTTCTCGACTTCTCACATTGTAGACTGCAACCTTCTCAAAGTATCTCACACTGGACATAGGAACAACATTGTCTTCTCACACACAGGCCGAGTTTAAACATTGCTGAGTAGGCCTTTCAGTTAATGCTCTAACTCTCCATGTTCTTTCGTCAAGGTCTTCTTCTCAAGTTTTCTCTCTATCACTAGTACAGTAATGTATCTATTCTTCAACTAACAATGCATGTGAATACCTACAAGAAATGTCATGTTAGCAGAAAATGAAAAATACTATTTTATGCAGCAATGAATATGAATGGCCAGTATATTAGATTCATATTACATAGAGCATACAGAAACATCTTAAATGTATATATGTAAGTGTCTCTAGGAATTAAGTTTTCAGGCAATATATGAATCATTAGTGCACACATTACATAAACGTTTGTTGTTTCTAGGTTAATCACATTCCACAAATTTCAGGATGGTTTATATTCACTCATCTAAACAGTAAATGTCAATAAAAGAATTAAGGCACACATTATGAAAATCGATTTCATCTTATGCTGAGTACATATCTACTAAGCAAGGATGGTCTATTAATATCTTATTTGATTCCGTTAAAGCACATAGTTTAAGTACATTCATTAATCCTACAGTAAATGCTCTTTGGAAATAATATCAAGTACAACACTTATTTTATTATCATTAGACCATAAAAGAATCATGTGCTAAATGCACATTCATGTAATGTATCTGTTATGAAATTGTGACGTATTTGTGATGGGTAAAGGGTTGGCAAAATTGCACGGTACCAAAAAGTTTGTGAAATGCATGTGGGAAGCACTGCACAGCACACTTCCAAAGAGAGAAACTTTTAAAGTTTGTCTAATCATAGTGTTTTGTACTGAAGGGTACAGTTCCAGTAAAAATCGTCTGCTAGACATCAAGCACATACCTTTGCACAATGGTGCAGAGGTGTATTCATGGTGCTAGGCAGACTGATTGCACACCAGCGCGAGGGAAGGGGTAGGAGCACCATATCTCTTTATATATGGCTCTGTCCTGCTCTCCTCCTCTCATGCAATGGAACTGCATTGCTTAACAACTTTGTAAATCCGCCACATGAGTTTTAAGATTGAAGATTTTAAAATTTAAATTAACAGTTTTTGATGATTGTTAAAAAACAATTTTAATATATTATGTTTTATCAAGGGTGTTTTGTTTGTATAGCTCATTCCTCCCTCTCTCCAATCCATCTTTTTTATCCTTCTATCCTCAACACCTTCTGCCACTCAAAAATAGTCCTTACTCTCTCCATTATTCCACCTCTTTCCTTCTTCCTTTGTCTTTCTCCCTGACTAGATACAAGTACTATTGTGTTAGAAATCATCTTAAACGTCAGCCCTGATGTTTATAAAACATTTTGTAGAAAATATGGCATAACTTAAATCGACATTCATACAAGAGGTTATGTGAGCAAAAATATTCAAACCATTAACCTGAGGCTTGTGTGGTTCTTGCTACTCAATAGATGTAACCTAATATATTCTAAAGGTGCTCACAAATTATACTTCAACATCTTTAAAGAATCATTTTCTCTCTGTACTCATGTCACAGAAGGAAGAAAATACCGCTTTTATTAAGGTATTTCAATGTTTATTTTCCATGAAGCATATCTACAAAGAGGCAGCTGTAAAAGTAGACTTTTTGATATCAACAACAATGGAGCAAGAGTTTATTTATTAGGGTAACTTCATGCATGCACAATGAAACACTCCGGAGTGGCCAATTGATCATTGCTGCGTCAATTTTTTTTTAACCTTTCCCACCCTCCCATAGGAGTTTGAAACTCAATCCATCTTGCTGTGTGGGGTAACTGAGGACTAATGTGAAAGAAGCTGGCATGTTAGGTCTCCCAATAGCCTTCTCTGCCTCAGTGTGGGGAGGATTGGCAAGTTTCAAAAAATGTACCCTAAGTACCCCCAATATCTTTCATAATGGAACCCTCTGCTGTCCTGTCGAGGGAAGTTGTTGACTATTGCTCACTTTGCCACTGGATTCAAGATAGCCTGGCTGATGACGGCTGTAAGCCAGAAACCGGTCCCAGGATGCTTGTTTCCGGTCCAGGGAAGACATGGCTTGGCAGTTCGGGCTGGACTGTTCCCATGAGGCACAGGGTCAGACTGATTTGCATATGGCCATGTCTGAACTGGGGTGGCGGAGTGAGCTAAAGAATGATGATGGATTAAACCCAGATCAGTTGACTGGGGGTGAGTGCTTGCAATGTTCAACACTCCGTCCATCATCCCCTTTGGTTTTGCTATGTTCGCCCTAAGTTGGCAGGGTATGCCCAGACATGGGTCCCTTACTCACGTTGCTTCTGTATTCAAGATAGCCTGTCTGATAACGGCTGTAAGCCAGAAACCGGTCCCAGGATGCTTGTTTCTGGTCCAGGGAAGACATGGCTTGGCAGTTCGGGCTGGACTGTTCCCATGAGGCACAGGGTCAGACTGATTTGCATATGGCCATGTCTGAACTGGGGTGGCAGAGTGAGCTAAAGAATGATGATGGATTAAACCCAGATCAGTAGACTGGGGGTGAGTGCTTGCAATGTTCAACACTCCGTCCATCATCCCCTTTGGTTTTGCTATGTTCGCCCTAAGTTGGCAGGGTATGCCCAGACGTGGGTCCCTTACTCACGTTGCCACTGGATTCAAGATAGCCTGGCTGATGCCGGCTGTAAGCCAGAAACCGGTCCCAGGATGCTTGTTTCCGGTCCAGGGAAGACATGGCTTGGCAGTTCAGGCTGGACAGTTCCCATGAGGTACAGGGTCAGACTGATTTGCATATGGCCATGTCTGAACTGGGGTGGCGGAGTGAGCTAAAGAATGATGATGGATTAAACCCAGATCATTTGACTGGGGGTGAGTGCTTGCAATGTTCAACACTCCGTCCATCATCCCCTTTGGTTTTGCTATGTTCACCCTAAGTTGGCAGGGTATGCCCAGACGTGGGTCCCTTGCTAACTTTGCCACTGGATTCAAGATAGCCTTGCTGATGACGGCTGTAAGCCAGAAACCGGTCCCAGGATGCTTATTTCCGGTCCAGGGAAGAAATGGCTTGGCAGTTCGGGCTGGACTGTTCCCATGAGGCACAGGGTCAGACTGATTTGCATATGGCCATGTCTGAACTGGGGTGGCGGAGTGAGCTAAAGAATGATGATGGATTAAACCCAGATCAGTTGACTGGGGGTGAGTGCTTGCAATGTTCAACACTCCGTCCATCATCCCCTTTGGTTTTGCTATGTTCACCCTAAGTTGGCAGGGTATGCCCAGACATGGGTCCCTTCCTCACGTTGCCACTGGATTCAAGATAGCCTGGCTGATGACGGCTGTAAGCCAGAAACCGGTCCCAGGATGCTTGTTTCCGGTCCAGGGAAGACATGGCTCGGCAGTTCGGGCTGGACTGTTCCCATGAGGCACAGGGTCAGACTGATTTGCATATGGCCATGTCTGAACTGGGGTGGCGGAGTGAGCTAAAGAATGATGATGGATTAAACCCAGATCAGTTGACTGGGGGTGAGTGCTTGCAATTTTCAACACTCTGTCCACCATCCCCTTTGGTTTTGCTACGTTCGCCCTAAGTTGGCAGGGTATGCCCAGACGTGGGTCCCTTGCTCACTTTGCCACTGGATTCAAGATAGCCTGGCTGATGACGGCTGTAAGCCAGAAACCGGTCCCAGGATGCTTGTTTCCGGTCCAGGGAAGACATGGCTTGGCAGTTCGGGCTGGACTGTTCCCATGCGGCACAGGGACAGACTGATTTGCATATGGCCATGTCTAAACTGGGGTGGTGGAGTGAGCTAAAGAATGATGATGGATTAAACCCAGATCAGTTGACTGGGGGTGAGTGCTTGCAATGTTCAACACTCCGTCCATCATCCCCTTTGGTTTTGACTATTGAGACCTCCCATACTGATCAAGGGGTGGTTACCTTATAATCTGAAATAACGTAAAATAAACAAGCCCTCTTTCTTTTTAGTGGGTACCAAAGAACACTGCTTGTTGACTTTAATAGAAAACATAAAATTTAGAATACAGTCATTTAGTGTAGGGTAAGCTCCGCTCATGGTACGGTATCATGTAGTGGGATGGTGGGGGTCAATCTGCTGTGGTGGGTTCAGTTTACCCAGGACATGGCTCCGGTGCTGAAGAAGAAATTAATCTATGGATCTCAACCCACATCAGTATAAGAATCTTCCCAAATCAAAAATAGCTTCACTATTCTAGACCAAGGGGCCAATGACAATATCGGTCGGAGTTGCCTCCGACCGACATCGTCACCTCCGGTCGGCTGTTCCGACCACCTGATTACGATGCAACCGAACACTCCCATTTCTTTATGGGAGCTTGTGCTACATCCGTAAACCAGCCGTAATACAGGCTCCCATGAAGAAATGGATGTGTGTGTAAAATCCTGCACCCTGTGGCAGGCACCCAATGGTGCCTGCCACACAGTGCAAGGATTTACAGGGGGCACCCTAGGTACCACATCGGCCACCAACCGTAGGCAGTTGAGGCAAGGGGGCCATGCTCGGGGCTCCCAAAGTCGCTTTCCGACAGCCTTTCCGTGTCGGAAAGGCCGGCACGGAAAGGCTGTCAGAAACCAATATCGTAATCCCAACGGTGAAAAAAACGCTCATAGGAGATTATGGTGCGGGTCTGACCGGCTGGAAGACTCCGAGAGCCGGTCGGAACTGTGTTGGAATGACCGGCCGGTTTACGCTTTGACCACCAGCATTGTAATTCGGACGTCGGACCGCAAACCGACTGTGTCGGTCAGAAAGCTTCCAACTACCGGTTGGAGGCTTTCCAACCAACATCATAATCGGCCCCTAAGTATCAACCATAATGCTTGCAAAAAGAGAGTGACTTCAACCATGTCATAATATTTCACTCTGTATAATCAGGTCTTCTCATAATCTCACCAGAAAGAAGAATTATACTGACAAGCAATCATGAATTAAGGAGATAGCTGAGGGAAGAGGCAACAAAGAATAATATTTGAATACTGGGTCTGGCAGAGGACTCAAAAACTGGAACTTGAAAGAAGTTCCATAGGCCATGATCTTTGTGAAGATGTAATTGGTACAGTTGAGGTAAAATAGTAACTTCTGATTGAACAGGCTTTTAATGAACTCACAGTGCACTCCGAATTCAGCTCTAGCCAAACACAAGCTGGCTAAAAGCAACTTGAATAAACCTATTTATCACTTTGGTAAAATGAAACGTAGCTCTGAAGTAAACACTTACATGTATGAAGGACAATGAAGAAATCAGCAAACACACCACACAAGATTTAAGAGAGAAATAACAACACCAAGAAAAAAGATCGATATATAAAGATATCAAATGGTTGCCATATAAAGAAGTAATAACTAAAAATTGCTAACATCTCTGTGAAAGTTGGAAAAATAAAAAAACGTATGCTTAGTGCGCATTCATTCTAAATGTTCTCAGTGGGGCATATTAAAGCCTATGAAAGTGCAATAAATACTCATAATGCAGCTAAGGATCTCAAGGAATCTTTGGAGCATGACTGTGGTCAGTAATCAGAATGGGCTAGGATTGAACCTGGTTCACCTGCAGATGGTAATTTTGTAGTGTTCAAAATTTTATTTCCAAATATAGATGATTTCTAGACATTCTAATCATCCCAGCAGTGACTGATTACATGTGATGAGTTCCAAGACTTCATACAACACTGATTACTTTAAGAAGATACTTTAAGGAAGAAGTGGTAAGCTGAAGAAAAGGTACCATCCACGATATGTTGTCTAAAATGCTCAGAAAACAACATTTTACTGCTGGATAGATGCAGCTGGTTTTCCTGTTTAGTTCTCTACAATGGGGCATTCATCAATCATTGTTGTACCTCATTTCAGGAAACATTGACGCAGTGTTCAATTTGTCTAAATTGAATGCCTTTAAAAGAGAGAGTGGGAAAGCATTGACATAAACCCTCCCTACTGGTTGCTCATTCAGTTCCTCCTCCCCTAAGCTGTGCTGCTCTGTGTCACATCATAGCAGACACAGCTACTGCAGAAGCAGCTAGTTGTGCTTGTGCCTTCTCCTCAGCTATTAGTGCTCTTGAATTGGTGGCCGACTTGGATGCTTTGTTTTCTACAGTCACAGAGAACCTGCAACATATAGAGAGCCTGATTCACAAAGTTAACTTGCACTTTTGAGTAAGTTACTCTTTTGATTAAATGTTCTTTTCTTTGCATATTCACTACATTTGAGTGCATGCTACTACCCAAAAATGAAAACAGTAGTAAGTCGAGCACCACACATGGCCAACCACGGATATTGCAACTTCATCCCCTAGAAAATAACGAAGGTATGTAATTAAAATAAATACTCATAGAAAGTATTGTACAATTAAACTACATTATTTAAAATAGTTAAACATATAAATAAATATAAGTTGAGTTTAAAAATCAATATAACATTAAATTTGATTAAAATATAATTAAATTAATTTAATTCAAATCTATAGATCACTTTCAACACTTATTAATGAATATACATTTTTTTCTCTTTAGGTGGGAATGTAGTTTTTAATTTAAACTTCAAAAAATAATTTTAATTTAATGTCATATACTTCCATTAATTAAAGTTTTAATTCAAAATTAAGTTAATAGTGCAATAGCATTTTTTAGATTTTGATCTATGTTAAGAATAAATATATGAAATACATTTACATTAATATTTAACTGTTAGACTTGGAATCTTTTGGCGTGTTTCCCCTATCATTTTGCTTTCTGACCTCCAGGTTTTGACTCTGTTTTTGCTGGTTTTAGTGTCTCTGCGCACTTTCTCACTGCTGATCAGTGTTAAAGTGCAGGTGCTCCTGTTGTGAATTGTCATTATGGATTGGTGTTTCCATTATTGGCATATTTGATTTACTAGTCAGTCCCTAGTAAAGTGCACTGAGTGTGCCAGGGCCTGTAAATCAAATGCTACTAGTGGGCCTGCAGCATTGATTGCGCCACCCACATGAGTAGCCCTGAAAAGGTAACTCAGATCTGCCACTGCAGTATCTGTGTGCAGTTCAGTACTGCCATGTCGACTTGGCAAGTGCACCCACTTGCCAGGCCCTACCCTTCCCTTTTCTTACATATTAGTCACCCCTAAGGTAGGCCCAAGGTACTCCTGTGGGCAGGGTGCAGTGTATGTGAAAGGTAGGACATGCATGGTGTGTGTGGCACTTCCTGATAGTGAAATACTGCCAATTTCGTTTTTCATTATTGCAAGGCTACCTGTTCCCATAAGACAGAATGGGGAGTTTGTTTATAACATTTTATAAACATAACTACCCCTGGGAACAAGGTAAGAAAAATTTGTTTAGTATGCCTGAACGCAGAATGTTAAAATGCATCTTTTAGTGAGGGTGATTTTTACATTCTGTGTTTGAAAATACCACTTTTAGAAAGTAGGTATTTTCTTGCTTAGCCATCCAGTGTACCTCTGCTAGGTTTGTGTATTGCATGTCCGCTTTTGGATGATAGGGGCTGGGGTGGAGCAGTGGCTCCAGAGAACCTGATGAGTCAGGGCTGGGCTGAATAGACCTGGGCTGCATTTAGAGTAGGGGGAGGAGACTTCCTTTCATCTGAATGGGCCTGGTCTGCCTCTGACAATGCTGTCTCCACCTTCTGCCAGGAAGCTGCACCAGGGAGGACAGAACTAGTTCTGGCTGGGCAAAGACACTCTCTGCCCCCAGACAACAAAGGATTTTGTGGTATAAATATTGGGGCCCAGACCCCAGAATTTTAGAACTCTTTTGGACCAAGAAGACTGCCAAGAAAAAGAGCTGGAGGCTGTGAGGAGGAACTACCACTTTGCTGAGTGATTTGCTGTGTTGGCCTGCAGTGGCTGCTTCTGTCTTGGGCAGTGAAAGGACTGGACTGAACTTTCTGAAACTTCTTTATCGAGTATCTCTAAGGGCCTGAAATAGAGCTTGCCTCCTGTTATGAAGTATAAGGGAATGCAAAGACTTCACCAACCTCTGGGTACCGCTTCTAGAACCGCTGTTTCAGCTGCCACAGAGAAGGGAAGCTCAACCGACTCCGTCACCGACTCCGTCGCTGGCTCTGTTTCCTTATGGCACCGCAGACCGCACGATCCGCATCTCGCACCGCAACCCTGGTCTCACCGACGGCTATGACCGCCGCCACCACTGAGCCGCTGTTTACACCATGACCTGTGTGCACCGCACTCCGCACCGCTTCACTTCGCCATCCTGGTCTCACTGACACCGTCGTTGCTGCTGACTTTGACACCCATGATCACATCGTGGCTGGAGGCACCGCTCGTAAGTTACACGACGCATCGCCTCGTCCCACACAACCGTCTGGGCCGACCGACGCCAGCTCCCGCTAACCGGCTCTGTCACCTGCACCACAACCCGGAAGAACCGCATTGAGCACCGTCTCACCCTGCACCGTAAGCCTTGGTCTCACCGACGCCGTCTGGACGATCGTCACCAAGCCGCTGCCTGCACTGCATCGAGAGGACACCGTACCCTGCACCGCTTCCATTTTGCAACGCAACCGCAACGGTTGCCACGACCGGCTCGCACCAATGTGTCAGCCGCAACAAGAAAGGTACTGTTACCAAGTCTGTTCACCCTTTCGCTGGCCCGTACCAACGCGGTCGGCTGGAACTGTTAGACTCTGTTGTTTTCAGCATCGCGGTAGCCTCGGATGGAGCTACCGACTCGTACGAACTGTGTTTTTCAAGTATTCTTGGAAAGTATACCTTTTAAGTACTGTATTGTGAATTTTTATCATTTTGGTCTTGTTTTAAGTATATAAAATATTGGATACTTTTCTGAAACTGGTGTGGTGTCCTTTTGTAGTGTTTCTTCTCTGTATTACTGTTGGTTATGTACAAATGCTTTACACCCTGCCTCTAAGATAAGCCTGACTGCTCGTGCCAAGCTAACAAGGGGGTGAGCAGGGGTTATTTTAGGAGTGTAACTCCCTTATCCTGACTAGGAAGAAGGGTCCCTACTTGGACCAAGGTGCAAGCCCTTGCCAACTAGAGACCCCAATTTCTAACATTTTCATAAACATTTTTTTTTTAATTCATTTTCATGTTGAATAAACATTTATTTTTCCCTATACTTTACCATGTGGAGAGCTCCACCCCAACTGCAGAGTATCCTTGTTCAAAAGGACATGGAAATAAAAATAAATATTTAGGTCAAAATAAAATATTTGTTAACTATTCATGTGAACTCATTGTATATAATAATTTTGAAACATAGAACAAAATTTTAAAAATCTAACACTTTTAACTTAATTTTAATTCTATGTATAATGGAAATATATTAGATTAAATTAAATGTATTTTTCTGAAATTTTAATCCAAAAATAAATTCCCACATAAAGAAAAAAATTAAGTAGTATGCACTAATAATTAACAAATGTGATGTATAGAATTAATTAAAATTAATTTAGTTACATGTTCATAAAAGTATTATTACATTAATTTTTAAACTCAAACTAAGGTATTAAAATATTTTATAATTAAATAATCAATATGTCAAATGTATATATTTTATAGCATTAAATTATACTTTTACTATTTTAAACAATTGCATTTAATTTAACATTATGTGCTATGAGGTTTATTTTAATTCTCTACCGCTAGTATTTTCTATAGAAAGCTGTTGTTTTCACTTTAGAGGTGCTGGACTTATTACTGTTTTTTTTCTAAATAGTACCCCACACTCGGATTTTGTGAATTATCAAAAGTGTAAATTACTCAAAAATTCAGGTTACCTTTGTGAGCCAGCCCCAGAGTCTGTAGAAAGACATCGGCAATGGTTGAACCTACATCACTAAAGTATCCTACCCTAACTGGTATATGTGCAATATTTAACACTAAAATGTTGAATACTCTGATCAGTTATCAGTCATAAAACTATTTCTACAGATACAAAATTAATACTCAAGACACCTAATCATTTTACAGTGTTAAATCATCAACTTGCATAGGATTTGTAGGAGTACAGATGAAGTTTTCTTTTAATTGATTTGGTGCAATTATAACCCTCTAAAATTGCTACTGTCTACATAAAATGACTACTGAAAAGATTCCTTATCCAGGTGTTAATAACTTGGTAATTCCTCCAGTCCTCATTCATCTAAGAAGATTGATTGGGACATGACTAGGTCAATGCCTATTAGCTTAAGTAATAGCTCAACTGTTAGCAATTTAACATTAATTGCATCTGCTGTTACTACATTGGGTGACCAATGCCCTGCCACCATTGATGGTGATGGATTCCACCCATATAAAAGTAAAAAAAATTATGAAAACATTTGGGAAACGTAACAAAAACATGTTGAATTTCAAAAAGTGTGTAGACCCAATAGAAACTTGCCCAGCAAGAGTAAGTTGTATCTGTTATTTCTGGTTTTTAATGTAGTACAGAATTAAATTCCTTCATTTAATCTGGGATGTTGAGCTGTTTCTGCCAAAGCCATCAAAAGACCAACTTCACCTAGCAATAACACTTCTACTATTTTGTTAGTTTTAATAACAACTTTGGAGTACACAATTATGGAGAATTATACAGTGCAAATGGAGGCTGCCTATGTGAGATCGATGAGGATATCAATGAAGATTGCCCTGGGGTCACATTTAAGAAATCCATAAAATATGAAAAAGATAAAAAGTGACAAGCTATGTTAGATGGCATGAACAGCATAGTAACTGCCTTGCTACAGTCAGGGTGAGATTTGCAGCCTGACAGTCAGTCACCTATGGTCAGAATGAACCAACAGCCTTATAACACTTCTGGCAGAGAATTGACTGAACCAGTAATTTGTAACAACAAACTTTCCGTATATCTAATACAAGCTAAGGTTCCAGAAATGAATGTCCCTTCTAACAATAAGGTATAATTATTCCCTTGTGTAAATCCAGTGCATTAAAGGACAGAGTAACTGAACCCTGAAATGCAGCCATTCTCCTCCAAACGTCATTAGACTGAATCAGAGTCAACTCAGATTAACCTATTTCAGTTATATTCAACTAAAGGCACATACGTCATGTTAATTAGATGTAATGTCTTAAAGCTGCTAAAAATATTCAGTGAATTTGAGAAAGTTAAATCTCCTTCCATCCGTTGCAGCTGTTACTATAGTAAATAATAATAAGATTTGTGCTCACCTGATAGCTCAACTAGATTCACTCTGGTATTAGGAGTGTGTACTTGATTTAAAAGTCCCAATTACTAGTCAGTCAGTCAAGACATCTTTATATCGTCAGTGCGCCATAAGAGACATATAAAACATCATATTTATAAGCATTAATACACCTGAGCATGAAAATAAATTTTTCATTATTACAAACTATAAAAATCTTGAATTAAATTAACCCTGGGCGTAGTTCGCGTAGTCGCGCTACGCGTAGCTACGTGAAGTGTACTTTGCACTACGCACGCTACGCGTAGCTACGCGAACTGCATAGTGAGGTAGGGAAATGCTGTTCGCAATGATTGCACAGTGCCGGATGCTTGTCCGCACTGTGCAATCATTGCGAACAGCAACATGCACAGTGCAAGCGGTCGTTTTCTGCCGCTCGAGTAGATTTGTACTCGAGCGGCAGCTTCTCAACGCGGACTGGTAGTTTCTCATCGCGAGCGGTCGCGAGCATACGCGACCACTCGCAATAAGAAACCTGACCTCCCCGCGTTGAGAATATCGCCGGGAGGTTTATTTTCCACGCTCGCGATCGGCAACTTGATGTTGCCGATCGCGAACGAGGAAAAAGTCTCGCCGGGATGTTGATTTTGCTCGCTCGCGGTCGCCAACTTGACGTTGAGGACCGCGAGCGAGCAAAAAATGCCCGCTACGCTACGCGTTTTTGCACTGCGCTACGTGCGATTCGCGTAGCGCGTAGTTGCGCAAACTACGCACACGCCGCGAGCGTAGCGTAGTTTTCCGCCCAGGCCTAAATTAAATGACATTCTAAAAGTTTCAAGCATAATTGATTTAGAAATAAAAAAACATTTATAAATAAAGGCAAAACATCCATTAAAAGGTTACATACTCATAGCAGTTTCTAATCACAATCGCATTTTTTATAAAATGTAAAACTGCGTGGCACATGAATGTCGTGGTTAATTTTTGTAAAAATTTAATTTCTATCCTGTGTTGCTTAATCCCTGCCTGACGTAACAAAGAAATCAAGAAAGTACTTCTTCAGCCTGAATATAGTGGACAAAATAGAATAAAGTGACATTTGCTCTGTTTTGTGGCATTATTACAGTGACATGGGGGTAGGTCATGCTGCCATGCACACTGTGTCAGAAAAGCAACTTTAAAATAGAATAAATTTGATCAAAAATATGTTAAATAAAGCTGATAATTTATGTTCTCAGTCCATCCCAAATATGGTTCAATGGATTTAACTTTTGAAATTTGCAAACAATACTCTACTGTTTTCTTATTAAAAGTGCCCCCTAACCTCTTCTTCAAACAGTAATCCTCATGACATATACAATTTGAAATATTCTTTGGAACTGCAAGCATCTTGCATGTAAATCTGTTTTCTATGTGTTGGAGCATGTCCACTTTTTGGTTCCCCCATACCCCTGCTGCGAATAGGGCAACAGAGATGCATTTAGATTTATCTAAGGCTATCTTCTCTGCCAAAGACTTATATTAATGAGTTCCTGCAAAGCATAAAATTGCCTCCACATTCCTTCCCATTTGCTGTGACTTCATAAGGAGGAGTGATTTTAATTTTAGGCATGAGCTAAAAACAATTATAAAATAGCTAAAATCATTTGTTCTTTTTAAAACCACTATTCATTGTTTGTATATCAGCCTTCCCGACGGCAGCGCTCGCACTGACACCGTCATTGCCAGCGCCATCATCATGTTATTGTGGAGCCGATAACCGACAAGGGTGACTTCATGAACTCTTCGATGCTGCATCGCCTCACCGCCACCGCATCCTGACTTTCCTGTCCTGGACTCAACTCCTCACCTCCTCAACGACTCGACGCCTCGCCTCCCCCGTGGCAGAATGGAATCGGCTTCGCCTTGGCACCGATGCCTCACCTCCACAACGCCATGCATTTCCTGTTGACTTTGTTTCAAGGTACTGTTGTTTGGGCGTCCATGTGACTCTGGGCCCGGCCCAGGCACTTCACAGTTGACGCCGTACTTTGGATTTATGCCTGTCACAACGTCGTAATAGCCCCCGGTGGAGCTATTTGCTTCTACAAGTGCTATTTTTGAATGAACTATTCTAAAAGTCATATTCTTGATACATGTATGTTGGAACTTTGTCATTTTGGTCTTGTTTGGTTTAGATAAAGATATTTTATTTTTCTAAACTGGTGTGGTGTCCATTTGTGGTGTTTTCACTGTGTTACTGTGTGTTTGGGTACAAATACTTTATGAATTGCCTTTGGGATAAGCCTGTCTGCTTGTGCTAAGCCACCATGGGAGTGAGCAGGGGTTATCTAAAGTGTGTAACTCCCTTACCCTGGCTAGAAGGAAAGGTCCCTACTTGGACAAAGGTGCATACCTCTGCCAATTTGAGACCCCCATTTCTAACATTGGTGGGCAGCGGTGAGGATTGAACTTGTATTTATACTTGACCCACAGTAATCAGTGTAGATCACCAGTTTAGTGCAGACCACTATGCAACTACAAACTGTGTTTTTGGTTCTATTTTGATTAATCCTTGAAGTATTCACGCATAATGTCTCGAAGTGGTAAACCAGCAAGTGAGGTTGCAGAATTGGAGTTTGATATTGGAATATTGCATAAATACAAAATGGATCATCTCAAACAATTTTGTAAGAACTTTGGATGGTCCATGAGGAGTTCCGCTAGGAAAGAGGAGCTGTAGAAGGCCTTGAGTGACTGGTGGGAGGCCAGAGAGGCTGGGTATGCTGAGGAAGCAAATGTGGATTTGGATATACCAGACCAACAAGGGAGCTTTAGGTCTCAGGATTTGCCTGTAGGGAGAGAGCCTTCCAGGCCTGACAGCAGTGTGTCTTCCAGAAATTTGTCTCCAGAGGAGATGGAGGAGAGACAGAGGGTCAGGAGTCATGAGTTGGAGCTTGCGAGGCTCCAGATGAAGCAGCTGGAATTGGAGAACAAAAATGTGGCAATGGAGAAGGGAAGGTTTGCCATAGAAAAAGACAAGGAAAATGCTTGTGCCTTGGAGGAGAAGAAATTGCTTTTGGCATATGAATTGGGCATGAGGGAACTGGGCATCAAGGCCAAGCAGGCAGAGTACAGTTCAAATGGTGGTAGCGTACAGCCAGTGGAGTCTGGGGGAAAGGTCTACATTCCAAAAGATCTAGCGCAGAAAGAAGGGGGAAGATATCTATGCTTGGTTTTCATCTTATGAGGCAGCACTTCACATGAATGAGGTCCCAAAGAAGCATTGGTGGGCAGGACTCTGGAAATACTTTGAGACCAAAGGGAGGAACACCCTGACGCCTTTGGAAGAGGCGGGTACTCTCACTTATCCCAAAATGAAGGAGGCTTTATGCCTCGGGAATGGGATAACACCTGAGCAGTACAGGGAGAAATGCAGGTCTTTTGAGAATCTTGAGTCTAACACTTGGGTGGAATGTGTGAATTTCTTTTGCAGAGCACCGGATGGTTGGATAAAGGGCAGCAAGGTAACTGACTACAAGGGGTTGTATGATTTAGTTGCAAGGGAGAACTTGTATAGTCTTTGTGTTCCAAAGCTGCACCAGCATCTGATGGATAGTAATCTTACTGACCCCAGGAAGCTTGCTCAGGAGGCGGACCACTGGATGAGTACCATGGTCCGCAAGGGGTATATGGGAAACCCAGCCAAGTGTGGACAGGGTTTCCAGCAGTAGAATGGGGGAGAAGAGTAACCAAAAGGAGTTCTCTAAAGGGCCTCAAAACAGTTTCCAGGGTAAAGATTCCCAGCCTCCCAGTGTCAAGAAGAGATTGGCCCCCTAGAGGTAAGCCAGGCGATAGGGGATACCGCAGGTGTTATGCATGTAAGCAGGAGGGTCACATGAAAGGGAATCCCAAGTGTCCCAAGGCCACACCGGCACCCACTGGTGCACCGTTACTGGGTTTAGTTAGTGTAGTGCTGGGGGAGGAGTTGGTTCCTACTGATGAGGGCGAGCCAGCTGTAATGACCCTTATCCCTCTAGGAGATGGTGGAATGGTCCAGGAAACCTGTCTGTTGGATAACACTAAGAAGTACCTGCAGTGGGTGACCATTAATGGGTTGAGGGTGGAAGCTCTGAGAGACACTGGAGCCAGTGTGACATCTGTCAGGTGTCAATGGGTGTCTGAACAGCAGGTAATCCCCAATGTACTTCACTCTGTAGTTGCTGCAGACAACTCTGAGCACCTGTGTAAGGTGGTGCAGGCTGCCTTTGAGTAGGGGGGTGTCAGGTCCCTTTAAGGTCGTTGTGAGTCCATCCATGCCTGTCGACTGTCTGCTTGGCAAAAACCTGGAGAGTTCCCCTTGGAAGAAGGTGGAAAACTGGGCTCATTTGGATATGTTGAGTCTGCCTGAGTGGGTGTGTGTGACGACTCTGCCAATGTCAGCCGGTAGGGGTAATCAAGAGGACCTGGAGCCTGAAACAGTGGCCCAGGTGGCTACCAGAAAAAGGAAGGGCAGGGGGCACAGGAATTCATCCCCTCAGTTCCCACAGTCCAGGAGGAGGCAGACCTTGAGGGGAATGCGCTGGAACCTACAGGGGAGCATGTGGCTGAACTGGGAGACCTACCTGAGCTAACCCATTGGCATCAGGAAGGGGGTCTCACCAGGGAGGGTTCTGCAAGATGCAGATGGAGTGCCCTACTCTTGTTGGTTTGCGGCAACAGGCTGCAGACCAGGCAGCAGGTGATCAGTCTGGATCACATTGTATTTATTGGGCAAATGGCCTCCTATACAGTGAGCTTTAGGTTGCTGAGCTGAGGTCGGTCCGTGTGCTGGTGGTATCCGAGTGCTTCAGGACCTTCCTAGTGGGTCTAGCTCATGATGTGCCTTTGGCAGGACATTTGGGGTGTGACAAGACCTTTCACTGGCTTATCACCCACTTCTTTTGGACCCAAATACAAAAGCACACTGATACTCATTGTAGGTCTTGTCAGACTTGTCAGGCAAGCGGCAAGGGTATGGGGAAGTGTAAGGCTCCCCTCCAACCTTTCCCTGTAGTGAGCACTTTTGAGCGTGTGGGTATTGATAGTGTGGGGCCACTGAAACCCAAGACAGCCTCAGGCAACAAATACATCTTGGACTTGGTGGACCATGCCACCCGGTACCTGGAGGATGTCCCTCTCAGGACAACCACGGCCCCTGAGGTGAGTTGTGTGTAAATGGGGATATTTTCCCACTTGGGGGTCCCCAGAGAGGTGATATCTGACCAGGGTATCAACTTCATATCTAAGTAAATGATGTCTTTATGGAAGGAGTGTGGTGTAATGTACAAATTCACCACTCCTTACCATCTCCAAGGAAATGGGTTGGTTGAGAGATTCAACCGAACCCTGAAGAGGCATGATTTAGGCTCTTAGAGAACCCATGAGGCATAAGTGGGATGTCTTCTTGCCATGCCTGTTATTTTCTTACAGGGAGGTTCCTTAGGGTTCAATCCCTTTGAATTGCTGTATGGGCATCCTGTGAGGTGGCGGAGCGCAAGAGTGAAATCACTTAGCTGGTGAACTTCCAGACTCCTAGGAACCCCTTGAGAGTCCTGCAAGTGAACCGCCTCAAACCTCACTTTGAGAGATCTGAAGTGACTATGCTTTTGGCAACAGATGATGGAATGGAGAAGGAGAGCGAGCCTCTTCCTTACCTCTTGTCTGCCCAGGAGCATGATTGGTCAGTGGATGGTGTGAACCTCTCTCCCAGCCTGACCCCAGAGCCACAGAAGGAATGTGACCAGGTGCTGGGACAGTTCGCCTCCCTGTTTTCTCTGATCCGAGGAATCACCAATTCGTGTGTCCATGATGTGGACACTGGGGACAGTCTGCCTGTGAAACTCAAAATGTACAGGTTGACTGACTAGGTCAAGGCTAGCATCAAGGAAAAGGTTTCCAAGGTGTTGGCGCTGGGGGTGATAGAGCCCTGCCGCAGCCCCTGGGCTAGCCCAGTGGTCTTGGTTCCGAAAGCTGCTGCACCCGGTGCCACTCCTGAACTTTGGTTCTGTGTGAATTACTGTAGACTCAATGCCGTCACCAGGACTGACACGCACCCCATCCCCCGAGCTGATGAGCTCATTGATTGGTTGGGAGCTGACCAGTCCCTCAGCATGTTTGACTTAACGTCTGGCTACTGGCAAATTGCCTTAACTGATGGGGCTAAAGAGAGGTCTGCGTTCCCAACACCAGATGGGCACTACCAGTTCCGAACACCCCAGCCATGTTCCAGAGACTGCTCAACCAAGTACTGTCCGGGCTGGAGGAATTCAGCACTGCCTATCTGGATGATATTGCAGTGTTCGGCTCCAGCTAGGAGGAACACTTGCAAAACATCTGTGAAGTGTTGAAGGCTCTGCAGAAGGCAGGCCTCACTATCAAGGCCAGTAAGTGCCAGATAGGGCAGGGGTCTGTGGTGTACTTTGGGCACCGGATAGGAAGTGGTCAGGTGGCACCCCAACAGCCTAAGATTGACACCATTCTGGCTTGGGAGCGCCTCAAGACCGAGACAGAGGTGAGAGCCTTCTTAGGTCTCACCGGCTACTACGGACAGTTTGTCAAGGGGTATGGCACCATTATTGCCTCCTTGACTGAGCTGACTTCAAGGAAGCAGCCAAGGAAAGTGATCTGGTCAGACCACTTTTGATTCCCTGAAATCTGCCATATGCATTGCGCCCATGCCCAAGGCACCCAATTTCTTCCAATAATTTATTGTGCAGACAGATGCTTCAGAGCATAGTGTAGGTGCAGTTCTCTCACAAATGAATGACGAGGGCTTGGACCAACCTGTAGCTTTCATTAGTAGAAGGTTACTTCCAGGGAATAGAGGTGGAGTGCAATTGAGCGAGAAGCTTTTGCTGTGGTCTGGGCACTGAAGAAGCTAATGCCCTACTTGTTTGTGACTTACTTCCAGGTTCAGACAGACCACAAGCCCCTTAGATGGTTGATGCAGATGAGCGGTGAGAAGCCAACATTTTTAAGTTGTTCCATTTCCCTACAGGGAATAGACTTTACGGTGCAGCACCGCCCTGGTACAGAACACACCAATGCTGATGGTCTGTCAAGATTCTTCCGTCTTATTGATGAGAACTCCCAAGAGGGTGGGTAGTTCTCCCCAGTTTTCAGCTGGAGAGGACACATGTTAGACTTGGCATCCTTGGCGTGGTTTCCCCTGACTTTTTGCCTCTACCTCCTGTATTTTTGATGGTATGCTGGATTTCGTTTTTGCTGGCTTAGATGCTTTGGGCACTTTGCCACTGCTGATCTATGTCAAAGTGCAGGTGCATCCTATGTAAATTGTTATTATGATTGGGTATCCACGATTGGCATATTTGATTTACTGGTAAGTCCCTAGCACAGTGCACTGTGTGTGCCCAGGACCGGTAAATCAAATGCTACTAGTGGGCCTGCAGCACTGCTTGTGCCACCCACATGAGTAGCCCTGTAAATATATCTCAGACCTGCAACTGCAGCATCTGCGCAAGCAGTTTTAAACGGCCATGTCAACCTAGCAAGTGCACACACTTGCCAGACCCCAACCTTACATGTAAGGCACCCCTCAGGTAAGCCCAAGATACTCCCAAGGGCAGGGTGCAGTGTGTGTAAAAGTCGGACATGTGCTGGTGTATTTTACATGTCCTGATAGTAAAATACTGCCGATTTTGTTTTTCACTTTTGAAAGGCTATCTGTCCCATAGGCTAACATGGGAGTTGCTTTGTAACATCTTACAAGTATAACTTCCCAATGGGACAAGATGACGAAAGGGAGTTTAGGCTCTCTAAACTCAGTATTTAATAACCCATCTTTTTAGGGAGATTGTTTTTAACTTGTGTGTTCAAAAATGCCACTTTTAGAAAGTAAGAGAAGTGAAAAGAATGCACTCCTTATTCAAATGTCCTCTGCGCGCCCATCCAGGCTTACATCAGCGACACGTGTGTATGAACCATTTAACGCAGGAGTTGATTTAATGGAAACAATCGAGCAGGCATAACAAATCAACTGACAGAGAATTTCAGTTTACTGCTTTGTTGCATGCTGGGATATGTAGTTTTTTTCTTTTATAAACTTATGCTGTTGAGATGGGATATTGTTGATGTGCTCAGTTGTTTGTTTTCAAGCATTACGGGTACCTTTGTCCAATATTATTTGGACTTATAGCCAATCAAGCTGTGTTTTATAGTCTGTTGATCTCCGTCATTTCATTCAAACCTCGGGTAGCCGTATTGAATTTCATTATCAAATACGCTTCTCTTCTGATTAATAAAGTTTTGCGTTGCCACCTCTTGGGTTTGGCTTGATAACACTGAGGACAGTCCATTAAAAATCTCTCTCATTGTGGTTCAGTTCATTGAAATGGCTGACCAACGGTGCAGTTATAATTTTATTCTTTAACCTGGAGCGGTGTTGGACGATTCTTTGTCTAACCTCCTGGTTTGTTTTGCCTATGTACATCTTTGAGCAAGGGCAGATTATTGCATAAACAACGTTCTTTGTTTTACAGTTGGAGAAGTCCGTGTGCTTCCTTTGTACTTGACCATTTTTATAGCTGGGCTCCTCAAATGTGGAGCTGCAAACCGTACAATTTCCACATTTATGATGTCCTTGAATAGGTTTTAAATTCATAAACAAACGTAAGTTGTCCAGTCTTTTTTCTTGTTCATCTGCAGCTCTAATTATTTGTTGTCCAATGCTGGTGTTCTTTTTTAAAGCAAATAATGGTGGGTCGAAACCCCGCTCCTTTCCTTTGATAAGATGCCAGTTCTGGCGTATAATCTTTTTGAACACATTGGTTTGGGGACCATAGGTTGATATGCACACTAGTCTGTTGATGTTTTGGACTTTTTTTGCAACAACTCTTCTCTTGATGTGAACCAGGCCATCTTCATTGAGTGTTTTAACAATGTATGAGGGTAACCCTTCTCTTGTAATTTTTCAATCAACGTATGTGAGTGTAGTTCATAATCCTCCTTCCGGGTACAATTGCGTCTCACTCTCAAGAATTGACCAAATGGCAAATTGTCTTTCTGGTTCTTAGGGTGAAAACTTTTGAAATGTAAGGCGTTGTTTTTGTCTGTAGTCTTGGTGTATAAAGTTGTGATTAATCCAGCGTCCGAAGGTCTGACCTCAACGTCCAAGAATGTAAGACTTGTTTGGCTGTGTGACAAGCTGAATTTAATATCGGGATTTCTATTGTTTAGCCAAATATGTAATTTCATAAGATATGCTTCATTGCCATTTCAAGTGCACCAGATATCATCAATATTTCGATACCACTGGGCTACGTGGTCTATAAATGGGTTGTTGTTGTAAATATATTTATACTCATATCTTGCCATGTACAGCACTGCCATTTCTGGAGCGAAGGGACATCCCATCGCTGTTCCCTTGATTTGTATGAAAAAATCACTCTCAAATTTAAAATAATTCCTTTTTAGTGCTAATGAGGCCAGACTCAGGATGAAAAGTGTTGTCACTTGGTGTGGACGCACTCTGCTATCGCGATAAAACTCAAAATCCTCCAGTGCTTTTTCTTGAGGAATTTGTGTATATAAGGAGACAACAGCTAATGTCACCAGTCTTCGTTGTGTGGGATCAAAATTGTACCCTTCCACTCTATTGATGAAGTCCATTGTGTCCCTTAGGTACGAAGGAACATCTTTCAAAAATTGTTTCAAGAATATATCTACGTATTGGGACAGAGGTTCCAGGGCTGATTCACATCCAGACACAATTGGACTCCCGTGGGGACATCTAATGTATTAAGTCACATATTGAACATTGAATTCATTTTTATAGTGAGTGCATATCTACTAGGTTAAGATGGTTTATTAATATCTCGAATTGATTCAGTTGAAGAACATATTATTAGTAAATTCACTAATCCTTCAGTAAATGCACTTTAGAAATAATGTCAAGTGCGATACTTATTTTATTGTTGTTAGACCACACGAGAAACATATGCTAAGTGCACCTTCATGTTATGAAATTGTGATGTGTAAAGGGGTAGCCAATTTTTCGCTGCACCAGTACAATGCTCTAGGAAATAAGACAGCTGTGAACTGTGATGGTACACAACATGACAACAAAAGAAGAGTATAGTCTGCCCTGCATAAATGTAGAACTATAAAGAAAGCTATATTTAAAATTAATTAAAATTGAAATTATGTTTATGGACCCCAGGTATTAGTTTGACCAGGTGAGCTCCACTTTGGGAACACTAGATTCATGATCCAGAAATTCCAGATGTTGCAGAAAGTGCTATGCTGTGGGAGACTAAAACTGTAGATGAACTCTAGTTTTATTAGTTTTCCCTGTGATAAGGTTAAAAGCTTGCAGTACAACCTACTAAGCCTAATACGGGGTTTGTGGCTTTCCTCGAGAGTGGAGAATCCATAATGCCCCACCCTTTACTACACTTCACTGTTGATATCAATAGTGTATTGAAGTGTTTGTGCAAGCATTCTAAAGGTGAAAATCAAATAAAATGCTGAAATTAGGAAGGTTATGCTAAGCCATACTAGTCTCAAAAACCTGTAAAAGAGAACAGTAGAAACAAGAGTCAATATAACTGGGTCTGCCTATTTTGTGTAGATCACATTGTGCACTGACCATACTCATTCATTGTTCATGTGTACACTGCAAACACATGCAAAGAATTTACACACTTGTGCTCAAATATCTTTGTTTTCAAAAATGTATTTGTAAGAAATTGGTGTATTAGTTGGGGGGGGGAGAACCAAACTCCAATAATAATCACAATTCTTTTCAGGATGAATCACTAATATCACTAAATAAAACTGGGCATAACCGTCTGGTAGTGTGGTAGGAAGCAGTCAGGCTTAACTTAGGGGCAATGTGTAACATATTTATGCACCACTGAAACAGTAATAAAGTGAAAACACAACACAAGAAAATCCCAAACCAATTTAGACAAATAGAGAATATTTTAATAAATACAATGACACCAAAATGACACATATCCAATTAGTAGAGCCAGACATATGAATGTTTACAGTTTAAATGAAAAAGCCACAAAAAAATGACAACTGTGGTCATCTCATTGCGCTAGAGTAGATCAAATCAAAAGTTACATCCCACTGCAATGGCGCGCGGGTCAGATACAGGGACCTGTTTAATTCTGGTGGAAAGTTTACCTCTGGACATGGAAACTTTTATGGAGGAAAAGTGGTCGTCAATGAGCCAACGGCAGGGCAAGCTGCAAGCTGGATCTGACATGGAGCTTGAAGAAGGTGGAATGCTAGGTGTGGTTGTTGACGAAGGTGGGAAAACTTTGAGTGGGCGAAGTTTGTGCCTGGTGAGGCCTCAACATCAATGGGATGCTGCTCAGCATCGGTCCCAATGAAGCCTCTACATTCAAATTTAGAAATGTTTCTGGAAGTCAGATCTCCTTTAGCAGGAAAAACCAGCAAGCTGAGGCTGACCAGCAATTCAGCGCAATAACTGTAGCTTCGACGGCGATCCCAGTCTATGTTGGTTCTCCAGGCAAAAAGTTGGCAAAAATTCAAAATCTTGCAGTTTGGGGAAAGGAGGGGTGCATTCTAATACCAGTCAAGGGTCCAGAACCTGGAGCAACTCTTGGAGGTTAGGACTCACAGCGGTCAGCAGCAAAGTTGGAACTGGTCAGCTGGGCAGTTGGAAGAAAAAGGCCTCTGGAAGCTTGCTGCATCTCTGAAGCTCAAACAGGAGGTATGATTACTGACCCTCGGAGTCATACTGGGGTCCTGTGTTTAAGGCAAGTAGGTCAAGTCCTCCTTCAGGTTTTAGATAGCAGGGCAGTCCTTATTCTTATCTTCACAGGTCCAGGAGTGTTCTGAGGAGAGGACTGTGGAGTCAACATTTATGCTCAATGCCAGCCTGTGGATGTAGTATAAGCCTTTGTCCATCCCCTAAACCAGTTCAGGTCAGTTTCTCTACTCCCACTGGGTTTGTTGCCATTCTGACAAGAGAGAAAACGGAGAAGCAGGCTTAGGTGTGAGTTTCATCTGCCAGTGACAAAGTGGGTATTCTTTAAAGCTCGGGAGGGGGCTGGGCACAGCCCCCAGGCAATCCTGTCAAGAGAGATGACCACTTTCTAGGAGCAATACACATCTGTCCACAGGGGAACCATCAGGGGTCAAGTGACAGTTAGAAACAGGCAAGAAAGACTTCTAGTTTTAGGTAGGAAAATGACAACTTCCTAAAAGTATAATTTCCAAAATAGAAATATAAAATCTGACTTCACTATTAAGTTGGATTTTAAATTGCAATAAATATGATTCCTTGAAACATTTTTCTAGCTACTCCCAGATAGAGTTGGGCATGACTGGCATGTTTAACTCTAGCGTAATAACAGCAAAATGTCTCTTCATTATGAGTTATTATGTGAGAAGTGTAATCTAGCATTTAGCTGTATTTCCTTAGTGCAAATCCACCCTGGCACCCTAAAGGGGCCAGAGGATGCATTTTGCGCTAAGAAAATAGCCCTAAATGCTACAGGACGCAAACAGCAGTAGCCAGTAGCTGCTCTCTCTCTCTTCGTTGTTCCTATGCTTCTGCAATAGGATTTCTGCCCCAAATGACTCTTAAATACTCAAGCTGACATAATTTCGATAATCACAAGAGTATTGCATAATTCCCGAAATGACTCCAATTACTCTGGTGTAAATAAAATTTAGCCCAGACCCATTCCCAGACTAAATTTAGCACTTAACAAAGGTAATAGTGTGAGACAGTGTTAACCTATGGGAGAGCCAGCCTTACCATAGTGAAAAATGACATTGGGGCCAGTACATGTAAAACATTAAATATACATGTCCTACCTTTTAAATACCATGCATCCTCCCCTATGGGCATTTAGGGCCTACCTTCACTGTGACATATAAGTGTAGAGGAGGAAGGTTTACAGCCCCTATGTGCGTGTAGTACCTTATACTAGGGGCTTATAAGTACATTCAATGTGCCAATTAGGTTTATGCCAATTTTTACCATGTTTTAATATGAAGAGCAGAAGCACTTTATACCTGCTAACCAGTGGTAGAGTCCTAAGGCCATCAGAATGGATTCAGCAAAAGAAGACAAACATCTGGGGGAATGCTACACAAAAGGTAGTCATTTCCAACATCATTAATGTGGCTTACCTTACTTTGTTGCTTAGTAAGACTCCATGGAAGACAAGGCCCAATTAACCCTCTTTGTCATTCTAAAAATAAAGGTTATTTTTGCATGAGTACTGCATATTTAAAAGAAGAATTATTATCCAGTTTAGTTAAAAATGAGGTAAACATACTCCTCCCTGATTGGTCACCCAAATGTTTAACCTATTATATGGCTGCCTTGCTCTTGAAAGATTTTAGGGCACCACAATTGAGTGCTTCATATCCAGCTGACTGGTCCATGCTGCCATATTACTCACCCGGTGCCCGAAATCGCAATGAAGTGTCAAGGGGGTTAGAGAAATGCAGGCTCATTAGAGGGGTGGAGTCGGTTATTAAGCTATTTACTCTGCAAACATCGTACAACATATTCAGGTCTTACATGGATAACAGAAAACATATCCAAAAGGAGGTTATTATTGGTAATATCACAACTGTAATTAAGACCCGGTTATAATACTTCACAATCTTTTCACTCAAAAACTTTTTTTTGTGAGGGGAGCTATCATCGGGAAGGGAGAAAATATTAGGAAATCTTTTGATGCTGGTAAAATAGTGTTATGTGATGTGCTAGGAAACCAATCTATAGTAACAGGACATTTTTGAGATATTGGTAATCTGGAATGGCCTTGTACAAACCTGCCTAGTGAGAGCCAGTGGTAAGTTAACTGAGGCATTTCACCCTAAAAGGGTGCATTGCAATAATATGATTAATAGTAGCTTAGATAAGTGGTTGATACTTTTCAATGACAACCCTAATAAAGGGGTTATTTTTCTAATGGGAAATTTGGTTCATGTCACTAATAGCCATTAGACAGGAGAGTTTGTTGGTAATGTGATAATATTTCTAAATCCAGTGACTATTCCTACAGCATTCTAGCAGAAACTGGTGCATGTTTTTATTAATACAGGTATGTGTGTCTGTAATTTGTACATCAATCTCTGTTCCTTTTCAAATAACTGTCTTGGTAATTAATGTTCCTGTAGCTTGCTGTGTCAAGTGTCTTCAGAATTATTAATTTGATGTCTTTCTCATCATTTTTCATTTCCAGAAGTGATGTCTTATGCCGGTAAAAGTACAGAGGCAGCGAACATTACTTCTGTGTACCCCCATGCAAATGTATACTTTTCTAGTAATCATTCAAATGTATGGTTAAGTTACATGGACATATGATCATACAGAAGGCACTTTGGGGCTGATTTAGAGTATGGCAGTTGGAAGCTACTCTGTCGGGTGTCAGAGGATATTGCCACTTCATCCCAAGGGACCTCAACATGGCATATTTAGAGTAGTCCACAAGTCCTGCTGACACCTTTAAACATTGACAGGAACCTCCATCACCGTGGCTCCTGTCAATGTTGTAAAAATTTGGCAGATGGCTCTGTCAAACAGGACATTTGCGTGTCAAATGTTTACTAAGTTTTACTTTTTCCTAAAAATAACTCCCAAGGCAGGAGTTTTTGTCACTGAAACCAACTCCCAAAGCAGGAGTTTGTTTTTGGAAAAAGTAAAACTAGTGCCCCCACCCCCCCACCATTGGGGTTTTCTCCCATTATGTGGGGATTATTATGGGTTTTTTCACTTTCAATCACAATCAGGATTTGCCTGGCGGTAAGGGACAGCAATAAAGCCATGTGACTGCCCTTTCTAAATAAGGTAGGCAGTGGGATGGCTAACCTCTGACAGCCTGTACTGTGTAGGCTCTCTTGTTGACATACTTTCAGTCTGTCTGCCTCTAAATGAAATGAGCAGACTGACAGTTCTCCAGAGAGGGTACTTTGTCACCATTGTGACGGAGTATCCTCGCTGACAAACTTTAAAACAGCCCTTTTGTGTTGCAGTTAAAGGGCCAGTGTAAGTGTCAGGTTTTCTGAAGCCTAAGTAAATCTCTTACACTTCATCCTTCAACTTGGTAATATCCTGTTGCTTGAGTAAGCCCTAGATGGCTTGTCGTGCTGGGTTGTTTAGTCTCTTGTTCCTTCTAGTATTACTAGAATGTCGTCTCTAAGGTTCTGTCCATGTTTAAAGGTAAGTAATGTTTTTTGCCATTTCGATTTACTTGCATTGAGAATGCTACAGCGTTTATTATATTTTTTAACAATGTAAGATGATCTTGAGTATGTGGTTTTGCACGTTAGTATCTCATTAGGTGCTCACATGTGGAAAATGTCAAATCTAAGTAACCCATTACAATCAGTTGGTTTATCAAAGGCCTCTGTCATTAGGTCCTCTTGTTTGATCATAATATTGAGATTGATGAAGGATGACTGTTGTCTGCTCCATGTGTGTGCAAACCTCAGATAGGGATCTTGGGTCTTGATCCATCCACTCAAGGATGTTGCCTCCTCCTCATTGCCTATCCAGATTACAATAATGTCATCAATATAATGGCACCACAGATATATATTGTCTACGTAAGGGTTTGTGGCTAAGTATATGATTTCTCATTCAAAGTTAAGAACATATAGGCAGGTTAGACATCGGGCAAAGGTACTTTCCATAGACATGTCAGGGATCGAGTGTTAAATTGTTACTTCAAACTATCAGTCATTTTCTTTTAATGCCAAGGTTTCACACTCTACCACAAGCTGGTTTTGGTTAGGTAATCCCATTCACAACTGTAAAGTAGCTTTTCTCTGAGTGGTATGGGGTACAATCCTGGGGCATGCTCATGCAGAGTGTGCTTCTGTTTCAAGGATCACCGGAAGCTCACTTCCAGCGTTAAAAGATATTTTTGTGAAGAGATTCAGAAAATCCTTGTTGTCGCTCAAGTAGGAAGGCTTTGCAGATATCAAAGGGCAGATTTACTAAAAAGTCACACAACACAACACAATGAGACAACTGGATGTGCTGCATTGCATGACAGTGAAAAGGCAGAATTGCACTGTATCTAATAAGGTATGTGTTGTAATCATATGAAGATCCAACTCCAGTATAGCTTAGGTAGTATTTATTAAGATGGTAAGTTCAAGAGTATTAGTTCAGAGAGCCCCACCAGGAGCAGCCTTCCTGCTGCTCAGCCCATACATCAACCCCCCACCTCACTCATCCAACATTCCACAGCATCATCAGGCTCCAACATTCCACACCACATTCACACTGGCTGAGCAGCAAGTACAATAGTATGCAGCCTAACACCAATGCAGGCACCAATCTGCCATGGTGCAAGTGTGCCTGCACTCTTGCACCATGGTTAGAGCCAGAATTGTTTTTGCAGAAAGGGATACCTTCCTGAACTAAAACAATACTCCGAGGCTTTTTCCCATTTCTAAATGTGCTTTAGAATGCAGCACATGTGTAAAGAAGAATAAACAAGGATAAATAAACAAACTTCTCCTCATTACGCCTCACCTGGGAAGGTGTAGCATTTTGAATCATTCCCAGGTTTACTAGTGTCAGTAAATCTGGGAATACACAAAAATCATGGGTGGGTGCATGGGAACACCCATGTTCCACCCATGGAACGTCTTCCCAGGGCAGAGTAATTTATTACATTGCTTGAGTCACCTTGACAGGCGCACAAGCAATTCAAGTCCTTCATAAATTTTGCCATTAGGATGCATGGGAACGCCCATGTTCCACCCATGGAATGCCTTCCCAGGGCAGAGTAATACAAGGCAGTCACATGCACTGCCTCGTGCTACTTCAGATTCACTATGCCACGCAGAGCCATGTAAGGCGGCTCTGCTTGGCATAGTAAATCTTACTGATGGACTTTCGTTGCGATGTGTCACCTTGAGTGATGCAGAGGCAATGCAAGTCCTTTATAAATTTGGCCCTAAGAGTCTGAGAAAAAAGTCATAAAATACCAAGAGGTGTTCCAAGACTAAGGGCCTGATTTAGATCTTGGCGGACGGGTTACTCTATCACAATGGTGACAGATATCCCATCAGCCTAAATATAAATCCCATTATAACCTATGATATTTATATTTCGGCGGATGGGATATCTGCCACCGTTGTGACGGAGTTACCCATCCACCAAGATCTAAATCAGGCCCTAATTCTTCCCAGACCCAAGGGGAGGGTGCTATGGTTGTCATTGGGTGTTGTGTATCTTGGGTAGTGTATAGAAACACAGGCCCAAATTTACTAACACATCAGGCAATGCAACAAAACACAGCAAGACAACTTACTGCACTGCATAACAGGGAGAGAGCAGGAATGTGCCATATCTACTAAGATATGATGCATTCCTGCTGCCTAGCACCAATGCAAGCACCCTTGTACCAAGGTACAAGGGTGCATGCATTATAGGCACAATTGTTTTTGTGCAGGAAGGGACACTTTCCTGCCCAAAAACATAAAGAGGAATACGTGTGTGCAGAATGCAGCAAACATAGAAAGAGTAAACATAAATATATTTCTGCTTGTTACGCCTCTGTTGGGAAGGCATACGATTTTGACGCATTCCCAGGTTTATTTTTCCTAGTAAATCTGGGAATGCGCCAGAATCCATGGATGGATGAGGGGGAATGCCCACACTCCACCCATGTAACACCTTCCCAACGCAGGGTAACGCAAGTGTTGTGCTGCCTTGCATCACTTAACCATAACTAAGCAGAGCCACTCAAGGTGGCTTTGTGTGGCTTAGCGATTCAGACGTAAGGGCTTGCATTGCCCTTGTGCCACCTTGTATGACTCAAGGGCAATGCAAGCCCTTAGTAAATGTGGGCTACATAATTTTGGTATTGTTAGCAACTAGGAATAAAGAATCATATTTGGTAATTCATCCCTCACTTCCAAATTTTTAATAACAGTCATCAATTCAGTTGCTGAATCATCATTGCTCTCTGATATGTGTAGCTATGAAATAATTGACAGTCTTAGATGTTTCTCCCTATATATTCACAATAGTTTGGGTTACAATTGTTACACCTCTTTCAGTGGGGTCTCTAGAAATGTTATTACTTCAAAGTACTAAATAATATAGAGAAATATGGAGATCCCAGACATTTGAAGCTTACTAGTTACTTATACAATAAACATTTCCTCTATTTAAGGAAGATCTGAAATATGCTATACAAAAATTCAAATAATTTATCTTGTCACAATCAAATAATGAACATAATTTATCACACAAATTGACACTTCTCGAAAACTATTAAAGTCTCAGTAAAATATCCTTCAGGGTAAAAGTATGATCTCACAGATTTTTAGTATCCATCAATATGTATTAGACGTGTAGCTTCCAATGATTGTTCCACTTTTTCAATTCATTCAGCATATGTGGTTGCAATTGTACAATGTAAAAACACAGACAGCCTGATTTTCACTGCATTCTTCCTCTGCTTCCTCAAGGTCATGATACCTTCAACAATTCTTTGTTGACCATTCAAATTCCATTGAGTACTTACAAAACATCGATGTGCTCAGCTACAGGAATTTGATTTTAGATTTTTTTTATGATTTACCTGGATTTATCTCAACCTGTAGATACCTTTAATATTGTCATAGTTCAAATTTTCAATTATTTCTCAGTATGCACACATTTGTGCTTCCAAATTACCATCATCAAACTGTTTTAAGTGACATCTGGACTAGACCAAACCAGGTTCAATTCCCTTCCGTTCCAATTATTCATTTTCCCTTTCACCCTCATTTACTTCTATCATTAATTTCCCTTTTCTGTCATTCCCTTTTCAATTCTTTTCTCTCCTGTTTTGTCAAGTGGGAATACATCTCTACATAAATGTAGCTTTTTCTGGTTAATCCCCCTGCTTTCTAATGCAAGGTGAGCTAAACAGCTTGAGTACTGCTTTCTGTCTTTTTAAAGTGATCTTTTCTTTGCACAATAGATGTGGTGATTGGGCGCAAGAGGCTTGGGCGGCAGGAGAATTCAGCTTGGGCACAGGCTCCAGTTGGCCTCACTCTGGTGATGTCATTGTCTGCTAATTTTATTGCCAAGTCCATTTGTGTGGCAGGTTCCTGGAGGGCCTTACTTCCATTTTTGAATAGATTCTGGTATACCTATATCTTCTTGTATTGGAGGTTATCTACAACCTTCAATACATGTTCGAATACTGACACAATGAGTGGAATAATCCTCAGTGGTGGTTGGAAATTTGATTTGTTTCTCAGACCAGCACTGATTTTGACGCTGTAGTCTTGTGCTACCTCTGAGAAAAAGATTTTTAATCTCACTTTTGTGAAAAATTCAGAAAATTCAACTTGGAGACAGAAAGGATCAAATCTGGGAGTGTACACAAACCCAGGCCTCTTGTTGAGGGCTTTCAATGGTACATCTCAATTTGGATACTCTGTAAGGTTCTCTTCTAGGCTTGGGCTTGCTTGTTCCCACCTGCTGTTCTTTGACCTTGCTGCATATCACTGGTTGTCGTCCACCCACTGTACTTTGAAGGCGACTTTCCTTCTGCCTCTAGCCCTGCCAAGGCCTTGCCCTAGAAACATTTGTCTGCCACCAATAAATTGCATTCTTGGTTGAAAAGTCAGGTAAGTATTTCACCAAAACATATACAGTACTGGTAAAGGGACTGGTGGTCCAAAGCCACCTATAGTGTGTGTTTATTGAATTATATTCCTCACTGCTCCAATTGTCACAGCTGAAATGCCAATTACTGTTATTTGGTTTATTTTTCTGGCCCTGGTAAAGCTAGTCGTGTACTATCACTAAGGTACCCCCTGAATATGCTTATAGGTCTGGGAGAAGAGGGAAAAGACACAACAATAATATAAGCTACAAGAGCACTCCCACTCGAACTATGTCTAATTCACTCGCCTGGCTCCCCATTATCGCAATGAATTCAGCAATGTCTTTATTTCAAAACCATTCTTTTTTATTTTTATATAAATTTTTATCAAAAGTTAAAACAATTTTATACAAATATTTTTCCTTTTTTCAACTTTTTATCTGATATTACTGTATTGTGTTATACAATTCATCATTTCATCATTTTGGCATGATACGCATTGTTATTCTATGCAATTCATCACTTCAACACTTCAACATGATATGAATATAGGATTTACATAGACACCCCGTGCTGTGATCCACTTTACACCACAACTACCTCACATCTCATCACAACCTACCCAAAGATACTGCTACATACATACTTCACACACATTCTATCTCCAGCTATGACGGCATACACTTTTCTTAATGTGATTCACGGGTTGGAAAATCTCTCATTAGTTAGCCTTGATTATGTTGCCAGCTGGATATACTTAATGTCGAGGCACGTTTCGGTGGGTTACTAAATTTTTAACCACCTTCTTCAGGACCACTCCTATATAAATTGGTTTAAGGCGGAAGGTACAGGGGAATCTGTGGGTAAAAAGAATTTGATACTTTAAGCAAAGTAGGGGACACCCTTAATTATTTAATTTTACAATAACTACTACTCTCAACATAAGAAAAAGACAAATGTGTTAGATTAGAAAAGAAGATACTATCCTTCACCCTTTCACCAACACGTGATAGAGATTGTTTGTGAGACAAACATTCTATTTGTCTGAAGTTTTGAAAGGATATAATTATTTTAATTTTAATTAGAAAACATGAGAGAGAAAAGATGCTGTTTATGGTAAACATGCTTCAAAGAAGATAGATGCATTTACACCTTATAACCATTCCATTTTGTTGTGTTTAATAGGCCTCATGCTGGGTCCTATTAGTGTGCTACCACTTATATGTAGGATTATGTTTTTTTTTACTGACCCAGAATCCGATGATTGTAGTCACAATCCTCAATTGTAATCTAGTGGGGGTTTGTAAAACCTCTACTACACCTCTTGGAATAATATTTTCTTCTCTATAATATTCAGGGCATTTGTTGCCATAACTGGAAATACATAAATGGGAAACAATTTGTGGTTTAAGTCTCATTTGCCTGTATTCTTAAAAGGTCTTACTGATCTGTATAATATGTAATTTGTGAAGGATTATATTACCTTGTTTTTGGTAAAAGATTCTTTTATTTATATCCAATTTATATCGGTCCAGGCATAACACCCATCGGATTTGTCCAATTTTGGTTTGCTTGGCCTCGTTTTGCCTCATAAAAATGTTTACGAGATCTACATTGGCATTCTCTGTTGTCGTGTAGGCTTCTCTGTAGTTGGAATCTTAAAAATAAATATATAAAAAGAGATGATATCATCTGCATTATGTCGTATACTACTTTTATGGCTTGAACATGGAGATAAGTTGCATACTAGGCATTTTTTCCTTTTTGATGCATTGCTATTTTAGTATGTTTGTGGACATTCCCGATATGGTATTAATATCTTTTCTAGGGATGACCCATCTGCTCTCTACAGTCCAATAAATTATCTGCAAGTCTCCCTGTCACAGATATTGCTCCCGGTTGATTTCGGCTATGCCATTCTCAAAATGTTACAGGAGGCATTTAGAGTTTATTTCTATCCTTGAGAACCAAGGCATTGGATACTGTTTCCCATTACTCACTCGGTTATACTCTCACTTGGCAGCGATTGGGTAAAATTTACTACAGGTCTCCGTGAGACAGGTATATTTTAGTTTTGTAGGTCACAATGTGTACTCGAAGCGTTTCGGCATTTGCATTTATATCTTTGGGAAACACGACATGCATTCTGTTCCCTATTGATCGCTATGTTTACTGAGCTAGCAACCTCAAGGTCTCCTTGAGACAGCTGTTGCATTCGGTATCTTTTGTGCTGTACAAATCGCGATTCATGAAGAAAGTATTTAGGCTTTCTCTCGTTGGGAAACAGAACACGCATACTATTCCCCATTAGTCTCTAGATTTACTAAGTTTCCATTACGCCTATGCTACTAACACAAATCCCCTTGTGATTTATAGTTAATCCGCTTTTTATTCTACTTGACCTATTGTCCCGGTCTCACTTACCAGCCTCTTCATATACCGCCGGACATCTGTGTTGCCTGGGTTCTCCGTCCCGCTACGCGTGAGAAAGTGAAAACGCGGAAGGAAAACGCCATTTGAATATCCTGGCGTAAAGCGTGCACATGGTGCGAGGTTAGCAGGTTACGTTTGATTTTTCCCTAGGGGTCACGCTATCTTGGAATGCCTATTCTCAGTATAGTTCATTAGGTCTGCGAACAATATTAGGCATGTGGCAATTCTTTTTAAAGGTCTCAACTTATATAATTTAGTACTATTTTTCCTCCCTATGTATTGTTTCGTGAGATATTTCTGAAGGTGGTAGGGGACTGAGCCTGATTTATGCACTTTATTGAGCATATGGCAACTTAAAAAGCTCTTTTATTATTTATTCCAATGTTAGACTGATTAATTAGACTGAGCCTGATTTATGCACTTTATTGAGCATATGGCAACTTAAAAGCTCTTTTATTATTTATTCCAATGTTGTGACATTCAACCCACTGCATATTTAGAAAATTGTTCATATGGTGGGTGATTAGATTTGTTTAGTTTATGAGCATTTTATCTTAATGCCATACTCATAACTGCCCCCGTGTGTTATTTTACGCTTGATTAGTAATCTTTTTTTAAGCAAGTGGCAACTAACTTAGTCTTATATAAGTTATTTTAATATTGTGATGTACTACTCCACTGCATTATTTGGGTCTATTTAGTTTTTACAACGTCCTCACCATCTTTCAGTGGTTATTTATCAATAATGGTTTTAAGATTTTCAGACAACCTTAGAACACTTACCAGTATAAGACAAATTCCAGATAGTTTACAAAATCCTGTATCTTGATCTCAGTCCGGTATTTATATGTTCCACCATATGTTTGTTTTACTACGATGGTTATATATAGGGGGAGATAAGTACTGGAAGTTGACTTTACGAGTGGACTATTGCTTATGTGTTTATGATCAAGTTAGTTCACAACCGAGTGATCTCATCTCCAATCCTCTTGGTGGAAAATCCCTGTTGTTTGAATTGTAATAGAAACCCAACTACATGGACTGGAATATTGTCCTTATTATCTCTTAGGATGATTAGGAGGCCTGATCCCTTTATGTGATTTTCCAGATTATTTCCTCATTAAGTCCCTCTTTCAAAGTATTGAGGGTAAAGATCCAATATGTTTCTCTGCCCTTGCGTGTGTCTGTCTCATTGTAGCCTGGTTTTACTTTAACTTTTCTAGGATCAACCAGCGTAATTCGTTTACTGTGAGTGACTTATCATGGCAATGTTGGGCTATAGGCGATGTGAATTTATGATGTTTGATGGCTGATTTATGTTTGGAGTAGCGTACCCTGAACTCCCTGCCTGTTTCCCCCACATAGCCTTTCTCACATGGATACAAGATAAGATATATTATACTACTGCTCCTACAGTTTGTCATATCTTGGAGTTTTCCCGATTTTCCTTGATATTCCCATCGGTCTGTGACTATTGCTGTCTCGCAGGCTGCACAAGTCCCGCATTTGTGATTGCCTCTGATTACAGGTAAACCTGTCAATGATCTCTCTGCCAGGATTTTTGATGGGTGATCTCTGGTATGGAGTAACTTATCTTTTAAGTTGGTATTTCTTCGGTATGCCAGAATAGGTTTCTCCAAAACTTCCTGATCTTCAGTAGCATTGAGAATATTCCAATTTTTCTCTAGTATTTTTTTTACTTTAAAATTCAGAGTAGAGTGGTTAATAACACACACTAATTTCTCTGTTTGTTTTCGTTTTGTCCCTGAGAGCAAAGCATCACGATTATAAAATCTCGCTCTTATAAGGGCTGTCCTAACCAAACGTTTAGGATACCCTCTATCTAGCAATCTTTGTTTCATTTTTCCTGCGTGGAAGTTAAAATCTGAAATATTTGAGCAATTACGTCTCACTGTTAAAAACTCTCCAAATGGTATGGAGTCTTTTTGGCAGTTAGGATGGAAACTGTCGTGTTTCAGAATTGTATTTTTGGCTGTCAGCTTCCTGTGAAAGCTGACTTCCAAAGAACCATTAATGCCTGAGATAACAATATCTAGAAATTCCACTTGTTGATTGCTGTAGTTGTCTGTAAACGTGAGGTTTACGTCGCTCAGATTTAACCAGGATATAAAGTCTAGGAGAGTCTGTTCTTCCCCTTCCCATACTAGGAAGATGTCATCTATAAATCTTCGCCATATTTTTAAATTTTCAAAATATGGCGCTATCTCATTAAAAATGTGTTTTAGCTCAAACTCCCCCATGAAGATGTTCGCTATGCTGGGAGCGCAAGAAGCTCCCATGCTAGTCCCCTTCACTTGTTGGAACAGGTCATTATTGAACTCAAAGTAGTTATGGTGCAGGACTAGTTTGAGGCACTCAAGAATAAAGACATCTGGTCTTTCTCCCGCAGTTCTGCCTAGTAGTGCTGCCACCACTTCTATGGTTTTCCTTTGGGGTATGTTCGTATAGAGAGCCTCTATGTCTAGTGTTACTAGCAGCTCCCTGGTAGGTTCAAATGGCATGTTCTCTATTTTGTTTATGATGTCTCCTGTGTCTTTGATAAATGATTGGTACGTGGATGTTAAAGGGCACAGGAAAGCATCAACGTATTTCGATATGGGTTCTAAACTTGAATTTATGGAGGAGATGATGGGACGCATTGGTGGATTATTATATCCTTGTGGGTCTTTGGCACACCATAGAGTGCTGGAACAACTGGGTTATCTTTGTTAAGGAAATCATGTTCCTTACGACAAATATCACCTGTTTCTAGGGCTTTCTTGGTGATCTTGGTGATTTCTGTTTTAAGGTTAGTTAGCTTGGCTCGATTCACTGGCCTGTAATGTTTGCGAACTGCTAGCATATTTTGCATTTTTGTGGTGTACTCGTTTTTATCCATCACCACTATCCCACTCTCTTTGTCACAGGGTTTAATAATTATGTCTCTACTCTCTTGCAATGTTTTCAGAGCTGCATTTTCACTTTTTGTTGAGTTGTAATTGCCTGGGGGGATGTATTTGGTAATTTTCTGCAGTTCTTTTAAAACGGTTTGTTCATAGATAGCCACTTCTGGGCCCACCATATCTAGAGTGGGAGTGAACATCGATTATGGTTTACATCTTGATCTGTTAGATTCCATATCCTCTCCACTATTTTCTTGGAAGAATTTTTTTAACCTTATCTTCCTAAAGAAGGTGAAGATGTCTAAATTTAGTTGGAATTTGTTACATCGATTACCAGGAACAAATGATAGCCCTTTACTAAGTACGCCTACTTCTTCTATACTAAGTTGGTGTTTTGAGAGATTGAAAATCGGGATCGCATCTTGAAGTGGGCTTGATTCATCATTGATCACCTCCAATATTGTTGATTTCAGGTTCTCATATATGGTTGTGGAGGTGGAGGGTCTGTCTGATGGTAATTGCCTCTGTTCGATCTCTGATATCTTTGTCTGCCTCTGTTGAAACCTCTCCCTAAAAAAGGGGGTTGCTGTTGGTAATACTGATTTTGTTCTATTTGTCTCCCTCCTCTGGGTCTGTAGTTGGCACTAGCATTCTCTGGTGTGTACGCATTGTCTCCTTCTGAATCAGATGAATTAGTGTCTGAAAAGGTTAATATTTTTCTTCTTGGTCTATATTGATTTTGATTGGTTTGTTCATTTTGCCATTCTTGGTAATAGTTAGGATTCATATAAGGATAAGCCTTTTCTTGGGTATACCATCTTGTGTCTTTTTTTAATTTATCAGTTTTCATTTTTGTTAAGTAATCATCAAAATCTTGTAGTTCACTACATAAATTTTCTAGCTTGGTTTTTGCCTCCTCTAGCGCTGTCATGCTTTTTATTTTCTCCTCCAGGTCCTGGATTTCCTGATTGAGGATGACCACAATCTCTCTGGCCGTCTCTACAATGAAGATCATCCAGTCCCTGGAGCTTCTGTTCGATATGTGTGACCATCTTTCTAGGAATTTCCGTATTTCTGTAAAAAGGGCTGGAACATTACGAACTCTTAAGCCAGAAGGAATGACACCAGATCTAAGGTATTCTAAAATAAATACTGCATGTGATTCTGTTCTTTTTGCCTTTTTCTTTAGATTTATTAGTTTTGTCCATTCTGTGTTGTCCACATTGGAGACAACTACTCTTTTGGTTGTGGTTGGTAACTCTCCAATCAGAGCTGAGAAGTCTTCATCTGAAAAGCAAAACGTCTTTAACGCTTCCATCGTATATGTTTATGAAGTTCGCCTATTTAGTGCATATAATGTAGTTAAAACTGTCCCTAGTTTTTATTTTTATTTTTGCTGGTAGCAATTTTATTTGGTCATACACGACAACCATTCACTTCCAAGCTGAGGCCAATTTTTCCTGTAGGGATTTCTAGCATGGATTTCGAGGGATAGTTTTTAGAAAAAAGATTTATTTGATAAAGACATAAAGTCGAAATAGAAAAGTAAAAGAGAAGCAATGCTATTGCTCCACTATGTTTCCTTTGAGGTTTTGAGAGTAGTAAAGCTATTCTAAAATCTACAATTGGAATGAGGGAACCTGTGGATAAATAACCACAAACACATGTACTATCAATAAGGTACCCCCTGAATATGCTTATAGGTGTGGGAGAAGGGGGAAAAGACACAACAATAATATAAGCTACAAGAGCCCTCCCACTCGACCTATGTCTAATTCACTGGTGGCTATAAGAGCTCGCCGGGCTCCCCATTATCGCAAAGAATTCAGCAATGTCTTTATTTCAAAACCATTCTTTTTTTATTTTTATATTCATTTTATCAAAAGTTAAAACAATTTTATACAAATATTTTTCCTTTTTTTCAACTTTTTATCTTATATTACTGTATTGTGTTATACAATTCATCATTTCAACATTTTGGCATGATACACATTGTTATTCTAGGCAATTCATCACTTCAACACTTCAACATGATATGAATTGTATATAGGTTTTACATAGACACCCCGTGCTGTGATCCACTTTTCACCACAACTACCTCACATCTCATCACAACCTACCCAAACATACTGCTACATACATACTTCACACACATTCTATGTCCAGCTGTGATGGCATACATTTTTCTTAATGTAAATCACGGGTTGGAAAATCCCTCATTAGTTATCCATGATTATGTTGCCAGCTGGATATCCTTAATGTCGACGCACGTTTCGGTGGGTTTCTAAATTTTTAACCACCTTCTTCAGGACCACTCCTATATATATTGGTTTCAGGCGGAGGGTACAGGGGAATCTGTGGGTAAAAAGAATTTGATACTTTAAGCAAAGTAGGGGACACCCTTAATTATTTAATTTTACAATAGCTACTACTCTCAACATAAGAAAAAGACGAATGTGATAGATTAGAAAAGAAGATACTATCCTTCACCCTTTCACCAACCCGTGATAGAGATTGTTTGTGAGACAGACATTCTATTTGTCTGAAGTTTTTAAAGGATATAATTATTTTAATTTTAATTAGAAAACATGAGAGAGAAAAGATGCTGTTTATGGTAAACATGCTTCAAAGAAGATAGATGTATTTACACCTTATAACCATTCCATTTTGTTGTGTTTAATAGGCCTCATGCTGGGTCCTATTAGTGTGCTACCACTTATATGTAGGATTATGTTTTTTTTACTGACCCAGAATCTGATGATTGTAGTCACAATCCTCAATTGTAATCTAGTGGGGGTTTGTAAAACCTCTACCACACCTCTTGGAATAAGATTTTCTTCTCTATATTATTCAGGGCATTTGTTGCCATAACTGGAAATACATAAATGGGAAACAATTTGTGGTTTAAGTCTCATTTGCCTGCATTCTTAAAAGGTCTTAGTGATATGTATAATATGTAATTTGTGAAAGATTATATTACCTTGTTTTTGGTAAAATATTCTTTTATTTATATCCAATTTATATCGGTCCAGGCTTAACACTCATCGGATTTGTCCAATTTTGGTTTGCTTGGCCTCGTTTTGCCTCATAAAAATGTATACGAGATCTACATTGGCATTCTCTGTTCTCGTGTAGGCTTCTCTGTAGTTGGAATCTTAAAAAGAAATATATAAGAAGAGATGATATCTTCTGCATTATGTCGTTTACTACTTTTATGGCTTGAACATGAAGATAAGTTGCATACTAGGCATTTTTTCCTTTTTGATGCATTGTTATTTTAGTATGTTTGTGGACATTCCCAATATGGTATTAATATCTTTTCTAGGGATGACCTATCTGCTCTCTACAGTCCAATGAATTATCTGCAAGTCTCCCTGTCACAGATATTGCTCCAGGTTGATTTTGGCTATGCCATTCTCAAACCGTGACAGGAGACATTTAGAGTTTGTTATTTCTATCCTTGAGAACCAAGGCATTGGATACTGTTTCCCATTACTCACTCGGTTATACTCTCACTTGGCAGCGATTGGGTAAAATTTACTACAGGTCTCCTCCGTGAGACAGGTATATTTTAAGTTTTGTAGGTCACAATGTATACTCGAAGCGTTTCGGCATTTGCATTTATATCTTTGGGAAACACGACATGCATTCTGTTCCCTATTGATCGCTATGTTTACTGAGCTAGCAACCTCAAGGACTCCTTGAGACAGCTGTTGCTTTCGGTATCTTTTGTGCTGTACAAATCGCGATACATGAAGAAAGTATTTAGGCTTTCTCTCGTTGGGAAACAGAACATGCATACTATTCCCCATTAGTCTCTAGATTTACTAAGCTGCCATTATGCCTATGCTACTAACACAAATCCCCTTGTCATTTATAGTTATCCCGCTTTTTATTCTACGTGACCTATTGTCCCGGTCTCACTTACCAGCCTCTTCATATACCGCCGGACATCTGTGTTGCCTGGGTTCTCCGTCCCGCTACGCGTGAGAAAGTGAAAATGCGGAAGGAAAATGGCATTTAAATATCCTGGCGTAAAGCGTGCACATGGTGCGAGGTTAGCAGGTTACGTTTGATTCTTCCCAAGGGGTCACGCCATCTTGGAATGTCTATTCTCAGTATAGTTCATTAGGTCTGCGAACAATATTAGGCATGTGGCAATTCTTTTTAAAGGTCTCAACTTATATAATTTAGTACTATTTTTCCTCCCTATGTATTGTTTTCGTGAGATATTTCTGAAGGTGGTAGGGGACTGAGCCTGATTTATGCACTTTATTGAGCATATGGCAACTTAAAAGCTCTTTTATTATTTATTCCAATGTTAGACTGATTAATTAGACTGAGCCTGATTTATGCACTTTATTGAGCATATGGCAACTTAAAAGCTCTTTTATTATTTATTCCAATGTTGTGACATTCAACCCCACTGCATATTTAGAAAATTGTTCATATGGTGGGTGATTAGATTTGTTTAGTTTATGAGCATTTTATCTTAATGCCATGCTCATAACTGCCCCTGTGTGTTATTTTACGCTTGATTAGTAATCTTTTTTAAGCAAGTGGCGACTAACTTAAATTGTCTTATATAAGTTATTTTAATATTGTGATGTACTACTCCACTGCATTATTTGGGTCTATTTAGTTTTTACAACGTCCTCACCATCTTTCAGTGGTTATTTATCAATAATGGTTTTAAGATTTTCAGACAACCTTAGAACACTTACCAGTATAAGACACATGCGAGATAGTTTACAAAATCCTGTATCTTGGTCTCAGTTCAGTATTTATTTGTCCCACCATATGTTTGTTTTACTACGATGGTTATATATAGGGGGGAGATAAGTACTGGAAGTTGACTTTTTACGAGTGGACTATTTCTTATGTGTTTATGATCAAGTTAGTTCACAACCGAGTGATCTCATCTCCAATCCTCTTGGTGGGAAATCCCTGTTGTTTGAATTGTAATAGAAACCCAACTACATGGACCGGAATATTGTCCTTATCATCTCTTAGGATGATCCGGAGGCCTGATCCCTTTATGTGATTTTCCAGATTATTTCCTCATTAAGTCCCTCTTTCACAGTATTGAGGGTAAAGATCCAATATGTTTCTCTGCCCTTGCGTGTGTCTGTCTCATTGTAGCCTGGTTTTACTTTAACTTTTTCTAGGATCAACCAGCGTAATTCGTTTACTGTGTGTGACTTATCATGGCAATGTTGGGCTATAGGCGATGTGAATTTATGATGTTTGATGGCTGATTTATGTTCGGAGTAGCGTACCCTGAACTCCCTGCCTGTTTCCCCCACGTAGCCTTTCTCACATGGACACAAGATAAGATATATTATATTACTGCTCCTACAGTTTGTCATATCTTGGAGTTTTCCCAATTTTCCTTGATATTCCCATCGGTCTGTGACTATTGCTGTCTCGCAGGCTGCACAAGTCCCGCATTTGTGATTGCCTCTGATTACAGGTAAACCTGTCACTGATCTCTCTGCCAGGATTGTTGATGGGTGATCTCTGGTATGGACTAACTTATCTTTTAAGTTGGCATTTCTTTGGTATGCCAGAATTGGTTTCTCCAAAACGTCCTGATCTTCAGTAGCATTGAGAATATTCCAAATTTTCTCTAGTATTTTTTCGACTTTAAAATTCAGAGTAGAGTGGTTAATAACACACACTAATTTCTCTGTTTGTTTTCATTTTGTCCCTGAGAGCAAAGCATCACGATTATAAAATCTCTCTCTTTTAAGGGCTGTCCTAACCAGACGTTTAGGATACCCTCTATCTAGCAATCTTTGTTTCATTTTTTCTGCGTGGAAGTTAAAATCTGAAATATTGGAGCAATTACGTCTCACTCTTAAAAACTCTCCAAATGGTATCGAGTCTTTTTGGCAGTTAGGATGGAAACTGTTGTGTTACAGAATTGTATTTTTGGCTGTCGGCTTCCTGTGAAAGCTGACTTCCAAAGGACCATTAATTCCTGAGATAACAATATCTAGAAATTCCACTTGTTTATTGCTGTAGTTGGCTGTAAACGTGAGGTTTGCGTCGCTCAGATTTAACCAAGATATAAAGTCTAGGAGAGTCTGTTCTTCCCCTTCCCATACTAGGAAGATGTCATCTATAAATCTTCGCCATATTTTTACATTTTCAAAATATGGCGCTATCTCATTAAAAATGTGTTTTAGCTCAAACTCCCCTATGAAGATGTTCGCTATGCTGGGAGCACAGGAAGCTCCCATGCTAGTCCCCTTCACTTGTTGGAACAGGTCATTATTGAACTCAAAGTAGTTATGGTGCAGGACTAGTTCGAGGCACTCAAGAATAAAGACATCTGGTCTTTCTCCCGCAGTTCTGCCTAGTAGCGCTGCCACCGCTTCCATGGCTTTCCTTTGGGGTATGTTCGTATAGAGTGCCTCTATGTCTAGTGTTACTAGCAGCTCCCTGGTAGGTACAAATGGCATGTTCTCCCTGAATATTATAGAGAAGAAAATCTTATTCCAAGAGATGTGGTAGAGGTTTTACAAACCCCCACTAGATTACAATTGAGGATTGTGACTACAATCATCGGATTCTGGGTCAGTAAGAAAAACATAATCCTACATATAAGTGGTAGAACGCTAATAGGACCCAGCATGATGCTTATTAAACACAACAAAATGGAATGGTTATAAGGTGTAAATACATCTATCTTCTTTGAAGCATGTTTACCATAAACAGCATCTTTTCTCTCATGTTTTCTAATTAAAATTAAAATAATTATATCCTTTAAAAACTTCAGACAAATAGAATGTTTGTCTCACAAACAATCTCTATCACGGGTTGGTGAAAGGGTGAAGGATAGTATCTTCTTTTCTAATCTATCACATTCTTCTTTTTCTTATGTTGAGAGTAGTAGCTATTGTAAAATTAAATAATTAACGGTGTCCCCTACTTTGCTTAAAATATCAAATTCTTATTACCCACAGATTCCACTGTACCCTCCGCCTGAAACCAATTTATATAGGAGTGGTCCTGAAGAAGGTGGTTAAAAATGTAGTAATCCATCGAAACGTGCGCCGACATTAAGGATATCCAGCTGGCAACATAATCATGGATAACTAATGAGGGATTTTCCAATCCGTGATTTACATTAAGAAAAGTGTATGCCATCATAGCTGGACATAGAATGTGTGTGAAGTATGTATGTAGCAGTATGTTTCGGTAGGTTGTGATGAGATGTGAGGTAGTTGTGGTGTAAAGTGGATCACAGCACGGGGTGTCTATGTAAATCCTATATTCATATCATGTTGAAGTGTTGAAGTGATGAATTGCATAGAATAACAATGCGTATCATGCCAAAATGATGAAATGATGAATTGTATAACACAATACAGTAATATAAGATAAAAAGTTGAAAAAAAGGAAAAATATTTGTATAAAATTGTTTTAACTTTTGATAAAATGAATATAATAAAAAAAAGAATGGTTTTGAAATAAAGACATTGCTGAATTCATTTCGATAATGGGGAGCCCGGCGAGCTCTTAGAGCCACCAGTGAATTAGACATAGGTCGCGTGGGAGTGCTCTTGTAGCTTATATTCCTGGTAAAGCTAGTCTGCATCATCTTCAAAGCTTTGCACCATAATAGGTCTAGATACCTAGCTAACCTCCTCTCACTGTTCGGAGGAATAAGACTATCTAGAAGAAAGACCTCCTTAACCTTGGAAACACTTAAATTCAAGTCTGTGTTATCACTGAAGCAATCCTTCTCTGGTGTGGCACCCTGTGTTTTTTGGAACTAGCTCTTGAATTTAGACATAGAAATGGCATCCTGACTTTCAGGAGAGGCCTCAAGCCACACCTTTTCAAATCTTACATCTTCAGTGATTAAACGAGTTTCTCAGCATCCCCACAGTACACCACCTTCAACACCGCCCTCACGTATTTTAATAGCTGAAAAAACATCTTGACTTAATTTCAAATGTAATGTTGTTGACCCTCCCCGCTCACTCTGCTAATTCTTTGGTGTTTTTCTTCATACTCTCATAACTGTTTAGCTGTCTGTTTACTGGCAGATATTAAGGTGCTTTACAAGGTTCTATATACAATTTCAAATAAATAAATACTATATATTGCACATGTAATTTGGTTGTCGACATGTTGTTCCACTATGTTTTTCTAGCATACAATCCAGCCCCATAATAGTTTTGGATGGCCAAATAAACTCTCTGCTGAAAAGCTTTGAACCTAATAATTATCTGTTGTGGGTGATTAATGCTAAAATGGCTAAGCTGTTTATTTTGATTTGAAAATTGTCCCTTAAGGCTTTGGCCAGAGTGAAAACACAAATTAGCTCCTTTTGAAAGGTTTTTGTGTACATTACATGGTCTTCTCATTGGCAAAGAGGTAAGATAGGCTTAAAATGAGTCCTTAACATGAAGTAAAAGCTGGACTTTTCCTATTTTCCAAATAGCTGGGCAACAAAGAAATCTCCCTACACTAGAATATCTGGTTAGTAATGATCTTTTCATTCATTTTCATGAATATCCTGATAGAAGATTAAGCAATTTAAAATACTGATTAAGGATAAGCCAGGGTGGAGGATGGGAGAGTTTACGAATATTTCAAAGAAACCTATGTTTTTTGCTCTTTAATGCCACGTAGATGTTTGTTCCCCACCTACTTTTACATTGGCCATGGTTTTTATTGCATCTGAAACAGCATTTGCGCTCTTTAACCCCAATTTATTATAATGTTGGCTTCTTTTTTGCATTGTGCAAAGTGTCGCAAACCCTCTACTACTATGGGGTGCAAAAGTTGTTGTGTGTGACAATTTCATACTTGCATGGAACAAAACGTCTTTGGAGTTGTTTTGCATCTGGATTTGTTCAATGCATCTGTCGTACAGCTTGTACCTCTCCGGTAAAACTGTGCGTTTGTTGGACAACATAAATGCAGGATTGTGCACACACACACCCTCAGGATTTGTTGGCCTATAATTCTGCTAGGTCAGAGTGCACCATCTCCACCCCTAACCTTACAAGGTAACAAATGTGTCTGTAACCTCAGAACAAGACAACCCAGATTGATTCCCCAAGTATATAATCCATATCCAAAGAGATACACAAGAAATACACAACATACGGTTTTCAATACTTATTGAAGCATTGTGATTCTTGAGTAAAATACATGTGCTGCAACAATGAACAGAAGGAAACAGAATAATGTAATTAACATTATGAGAATAGTGAAAAAGATAAAGAATTCCACCATTGTGCTTGAACAGTGAATATATGTTGGCATATAAGTACTGTAAACAATGTGCTCCTACCTACCACGTTCTATCCTAGCACGTGTAAGGTAAGTGGATCTGCCAAATCCCTATTTGGGTGGTATAACTCCCCAATACCTGTGGATAAGTGTCAGCGAGTTGTCCGCCTTGTTGTAGTGCTGGACAGCCTCCCTCACATGAGGTGACAGGAATGAGCTGCGCTGGAATTCCGGCATGGACCAACCTCTCAGTGTCAGCAAAATGCTCCTCTGAATAAACAAAGGCTCAATGTCATATATATAATAATATCCCCTATGCTGTCATGCTGAAGCACCAGTCAGGCCGGTATTTGTTTTATTGTATTATGATAGTTCTGTCATCGAGCAGCCAAAGGCAAAGAACAACATCTTGTGTGCTGAACTTAGCCCTTGTGCAGAATGTTCAATGTGTCTTGATAGAGTGCCTACGAAATGATGTTGTAAGCAAACTGAGTTTGAAGATTGTTATCCATATGTGCTTGTAAATTAATGTGTGGGAGAGAAGGCAACTTAAGAATGTGTGCATGTAAAATGGCAATGTCATAACCGGTCCTCAATACCTCCACATGGCACATTCAAAATGGGCGTGGTAGGGTGGTTCTGCGTGAATACGTCTAAAATCTGCACCATCACTATTTAAAGTAGTAATGCAAATTGATGGAAAAAGTCATTTGCATGGGAAAAATACAGCCAGTATAAAATCATGGCAAAATTAGTATTGGCACAGCAAGAGCCCACAAAATAAACAATCTACTTCAAGAATAATATTAAGTAACCAACATGAAGATACTCATTGTAAGACACAGGCAACATCTAATTGCACACGAAGAAAGAAGAAAATGCAAGGAGAATATCTACAAACAGAGGGTTACATTGTTTAACTAGAGGGGAAAGACTTTATAAATAAATATAGGCTAAGCCGGGACATGATTGTATGTCTCCTTAAACAAATTGGTCCTTGAACCTACCACTTGGAAATCACATGCTATACCAGCACCTGTAAAAGTCTTGTCAGTGCTACATATTTTAGCATCTGGATCCTTCCAGAATACAGTTTCTGTGTTGGCTGGTGTGCCACAGAGTATCTTGTCTGCCTTTCTGCCACATGTTTTGGAGCCTATATTGAAAATAACTCTGCAGCATATTGGTTTCCCAAACAAGGAAAAGAGGTGTAACAAGTAAAGCAAGATTTCTATCAAGTTGCTAATTTTCCATATTTTGTCTGTGCAATTTACTCCACTCATGTCAACATGCTTCCCCCATCAGCAACTGCTTTCTTTTTATGGAACAGGAAGCATGCATTTTCTATCAATGTACAGGCTATATCTGATTACACCTATTGTTCACCAATGTTCTTGCAATATTTCCAGAAAGTGCATATTATTCCTATATAATTTGACACTCAAAAATCAAGCAACAGTTGGAAAGTGGATTGTCTGTAGAGCTTTGCAAATATGCTTGTGAATTTCTTTGGCATAATTATGTACATTTTCACCTAATTATGCAAAAGTTAGAGTAATGGCACATGAGGATGCATTTAAACAAAGCACCGCAAATTTTAGCTGCTCGCATTCTGTTTTTTTCAAGCATTTGTGGTAAATATTTACCTCAAATGGAGCATTTTGCTGTACATTTCTAGTGAAAGTGGCAAGCAATTACACAAAGTGCCATTATGGCATCATTTCAGGACTCTTGCATAATAAGCTAACACACAATTCCTGAAATTATGTGAATTACACCACCATAATTGACCCAGGCCTGCTTTTGTGGTCAAGGATTACTGCTTGGTAGGTTTTTAAATAAAAATTGTGAAAAGAATGAAAGAATGTACCAAATCTAATTCTTTCAATATCGTCAATCATACCATGTCATTAATCAGCTAATGTTTGCAAATATCAACAGTTATCATCAATTTAGCATAGCTTGAAAGTTTACCTAAAGTTGTAAGTTTGACTTTTATGTTATTATGAATCTAGTTGTAGTATGTGAATAGCTGTTGAAAATAAGCTTTCCTTCTTTGACTAAACCAATCTTGTAAATCTTTATGTTGAACTTGATATGAATGTGTATTAATCTATTTATTTGGCAGTTATAAATCATCAAAGGGGATCAGGGATATGCCCTCAGACCATAGTTATTGACTCACTTTTGCCAGCCAACCAACTCTGCAGAGGAAGAATATAATGGTGCACACTGTAGTACATGACCAATAGTTGAATGTTGCTTTGGCACTTTGAAATCAAGATTCAGATATCTAGATATTTCCATTGAACAACTTTTGTATAGGCCTACTACTGTCTTTAATATGATTGTAGTATGTTAAACCTTACTGTAAGACATGGTGATACTGGTGTGGGGGGGTTAACCCCTACTAAAGTTGTGACCACAATACTTGTCAGGGTGAAGTCACAAGCAAACCTCAAATTAACCTGTGCTAAACCCTCTGGTAGCTTGGCATAGAGCAGTCAGGTTTAATTTAGGATCAATATGTAAATTATTTATGCTGCACTTAATAAAGTGAAAAGACAAAACAAGAAAAATTCCACAACGATTTAGAAAACCTGAGTACATTTTAATAAATAATTTGACACCAAAACACCAAACATCTGATTAGTAGAACAGGAGATATGCAATTTTAAAGATTTAAGTGCTAAATGTACCAAAGGCACAAAGGGCCAACTGCAGCTATCCGGTTGTATGAGACCGAATGAAAGTCACAAGTTAAGGCCAACCGAGATGGAGCGCGAGCCAGATGCAGAGACCAGGTTAGACCAGTGAAAGAGTTACATTCAGAATCCAGCGAAAAGAGTTCCGTTCGCTGTCGAGGGGGCTGCGAGGAGCAGGGAGAGTGTAGTGGATGACTGGCAGAGTAGCACGAAGAGCATGCTGGGCATCGCAGACGGTCGACACTGTACTGCAAAGTTCCTGTCAGTGTCATGGCTGGTCCTTGCTGGCGCTTTGTGTTGGGAGTCCCTGCGAGCAGTCAATGATGTAGAGTGAAGAGTTGGTTCGCTGGAACATCGCGTTGGTGGTTGGAGTGGGCCGCAAGGTTTTGGCACCAATGGGCCAGTTTGTGAAGAGCCGAAAACTTCAGGGGAGCTCAACTGATGCCAGACTAAGTGTCCAGCACCTGAGGGGCACTACTTGGGATCATGAACTCACTCCAGCAGAGGCCAGCAGGGCTTAGACAGGTCCAGTTGCAGAAGGTTAGCTGGGCAGTTGCATCTACATGGACATGTAGCTCAGAACCTTGGAGTCACTTCAGCTTGGGATGAAGGGTGCAGGTCCAGTCTTCCAGCAAGCAGGCAGAAGATCAGCAGAGTAGCAGGGCAGAAGAGTTGAAATCCTTCAGGCAGCAAAGCAGCACAACAGCTCTTCTTCTGTAGTCTCCACAGGCCCAGAAGTGTACTAAAGAGTTGGTATCTGAGTTCCAATATGTATTCGTGGTGCCTTCTTTGAAGTTGGAGAAACATCTAGAGGATTCCCTTGGAAGTGCTCAGTTTTTCTGCCTCCCCTTCCCTGAATCCAGAATAACCATGGGGGTATGCAATCCTTTGTGTGAAGGGAGGACACAGTCCATTCAGGTGAAAGTGAGGCTGTGCTATCTATTGTGTTTGGCTGCCTAGGAGGAATACGCAAAGCCCAACTGTCAGCTACACCCAGTCAGGTGATCCAGAGACTGTCTACAGGCACTAAATGGCTAAAGCTGAAAAATGCCAACTTTCTAAAAGTAGCATTTTCAGACTTGTAATTCAAAATCTGACTTACCATAAAAGAGGATTTTCCATTACAATTCCAAAGACACCAAACATGAACTTTTGCCTGTTCACATTTGGAAGTTATAGCTCATCAAATGTAATAAGGTAACTCCAATGTATTCCTATTTGAGAGGTAGACCTTTCAATAGTGAAAAATGAATTCAAGAGTTTTTCACTACCAGGACATGTAAAACTTGAAAGTAGATGTCCTACTTTTTTAATACATTGCACCCTGTCCTGTGGTTTGTTTAGGTCCTACCCTTGGGGAGACATATATATACTAAAGAGGAAGGTTTGAGCCTGGCAAAAGGTTTACTTGGCCAGGTCAAAATGGCAGTTTAAAACTGCACACACAGGCTGCAATGGCAGGTCTGAGAATTATTAAAAGGGCAACTTAAGTTGGTAGCACAATCAGTGCTGCAGGCCCACTAGCAGCATTTAATTTACAGGCCCTAGACACCTAAACACATGTAGTACTATTTACTAGGGACTTCCAAGTAAATTAAATAGGTCAACTGGGTGTAAGCCTATTCTATCAGTTTTAGAGGAGAGACCACAAGCACTCTGTGCACTTTGCCACTGCTAACCAGTGCTAGAGTCCTAAGGTCAACATAAATGAATTCAGCAAAAAAGTGGAGGGTAAACGCTAAACGTTTGGGGTTGACCCTGCAGAGTGGGCCAGGTTCAACACATATATATTATTGCCATGAGAGGCAATATTGATGTTGACGATGAGCCAAATTCCAGTCACAATCGGTCAGAAGTTACAAATGGTAGACTTCTATTAATCATGGAAATTGATTCCCAAGAACGGCTCAAGGGAAGGCATGGAATTGTTGCTAATTTTCACAATAAATATACACATTTCGAACAAATGGTGGTAAAACATTTACCAGTAGCAAAATTTGCATTTTGCCAATCTGAGATGGTGTTTATTTGTATTGCCTCAAATTGAATATACTTTCTCATCATTCATCTATTTGTTAGTGTAATAATTATGACTCATTAAAACTATAACTTTTATTGATAATGCTAAAGCCTAGAGCAATAGGTGGCGCAGCGGAGACTTGACGGCTGCAAAATGGCCGCCAAGAAGCAGAGAGAGGCGACGCGTCGGTGAGCGGCCGCTGGGCCCCTGAGAGCACATGAACGGGCGGTGCACAGGGGGAGACGCGCAACCAGGAAGCCCACTTGAGTCCCCCCAGCGGAGACATTCCTGAGAAGAGTCAAGGTATTTTGAGGCATGTGAGAGATTCAGCTGGAGGCAGACAAGCTTATCCGAGTCACACCTGACTGGTGACTGACTCAGCTTCACCCCGTTTGGCTTTTGGAATGTTCTGATAGCGGCGAAGAGTTCCCCTGCCTGAACCAAGGAACTACGGTGGCATGCTCGGCCCTCCTGGGGGCGAGCTGGAGGGTGAGGCGGGCGGCGCTTCCCAGTAACACCGGGACTGGTGTGGCCGATGGAACTATGACGATGCCCCCCGGGCGGAATACCATGAATGTTGTACTGACCGCGGAGCCCGAGCAACATGGCCGATGCCCGGTGGAGCTGTTTAGGCAGCTATAGAGGTAGTTTGGCTCTGGTTCAACCCCTCGGCCGGCACCTACCCAGCCGGACATTGGACATCGTTTTTTTCTCTTCTCTCCGTTGTGTTTCCTTCCCTCCCCCGCCTCCTCCCTCCGTGATCCTGTGGCTCCCTTACATCCCTCCCATCATATACTTGCACCGATACACGGATGTTTTGGATTGTTGGTCCCCAGCCGGTTTGTCTGTTCTTTCACTTTGACTGTTTTGTCCCCCTGAAGTACTTTCCTCAATGCCGGTAGGCCTGTCACGATCTGCATTCCTTACCCCTTTTTACCATTTCCCCTCTACCTTCCATTCCCCATTTGACGTGTGTCTTGGTTATTCTATGCGCTAATACCTCATGTTATTATGTAATCACTGTTTATCTCCTATGTTTATACTTGGCTCCTGTGACTGATGTAATTTTGTAACTTGGAACTCGCTGATCCTCATGTAAAGCGCTCTGATACCTCCGGGTCTAGCCAGCGCTATATAAAACTCTGCAAATAAATAAATAAATAAATAAAATACACTCAATAGTTGTGATGTATCTATTTATCACCATCATTATTTTGTATTTAACTGTGTTATGTTATTTGAACAAGGCATTTATGCTGATACATGTGCTGTTATGATAATTTTACATATGTAATTTATATTGATTTGGCTGTTATGTTTTAATAAAATCTGTGTTTTAATTGATTTGTGCCCTTGATTTTTTCGATGTCTCAAAAGGAATTCAATTTTTGTCAGAGATTGACTTTCTTTCAAATCCATCATCCATGCTTGCTTTTTTTTAATTCAAAATCATACATGCAAAATAACCATGGGTGCAACGTTCGCATACATAATGAGATGTATCCATACAAACAATGAACAACTATGTCGGGACTTCTATTGAAACTCAACACCACTCTTAGACCTGACAGCCTTAGGGTAATTTCCCCAACTTTTTGCCTGCCCCACTCAATTTTTCCGACCTTGTTTTTGCTGGTTTCAGGTCTCTGCGCACTTTAACATTGCTGACCAGTGCTAAAGTGCTTGTGCTCTCGCCCCTAAACATGGTAACATTGGTTCATACCAAATTGGCATATTTAATTTACATATAAGTACCTAGTAAAGTGCACTACATGTGCCCAGGGCCTGTAAATGAAATGCTACTAAGGGGCCACCCACTTCAGTAGAACTCTAACCATGGGTCAGGACTGCCATTGCAGAGCCTGTATGTGTGGTTTACACAGATAAACCTCTACCAGGCCTAAACCTTCCCTTTTATACATATAAGTCACCCCTAAGTGCGGCCCTGTCTAGCACACAGGACAGGGCTCAATGAGTTTAAAAGTTATGTCATTTACTTTTAAGCTTTACAGATTTTGGTAGTGAAAAACTCCCAGTTTCGTTTTTCACTACTGCAAGGCCTATCTCTCTCACAGGCTAACACTGGGATTACCTTATTACATCCTTTAGGTGTAATTCTCAATATCGAAGAGATAGACTTTTCAAGTTTGGTGTCAATAGACTCAAATTTAAAATCACAACTTATGGAGAAATTGGATTTTAAGTTATTGTTTTGCAAATGCCACCTTTAGAAAATTGGCATTTACTTACTTTACCATTTGGTGCCGGCTGCCTAATGCTGTTCAGTCTGTGCCGGGTGACAGCTAGGTGTTGTGTATTCCCTCTAGAAAGCCACACACAAAGGAAGCTTAGGTGTATCTTGATTTGCCATCCTGGGTGATGGGAGGGACTTACACCTGAATAGTCCACACACAAAGGGCTGCATACCCCCTGTAGTGAGTCTGGAACCAGGACATGAAGGGAGGACCTCTGTGCACTTCAAAGCTTTCTGTGAAGTCTCCCAACTTCAAAGGCACAACCAGGTATAAGTGCTGGCCCCTGACAGCATAACTTTAGTACACTTCTGGACCTGTGAAGACTCTACCAGGAAAAAGAACTGCAGTGCTGGTAGAAGGAATTCCCCTCTGCTGGACTGCTGCTTTACTGGACTCTTGACTTGCTGAGGTGCCCTGCTGCCTGCTGTTCCCCTGCCTTGATGAGAATAACTGGACCTGCATCACTTGAACCCAGAGTGCCTCCAAGGGCTTTCTGGCTTGCTTTCTTTTCTAAGTCTCTGGGACATCAATGACTTCAACTCATCCTGCTACAGCACATGGACTTTGCTCACTGCAAATCTTGCCCTTTCAAGCGGTGCCAACCCAGTCCTAGGCCCTTGGTTGTAGGTATGAAGTACTGCTTCAACCAGAACCCATGCATCCTCATTGGAACCAGCAGATCTTCATATTTGCGTGAGTCGGAACCAGCTCATCCTTGTCATTGTGTGGATTGGACCAGGCACATCTCCTTTGGAACGGCACATTGCCATCGGAATCAATGCATCGCCTACTGCTGGAGCAGCAGCTGCGCTGCGCATTCGGAACCAGAGGCTTGCACTTGGAACCAGCGCATCAGCACAGTTACATTGAGAAAATCAGCACATCTCATCCACTGCATGGCTTGACACGGATGCATCACTTTGGGTGCACCTCGCATCTTCGTTGACAATGAAGCATCCCGGATCAAGGCACTTTAGTTCAGCGGGCCCAAGTGGGTCCTGGTATCCGGCCCGCGCTCCATTGCAGTTGGCCTGAACTTTTGACTTTGCCCTGTTCCAGAGAGACCAGATATCCCATTTAAGCGCTTATTGCTTTTAAGTGCAATTTTGTATTTATTCTTTAAAAATTCATATCTTGACATTTACTTGTTGGATTTGTGTCATTTCAGACTTGTTTTATTTATAATATTATTCTCTATTAGTCTAACCTGGTGTGGAGTCTTTTTGTTGTGTTATCACCGTGTTACTATTTGAAGTGATGCACAAATACTTTACACATTGCCTATTAAGTTAAGCCTGACTGCTCTGTGCCAACCTACCAGAGGGTGCGCACAGGATAATTTAGGTTGTATGGTGACCTACCCTGAATAGAACTGTGGTTCCTGCTTGGACAAGGTGCATACCTCTGCGAATCAGAGACCCAATTTCTAACAACTGCCACAAAACCAAGCTGCAAAAAAGGTATGTTCTATAAAGGTGTGTGCCTGATGTGTTCTCATCATTAGCTCAAGAAGGTGTTAATTTTAGAGATCAATACATATGTTCCATTGTTAGTAATGGACATATAACACATTTTGTTATTTTATTTTCTCATTATATTTATATTTTAATATGCAAATAAAAACTGTTCTCAATGTATGTTATTTACCAATCCAATAGTAGCGGTTTAAAAATATTAAGACTAACTAACACATTGTTGTGGTCAAAGTGTATTACTTTACTTTTGATAATGTTAATTATATGCAACCCTAGTTTACTTGCTTTCAATTTAACATTTCTCTTGTTCTATTTCTAAGAAAGCCTTTCCCTGTCCAAGGGTTGTAGAGATTGTACAATGTATTTTCTTCAATAGACAACTTTTTTCATATTTCATATAAATAAAGATGTGTGTGATAAATTAAACACTGGACGATGATCAGACTGATTTGTCATAAGAAATATTTCTACACTATGCCCTCATTAGTACTAATTTATTTGGCTGTTTATGGTGCTACCATTGGCAATCTTGTATGTATTTTTCGCTAAAAGAGGGTTGTTTGACTTATTTAATAATTTTACTAAAACACATTTGTGGGCACAATTACTAACGTTTTTTGCCATGTAACTATCACAAAAGTGACGCAAAGCATTGCTAAATGTTAATTTGGAAATTGTTTTCAAATCCAAAAGTTGTTTGTTCAGAATAGTCGAAATAACATAAAGCTGCGTGTTCCACTGCTTTATAATACTTTGCATCATGGTGTCATTCCATGGGTGTTCCACTCATGTGTTTTGGAGCAAATCCTTATCTAGTAACAGTAGAAGACCGCTTTTTATACCAAAAATCCCTCTTTTTCACATTTGTGTTAACTTTGAGAAATATTTTTATTCTAAAACGTTCCCATCTTTGCAGGTGTGTTGCACTGTTCAGCACACATTCAAAGTGGAAAATGTTATAAAGTAGGTCTAGGGATAGCATTTTTTACTGGAAGGGTACTGTTTCAGTACAAAACCTATGCTAGACTTGATGCATACTCCTTTGCACTATAGTGCAAAGGTGTGTCTGTGGTACTAGGCATCCTGATTGAATGGCTGCACAGGGGAGAGAGCAGGACAAGGTCAGATCATAGTAGATATGGGCCTTTCTTGCCCTTCCCCACCCACACAACATACTCAGGAGATTTGCCGTGTGTGATGTTTTACCTGTTTTTTTACTAAATCTCCCCTTTCTCTGGAAATCTATTAAGTAGTCCTGTGGCTGTGCTCTTAACAGGGTTTATTTCCCATCAGTTTTTGGTGTTTGTGTTTGTTGTGCCTGGTACACTAGACAATGAACTACAACATTAACTTCATTCCAAATGGACCAATGAAATCTCATTGTTATGAATGTGATGTCAGCGTTGTGTATGTCCAAAAGCTGACTGCAAAGCCAAAGTACTAAGGACCAGATTGTGAGTTTACCGGACTGGTTACTTCATCATAAACGTGACAGATATCCTGACCCCATTATCACAAGTCATTTATATCTTATGACACTTTCAATAAGGTGGACAGAATATTTGTGAGGGAGAAACTTTATGCTACAATTCAATAAAGCCTTAGGTTTGTTGACAGTGAAAAACTCTTACCTTAAATAAAAATCTGTTGTTAGACCTGCCCAAGCTTCAGTTGGGTGGAAACAAAACATTGTTATGTTTAACATGTGTCCGTACAAACCTAATGATGTACTCTACTGTATTGGTACTGTGTTTTAAGTCAAACTATTAGGAATTAATTTGTTGTACATTTCATTGCTAAGGTGTAATGCAACTATTCTGTATTTTTTTAAGTAATAATGATGACTTAAATAATCCAGGTGGTGTTTTGGAGTTATCAATGTGTCTACACTTTTGACATTGTACATATATTTTCTAGTTTGTATAGTGATGAGAATCAAAAGAAATCCTACTCTCCTGAGAAATATAGGTAAATAAAAAATGTATATTAATACAATGTACATGAACCTCACTATGAATTCACCAGCTTCCAATTAAGCTGCATATGTATCAGTACCTATGTTTTGTAATAACCTTAACCTCACTATCATATATATATATATATATATATAAATGCTAATTAGTCTGATTACAATTAATGTTGTTATATACAGTAGTAAAATGCACTAAACCTTCAAGGGCACTCTTCCCACACACACCAATATTGCACCCTATAAAGCTGAGAAGGACCAGCCAGGCACTGTTGGCTTTACAACAAATAGTTTCTTAAATATGTTGCTTACCTGTAATTATTTGTATCCAAAGTGCCCCATTAAAATAAGTAAACGTTGCCCTTTAAATAAGGAAATGCTGCTGATCACTTAGCAATGTGAACATTGTTAATACCTGTATTATGTTGTTTTAGGATCATTGTTTTAGATATTTGGATGTTTTTATGGAATTGATATACAGTATTTATGTATACATTTGTGCTTTTAAGAATTAATATGATTTTCTTAAAATCTGTTACATTTGTTCATGTTCTTTGTACTGGTTAATGTGTATACGCATTTTTACATTACAAATTCCTGTTTGTTCTTATGTCTAAAAATATAGTATTATACTGTAAAATGATTTAACTGCTCTGCATAGAGGACCATTTTTGTCATTTTTATTGTTTAAACTTGCTTTCTTTTTATAAGCATGTTTTTAAAAGGCTAAAGAAATGCATCCTTGTTTTCACGAGAAGTCATGCAAATGCACAAAAAAATTGTGTGAAGTTACAAGAACATATCACGTCATTCCACAGTGAATGTGCACCCGTCTGCAGATCTCTCCCTTTCATATACACTTCTCTATGCCCTAGGAGACACTGGAGACCTTATATAGGTTGATGCCTTTGTTGTTGATTTTATATGTTCCATGCTGCAAATTGGGATTTCCTTAGTGTTGGATATTTTTTGCTGTTTGCTGAAGCTAAGTATTTGGAGTTTCCATTTATATAGTCTTTTAGTTTGTAATATTGCCTTAAAAATGTCAAAAAGCAAAAAAGGAGAACATGAGTCTGCAGGTGTATGGGTCTCTTGTGCCATTTTTAAACACAGAGAAACTGGACTGTAGTTTGCTAGTGGAAATTGGGTTGATAGTTGAGGGGGTGAAACCCTACTCAAGCAGCAACCATAATCTCTGTAAGGGTGAAACACAAGCAAACCCTAAATTAGCTTACACTTAATCCTCTGGTAGTTTGGCACAAAGCATCCAGGCTTAACTTTGAAGTGCTGCCTAATTACTTTACACATTGCCTCTAACAGTAACAAAGTGAAAACACAACACAAGTAAAATCCCACATCAATTCAGAAAAATAGAGTCACATGTAATAAATCATTTTACACCAAAACGACAAACATCCAATCAGTAGAACCAGAGATATGCAATTATAAAGATTTCAGGCAGGTAAAGCACCTATAACAGCACAAAGTGCCACTCGTGTTTAGCTGATCGTGCGAGAGCGGGTGAAAGTCACAAGTTCAGGCCAACCGGGATGGAGTGCGGCTGGATACAGTGACCAGATTAGTCCTGCTGAAAGAGTTACCTTCAAAGTCCAGGGCAAAGCTTTCTGTTTGTGATAGAAGGGGCCACAAGGAGCAGGGAGAGTGTTGCAGATGGTTGTTGAGGTAGAGCGAAGATCAGGCCGGACGTCTTGGATGGCCATTGCTGTACCGCGAAGATCCTGTCAGGTATCGCAGTTGGTCGTTGCTGGAGCTTCACATTGGTGGTCACCGCGAGCTGCTGATGCTGTAGCGAAAAGTGCAGATCTCGCGCTGCCAGACATTGTTGGAGGTTACTGTGGTGGAAGAGTCCGGTTCACCGGAACTTTGCATTGGGGGGCAGTGTGGGTGGCAAGCATTTGGCGCAAACTGTCCCATTCACATTCGCAAAGAGCCCAAAACCTCAGGATATGTCCTTTTTGGTTTAAGAGGAGGTCAACTGAGGCAACATCAAGAGTCCAGGACCTGAAGAGTACCTTTTGGGGGTCAGAAACTCACTCCACTATAGGCCAGCAATGCTCAGGCAGGTCCAGTTGTAGGTCCAGTTGCAGGTCAGCTGAGCAGAGGCAGGGACCGTCTGGAGCTTGTTATGTCCCTGTAGCTCAAAACAGGAGGTTGGTCTGCTGACACTTGGAGTCACTAAAGCCTGGGATGAAAGGTGCAGGTCCCGACTTCCTTCTCAGCAAGCAGTGTAGCAGGACACAGAGCAGCAGAGTGGCAGTCATTCTGGCAGCAAAGCAGAAAAGAAGGCCCTCTTCTGTAGCATCCACAGGTCCAGGAGTGGTCTAAAGAGTTGGGCTGGAGGGTCCAATATTTATATCTGGTGCCCACTTTGAAGTGGGAGAAGGTTCTAGAGAATTCACATACAAGTCCTTGAAGTTTCTGCCTCCCCTGCCCTGGCTTCATGCTGTCTGCATGATCAATGCAATGGTGACAAATCCTAAGCCTATTCAGTTGCTAGTGGGGCTGTGCCCAGCTCCTCCCCCCCATCCTGCCAGTTTATGGCTGTTAGAAATTGGGTTTCTGGTTGTCAGAGGTATGCATCCTGTCCAAGCAGGAACCATAACGTTATTTAGGGTAAGTTACAACACACCCTAAATGATCCTGTGCTCACTCTCTTATAGCTTGGCACAGAGTAATCAGGCTTAACTTGAGGCAATGTATAAAGTATATGCGCAATGCTTCAAACAGTAACAGTGAAAACACCACAAAAGGACTCCAAACCAGTTCAGAACAATAGATTATGATTTTATAAATAAAACATGGTCAAAATGACAAAAATCCAATAAGTAGAAGTCAAGATATGAATTTCTAAAGACTAAAAGTGAAAAATAGTGCTTAGAAGCAGTAAGCCCCTATGGGTTTATCTGATCACCCTGGACTGGGGCAAAGTCAAGAGTTCAGGCTGACTGTGATGGAGCACGGTCTGGATACAGGTGCCACAAAATGCCCGCTGAACAAAGGTACCTTCATCCTGGTCGCAATAGCGAGATACGAGGTGAAGCCAAGCGATGCGACATGTTGATCCCACAGTCGAAGTAATGCGTTGAGTTTCTCCACGCTACGATGGAGATGCACCAGTTCTGAAGATGAAGCACGAGTTCCAGGATGCATTGATTCCAAAGCTGATGCGCCGGAATTCTCACAAAGTCGAGGAGATGCATTGATTGTCTCTCTACAGTGCCAGCAATGCTGTGGTTCCGATGGTTTCGGTGGCGATGTGCTGGTTTCAAGTGCAATGTGCTGGTTCTTTTCCTGCAACAGCGGCAATACAGTGATTCTGTTAACACAGCACAGGATGCATCAGTTCCACTTTAGCAAGCACCTTGATCTGCTTCCAATGGACCAGGCACAGGGCAGGGGGTAAGACTTTGATATCCCTGATTCTTAAAAGAGGAGGCAAGCCACAATGCCCTTGAAGATCACTCTGGGTTCAAGTAAGTTAGTCCAGTTCTTCTTCAGCTGGGCAGAGGGTAGCAGGCAGCAGGGCAGCACAGCAGAAAAGCAGCTCTTCCTGAGCAGTAGTCCAGCTGAGTGGCAGTCCTTGTAACAGCACAGCAGTCCTACCTCCTGGCAGAGTTCTTCAGAAGTCCAGTAGTGTCTGATTTGGTGGGCTTAGAGACCCAGTACTTATGCCAAGTTATGCCTTTGAAGTGGAGGTGACTTCAAAGAGGGGCTTTGAAATGAACAGAGGACCTCCCTCCCAGCTCTGGCTCCAGACTCACCACTGAGAGTTATGCAGCCATTTGGGTGGGGACAGGGCACAGCCAATTCAGAACTTTTATTCGGGAAGAGCCTTAAAACTTGGCTTTTTAGATACGCTGGCCTTGGTTCTGAGTGACTGTGATTTTTTGGGAGTTCTGTGGACTGATTAGTGCTGGGATACTCTTGTTGAAGTAGCCATGTGCTTTATAAATGTCTTTGATTCATTCATTCACTGATTCAAGTGCCAGCTACTCCTTCCCATCTTGCCCAGGATGGCCCATCAGGATGTGGATGGTCAATCAGTCACACCTATGCTCTCTTTGTGTGTGGCTGTCTAGAGGAAATGCACAAAGTCCAGCTGTCACCCACCTCAGACGTGTATTGGAGACAGGCTGCAGCAACACAGGGCTAAGAGCAGAAAAAAAAATCTAAAAGTGGCATTTGTTAAAATGTTAGTGATGAATTAATCTTTACCAGTAAAGAGAATTTATCATTACCATTCCAATGATATGAAACATGATAGGGCTAATGCTTCTCAATCAAGAATTACAGCGTATAAGTGTAATAAGGAACTCCCAATGTTAACCCAAGAGAAGGGTATGCCTCCTAGTAGTGAAAAACGAATTTGGGTGTTTTTCACTACCAGGACATGCAAAACTTAAAAGTACATGTCCTACCTTTTGATTACACAGCATCCTGCTCCCTGGGCTACGGAGGGCCTACCTTATGGGTCACATGTATGGAATAAAAGGGGAGTTTAAGGCTTGGCAAGGGGTTTTAAATGCCAAGTCAGCATGGCAGTGTAAACTGCACATACAGCAATGGCAGGCCTGAGAAATGTTTAAAGTGCTTCTTGTGTGGGTGGCACAATCAGCGCCGCAGGCCCACTAGTAGCATTTCATTTACAGGCCCTGGGCACATGTAGTGCACTGTACAAGGGGTTGTATGTAACTTAAATATACCAAACAGGTGGATGTATCAATCAAATCAGTTTAGAGGAGAGAGGACATACACGTTAGCACTGGATAGCAGTGGTAAAGTGCTTGGAGTCCTAAAGCCAACAAAAAAAGGCTTGAAAAAGAGGAGGAAGGCAAAAGGTTTGGGGTGACCCTTCAGAGAGGACGATTTCCCAATAATGCCCATCCGGGCATACCTAATACCCCTATTGGGTGACTGTCTGGGAAAACAAAGCCCAACAGTTAACTACACCCAGTCATGTGACCCAGGAGCAGGTTGCAGGCACAAAATAGAGCAGGAAAATGCCAAATTTCAAAGTGGCATTTTCCAAAATTGTAACTTAAAATCCGACTCTACCATTAAAGAGGATTTTTAATTACAATCTCTCTGACACCAAACATGATACTCCTATCTGCTCCCCATTATTAATTGTAATAAGTTAACCAAATGTTATCCTATTGGAGAGAAAGGCCTCACAGTAGTGAAAAATATATTTAAGAGTTTTTCACTACCAGGATATGTAAAACTTGAAAGTACATGTCCCACTTTTTAAATACACTGTATTCTTCCCTCTGAGCTATGTAAGGCCTACCTTAGAGGTGTTTTAAGAAAGGAGATTTGGGCCTGACAAGAAGTTTATTTTTCCAGGTCGAAATGGCAGTTTAAAAGTACACATACACACACAGGCTGCAATGGCAGACCTGAAACATGTTTAAAAGGCTATCTAAGTGGGTGGCACAATGAGTGCTGCAGGCCCACTAGTAGCATTTAATTTACACCCCCTGGGAACATGTAGTACCACTTTGCAAGGAACTTAAAAGTAAATTAAATATGCCAATTGGGTGTAAGCTAATGCGACCATGTTTCAAGGAGAGAGCACAAGCACTTTAGCACTGGTTAGCAGTGGTGACGTATGCAGAGTCCTAAAGCCACCAAAAATGAAGTCAGCAAGAACAGAAGGCTGGAAGGGAAAAAATTGGGAGAAAACCACACCAAGGATGTCAGGTCCAACATTCCCTACTTGCCAAAAATGCAGGAACCTGGTGGCAGTGTAGGGCAAGGGTATCCATTTAACGAGAGGTGAACAGGGTGGTATAATGGGTCTCCCAGGCTCGTCGTATTGAAAGGTCTATGCAGCAGTTCCAATGCCGGTGGGCAGATAATGTGGCTCACGAGCTAGATCTATTGCACCACCTTGGCATAGAAATAAATGGACCTATTTGTAAGTACATGCATTTTTCCTTTTTAAGATGTTATTACTATATTATTTTTATTATCATTTACAATGTAAGCCTAACTACACATTTTGTACATTTAATATCACTATTCTAATACATTAAGTCTAATCTAACTATATTGGTATTATATTTAGTCTTTTTACATATAAGCCAAAGTAGATACACAGAGAAAGTGAAAATTATGGTTCATTTTGCTTTTGCAGCATGCATAAATGTATTGTGCATCCTTTAAAAGAACAGCCATAGCTCATCACATTTATTTATAATAAGCACAGCATTTATCATTTATTCTGAATTCTCTTTCTACCAAATTTACAGAGGGAATAGAGCCAAATGACCCATCTAACTTTTGAACATTGGACGCTAGTGGGAGCACATTTTAAAACTATATCATATAGGATAAATGTTTAATACTGTCTTATAAAGTGTTTTATCCAATTGTTCCTATTGCAATATTTAGATCTTCATTCAACAAATGAAGCCATATACAATAATGTCACTAAAAGGCATTAGTTCAACAGAGTCTCTTTTTCAGCTTCAGATATATGAAATACAGTGGTTTCTTTTTGAGAAATTGGGTTGTTGGTTGGAGGGGGCTAAGCTCTTCTCAAGCAACAGTCACACGCCCTGTCAGGGTTAACGTCAAAAGTCACTAAATTAACCTGAGCTTAACCCTCTGATAACTTGTCACAAAAGCAGTCAGGCTTTACTTAGAGGCAATGTGTAAAGTATTTATGCAGCCCTAAAACAGTAATGAAGTGGAAACACAACACAAGACAAATCTCATTATAATTTAAACACTTAGGGGCTCATTACGATGTCGGGCGGAAAGCCTTCGCCCGACTGTCGGAATCTTCATGACCACGTCGGAGCCCTTCCGACCAACTTGGTCGATTTACAGGTTACGATGTTCGTGGTCGGAACGTAAACCGGCCAGTAATTCCGACTCGGTGCCGACTGACTCACGGAGTATTCCTGTCCGTCGGAACCGCACTGTAACCCCCTATGGACGACGTTTCCGTCGTTGGGATTACAATGTCGCTTTCCAACAGCCTTTCCGCGTCGGCATGTCTGACATGGAAAGGCTGTCGGAAAGTGACTTTGGGGGCCCCTGCCCCTGCGGCCTATGTTTGCTGGCCGAGGGGGTACCTAAGTTACCCCCTGTAAAACCCTGCACTCTGTGGCAGGCACTATGGGGTGCCTGCGACAGGGTGCAGGGTTTTCCACACACACCCTATTTCCCCATAGGAGCCTGTGTTATGGCTGGTTCTGGGGCGTAACATGAGCTCCCATAGGAAAACAATGGGAATCCGACCGAACAGTGTTTGGTCACATCGTAATCCGGCAGTTGGAACCCACGACGGCTAGTCGGTCAGTCCCGAATCCGAGACGGTGTCAGGCGAAGGCTTTCCACCTGACACAGTAATGAGCCCCATAGAGTACATTTTAATAAATTATATGACACCAGAATGTCAAAAATATAATCAGTAGAACCAGAGTCATACATTGTTAACGTTTAAAATGAAGTATAGCACCTAAAAGACCAAAGTGCCAATCACAGACATCTAGCCGTGTGAGACCGGGGCAAAGTCAAAAGTTATGACCAACCACTATGGAGTGTAGTTCAGATCCACAAAGTGAATTGGGTTTGGTCTCTGCTTTCCTTCGGATTTAGAAGAAATTTTGAAGAAAAATGTCTGAGAAGGTAAAGTCAGCAGGGCAAGTCAGCCGGCTGTGTCTGAGGAGAAGGCATGGTCATTGGGGAGCTGCTGAAAGAAGAAATAGTGAAGATGTCTATGTTCTGGCTTAGTCAAGGAGTCGAAAATATCTAGTGGGATGAGGCCTGCAGGCTGTAGCTGACTAGGGCACCACAAGGCCAGATACCCTTTTCTGGAGGAGCCGCGGAACAGGATTGTCTGCTGCGGAGAAGAATGTAGCAGGCGCTACCCTACCGTGAAGTCGGACACACCAACGATACACCTTAGGTTGATTGATGAGCAGGTAGGTAGGTAGGTCTCCTCTCTGTTCTTTGGGCACTTTTTGGTTGGAAATGTCCTAGTCCAAGTTCTGGATTTGGGCTATCTAGTCACCTTTAACACCGCTTCCAAGGGTCCGGGCTGGAGGAGCACCACTTGGAGGGTCAGCATTCACTCAGGCTCAAGATGGTTTGCACCTTTTCTGTCCATGAGGCTCTGATCAGGAGGCCAGGCAACTAGCCCTTAAAGTGAATCTGGAAGTCCTGCGTTCAAGCAGAAAAGCAGGTCTCAAACAGCAGGACAGTCCTCTGAAGGCACAAGGCAGGCTCCAGGCGGCACAGCAGCCCTCTTGTTTCAGCACTGCAGTCCTCTGAAGTACACAGCAGGTCACAGACAATAGGGCAGTTCTCTCAGAGTCTTTCCACAGGTCGGTCGGATCGCAATCCGGCGGTCGGAACTGACGAAGGCAAGTCGGTTGGTCCCAAATCTGAGACGGTGTCAGGCGGAGGCTTTCCACCTGACATCGTAATGAACCCCATAGAGTACATTTTAATAAAATATATGACACCAAAATGTCAAAAATCTAATCAGCAGAACCAGAGTCATAAATTGTTTACGTTTAAAATGAAATATAGCACCTAAAGACCAAAGTGCCAAACACAGACATCTAGCCGTGTGAGACCGGGGCAAAGTCATAAGTTATGACCGACCACTATGGAGTGTGGTTCAGATCCACAAAGTGGATTGGGTTTGGTCTCTGCTTTCCTTCAGGTTCAGAAGAAATTTTGAAGAAAAATGTCTGAGAAGGTAAAGTCAGCAGGGCAAGTCAGCCGGCTGTGTCTGAGGAGAAAGCATGGTAGTCAGGGAGCCGCTGAAAGAAGAAATAGTGAAGATTTCTATGTTCTGGCTTAGTCTCTTTTACAGGAGTCGAAAATATCCAGTGGGATGAGCCTGCAGGCTGTAGCTGACTAGGGCACCACAAGGCCAGATATCCTTTTCCGGGGAGCCGAGGAACAGGAATTTCTGCTGCGGGAGAAGAATGTAGCAGGCGCTACCCTACCGTGAAGTCAGTCCCACCAGCGATACACCTTAGGTTGATCGACGTGCAGGTAGGTAGGTAGGTCTCATCTCTGTTCTCTGGGCACTTTTTGGTTGAAAATGTCCTAGTCCAAGTTCTGGATTTGGGCTATCTAGTCACCTTTAACTCCGCTTCCAAGGGTCCAGGGCTGGAGGAGCACCACTTGGAGGGTCAGCATTCACTCAGGCTCAAGATGGTTTGCACCTTTTCCGTCCATGAGGCTCTGATCAGGAGGCCAGGCAACTAGCCCTTGAAGTGAATCTGGAAGTTCTGGGTTCAAGCAGAAAAGCAGGTCTCAAACAGCAGGACAGTCCTCTGAGGGCACAAGGCAGGCTTCAGGCAGCACAGCTACCCTCTTGTTTCAGCACTGCAGTCCTCTGAAGTACACAGCAGGTCACAGACAGTAGGGCAGTTCTCTCAGAGTCTTTCCACAGGTCGGTCGGATCGCAATCCGGCGGTCGGAACTGACGAAGGCAAGTCGGTTGGTCCCAAATCTGAGACGGTGTCAGGCGGAGGCTTTCCACCTGACATCGTAATGAACCCCATAGAGTACATTTTAATAAAATATATGACACCAAAATGTCAAAAATCTAATCAGCAGAACCAGAGTCATAAATTGTTTACGTTTAAAATGAAATATAGCACCTAAAGACCAAAGTGCCAAACACAGACATCTAGCCGTGTGAGACCGGGGCAAAGTCATAAGTTATGACCGACCACTATGGAGTGTGGTTCAGATCCACAAAGTAGATTGGGTTTGGTCTCTGCTTTCCTTCAGGTTCAGAAGAAATTTTGAAGAAAAATGTCTGAGAAGGTAAAGTCAGCAGGGCAAGTCAGCCGGCTGTGTCTGAGGAGAAAGCATGGTAGTCAGGGAGCCGCTGAAAGAAGAAATAGTGAAGATTTCTATGTTCTGGCTTAGTCTCTTTTACAGGAGTCGAAAATATCCAGTGGGATGAGCCTGCAGGCTGTAGCTGACTAGGGCACCACAAGGCCAGATATCCTTTTCCGGGGGAGCCGAGGAACAGGAATTTCTGCTGCGGAGAAGAATGTAGCAGGCGCTACCCTACCGTGAAGTCAGTCCCACCAGCGATACACCTTAGGTTGATCGACGTGCAGGTAGGTAGGTAGGTCTCATCTCTGTTCTCTGGGCACTTTTTGGTTGAAAATGTCCTAGTCCAAGTTCTGGATTTGGGCTATCTAGTCACCTTTAACTCCGCTTCCAAGGGTCCAGGGCTGGAGGAGCACCACTTGGAGGGTCAGCATTCACTCAGGCTCAAGATGGTTTGCACCTTTTCCGTCCATGAGGCTCTGATCAGGAGGCCAGGCAACTAGCCCTTGAAGTGAATCTGGAAGTTCTGGGTTCAAGCAGAAAAGCAGGTCTCAAACAGCAGGACAGTCCTCTGAGGGCACAAGGCAGGCTTCAGGCAGCACAGCTACCCTCTTGTTTCAGCACTGCAGTCCTCTGAAGTACACAGCAGTTCACAGACAGTAGGGCAGTTCTCTCAGAGTCCTTCCACAGGTCCATAAGTGAACTGAAGAGTGGGTCTGAGTGTCCTAATTATATGCCTGGTGCCTCCTTTGAAGTGGAAGAAACTCTCGAAGTTTCCCTTTCCCTGCCTTCACACCAGGCTTTCTGCAGTCACAAGTCACCTTGCTGTGCAGAACTGCATGAAAGGAAAACTGCAGGAATGCACCATATTTAAATCAATATGGGGCATTCCAGTCCTTTCCCTTGCCTGCCCATGCCCATGGAACGCCTTCTCAGGGCAGAGTAATGCAACGCAGTGATTTGTGTTGTGTTGCGTTACTCCAGATTTTTTGAGCCACACAGAGCCACACAAAGTGGCTTTGTGTGGCCTCAAAAAGCTGTCTTAAAGTTTGCGTCGCTCCAGCACCTCATTGCGTGGTGCAAGAGCAACGCAAACAGCCTCATAAATAAGCTGCAGAATTTTAGGCCTAGTAAGAAGTTGGTTTTGCTGGGTTGAATTGGCAATTTAAAAATGCGCATAGGCTGCAATGGCAGACCAAGGCATGTTTTAGGGGGCTACTTAAGTGGGTGGCACAAACAGTGCTGCAGGCCCACTAGTAGCATTTGATTTCCAACCCCGGGTATATTGTATACCACTTTACTAGGCACTTAAAAGTAAACTAAATATGCCAATCGATGCTAACACAATGGAAACATTTTTGCCGCAACGCAAGGCAAACTTATAGTAAATATACTCCTTTATTCTTGAAATATGCAATCTAACATGGACAAGATTTAATTTTTTCATGATGTGGAATGTAATATTTAAAAGAAGCAGTAACTCTGTGCAGGTTTTTCATTTTGAATAAAAAGACTGTACGTGTGTGAATAATGGAATACTTTTAGAATGACGTTTTATCTTGTAATTCTATTTTTATTTGCTTTAAAAGTGTATTCCATTATGAAGCAATAAAGAACGCATTGTAGCATTGCGATGAGAGTTAAGTAGAAATGTGTGTAGAACCCGATTAGCCCACATTTTTCCCATTTGCGCACATTTCAAGACATGCGGCAGGATGGAGTGTGTGATTCGGTACTGAGGCATTGGGGACATAATAACACAGCGCCACAGAAAGGGAAATCTCTAGCTCTTTTATGCCACAAAATGAGAAGTAACAATGTTAAATATATTGGTGCAATCTTCTAAATCAGAAATTAATGTTCAGTAAATATATTATAAAGAATGCAGGATACCGCCTCCTGATTTTCAAGAAATATATATGGGGCTATTTGATATTATTTTTCAACAGGTATTTGGAAAAAAATGCCCTAATTTATTTGTGGCTCAAACCTTAGTTGTTTTGTGTACTTAAATGTTAACCGATGTGCATGCAATGTGACATACCTCCAGCGGTGAAGATGACAGAAAAGCCAGTTAGGAAAAAACATTTAACATGTTCTGGAATCGAGGCTACAGCACGTGTATCTTTTTCTTTCAAGTTATGTGGGTCCAATGGGGACAGCAATCCCTAATGGAGGTTAGAGCAAGCAAGTAATAACAGTGACGACCCCAGCCTGTCATGCCCTGGCCTTGTAGCTTTAACCAGCAGATTGTGTCTCCCAGACCACAGTGGTTCCCCCAAACCTCCTGCTGCCCCAGTTATTCTTCATCCTAGCCATTTAGGCCCCCATCTAGCAGCAGCTGAGGGGAGCAGAGCAGCCCAAACTCCGCGACGGGCCAAAACAGGAGCCAGGGATTCCTCCACTGTCACTCCCAGAGCAGAGCATACTCTGATCACAGGCATCGCTTGAGCAATCTTACAAAGTAGGTGCAGATCCATGCCCCGAAAAATGAAGGAGGTTTTTTCCACTAGCAGCCTATGTGAATCTATTGTCAGACCACTATATCCTCCAGTGTTCAGATTAGGAATTCAGAAACATCTTCTGTGCCTCATGATCTAACACTCCCCTTCCTGCCCTGCTCTGCCTCATGTTCTAACACTCCCCTTCCTTCCCCTGCTCCGCCTCATGTTCTTTTTTTTTTAGTTTAAACAGAACATTTTATTTTTGAAAGAGATGCAACCAAGTACAAACAATCAAATAAATTAGCAAAATGTTGATTCACAATAAATGAGTTAAATCCATATTATAGAAAAGAAACGTAAGAAGAATCAAAGTAGTTGCATATATAAAGCAGGTCATAATAACTATGAAAGAGAGGAAGGGGAAAGAAAGGGAGATAGTGTAATAATAACATGAGTAAATATGCAATATAAAAAAAAACAGGAGAGCTTAATATGTTGTAAAAGATATCAACAATTTAAGGAATAATGGCTGTAAACTTGTAATTAGAAAAGAAAAAAGAAAAAAGTATAAAGAAATAAATTAATTAAATGATATACCAATAAGACAATTCATGGTGGTTTGGGGACTTCTTCCAGTACTGGATGATGTTGGGCAAATGTTCGTGCAGAAGTATCTAAGAAAATAGTTACAGGAGACCATACATGTTCTCTCTTCAGGAGCAAAGACATAGGAGGGATATATGCACGATCCAGTCGATGGTTGTAGCAAACACTATACCACCAGGTTTGAAAAGATAGTTGTATGGATTGTTTCCAGTTTTTTGTTATTTGTTGGAAAGCAGTTGCAATCAATAGATCTACAACATCTGTGTTACATGAAAGGGCTTGCCAGTGTTCAGATAATGTACCTAGAAAGATGTCTATAGGAGAAAAAGAAAAATGGGTTTGAAAGATTGTATTAATTTGAGAGCATACCTTCAGCCAGAACTGATGAGTGAAGGGACAAGAAAAATGCATATGATATAAATCAGCATGAGGGGCGTTACATGACCAACAGTTTGGGACAATTGTGGTTTTGAATTTATGTAAGGACATTGGAGTAAACATAAGTCGATTATATATGAAGAAAAGTGTTTGTGTCGTGCTGGCTGATCTTGAAGTTTTACAAATTTGTAGCCATAATTTATCCCAAAAAACAGTGGACCAAGAAATATGAAAGTCATGTTCCCATTGGAGTTCTATGTTAGTTTTAATTCTGTGTTCGAGAAGGGTGTTGAGGAATTTGTAAATAGATGAAACACTAGATTGGGCACTTAAAATGGGAAGCATATTACGTTGAGATAATAAAGGAGGTGGAATAGAAGATATTGAGGACAATTAAGACGATACAGTTTGGATTAATATCTTAAATTTGGCAAAAAATGATTTTGGCAATTTACAAAGAGATTGTGCTTCAGAGAAAGTAAGGAAAGTATCGTTTGAGTAAAGTTGATGGGTCCAAAGGAGACCTTTGTCTCGCCAAGCCTTCCAAAAAATGGGCTTGTTTTTAATTTTTATAAGGCGATTATGCCAAATCGAGGAGTTAAGAAATCGGTCTTTATCCGAGAGGTGCGAAATCAGAAAGGAGTGAAATAACTTATGGGTAGTTTTATGCATAGGTGAAGATAAAAATTGTGTCTTGTGAGTAAATGTAAGAGAATCTTCGAAAGAGAAGGGAGAGAGGAAGGAAAGTTCAATGTCTTTCCACAATGGAGAAGGATCAGAGATGGATTAGGTTAAAGATTTAGAGAGTTGTTTAAGAAGAAAAGCATTATGGTAAAGTTGAAAATCAGGGAAATTAACTCCGCCAAGCGATTTATTACGTTTGAGCATGACTAAGGAGATACGTGGTTTTTTCTTATTCCATAAAAAGGTAGATAAAATAGAGTTAATGTTTTTGAAAAAATATGAGGGAAAATTGGGGGGAATAGCAGAGATCAAATAAAAAATAACAGGGGCTAGCATCATTTTAATCGTATCAAGTCTGCCCCACCAAGATAAGTATAGGGGGTGCCATTTAGAAATAGATGTAGATAATGTGGAGAGAACTTGAGTTATGTTTAGTGATAAAATCTGTTTAATAGAGGGGGTAAACCAAAGAACTAAATATTTAATTTTTTGGTAATTCCAAGAGAAATTAGTGGAAGTAAAGTCCTGCTTAAAACACAAGAGATTGAGAGGGAGAACTTCACATTTATCATGATTCAGTTTATAACCACAAATTAAAGAGAAAGCATTGACCTCAGCAGTGAAAGCTGAGATAGATTGTTCTGGCTTAGACATGTATAACAAAATATCATCGGCATAGACACTCATTTTAATATGAAGTTTATTATGCTGAAAGCCATTAATGTTAAGATTTTGTTTAATTCTGGCAAGAAAGGGCTCTAGCGCGAGGATGAAGAGAAGTGGGCAAAGGGGACAACCTTGGCGGACGCCTCTCTGTAAAGTAAAAGAACTAGAGATGGAGCCATTGGCAAAAATAGAAGCTTTGGGTGAGGAGTATAATAAGGAGATATAGGAAATAAATTTGGGCCCGAAGCCAAACCAGGACAGTGTTTGGAAAATAAACAACCAATCCATGCGGTCAAAAGCTTTTTCCGCATCCAGAGAAATGGCTGCAAGAGAATGAGAGTATTTGTTAGATTTGTGTAGTACATTAAAGAAAGTTCTAGTGTTATCAGAGATATTTCTTCCCTTAATAAAACCAGATTGCTCTTTACAAATAATGGATTGTAAAAGTGGTTCTAGTCGAAGTGCAAGAATTTTGGCAAATAGTTAATAATCAGAATGAACTAATGATATTGGTCTATAATTTTTACAAAGGTGAGGGTCTCTTCCTTCTTTAGGGATTAGGCAGATAAGAGCATCTTGAAATGTACCACTGGAGGCATTAGAGGAAATGAAGTATGAGAATAAAGAGAGGAGATAAGGAAGGAGAGATTTAGAGAAGTGGGAGTAGAACTCTACAGGAAATCCATCTGGACCAGGTGCCTTTCCTGTTTTAAGGAGTTTTAATGCTTGGGAAAATATCTTGTATAGAAATAACACGTTCCAAGGGTAAAAAATCAATATCCTTGGGAAACTGTTTTTGTATCGAAGCAAGATAATTTTGTATGTCTATGGATTCTGGGGTGATTTCAGGGGTATAAAGTGAGGTGTAGTATTTTTTAAACTCCTCTAGAATCTCTAAATTTTTATTTGTTGGAGATGAGTTAGAATTTAGGACATAGTCAATATTAGTACGGTCTTTCTTTATCTTAAGACACGAGGCAAGGAGTTTGCCAGCTTTGTTTTGGCCGCCATAATAACGAGCACTGCCTCGGAGAATATAAGAGGTGGCATTCTCTGTGGATAGCTTATTATATTTAAATTTCTCTATAATAAGACTGTTGAGATCGATTTTAGAATTAGTGATTGTATAGAGTGATTCTAGTAATTTAATGGTTTTTAAAATTTCATTTGCTTTTCGGGAATATTGTTTTTTCTTTTTGGCAACATAAGAATTAATAAAGTCTCTGGCTGAAGCTTTAAAGGTGTCCCAAATAATAGAGAAAGATGAAACATAAGATATGTTATGTTCAAAGAATTCAGTAATGAATTCCTCAAAAGTGGAAGTGAAAGTTTGATCAGCTAACAAAGAGGTATTAAAACGCCATCTTTTGTTAGTGACACTAACTGGGAGCAATTCTAAGTCTAAAATTATTGGAGCATGGTCAGAAATCAATATAGAACCAATATCCGCTTGCAATATATATTGTGTAAATGCTTTGGAAACAAATAAATAGTCTATATGTGATTGCGAAAGGTGTGGGTGTGAGAAAAAAGTGTATTCACAAAGTTGTGGGTTATAAAATCTCCAGTAGTGAACAAGAGATCTATAGGAAATTAGGGTGGTAAAGTGTTGATGCATTTGAGAGGAGATGAAAGGTGTTTTGGATGTGCGATCAATGTATGGGTCAACAACTAAATTACAGTCGCCACCAAAAATAACATACGGTGTAGAGATAGACATTAAAAGAGAAGAGATGTGTGGCCAAAAATTACCATCAGGTTTAGTAGGAGCATATACATTAAACAATTTAATAGGAATGTCATTAACTTTAAGATGAACAACTAACCATCGTCCTTCGTCATCTGAGTCTTGCAAAAGAAGGGATACTTTAAGTTTTTTGTGACATAGAATCACAGTCCCATTTCTTTTGCTTGTACCTGGAGAGGAAAAGACACTCCCCACCCAATGTCGTTGAAGTTTTAGAACTTCTGAAGTAATTAAGTGGGAGTCTTGTAAAAATACAATGTCTGATTTAAGATTCGATAAATGGGTAAGACCCTTTGCCTTTTAATAGGCGTACCCAAACCTTTAACATTCCAGGAAATAACACGTAACATCATCAATCAACTATATAAAATAAAAATTTGTAGAAAATTACAGCACAACAAGAATGCAATAAAGTATCTGCAATATTTAGATAAACAAAAAATGAGCACTCCAACAGACTTAAGGCAAGATATGAAGTGGGAGATATTGAAATAGAAGAAATAAAGAAAAGGAAGAGAGGGAAAAAGGAAAGAGGAAAGATGAAAGAAAAGGGAGGAAAAAAGATAAAGAAAATAGGTAGAAAAGACAATAAAACATCCCGAAGACTCAAACATGGGTGGAGGGTGTTGAGGCCACAGAGAGAAGACGAAACAGCCAGTCACGAAACTCCGGGAGAGACCACGAGGAGGTCATTATTTCAGACGGACAATATAACAATGGGTGGAGCAGGGAACGGCATCTGGCAGGAAGAGACATAAGGAAAGGAGATAAGATAATCAAATTATATCATAAAAACATTGTAAAATTACAGTTATCTTTAGTAGGGGAGAAAAAGTTATCAGTTAGACGATGATCTTGCAAACTCCATGGATTCCTCTCTACAGTTGTCGAGGAATTCTTGAAGTAAAGCTGGATCCTTGTATGTGGTTGTCTTATTCTTATAAGTCACCTTAAATAGGCAAGGGTGAAGTAAACCAAATCTGGCATTCAGGTTACGTAGAGCTTGACGCATGGCTAAGAAGCTTTTCCGCTTGTCTGCTGTTACTTTCGCATAGTCTTGTGAGAAAAATAACTGGGATCCTTGCCATGAAATGTGACGTTTGATTTTGACTGCTTGTAGGACCTTCAACAAGTCTGTATATTCTAAGAAATACAATATTACGCCTCTTTATTTGCACTGTATAGATGAACTTTGAGAAGAACGACCAAGTCTATGTGCTCTTTGTATGTTTAATGTTGGAGATTCCGGAAAGTCAAGGATCTGTGGAAGAAACGTTTGAAAAAGGAATGGGATTGGAGCCTTCCAATCCTTCAGCCAAACCATAAATACGCAGGTTATTGCATCTACTTTGGTTTTCGAGGTTTTCTACTTGCTTCTGTAGAAGTAGGATTTCTGCTTTCATAGGATGAATTTGTTGAGAGGATATTTGCAGAGATTCCACTTGAAGTCCAACTAAATTAATTTTGTTGTCAAGAGTAGACCATTTATCTTCTAGGGCTTGTAAGCGTATGTTCGTTTCTTCCATATAGGGTTTAAGTGATCGGATCTCGTCCAGAAGTAATTCTAAAGAGGCTGGCGGTGGAGATGTGGTTGGTGAAGGAGGATCTTTTTTAATTCTCTTAGTAGATGACAATATAGAGGAGGCAGGCACTTTAGAAGCATTTTTCCCGTTTGGTAAAGATGGGTGTGGAAGAGAAGTAGCAAACGATGACGAAATGGCCGTTGTTTCTGTGAGGTGGGGAGGTGCGACTTGTTCTGATTCCTCCATGTCACTTTGCAATACCGAAAAAGGGTTTGAAGTAGGTATTGTAGTGGACTTAGGACGTGGAGATGGGGTGGATGTTGAAGCAGCACCTCTACCGGATTTAATTCTCCCCATAGACATGTGCGTCACCGTATGGGAAGAGCAGTTATTGAATAAGTGTTTTGAAAGAGTTGCTAGTCAAAATTGTGGACATTCACCTATTCTTGTGCACATTGAAGAATTAATAGGATTTCCACAGTGTGAGGCAAAATGGCTGTACGCATAATAGAGCAAACGTTAAGGAAAAACAAGAAGATAATATTGTTGACAGATCCAAAAGAATGGCATTTCCAGAGGAGGAAGCTTCAACAATAATCATTGAGAAATACTGGCAAGTTAAAACATTATGTCTCATCAGGAGTGACAGAAGCGCAGCGGAGCCGACAACGCGCCGAAAGTGCAGGGAATACAAAATGGCGGCTGCGGATCCAATTAGGAGATGCACCGCGCATTTTAAGCAGAAGAGGCGTTATCGGGCTTACCGCGGGCTGCGAAAGGTGTTATTTAACTCCAGATAAGATCATGGATAAAGTCCTTGGGTTGTTGAAGGAGTCGAGGTGCTGCCACCGCCCGTCAAAATGAAGTTCTCGGGTCTCGGTACGGAGCATCGCTAGCTAGCCGCTAACTTCCTTGGCGCCAGGCCACGCCCCCCCACTAGTTTTTCTTTGACTTTGCTAGAAAATACTTGGTAATCGCTTAGCCTAGCAAAATCAGATTATATTTGGCCATCACTGGATAAATAGGGCTGTAGTACCAGAAGCATGTGCTAGGCGATCTGTCAATCATCTGTGAATTACAATAGTGCATTACACATGGGACCATAAAGATGGAGCAGCACAGTTCCTTTGTAGGAGTAGTTCTAGATCCTCGATTTTTGGGGTTGAAGTATCACAAGCTGTTGCTAGGTGACGTTTTGCTGCATTACAGTGATAGTAGTACCACGGGCTAGTTACCAGCTGCTCCTATAGAAGACGTGTGTGAAGCAGATCTGATAAGTGTGGTCTCCTACTTGGAATCTGCCTTTCTCCTCTTTCCAACCAGTGCCATTTTTTATTGATTAATATTGTGATGCCATGCCTTAAAAATAATACTTCTGCTGCCTTTATACCCCAAATGTCTCTGCCTTCTGAATGGTCTCCTCAATAGTTTGACTGCTGATTCTTGCACACTTCGACCATTGTCTAGAATATGCTGGACATCAACTACTGATACTGGCAAGTTAAAACATTATGTCTCATCAGGAGTGACAGAAGCCAGTGGAGCCGATAGTGCGCCAAAAGTGCATGGAATATAAAATGGCAGCCGCGAATCCAGTAACGGAGACGCAACGCGCATTATAAGCAGAATAGGCGTTATCGGGCTTACTGCGGGCTGCGAAAGGTGTCATTTAACTCCAGATGAGTTCATGGATAAAGTCCTTGGGTTGCTGAAGGAGTCAGGGCGCTGCCACCGTCCGTCAAAATGAAAGTCCTCGGGTCTCGGTATGGAGCGTCGCTAGCTAGCCGCCATCTTCCTTGGCCCCAGACCACCACCGCCTCATGTTCTAACACTCCCCTTCCTGCCATTGCTCTGCCTCATGTTCTAACACTCCCCTTCCTGCCCCTGCTCTGCTTCTTGCTCTAATACTTCCCATTCCTGTCCCTGCTCTGCCTCATGTTCTGACACTCCCCTTCCTGCCCCTGCTCTGCCTCATGTTCTAACACTCCTTCCTGCCCCTGCTCTGCCTCATGTTCTAACGCTCCCCTTCCTGCCCCTGCTCCGCCTCATGTTCTAACACTTCCCTTTCTGCCAGTGCTCTGCCTCCTGTTCTAACACTCCCCTTCCTGTCCCTGCTCTGCCTCACGTGCTAATACTTCCCATTCCTGCCCCTGCTCTGCCTCATGTTCTGACACTCCCCTTTCTGCCCCTGCTCTGCCTCATGTTCTAACACTCCCCTTCCTGCCCCTGCTCTGCCTCATGTTCTAACATTCACCTTCATGCCCTTTCTCTGCCTAATGTTCTAATACTCCTCTTCCTGCCCCTGCTCTGCCTCATGTTCTAATACTCCTTCCTGCCCCTGCTCCTACACATGTTCTAACACTCCCCTTCCTGCCTCACCTCTGCCTCATGTTCTAATATTTCCCGCTCCTGCCCCTGCTCTGCCTCATGTTCTAACACTCCCCTTCCTGCCCCTGCTCAGCCTCATGTGCTAATGCTTTCCATTCCTGCCCCTGCTCCGCCTCATGTTCTAACACTCCCCTTCCTGCCCCTGTTCTGCCTCATGTTCTAACGCTCCCCTTCCTGCCCCTGCTCTGCCTCATCTTCTAACGCTCCCCTTCCTGCTCTGCCTCATGTTCAAATACTTCCCCTTCCTGCCCCTGCACTGCCTCATGTTCTAACGCTCCCCTTCCTGTCCCTGCTCTGCCTCATGTTCTAATACTTCCCGTTCCTGCCCCTGCTCTGTCTCATGTTCTAACACTCCCCTTCCTGCCCCTGCTCTGTCTCATGTTCTAATACTTCCCGTTCCTGCCCCTGCTTTGCCTCATGTTCTAACACCCCTTCCTGCACCTGCACTGCCTCATGTTCTAACACTCCCTTCCTGCCTCACCTCTGCCTCATGTTCTAATACTTCCTTTTCCTGCCCCTGCTCTGCCTCATGTTCTAGCACTCCCCTTCCTGCCCCAGCTCTGCCTCATGTTCTAACACTCCCCTTCCTGCCCCTGCACTGCATCATGTTCTAACACTCCACTTCCTGCCCCTGCTCTCCTTGGTCTCTCTGTCCTCTGCTCTGAAATGTATTTCTAATCACCTGCTTATTAATCTCCATGTGCCTTTTCTTTATCATCTCTCTGAGATCAGTTCTCTTTTTTATCCTTCGGACCCATGTTGCGTCATCACTCTGTCCCCTGCTATATGTGACCCTGTTCTATTATCCGTCTATGTGTTTCTGCTCTTTTGTCAATCCTGACACCTGCTCTTTCATCATCCTATGAGTCTTGCATTACCATCTTCCACTTTCCCAAGCTCTGTCATTTCGTTTGTGTTTGGTTTACAATCACTTATTTACTATCTCTATTTTAAAACATATATTATTGAAACGTTTTGCCAAAACAAATAGACCTGATTTACATTTCCAGTTATAAGACAGACCTTTTGATTTTATCAATGCTTGTTTTAGCAGAGTCTAGATAAGTACATCGGAATACTGAATTTGTATGAAAATTCAAGCAGCTACCTCTGTTCAAGGAGTTCATCTCCATATTTTGCCCTGTGGCGCTTTCAAGCCACTATGACAAACTACAACTAATGAATAATTTGCAATGCACTTCGTTTTGCAGCTCTTTTTATTTCCCCTCAGACAATGGTCTTCTTTCTTCTGTGTAATGAAGCTTTCATCCTGGTTATTCAACTGAGTCTGTACTTCTTTCAGTCTGTAGCACTATATTTCAAGCTTACCACAAAACAATCTTCTATTCCTGTTATTTCTTATCTTTTTGCTGCTTTTCACACAGAGGCTCACTCTACTCTTATTCACTCCATTTCTAAACTTGGAATTTCTTGTACAGTTCTTAAATGAAGCTGATATTTTTTAACTGCCCACTCCTTCTTGATTTCCTGGAAATAGTTGGTATGCAGTTCCTATCTTATTTTTTGTTTTTTTATTTAAAACAAGATTAAAGTACCCCAGGACAAGTTAATATTATGCAATTTCATACAGTCCCGTACCAGTCTGAGCAATTTCCTACAAATTCCTACAATTTTATACATTTTCATACAGGCTAGCCTAGCAAAACACATTGGGGGATATGTACAAGTGAAGTGGCGGAGTGAGGCATTAGCTGTCATGGCTTAACGCCTCACTCCGCTACTTCTGAAATGCAAGGCTGCACCATATTTACAATGAAATGGGGCAGCCGTGCGTTTCCCCCTGCGCTGGCCCTACACTTAGCAGTGTAGCGTCAACGCAGGCACCCTTGCACCATAGTGCAAGGGTGTCTGCGTGCAGGGGAGGGTTGTTTATGTGTAGGAAGGTGTCCCTTCCTGCACATAAACAATCTTAAAATGCAATTTTGTCACCTTTGTGTGTGCTGCTTCATGCAGCACACATGAAAGTCACAAAATGGCATTTTTTTACAGATTGTTTATGTACAGGAAGGGGGAACGTCCTGTACATAAACAATCCATGGCATTTTGCTTTTTCCATGTGTGCTGCACAAGGCAGCACACATGGAAAAGCAAAAACGAGGAGAAATAATGTATTTCTCCTCGTTTCGCCAAGACCAGGTTTTCCCTGGTCTTAATTTTGGCGCTGCCTCCTATGTATGCTATCCTTGTACATAGGGGGCAGCATCAAAATCAATGGTTGTTGCGGTGGAACGCCCACCGCAACACCCACTGCCCACCCCTTTCACGCTAAGCATAGCGTGAAAGGGGGCCCTAGTTACAAGGCAGCGTTAAGCCACGTTAAGTGGCTTAACGCTGCCTTGTAAATAAGGCTAAGCCCCTATCACCACCACAACGTCGTTAAAAGTGGCGTTGTGGTGGTGATAGGGGCTTGAACATATGCCCCATTGTTTTAAACAGTCAGGTATCTTGGGCACCAACAAAGCCTAAACACCATGCAGACCTGTCTGAACATGACTTTGCAAAACAGAAACATATGAAACCTTTCCCCTGAACAGAAATAGTAATTACGCATGTTCGCTCCCAAAGCCATAGACAGCTAAATAATCTTTCCTCCCCCTCCCCGCCACCAAAGCCTTCAATCAGCCAAAACTTGGGCCCACATTTTATTGAAGCTTACACTCGCTCCACATCGAGTAGCAGATAATAACTTATTCACTCATATTTGCTTCATTATTCCAATCCACTCTCTAATGGAGAGGATTGATTGTGATTTCCACCTTTGCAACAACAGTGCTCTGGCTGCCAACATTGAAACATAAAGCAGCTTTTGGCATCTAGAAGATAGTTTTAAGGTGGGATCATATCCCAACAGTACCAACAAAGTGCTAGGCACAAGCTGTATTTGTAAAGTCTGTTCTGAATACTGAAAAAGTACATTTAAAAAATCTTGAAGAGCTACACAATGTCAGATTACATGAGACAAATTTGCTACTTCAGTCGATTCACATCTAAAATATTGGCTCGTCAATCCTGGGTTAATCTCTTGGAGTAATTGCGGGGTTCGATAAATCAGCCACTTCGTGTAGGACTGCATCAGGCACTTCGTGTAGAACTGCATTTTCCGCCAGTGGACCCCTCTAAGTACCGTGATGTTAAATTGATAAACTTTACCCCAGACTTCCCTTGACAAAAAAAGACCTTCACATTTTCCCCACTTATTTACTGCTTTTTGGAAGGTATCAGTCTCTCCACTTTGTAAAAGGATTTTTTTCCAGCCACCTGGTCATTTTGGGGTCGAGGTTTTGACTAAATTAATAACCAAATGATGTCTTCTAAATAATAAACCTATATATTGTCTTTAGATTTGGAATTAAGATATTGAAAGAGCACTGCAACAAGTAATTTTCCCTATTTGTGCCTTTATTTCAAGCCAGAACTTCCACCTGTCTCCTATAAAAAATCTGTCACCTCGGAGAAACCCTGTGCCTCCCATTTAGGTACAGTGCTTTGATCAATCTACTCCCTTGTAAGTCAGACCAGATCAGACGGGTAGCAACATTAATATAGGGAATCGAATAGTAACTATAAAAGTCCATGCGTCTTTTGAGAAACCAATGTGAAGTCCTATAGTGAATTTTATGGAGGGATTTTACCAATCTACATAAATTATATTATACTCTTTTAAAATCAAATTCATTAGGTAATTCTTAAAAATTACAGATAAGTCAGATGCTGTGCCAAATCTAAACATATATTGTGCAAACTTTGTGCAATTATATTACCGCATTTTTAGGTAGAGCTAAACCACTTTCCTCCACATCTCTATATAATTGCTAAGTGCTAGTCTGGCACTTTTATCCTGCGAAAATAAAAATAAAAATATAGATGCTATATCCTTAAAAAATGCAGCATTTAGCTCACAAGGTAAGGCTGAGAAAAGAAAATTGAACAAAGGAAGAATCATCAATTTTAGCAATACCACCTTCCCCAGGGGACAAGGGGGAGCGATTTCCATTGTGCTAGCAGTGCTTTAACTTTCAATAACAGTGGAAGATATTTTGCTTGTATAAATCTTCAGCCTTGCTTGAAAATCTAATCACCAGATATCGCTTTGGTAGGTTATGTATACAGACACAAAGCTCTGAAAGCAAAATATCTACCCCAATATTGCATAAAATAACTTCAGTTCCCATTGTATAACTTCTATAGCCTTCTAGCACTTGGAACAAAGTAACAATTTCAAAAATTGGTTCTTGCATAGTCTTTCTGATATCTAAAATTAATATTATATCATCTGCATAAAGGTTTATCTTATCGATCTGCGGAATAGGAGATCTAATCTCTCTGTCTTTCCGAATTGCTATTGCCAAAGGTTCGATAAATAAGCGAAGAGGACCACATACAGGGGACAGCCTTTCTAGTACCTTGCTAGACTTTAATCCTACCAGCCTCTGAAGCATTAATAATAATTTTGGCCTCTGTGCTCTCGTACATTTTCTGTATAAACCTCGTGATCTGAGAGGGTATCTTAAATCTCTTCAGTGTACCAAACAGAGTTTCCCAGCCCATGAGGTCAAAGGCCTTTTCTGGGTAAGTAGGAAAGTGTCCCTTTTAGACATGATCATCCCCACTTTTTTCCTGGTACTCAATGCAATTTTTACTGAAAGTGTACTGGGTTCCTGCTAACCAGGTTACTAGTGCCAGATCTCGTTCCCTAAACTGTGCAATTGTTTCCCCAATCGACAAACCTTTAGCACCCTCTGCGAGTCCTTAGTAAATGGTACACCTGGTACCATGGGCATGAGGTACTAAAAAGGTCCCTAAGGGATGCAGCATGAATTGTGTCATCCTAGGGGACCCCTCACCAAACCCATGAAGAGTGCCAGTGCAGGCATTGTATCTTGGTACAGCCAAAAGTGAAAATACAACATGGCACACAGCCCTGTGTGCCATGCCTACAGACATTGCATGCAGTATAGGTAAGTCACCCCTACAGCAGGCCTTACAGCCCTAAGGCAAGGTGCACTATTCTACATGTGTGGGCATAACTGCCTGAGCAGAAATGCCCCTGTACTGGCCAGGTCAATTTATGCCAATACAAGTGAACAGGGAACCCATTCTAAGTGCATGTGCTGGACACTGGTCAAAAATGAGTTCCTAAGCTACATGATGGGTTCACTGAAACTAAAGATGTTTGGTATCAAACAGCTCATATTGATAAGCACACACTAATTCCAGTGATGGCTTTATTAATACATGCACCCAAAGGGCGCCTTAAAGGTTCTCCCTTAAAACCTACTAACTACGAGTGTACTGGCTAACTGATCTTGACCAGCCTGCCACCACAGGCAAGTTTCTGACCCCTAGGGGTGAGGGCCAACCCTCTCAGGAGATGAGGAACAAGGCCTGCTAGGACAGAGGTGTTTACACCCCCTCCCACAGGATGTCCTGTAAATTATTATTCCAAGGCATGGAGCTTCAAAGAACCCATTGCCTTTGGTATGCAGATCTGGCTTCCCTCGGAGGAGGGGATACCAACCCCCCGGACCACGGGCCCATTTAGTGTCTGGACAGGTAGGAAAATTTGGAGTCAGAGAGGCATGTCCACCCTCAGGCTAGTTCCACTCCTAGGGTGGGTTACCTGATGTGGAGACAAAATGTGAAAGTCTGCCATCTTGGTGATGGCAGAATTAGGAACTCTGGGACAGGGTTAAGCCCACATCCCACTGGAAGTGGTCATATAGGGGGCGTAGTGACCCCAGGGGTAAGTAGCCCATTAGCTACTGCCCTGCACTCCCCTAACACCACTAAATCAAACATTTAGGGGCGGCCCTGGCACCAGGAAATCAGATCCTGCTGACCTGAAAGAAGAAGATGGACGATGAAGAGTCGCAAAAAGCAAGAACAGAAGACCAGCAACTGACTTGGCACCAACCCTGCCGACCTGCCTGCTTTCCTCAACAATTGGACCAAAGACGACTTGTCCTGCAGCTGCTGTGTCTCCAAAAGCCTGGGAGAAGAGCCAGCACTTCACCCAAGACTCAGGAACTCCTGTGGAATAGTGGAGCTGCACCCCTGCATCCTGAAGGCATCTAAAGAGACCTCAGAGGACTCCAGACTGCCAAAAACCAAACACTGTAAAGCACCACTGCGCCTGTGCCTCCTAGCAGTATGCCAAAGATGCCAGCATGGTCCCCAGACCCTCCAAACTCGAAGCTCACTTGGGTTCCACAGCTGTGGACTTCCAGGCGCCACCTGCGGCCTCTGTGTGCAGGCCCCCTCTACTGCGAGTGTCCCCGGTGATGAAAACCCGATGCCTCCAAGCACCTCTGCACCCAGCTGCCCCAGCCCAAGGAGAAGAGGACCAAAGGTGTCCCCATGTCCCAGAGCATCATGAGATCTGAGCCTACTTATTGGTTCAACCTGACTGGTCTCCTACTTGAAACCTGCAGCCTCTTTCCAACCGGACCGATCCCCATTGACTAACATTGGGCACCCAACACCGTATTGCACCCCTGCACCCATCTGCCAGAGTGCCACCTGAGGTGACCTGTAGGTGCTGCCTTGGACCTTGCCCTATACTCACCTTAAGTTCAGAAGTTTGGTCTTGTAAGTCGCTGTGAAGTACCTGTATGCAGTGTGTGTCTTTCCTCCATAGGATAATATAACTGCTTCAGAAATTGCACTAAGGGGGTCATTAGGATGTCGGACGGAAGGGCATCCGTAGTGCTGGCGGTGGTGGAAAACGGAGAATTCCCTGCACCCCATGCGGTTATTGCGACCGCCACATTACAGTGGGCCAACATAGGCCATTTACGTACCCCCACGGTGTTTCTGCGTCCGCACTTGTTGACCTCACGTAAGGGTGGCGGACGGAGCCAATAGAGCAAGAACAGCGTGCGGAATCACGTCTCCACCGCCAACCACATTACGATGTACCAAACAGCCAATCCCGCCGCTGCGTAAACCCCACCTCATCGCGGATGGCAGAAGCACAATAACAGTGAGGGAATATCCAAGCCCTATACACGTACACCACCAGAGCCGCAATGGATCCAGCCCTACAGGCCTTACCGCTGCTGTACCGGATGCATTACCAGCAGATCAGACGCCACCACGCACAACAGCAGAGGTACGTCCAACACCCATACACGCATGCAACCACGGTACAACAACAACTCACTGCAAGCATGCAGGCAGGGCCTGCACAACCACGTCTGGGGAAAGATGCCTCCCCTATTCACATCAGTGAGACTCTCAGGGGCCAGAAGGTTGCCCTGTGCTGATGCCTCCTGCCACTCAGCTCCCAGCGTGCAGGCAGGGCCTGCACAACCACGTCTGGGGAAAGATGCCTCCCCTATTCACATCAGTGAGACTCTCAGGGGCCAGAAGGTTGCCCTGTGCTGACGCCTCCTGCCACTCAGCTCCCCTCACACCCACCCACCAGCACCACTCACACAGCTCCAATCCTGATCAAGGTGACAGATTAGCATTGGTGATGGGAGTGCATACACTGCAGACTGCAAAGTGACCAAGGTGCCAGCCCAGGATGGCTAGCAGGCGCAAGGGAAACAGCTACACATTTTGCAAACATCCACTGCCACACAACCCTGGCAAACATCCATGCGGGAACAAGACAAGAGAACTGTGCTGCCAATCCATCTGTACTGTACCACATCAACCATTACTGAAAGCAAGTAGGTACAAATATCACACATCACCCACTGAAATAGTGCCGCCGGCCAGCATGCCATTGGAAACAGATCATCAGCACACAGTACAGTGCCAGAACATGGAGGGGAATGGAGGGTCAAACATGTGCATGGCAGCCACTGGCAGAGGTCACAAATGAAGTGGTGTATACACCAGATCTGTACAGTTGAGGAGTGTCCCAAGCAAAAATCCATGTTTAAGTATGACTCAATGTGCCTGGCCAAATGCAATTACTGTCACAGCTATGAATCCAAACAACTCCAATTTGGGCACAGACAGTGTCAAGTGACAGGTATGCCTGTGAGAAATCACATATCATGTTTGCAACCCACAGACAGGCAGCACAGTGCAAACAAAGGTAAGCAAGACCAAGGCCATATCCCAAGACACACAACACAGACATTGCACTGACACACTCTGCACACTCACCAATGATGAGTCGACCATGCAGGTGCACCCTAGGCCTGCGAGGTCACAATGACACACAGCACACAGCTCCTGCAACAACCCCCACATGTCCACCAACACCCCACAAGGTGTCTGACCATGGAAACAAACAGGCACACATCACATGGATCATACATGATTGAAAGGGCAATGCCCAAGGGCACACACATCAACATCTCAGAGAATTACAGCACACTCACACTGTACGATGACTCCAATAAGAACATGTACCTCCATCCATGTGACTATGAAGCCATACCCATCCAAGATGACAACATACCCACACTGGTGTGTACACATCAAGATAGTCCACACAGATATGTAGTACCCTGCCCACCCCTCAAGTCATCATGTAAATTGGAAGACATTCACATGATGGAGATCCAACCAATCTGACATGTGTGAAGAAGGAGAGCACAGCCAACACAATGAACAGGACCAGAGTGGACCATCACTGACAAGTAGCCCCCCCATCAATACTCTGAGTCAAAACATGACAGCATTCTGCGGAACCCCTGGTAACCCCTGTAAGATCTAGTACAATACATGAGAATGGCAAAGTGTGACTTCAGAGCATTGAACCCATGAACACATGCACATACATTGTACAGCAACATTTGTAAGGCCAGCGACAATGTCAGGAAATGAATAACTTCATTCAAACACAAACTCGGTATCAGCATGTAAAGTGCAAAACATGAAGGGCAACTGCCAGTCAAAACTCAAGTCCGCACATGTGTGCTTTGGAAATACACACAGATCAATGTAACAAAGTCCACAGCCATGTAAACATCACCAGTACAGGGCTAGCAAATGGCCAGCTCAGGCAACGCTCAGGGAGGAATGGGCTGGGAAGAGGGACCAGCCATCAAATATGTGGAGAACTGGAACTGTGTGGGGGATGACTGTCTGGGGTAGTCTGAGGGCTGGACCTGGGAGGGGGAAAACTGGCACAGGCAGAGGGATCCCTGGATGTGGGAGCCTGAGGGCTGGCAGGACCCAGTGGAGTCGCCGCACAGGGAGGTGGTGACATGCACTGGTGATGCTCAGTGGCTGATGTTGCATGTGGAGGGCTGGGCTTCACTTGTTTGGGGATACGATAGCCCACAATTGTCTATGGACAAGGGATAGGTGAGGTGCCCAGAGCTGCTCCCTTCGCCCCAGAAAGTGGAGCAGGTGGCCGTGGATCCTTTCTTGCAAAACCCTCAGACCTAGTTCTAAGCTGGGGGGACTCCTACCCTGCCTCCCCTGTTGTGGAACAATCACCACCTCACTGCTTCTCTGTCCATGCTTACTTGGGGGGCTTTTGGTGGGAGTGGAAGTTCTGGGCACAACAACCCTCTGAACTGGGGGGGGGGCAGTTGTGGAACGCAACAGCCCCACAGCAGCCAGGGCAAATTCTTGTGCTGAGCCTGGATCAGTAGTGGATCCTGGAGGGGTCTTGGAGTGCTGGAACTTTGACGTCTGCAATGTTGAGGCGTGTCTTTTGTGTTTCGGCTCCGCACTCTCATGTGAGGTTATTTTGGTGGTGCTGGCATCTGTGCTCCTTGTGCTCCTTGTGGATGATGTCTTGTGTCTCTGTCGCTTGGACTCCTGTTGTTGTGTGCTGAGTGGGGATGGCCTGGTGCCTGAGTGTACAGGTGTGTGGCTCCTCTGATCATGTGGGGACACTGGCAGGGTGGTTGAGGAAGGGACAGGCGCCAGACTTAGAGCCTGTGACTGCACTATTGCAGCCGTCAGTGTGAAGGCCAGACACTGGACACTCCAGAGCAGGCTACCCTATGTCAGAATGGATGCCCTTCATGAACGCTATTACCTGTGACAACTTGTTGCCATGATCCTGTAGGGCATTCAATAGCAAAGTCTTACCCACAGACACCTTACGCAAGATGCCAATGGCCTCCACACTGAGGGAAGCAGGGGACACAGGGGCTGGGGCAGCTGTGCCTTGGGGAAAAGATACCCTACCCTTCTTAGGGCATCGTGCATGGATGACATTTGGGGGTGCAACAGGGACTGTGGACACAGGACGGGATGCGTTGGACAAAGAAGCACAGCTCGATTCTCCTCTGCCCGACCACACCGAGGAGTCACCACCTGAGTCTGAGCAAGTGGAGGTAGGTGTTTCAGGAGCTGACTCATCCAGGGCACTCCGGTCCCCCTATGATGCGCTGGTACCATCAGTGTCGCTGTACTCCAGGGGAGCAGGGATGCCAGTAGGTACACCAACTGTTACGTGCCCATCACCTTCTCTGATCTCGGTAGATTCAGCAGGAGACAGAGACACTGTTCAGTGAAGTGGCCTGACAACAAACATGATAGGCAAGTTAAAAATGAAAGCATGTACCCAATGCACACATGTGACTGTCCATGCACAGGCTGCATTAGTCTACAATTTTTCCATGCTCAGCCCATGGATGTTAACATGCAAACTGGCAGTCATGCTCCAAGTAGCCATCATACAGCAAAATTGCTCGTCATGTGGTGCCATATCAACATCACATCCTATTGTCTGTAGGCACATCCACATGCCTTCAGCTAATAGAGCTACACATCAGTATACACTTAAACTCGTTTGGCTACACAGACTCCAATACGTACTCATCATCCTTGCTGAAAGTAACATGTGTGATGTTTCAGACATGTTGAGCAGCAACATTGAACAGTGTGCCATCCTCCCCACACACTCAAGTGCATCAAGTAGTGCGTAATGAATGTGAAATGCAGACAACAAAATCAGAATGCTGCCCTTTTGGCAAGCAGTCCGAGGCACACAGCACTGTACAGCCACATGTTTTGACCCTTGTGACCAAAATAAGTAAGTGTGGCATACACTTTCCAGTCCCTCTGGAGCACCATATGGCCTCCCGTACTGTCCAAGGACCTCTCCTACCAGGACCCCCAGCTCCTCTGTGGTGAAGGGACGGGCCCTCGTTCAAATGTTGGTCTGCTGTTACCATTGGCCAGCTGGCTTAGCATCCTTCATTTGGGGCCAATGTTTGGCCCCGCAGGGGCCTAGCACCCCTACCGCGACATTCCAAATCACTACCGCTGCCGGTTCCCATTGCCTGATGGCTATTCCTCAGTGGCGGTCACGCCCCGCGGAGGTCACGCAGCGGCCACCGCTATTCGGCACCATTCGATTGGGGCCAATGCTTGTTACCTCTGTGGATGCCAGCTCTAGCACCTGTAAACACAATTTAGCTTTAGCATGCACGCTTTGCTAACTGCATCATTCACCACACAACATTTGCATAAGGTCAAATGTGCAAACTGTTAGGGTTTCATGGCGTGTGACCTATGCCTTACGTCCTGACACATGGAATGTCCATGAAAAGGAGAGTGGGAAGACATCACTCGTATTGTGTGGTGGCCAGCATGGCATGAAAAGAGTAAATGAGTCCAAAAGGACAAAGGCCGCTATCACTGTACTCACGTTGTGTACTGAGACATAAAAGATGTTAACACGTCTGGAGTAACACTTGCTACTTGACGGTCAGACATTTGTCCATGTTTTGTCTCATGAAATGCCAGTGATGTCGGCTGACATCCCTAGCTGCCCATTGTCATGAAATCAGACATACTTTTCAGCTCCACACTTTCTACACACGTACTGCTGTGCCATGCTGTGTGCTCACCTGCTATTGCCTCCATGTGTGTACACAAGTCAGGGCAATGCACGTGTCTCAACATACATTGCTGGATCCAACATAAGTTGTGCTGTCAAGCTATGTGTGCATGTATACACTAAACAGGTGTATCTGTTTAAATACACTTTGAACGTGGCAATGTGTGTCATGCAGATTCATCACAAAGTCCTGATGGACTGACCACATAATGCACATAAGAACATGCCAACTGTGTTGCATACTCATGTGATGTTGTCCAGGTGACACAGACTGCCCTCATCCCGTTGTGTTGCTGTGTATTGTCGGACTTGAGATTGAGGACGTGCAATGGCAGAAGATACATGCAAGTCAGCATTGATGCTGGTAACCACATGTGCTGTGCCTAACACACAGGGCTGATCCCACCCTGATGTAGCAGGGTACTACATGTCATACACAATGTCATATTGTTGATGTACTAGTGCTCAGTATGAGGAGTGGGTGGAGTGAACCAGGGTCTTAATGCATGTCACTTGTGTCTTTTCACGTGCTCAAGAGTCATGTCAATGTTGTGGCTGTGTGAGTCTCTGTTGAAATTGTCACACACATCTCATCAATTTTTACCTACTTCTGCATGTGTCCACCGCCAGAGTAAGTAGGAGGAGCACACCTGTCTATCACCTTGTCCCAGTCCTGGAAACCATGGAGGACATTACAATCAGCATGGAATTCCATCAGGATCGCCTCACAATGCGAGAGCTATGTGCTCAGTTGGAGTCCCACTTGAAGTCCAGGAGAACATATCCTTCGGCATTGTCAGCAAAAGTCAAAGTGATGGCTGCACTGCATTTTTTGGCAACTGGGTCTTTCCAGTACATCGTGTCCAGCGCTGGAGGGATGTCACAGCCTATGTCCAGCATGGTGTTGCATGATGTCCTGTCTGAATTAATGACATACAAGATTCACTACATACAGTTCCCAAGGCGCAATGATTTGGCAGGTATGAAGGGGGATTCGTATGAACTTGGACGCATTCCACATGTAGTGTGCGACATTAACGTAACCCACCTTGGCCTAGTTCCACCACAGGCACATGAAAGCATTTATACTAACCGAACAAATTAACACTCCATAAATGTGCAAGTGGTATGCCAAGCAGACCAGACCATTTCACACGTGTGTGCCAAGTATCCTGTGTCGGCACATGGCACAGTCATTCTGCGCCACAGCAGCATACCACAATTGATGGCTAATCTACACCCAGATTGTGCCTGTCTTGTTGGTGAGTGGGCTGTGTCAATGAGTGTGACGTATGTGTGACATGCTGCTCCACTCACATGTCACAGTTACATTTTTATAAATGTGTTTATCCAGGATAGGTGACTGAGGCTATCCCAATCGTCCCTGGGTGCTGAGCCCACTGCGGAATCCAACTACGCCAGGGGAGGACCACTACAATGATGCCCATGGGAGAACACATCGTGTGGTGGAGCGCACTTTTGCACTTCTGAAGTCGAGATTTAGGTGTCTGATCAAGACTGGAGGGGCACTTCTCTACTCACCCAAGAAGGTGTGCCAGATAGTAGTCACATGCTGCATGCTGCACAACCAGGCCTTGCGCAAGAGGATACCCCGGATTCAGGACGATGATGACCAGCAACAGCCCCCCGCTGCAAACCCACACATGCCCAGGGACGATGACAGTGGTGAGGAAGAAGGTCTTGACCTGCGTGACCAGCTCATAGCCAACTACTTCCAATGAGTGTAAGTTATCATCATGCAACTATGACTGTGTCTGTGCGCATTGCTGTTGTCTCCCAAACTTGGTGGATTGTAGCTGTGAATCTGGACACATACACATGAAAAAGAACATGAATATGGGATTTGGGCAGGCAGTGGAAGAGTCAAATAAACAACTGGGTAAGCATTAGCACTGGCAACATTGTGTGTCCTGCCACAGTAGCTCTGTCACTCACCGACAGTGTAACAAGCGCCAAGACACCACATGACCCAACACTGCCTGATCCCTCTGTAATCCAGGTAACAGGACACACACTCTCGTCCTCACTCTCTTACTTCTCAACACTGATCACAGTACAATACAAGTTAATGTGCAAAATGTTTATTACTATTAACGTGTCCTAACGTGCAAGATACGTGCCATAACATGCAGAACAATGCATCAGACCGAAACAGGCAGCATAGGAAAGTGTTCAGATGTCATGGAGGGAGATGTCACATTAATGAGCACTCAGGAAGGAGTACTCCGATCTGATCCCCCCTTCCCTTGCTGGACAAGTCATGTGATGGATCACATTAGATCAATGCCCTTTGTCAGAGGAGCCCACTCCTCAGCCCATATGATTTGACATGTGCTGTACTCCAGGACAGCGCTGACTGAATGTTCTGCTGACAGTAATCAGGTGAAAGACTCAAACTAAGATAATTGAGTACAACAAAGGCATGTAAGAACTAGCTCAACAGCTGCATGATGGCAGCAAGACTGGTACTAGGCGACAATGTCCACTACGGGCAGGAGACAGCCTCACCTTGCACAGGTGTGTGCCAACAAGCGATGCAGGCCGCAGAGGTAATCAGAGCCCAAGCAAATGCAGACATGTCCATTGTCAGTGCTAAATCTGTAATCAGTTCCGAAAGATGCAACTGTATGTTGATACATCTGTAATTAGTCCCAATCAGTTGTGGATGCAGGTAAGTAGTTACTCATCCAATAAAGCTATTGCAGCTTCATAGGCAATCAGTTCCAAGAGTAGATCGTGATCAGCTTCAGCAAACAGGACGGCCACCCAATCCAGTAATATGAATGAACAGATGTGCTCCTCGCACCCCGTGTCCGTAAGGAGTATTTCAGGCCAATAGGCGGTTCAATGTAGTCATTGCACACGAAAAGTTGTGCAATTGCACATGACCAGCTGCCAGCACTTATGCCAAGTTGTAAGGCATCCCATAGACGGGTATCCCGGGCACAGTCCCAGTCGTGGACCAACAAAGGACTCAACCACATGTCATAATCCAGTTCAGCAATCAATGTGCTGGATAGGCAAACATCCATGGCCCATTGAAAGGGGCAGCTGCGACAGTGGAACACAGGTTGCACACAGGTGAAATAGGCATAGCGGAAGCTTAGCCTATAACTGATGCGCAGCACAGCCAATGGCAACGCTCCCAATATATTCAGCATTCGTTCACGGTACGGTTGCACATGACCGTGGATGTGCACGACCACAGGATGTGCAGCCATTGTGTGTAGCTGTCGTTGAACCTGCACTCTTCAGAACAGCGGGAGGAATGTTGCTGAAATGCCACATGTCCGACAAAAAGTTGTTTGAGTGAGCACCTGTTGTACTCCTGAAATGATCTGAACAGAAGTGACAAGGCCATTCCCCACAAGGGAAATTGTGATATGAGCAAGGACTTCTGTGTGTGGAGTGTATGAACCTTGGTGTATCAGTTGCACTGAACCTAGTGGGAGACTCGTATTCAGCTGTTACAGTATCTCGCAGGAGGTAACAGCCACCTGGTATTCGAAGGTCAGAGGGGCGGATGTGAGTCCGCCTTCTTGTTAATACAAATGAGCTTTCAGCCCTGTTGTTACTTTGAAGTCTGCTTACATCGTTGGAATGTGAGCCCACAAATTACTGTTGACATTCACATATGGGGGAGTGATGAGTTCATCCCTACGGCAATGGACATGTTGAGAAACTCTTTCTGTGTACGTGAGCCCTGCACGGGAAATACCTCTGTTTGTGATGTACATGACTCGATCAGTTCCTTCTGGTACATATGAGGGGCGTGTGAGTCTGGTGGCTGGGACTGGTGTACATTGATGTTTTTTGCCGACAATCAACTTAGATAGGTTACAATACACGTGTGACTGTACTTGTCTTGCTGAACGCAATAATTTCCTCAATGTAGCTTTGACATGATTCGTTTGGTTCATGCCTGTTTTTGGGATACTGCTGAGTGCTGCATTGTGATGCGCTGTGTGAGTCATTGACACTGCAGTCATTCCCATGTGGATGTTTGTAGGGGGGTGGGAGGACACTGATTCACCTACCAGCACAGTACATCCCTTAGCATCCATGAACGTGCACTTACGTCAAATGTACATACTTGTGATGAAGCAGAAGGGTTTGACTTCAGTTTGACAGGGAGAGGTACAGGGAGCTGAGACAATGGCGGCTGCTTACTCACCTTACACCTATTTGCTGGATCTGTTCCCTACTGATGAAGGATGATATCCATGTACACATGTGACTTGAGACTGACAACATTAACCCGCTAATACCTTGGTGTATCACCACGCACGGGAATCTAGTTGGCATTTAAGCTGATGTGCATTTCCCAGGTTGCTAAGGTGTGTACTGTGCTGGGAGATGTAGTGCTGTGCTCCCATCCCCCTTGTGTCCATGTTGATGTAGTTGACCAGTGTAATCTGGATTGCACGTGTACAGTGTTGCCTGGTGCTGTGCTTTGGCTGTCATGCCATCATATGTCAACCACATGTCATGTTCTTGTGTCTTTCTAGGTACCTCCGCTCACACAATGGATTTTGGCATTCAAATATGGAGAGACATTGCAATGTGAGTTAACATGCTATTTACTCTGAAACAAATGGTACTGACACAAACGCTCAGTGTTGTGAATAGTGTTTATTTGTACATGAGTGACAGGTGAGGGGTGAAGTTGAAAGTGCTGGCACAAGAGTCATCAGGGTAGAACACACAATGCTGGTATGACACAGTCCAACAGTATACTGCCAACATTGTGGAAATGTGGGCTCTGATCTCCAACAGAGTCAATGCTGGAGACAACACTTCTGACATCATAGTTGGCGCATGGAATGGGTTTTGGGAGGTGCTTTGCCACGTGATCCTCCGTTTGTCTTCTTCGGATGTCCCCTCGACCGTTTGGTCGGGGGGGAACCTGCTGCATGCTCTGAGGTGTCTTAGGAGTCTGTGCCTGCTGCCTCACCCCTCCCTGTGGTCGCTATGGTGGCGTTCTCAGTATCGTCTGGCTGGCCATGGGGTGGGCAGTTGGCTAGTTGAGCAGCATGGATGTCCCTCAGAACACCTACTAGCTGGCCCATGTAATCAGCAATGACACCCATGGACCGTTGCAGCAGGCGGAGTTCGCGCAGTTCTTCGACGACCTGGCCCATCTGTCCCTGAGTCTGTTGGTATGCACCCAGGACAGTGTTGACCGTGGCCAGGGCCTCAGTCTCTGTGTCATCCTGGGACTGTCCCAGGGGGGCCCTCCCACCTGCCCTGCGTACACGGACCTGTGGCGGAGCCTGTCGCTGCCCTCACACACTGTCCCCAGCTTCCTGGGTGTGGCTGGTGGGTTTGGGTGCAACTGCCACGGGGACAGTGTTGGAGGCAGTGGTACTGGTGTTGGTGCTGGCTGGCACACAGGTCGTAGTCGCAGGGATCAGCGTTGTTGCTGCTGTTGTGGGAGTCGAGGTGGTGGTGGGGACAGTGAGGCCCGGAGACTGGGGTTGCCTGGCCACGCCTGAAGGGCCAGGTCGGTCCACCTCATCCGAGGAAGGGAGCAAATCTGCATCCGTGAGTTCACCTTCATGGGGGGGAGACTGGCTGGGCTCATTGGTCACACTTCCGACAGGTGTTGTAATCGGATCACCTGTTGAACAGAGGTCATTATGTCAGCATGTTCAGTAGGCAGCACAACTTATATGTTAATGTATTGCACATTTCAATTGAGATGACCAGACTTTTGACAGTGACATTACTTTGCATTGTCCACAGTTTTGCATTAGTCTAACATGATGTTGAGGTACATGATTTGTCAGTTAGCGATGTGACATTGCGTGGGCAACAATTTCATATGTGTGGATCTTGTTTTTTCAATGGGCATTTCCTCGGGTATCAACTTGATGCACATCCACTGCAGTTTATGCTTGGACCTTCCTGACATTTATCTGACTAGCTGTCTACTGTGCCACCACTTCATGATTGATGTTGTTGGGTTTTTGACTGACTCTTGTGGTGGACGTGCTCCGCCACTGCGGTGCCAGGCATTGACACCAATTGATTTGTGCAGCCTTGCGATGGTCGCTTCCTGACCTCCGCGGTGCGTCACCGCCTATGAGGAATAGCCATCAGCCAATGGGAACCGGCAGCGGTTTCGATTTTTTGAAACGCAAGGTGTACGTGCTCGCCCACTGCAGTGCAAGGCATTGTGCGCTCTGGATGATATTGTTTTCTACTTCGGTTTAAAATTCACATGACTTATGTAATTGCCAGTATGCCTCAGGTGCAATATTTCTGTTGTGCTGTTTTGTAGTGGCCTCCTCTGTATAGTGATGTGTGGCTGAGTCTCCATGTATGTGTGGAGTTGATGTGTGCCTTTATGCTTATGGACAATGTGACATCGACATTTGAATGTGGTTCTTTGCGAATCTTGGATTGACTATGCAGTTACATGTGACTTCTTGAATGACAGTGTGATGAATGTGACCTCTTAATGGCATTAATCTGTGTGTGCACTGGCTACAACTTATGTTGCTTTGCAGACTTGGCAAACATGTGCTGGGCATATTGCACCATGCTATTTGGGAGGGAGGCCAGGGTGCATGAGCTGACTATCTATGTGTGTAGTGCTGCAGAGGTGGGTGATGGCTGCCATGTGTATCTGGGGTGGGGAGGGTGCTCCATGCTGTTTGGGAGGGTGGGCAGGGGGCCTTGTGGGAGTGGTGGTCTTGCTGTCAGGTCTCAACGACTCCCTCCCCAGTAAGATGGCTACCTACCTGTTATGAGGCACTGTCGAGAGTAATGGCTGCCACGTGTCCCTGGGGTGGGGAGGGCTTTCAGGGGGCCTTGTGGGAGTGGTGGTCTTGCTGTCAGGTCTCAACGACTCCCTCCACAGTAAGATGGCTACCTACCTGTTATGAGGCACTGTCGAGGGTAATGGCTGCCACGTGTCCATGGGGTGGGGAGGGTGGGCAGGGGGCCTTGTGGGAGTGGTGGTCTTGCTGTCAGGTCTCAACGACTCCCTCCACAGTAAGATGGCTACTTACCTGCTATGAGGCACTGTCGAGGGTAATGGCTGCCACGTGTCTCAGGGGTGGGGAGGGTGCTCCATGCTGTTTGGGAGGGTGGGCAGGGGGCCTTGTGGGAGTGGTGGTTTTGCTGTCAGGTCTCAATGACTCCCTCCCCAGTAAGATGGCTGCCTACCTGTTATGAGGCACTGTCGGGGTAATGGCTGCCACGTGTCTCAGGGGTGGGGAATGTGCTCCATGCTCTTTGGGAAGGTGGGCAGGGGGCCTTGTGGGAGTGGTAGTCTTGCTGTCAGGTCTCAACGACTCCCTCCCCAGTAAGATGGCTACCTACCTATTATGAGGCACTGTCGAGGGTAATGGCTGCCATGTGTCCCTGGGGTGGGGAGGGTGGGCAGGGGGCCTTGTGGGAGTGGTGGTCTTGCTGTCAGGTCTCAACGACTCCCTCCACAGTAAGATGGCTACCTACCTGTTCTGTGAGGCAGAGTGAGGAAATGGAGGTCTTGTGAGACAATACTTTTTTTAATGTGCATTCTCCATGTGTTCGCTTGGGTCTGGCAAGCGAGGCTCACTTGTTGTACACAACAGTACGTTACAGTGGTATGTGAACATTTACTTTGTACTTATCTGCCTCCTCTCCCCCCTCGATTCCGGTGAGACTCTCGGGATGCAGTATGGCAAGCACCTTCTCCTCCCATTCTGTGAATCTCAGTAGTGGAAGGGGAGGCCCTCCGCCCGTTCTTTGAGCCAACTGGTGGTTCCTCTGTGCCCGTGCCTTGACCCGGAGCTTGAGGTCGTTCCACCGCCTTTGATGTCACGCAGTGTGTGTGGGATGTTCCCCACTGCATTGACTTTGTTGTAGATCCTAGCCCACATCTGAGTTTTGCGCACATTGGTTGTCTGTTGGACCAGGTTTCCATACAAATGTGGTTCTACCCTGATGATCTCATCTACCAGCACTTTCAAGTCTGTGTCAGTAAATTTAGGCATTTTGCTGTTCTGCATGGTGCTAATGGATGTTTGGTGCAGGGTGAATATTTGGTTGAGTGAGGTGTGTTCGGTGTGTGGTTGTGAAGGGGATGGTGTGTGGAGTTGTGTGGGTGTGATGGTGTGCTGTGTCCTCTCTGTGCAATTAGTTCTGGTGTCCCTCTCTCTCTCTCTCTTTGCGGATGCCCCTCTCTGTTCCTAATTTGCTAAGGATGCTGGTCCAGGAAGGGGTTGGTTTATATACTGTGGTGTGTGGGTGTATCCACATGAGTGATGTCCACCTGGTGTGTCTTCCATGCTGTCCATGGCTTTCATCTCCGGTATGCATTTGTGGTGTGTCATTCTTGCGTGTCTGATGTAATTGAGGGCTGATGATGATACAGGCACACTTGGTGACTTGTAGTGAATTTTGTTACTGCCGCCATTCTTTTGGCCTGGGCGCCACCGCTGCGGTGGGTACTGCCATGATCCTTACACCAGCTCCGCTTACTCATCGTAATTAGCCGTGCAGTCATTCCGCGGGAGGTGCGGACATTTTGGTCCATACACCAGCTTTCCCCGTCCGCCGAGGTAGCATTTTCAGCTATTGCCACTGTTACAGAATGTTTTTTCTGTATGCCGGCCGCCGCGGTGGGACTTTACGTGACTTGCATCGTAATCTGACCGGCGGTATTGCCGCTGGACATGCGGACGATCTTTTTCCGCATGCATGGCGGTCGGAGGCCTTTTCTGTCCGCCATCGTAATCGGGCCCTAAGTATTTATTTTTCAAACCTTCAAATATTTCTATTTCGAAACATACTTACCTGATCGTATTGAGGCATATTTAATTCTCCCAGGAACACCTCCATATCAGCTCTCTGGCTATAGCTATAAATCTGATTGGAGAGTTCAAAAAGAATTTCATTTATCTTTCCCTTCTCCTTACAAAGCAACCCAGTTATGGGATATTTTGGACTGTGTTTGGCGCTTTCAGAGATTTTTTTTCTTGAAGTTGCCAGACCATAAACTCCCCAACATACATGCTCTCTTGATGGATCTTTTGCATATATGTAGTGATATTAACATAGTTCTTGGTATACAAATAGTTACTTAACGCATGCTGAGCTTTCTCAAGCACCCTTCTATTCTCCTCAGTATACTGTCGAGAGAGATTGTCCTGTGCTTCCCTCACATTCTTTTCCAGGACCAATTTTTGCTCTTTGTCTTTCCTGCTTGCTGCGAGAAAGCAAAAGACACACAATTGATGGACGGAATGCAGAACAAATCAAAACATTCACCCCCAGTCAAGAGATCTGGGTTAAATCCATCATTCTTTTGCTCACCATGCCACCCCAGTTTAGACCTGGCCATATGCAAATCAGTCTTGACGCTGTGCCTCATGGGAACAGTCCAGCCCGAACTGCCAAGCCAGGTCCTCCCTGGACCAGAAACAAGCTTGCTGCTACATCCTTAGTAAGAAATAGCCCTCGTGGATAAGCCTTCAATGCCTCAAATACATTATTTAATGGGGCTGTTGCATGATTTCTATTCGTTAACTCTCGGATATCCTCTTTGAGTATTTTAACCCAATTCTCATCCTGCAAATAATACTTATTAAACACCCACCTCTTAGGTTGGGGCTTTCACCGTTCACCATTACTCAGCTTGAGAGCTGGGTACTGTCTGATAGTGCTTAAAACCCAGGCTTCTGGAAACTAAAAAAAAAATCCATCTGAGAGGCAGTTTTAAATCTACTCGAGAAGCGTGTATACTCCCTTCTTTCTGGAAATGCTTCCCTCCAAAGTTCTAAAAGGAATGAAACCCTCAGATAATTTTGTATCACTTTAGCTACCTTGGGCTTCTGCTGCCTTTTACTGCCTAAGGAAGAATCCACCGCCGGATCCTGTAAAAAATTGAAATCACCTCCTATAATAAGTGCACATGAAATCTGCAGTCGGGACTGAAATAACTCAACATACGGTGTGATGTTTTCCTCAACTGGTGCATAAAAGCTGGCTAAGGTAAAGAGTGCTGAGGAGATGGAACAATTAAGCCAGCTCCAGTAGCCTTCTGTATCACTTGCCCAATCATGAATCTCTGCATACAGATTTCTAGCTATAAACACAGAGATGCCTTGATGGGCCACAAGGGGTTGCTGAAAAAACCTCTAAAACCAGTCCATTTCTTAAACATTGAAAACTTAGCCAGAAAGGTTGATGCAATGTGAGTTTCCTGTAACAATACTACCGATGGATTACGGTCCACTAACTAAGCTTCAATATAACTTATAGCTCGCCATAGCAGCTATACCGGCCATTAAAGGCCCGCTTTAGAGTTAAAGGCCTGAGCCAAAGTCTAGGTCCTTTAATAAGGGAGCGGGACTTTATTGCCGGTATAGCCCAGCTATGGAGGACAATTAAGCTATTTGAAAATTCCGCCACTAGAGGGCAGAAGGTTCTAAGAAATAAAACAAAGGCCTCAGGGAGCCCAAGGGGATTGAAATTCGCTCGGGCTCTGTGAGACCTTTGTTCACAGCAACAGCTGTGAACAACAACATTGGAATGTTGAGCGCTCTATTGAAGACAATGGAGTGCTCTGGGCTTCTAAAGGCTGGTAGTAGCCCGGAGCATCAACATTCCAATGTTTGTTCACAGCTGTTGCCGGGAAAAAGGCCTCACAGAGCCCGAGGGGATTTTAGTCCCCTTGGGCTCCATGAGGCCTTTGTTTTCCAAATTACAACATTCTGCCCTCTAGGGGCAGCATGCTCTAATAGCCTTAGAGCCCTCCGTAGCGGGCCATTACAGGCCCGCTTCCTTGTTAAAGTCCCTCACCTTCGGCTCAGGCCTTTAACACTGGAGATGACCTTTAATGGACAGTAGTGCCCGCTACACTGGGCTTTAAGGCTATATTAGAAGCCCGGAGCTCTCCGTTGTTTCCAATAGAGCTCTCAACCTTCCAATGCTCTAATAGCATATCATTTCCTTTTGTTGTTTAGCCCATTAACATTAAATGAAATAACCTTCAATGTACTTCCCTGTAAAAATGACCCCCTCATATTCCTACCTATGTTAAAATCCATTTACATAAAGACATACTTTTAGAATAAGTGCTAACTCTAATTGACAGCCTCTCTTTATCATCCTCCTGTTCAAACATTGTAACCACATCCGTCCCTAAGCTTCCCCCTTGAATACCACCCTTTAAAGTGCATAAGTGTACCTTAAAGTGCTTCAAAGTACAAAAGTGCATCATACGCTTAATGGCAAACAACAGACAAATTCTGGTTGGCAGCCTCTCTTTAAAATCCTTCTGTACAAACATTGTAGCCATATCCAACCTTAAACCTTCCCCTAAACCGCCCCCTTTAACGTGCATAAGTGTACTTTAAAGTTCTTCAAAATAAAAGTGTGTCATGTGTTTAATGAACAACAAACTTGTACAAATAACGCTTTTCAAGTAAACCATCACTATACAAGTAGCTCTTACTACTAATTGGCCTACTTTCCTATCTCCACAACATAAACTCAAATTGGTTAGACAGTTATCCTTTCTTCATTCTTCTGGATCTCTTTTTCAATTGCACCCCAACCCCCCTTGCCACCCCCTCCCCACAGGCTCTGGCGGAGACCCGCCCTTCCTCCTGCTCCTTGCATCCCTCCACTCCCACGTAGATACTTTGGCACCATAACTGAGTGCCTAACTTTCCCACCTCTCCTTCCGGCCCCACCCTAATCTGGGAAAAAAAAGGAAAACATTTTAACGCCATTAGTTCATTGATTTAAAAAATACAGCAGCTTCCTTAACTACACTAAATATATGGAAAACACCTTTAAATAATACTTTAAGTCTAGAAATTTGAACTATTGATGAAAGAGTGCCACGGGCTTGGAACCTTGGAATCATATTCTTAAATTCCTTTTGCCTCCGAGCTGTCTCTGCAGTCAAAACTGAGAAAATTTGAAACACAAAGTTATTTGTCATTGTAAACGACTCCTTCCTAGTAGCCTTTGCCAAGATCATCTCTTTGACTCTGCAGTGTGCAAACTTTGCCAACATAGTCCTTGAGTATTTGGCTTGTCTAGAGTCTTGGGCAGGGACTCTGTGTGCCCGCATGCTTGTCAAATCCTTAATGTAATCCGGGATCACATATGATTTAATTAAACTTTCCATCAAGGCATAACAAAACCTCGGGGTAGTCCCATTACCCATTCCCTAACCTCCTTGGTGCTTCTGAGCGTTTTATTTGTTTGCAGCTGGCCAGGCAAAGGCAGCCCCCTTTGAGGTAAACAGTGTGGGCCCCCCAAACGGTCTGCAGGGGCCTCCGTTTAGCCCTGTCTTGTGGTTTGTTGCCTGCATTGTTATGTTGGCCTAGGACTAGCTGCCATGCTGCTTTTCTTTGCGCACGTTACACTGAGCCAGGGCTCCCTCGCCCTTTGCTCTTGCCAAGTTCCTTTGCGCTGTCTGCATTTTCTGTCTTTCACCTTTTCTCTTGTTCGATTTGGGCTCAGACTGCACAACATGTACAAGGTCGCATAACAATGTATTTTGGTTCTTCCTGATATGGCCAGTCTCGCGCACCCAGACATAACATTAGGCGCAAATGCCATGAAACTTTGTGTGCCTTTAATACTGCAGTTTTTACTGGCGCTTAACACACTTGGAGAAATCCTTTTCAGTGAGAAGAGCTATGATGTCCTGCTGATGTAATTCTGCATCTAGAGACTGAGGTATGGGGGTTTGCTAGTCAAAGCCCAGAGGTCTTCTATTTTTATAATAAACTATCTTACTGCACGGGGAGGGTGGTAATGTTATTTAGACATTTATCCACTGAGTTATGAAATGCTTTCCCCGTTTGTATTCTATGGAATTGTAACCATGCTGCTTATATTATTCATATGCATTATGCTATTAGTACTGACACGTGTACTGTACATTAGAGCACGTAAGTTGGAATAAACATTTTAACCTATCCAGTGTCTCTTCCTACGCACCTTGTGGACAAGTACGAGTGAGTGATGAAAGAGTGTTCTTGCTTCTGCGAGTCCTGAGATAAAGATACCGTGTTCTGGGTTGTCCAATCATTAGTACTTGGGTGCTAATGGGATGCTAAGCTAGTTGGGTTGGGGTTTTTGGGTGCTACGGTATATGGTAGGCAAACCACTGTATTCCGGGGTCCCATTATCCTGTGCATAGCTCTGTGTATGTGCAGAAACCTTATGACATGGCGCGACCACCGTGGGGCTGCTTATCTGCGAGACGCTTGAGTAGTACTTGTGCTTGTCCACAAAACCCTCACGTACGCTTCCGGAGGCGTAAGTGACGGTGATACCTCCTATATTGAACGCTTTATAGGTTCTTTCAAGCTTGAAATTATTAAAAAGGTTACATAAATAACCCATTTTGTGCTCCCTGTTAGGTTGTCGAATACAATTGTTTAGTTATGGCTGGTGTGGCGATAGCTGCACATAGCCGAGGACCAATCCGAGAACACCTAGGTGTATACGGAGTGCCCGATGCTGGGGTCGAGTTGGTCTTTGTGGTTCAAGCCGATCCGGCTTATCACTTTGAAGTGTTTTACACTTGGATCACTTTTGAGGCGGTGGATGCAGGTGATAAGCTGTTTCATGAATATAAACCCACCGCTATTCCTGCTGCCTATCGACCCTATACTAATCTTGAAGTGCCTCTCACGGCTTGGCAGCACCGTGTTTGGTTTAATGGTGCCCTCCCACAACCAACTACCGCAGTTCGTTTAGGCCCCTTATCCATTCTGGGGGCCACTTGGCCTGTATTGGCCGGGTATACCCCACATCCAAATTATCTGGCGTTACCGATTGCGGATCTGCGCACTATGCATACCGAACTGGTGCGAGTGCATAGAGCCTTAGTGACATACGTTACAGGTAGCCTCCATGGAGCTGCTCCTGTAGTCGCTGGCCAACCAGCTATTGCAGCTGGAGTTACCATAAGTCCTGTCATGGTAAATTCTGTGATGGGCAAACGTCCACAAAGTAAGGACGATTATCCTTACTGGCTTGCCGAAAAGTTCGATCAGATAGAAGCGGTGCTTCCACATACGTCCCCAGTGGATAAACATCGCATCCTTACGATAAGTTTGCCAAAAGACTTAATCCCCGATTTGACATCATGTGAAAACTGGGGTAAGGTATTCGCAGCAGTTTATTCAAAATGTTTTGGTACTCCTTCCATGACGGTTCTACCCTCTGTAATTAAAAAGTACAGGATGAACATGGCCCTGAAGCGGCTGTGGAATTAGGGATGAGACTAGTGGGAGTGTTTGATGTAGTAGCTGAACTGATCCTTGGAAATGTCAAGGGCGATGCTATGAACTTTCAAGTAGCGAATGCTTTGGCTTTGGTCCCAGAGTTGGACAGGCCTCGCGAATTACCGAAAATTATAGCCCGGGCTTATAAAACAATTGGAAGAAATAGCCTAGGCAACAAGCCTTTTGTAAAAATGCAAACTCAATCGCAACCACAAATTACACAAACAAAAAGTACATCTGAGAAAGATGATAGACCAGTCTTCACTAAAAAGAGTTGGAGACAGAAAAAACAGGGTAAGCAACAAAAGAAGCCGGGGTCGAGAGGCGCTTCCCCAGTTTCGGTTTCTTCTGAACGTACTTATGATTTACGTGATAGGTCGAGAATTAAATCACCAGAAAGGTTTCAGAGCTCTGATACGCGTTCTCCTCGTTCTTCACAGGCCCAGACGTCGTCACAGGCTGGTGGAGGAGGACGGCAAGATAGAGGAAGGGGCCGAGAGGCTCCCCAGGAGCGAGACCAACCTCGACAACAAGTCAGAGGGAAAGCAGAAGACTTTCACCATTCTCGGCCGCAATTTCAGAAGAAAAAGTTGCCGCTGTAACAGCGAAATATGCCACAGACCGTGAGAACGAGACTCCTGAATTGGACGTGGGCAGTGACCCTCCTAGACAGCGCCGCGGAAGTTACCATAGTGCGGGAGGCGCTACGTCCTCATATGGAGGCGACAGCAACTGAAACATTCGTTACTGTAGAGACAGCTGACACCAGAGTGGCACCCCCTGACAGACTTTACAACATAGTCATCCAAATTGAAGGTGATATACCGCGTGAAATAACATGGATTTTTGGGGAAAATCTAACCTCTTCATATGACATTTTGTTAGCAGAGGTGGATTGGCCACCCCATTCGTTCTCGCTGCACATAAAGGAGAGGAGGTAATCCTTCCAAGCTTTTCACGGCATGTCCCAAAAGACAAAGCTGAAGCACTTGCAGCTGAGTGGGCTGTGTACCTGGCACCAGCGTTATACCGCAACCATGTGGGATGGGATGAAGAATCACCTCCTCATGCAATACCATTGCGGTCACTACCGCAGCCACAACCCCAATATCCCATCAAACGGCAGGCAAAAGGCCCCGTCTCCGAAATTCTGACACAGTTGGAATATCAGGGAGTAATCGAACCATGCGTATCACCTATGAACAATCCCCTTTTCGTGGTTTCTAAACCCGATGGATCGTACCGCTTAGTTTTAGATTACCGGCATTTAAATTCCCACTGTCGGAACTTTGCGGTACAGAATACACATAGTTCTGCGCTTGTAGACAGTCTTGTTCGTAAAAAATACAAAACGACACTTGACCTTTCAAACGGTTTCTACACGCACAACCTAGCCCCGGAGAGTGGTCAATGGACCGCATTCACTTCCGGTGGTAAATTATTTCAGTTCCGGCGTTTACCCATGGGCTACAAAAATAGTCCGGGTATATTCGCCGCCCGTGTTGTTTCTTTGTTAAATGACATTGATAAAGACGCATGTTCGTACGTAGACGACATCTATCTGACAGACGACGAGTTATATCAGCATCTGTCCCGTGTGGACCGCATTATTCTTGAATTTGCGGAGCAGGGTTACAAATTTAACTTTGCTAAGTCACACATTGCTGAATTTACCGTTCTGTTCTTGGGCTATGAGCTCAATAACGAAGGTAAGGGCTTAGCCCCCATTTCTTGGAAAAATGTGCACATTTGTGCCCCCCAAATACTCTGAAGAAACTTCAGTCTTTGCTGGGTTTCCTGAATTTCGGGCGTACTTACATTCCCGAATATGCCCAGCGTATCAAGCCTTTGTATGCTTTGATACAACCTACTTATTCAAGGTCTTGCTGGCTGCCTGAGCATACCTCGATTCTGCAGTCTTTGCAGACAGACCTATTGGAGTCTAAATATCTTTTGACTCGTGATAACCACACAAACCTGGTGATTAGAATAATTCCGGGGCGGTGGGATTCACATACTTAACCTTTAATGAAGGTGATACAGTACCCATCGCATACAAGTCACATCTGTACACTTCCGCTGAATTGCGCTTTACATCTGTCAAAAAAGTTCTAACTGCAGTGCAAATGGCGATTCTAAAAGAACGCGCACTGGCACAGGGTAAGCGAATTCTGGTGGTAACACCCTGTCCTGCCCTAGAGGCAGTAACAAAGGCAAGTGTACCGAACTCAAAAGCAATGCATCCCCGTTGGATACAATGGGCTACATCCTTGACGTCTTCGGACGTCACTTTTGTTTTTGATTCTTCTCTTCAGACTCAGGAGTATTTGCAGTATGAATTCGTTCATCCTCCTCCTTTGTTTTTACTACCGCTTGAGGATTACAAATGTGTGATCTACACCGACGGTTCGGCGCAACCGGCCACTGGGTCCAAGCACGCTTATTCAGCTGCATGTGCTATTGTTGCGGGTTCCTTTGTAGATGGAAAGTTCAAATCCTCTGCAGTGCATACTCGCACACTTGGAGATAGTACCGCACAATTGGCCGAGCTGCATGCATTGCTACTTGCGCTTGAGTTCGCTTCTCAGGATGAGACCACTCTTATTGTATGTGATTCCTTCTACTGTGTACAATCTTACAATGACAATCTGTTTTTCTGGTCGAAAAATAACTACAAGGACGCAAAAGGGAGCACAATTAAGCATAAAATGCTTTGGGTTCGAGTGGCAGAATTGCAACAACGTCTGCCCCTCACACAGGTGGTTCACACCTTAGGCCATCAGCGGGTGGGCGCACACGCTATTGGTAATGATCTGGCAGATGAAGCTGCCCGTTCAGCAGTAGTCACGTGTTCAGTAGCAGCGGTTACCAGGTCCATGTCTAAAATTGACCCTGTTATTCTAGCAGCTATTGCTGCAACCAAGGAAGGTGATAATTACCCTACAGGTTTCCCTTCCAAGTATTCTTACAAATTAAGTCCCGATCAGGTTCCTTATGTAACAATACCTGACGTTGGAGATCGGCTGATCCCCAACGCGGACCGCAGGAGTGCCTTGATATCAGCTGCACACGAAGGCATGGCTTCGGCTCATGCAGGTGTGTCAGCTACAGTTTCCATCTTGCAGCAGCGTTATTGGTGGCGTGGATTGTATAAAGACACCCGTGCTTTTGTGCTTTCTTGCGATGTTTGTCAACAGATTAAGCCTTCCACGGTAACACGCCCACCACAGACCCCGCTCTGCATTGCTAACAGACCTTTTGGGTGTGTTTACTTGGATCACTGCGGTCCATTCTCATCAGACACTGCCTATAAATACATTTTAGTAGCAGTGGACTCGTGCACACGGTTCCTCTGGGTCTGGCCACAACGTAGTGCTGACGCTCGAAATGTAATCAGGGATTTGCGTGTCTTTGTGGGAATTTTCGCATGCGGCACCTTCCATTCGGACCAAGGTCCAGCGTTTGCCTCTAGGGCTTACAAGGATGCAATGGCTTTGCTTGGGGTGCGGGTGAAATTTTCGTCTCCGTATAGACCTGAGGGCAACTCTATCGTTGAACGAATGAACCGTGACTTAAAGCAATCCTTAACAGCTAGAGTTATAGGTACTGGCAGGAACTGGCTGGCCCACTTGTATACCGTTCAACGTGCACTTAATAATCTCCCTAGAAGACCTCTGGGTGGGCGGACCCCATACGAAATGCTCTTTGGCATAAGAATGTTTGTGCCTGACCTTGAGGGTCCAGACATCGCGGCGCAATCCGCCAAGTTTGATGTAGATAACCATTCTGCTATGTTACAGGACTTACAAGAAGCCCGAGACAAACTTGCAACTACACATTTGCCTTCAGCCACAGATCCTGCGTTGCAGATTCCGGTAGCCGGCTGGCTTCCAAAGGTTGGAGAACTGGTTCGAGAGAAGGTTGAAAACAAAAAAGAATTTGGCCCCTCTTTTCGTGCACCGGTTCCAGTTCTGGGCTTGAAGGGAACACGTACAGTCATTTTACCACCGCTTCCTGGTCGCAAGGAGAACAGATACATCTCAGTGGAAAATGTCAAGCTACAGCGCCTGGCCGATCCTGAATAGTGTCACACCAGCGGTCTCTTGTCCTGCCATTTATCGGACATATGTTCGTGACCCATCTACACGAACGGTCGCTGATGCTGTAATTGAGATGGTTGATTTGCCTGAAACTACAATTGATCCCCAACTCTCCACCAATATCGACGAGTATACTTATCCTGCATCTGAATCGGTGGCACATCAACCAATAACGCCACTAAGCCCGACTCGTTATTCCTTTGATTCGGATTCCACCTCTTCAAAAGTCCCATCCAAGTTCAGTATTTGTGTATCCTGGTTTAGAGACAATTTTTGATTCCACCCTGGACATACATCTGGTTGGTACTTTTCTTGATTTTTTGTTCATGTCCGTTGGCTTTGTCACAGTGTTTTTTCTACTAATCAATGGTCACTATTTACCTGAACGCTCTGCTGTAGACTATGTTTCTGGAACTTTGGCTCCTCATTCCTCGTCTCACATCATGAAGCGTGACCACACATTTGTGAACATTTCAGCTTTTCCAGTTGCTGATGGCATCGTATGGGATGCAGTGAACTATCAAATCCATGGTCCGACGGAAATTATTAATGTACCTAATGTCCTTCGTGTTTCAATGGGTGATGTAGTACAAAATAATATTCATTCTGATGATTGGGATGTGCATGCCGTTGAAGCATTGTTTGCCGATTTAAAATATTATGCATCTTTTAATGCTGAAGATTTATATATGAATTCTGCGAATTATGCCGATTTGTATTGTTACCAACATTGGGGTAATCATTTTCTCCATAAGCCAAGTGCCCTGCGTAGTTCTGTTAACTACACCCAATGGGAACATTGTCCAAACCCCTTGCCAGGTAGCTCACAAACTCTTCGAAATAAGTTTACCTATTTTACTGATTTTAATCGGTCAAACCCCGCATCCTATTATTTTAGACTAAATACCACGTCAACTCAGAAAATTATGTTAACACACACCAAATTGCTTTATTCGGGTTCCTTTTTAAGTGCCCTAGCAGTGGGTGGTTATGAGTACTGGGAGGATACAATAGATTTGAAATCCATTTGGGGCTCCAAGCCATGGCAGGTACAGGGAACCGAGGCGTTGCATCGTGCTTGCCTCATCCCTACCCAAATTATGTTCCTAAATGCTTCCATCTATCAAACTACGTGTTGGGGCTTAGCTACCACTAAACAATTAAACTCGCCCTTAATTCCATCCCTTTCGAGTTTTCCCAATGATAGCTCACGTTTTAACCTGTCCCTGACGACCCTACAGGTTCTATTACAGAATAATTCATTTAATGTTTCCGAACTGGATCAGTCACCCTGGTTGGTATGGCCTATATCATCTAATGCATGTCAAATGCGTTTTCACGACTCAGGTACTAGATACACACAGGATAGGCCTGATCCGAGATTTACTGCTTCCGTACTGTCACTACATATTCTGTTGGTAAATTATGCAAACAATGGCTGCAACATTCGTCCCTTGATTCTGTTAAACAACATTTGTCCCTCCTTTCAGGCAATATTGATCTGTCCGACTTTGTTTTGGGACCTCGTGGTCCCCGACCTAAAAGATTCATTTATGAGACATATAATGAACTCTGGAAGCTATCACAAATGGAAGCTGCTTCCCGTCTTCGGGAAATAGATCAAGCAAATTTGGAAAAGGTGCTTGCTGTTGTTGACAATAGTATTAATACCCTGTCTTCTCGCATTTATACTTTAGAGAATATTGTGTCCTCTGTTGTTGATATTGTACAAGATGATGTTTCTGTGTTATATCATGGTCAGAATCAATTGCGTTCAGTTATGCAGTTTGCATGGACTTTACAAACGCTCAAGTTAGGTAAAGTTCCTTGGCATTTTTTGAACACCTCTGCCTTGTTTCTACCTTTTAACTTAACTGACAAACAGCAATTTATGTCCATGAAAGATGCAACTTACACTCTATTACATATCGAAAAGATGGATCCTTTGCCGTTCTCTGTTGCAGAACTTGATTCTGCTGTGTGGCTAGTTCATGGGGTTATCGCTTTACCTTTTTCCTTGTTTGAATTTGACTCGTGCATGAAACATTATCCTGTGGGCCGTTACCGGCCCTTGGGCAGTGCTTTTCTGCATGAACTCTGGTCCTTGCCTTTCATGTATAAATGCCTTCGGGACGGCAAGGAAGTCTTTCTCACGGGGAGTACTGCGACTCGACTATGGGTCATTCGCTTATTTGTAAACACATTAAATTGCATGGCTCATGTAGCGTTTCCGCTCCTAATCTTGCTTGTGTGCTGAAAGGTATTCCTGCTCCTGTTATTTCTCCTACTTTCACTCTCCTTTCCAATGGTAGTTATTTACTTTTGAATAACGAAAACTGTTGTGGCCTGCAGGCTGGCATTCCTTACATTGTAACAGTTTCGCACAGGGTTGTCTGCTGCAAAAATGTGCTTTTTCCTCCCCCTCATGGCAAGGTTGATATCTCTATTTGGCCTTCCATCCCTACCATGGAGGCAGATTTCAATAGACTGAGCAGAATAAAGGCACTATTATTGAACGAGGAAGTTATGCTCACGTCCGCCCGGGAGACATTCATTCTCCAGGTGGCGAGTACCCACAGTGAAATACAGGCCCTTTTGAACACTAATCTCCCCCAACATTTTGGGGAGTTAATCCATCGTATTTTTAACGCATCTAACACAGAGGGTCTGGTACACTTTTTTAAAGTCGTGGGGTCTGGTTTGGTGTCCTCCTTCCAAACTATTTTTGGTGTCATCCCGGCGTTTATTCATTCTATTTTTTCCAGCGTCTTTGGCGGTTTCCCGTTGATCATCGCCTTGGCGGCTGGTATCCTGTTATTAATTTGTTTTATGCGCAATGGCTGCTCCCCGATGGGACCTGCTCGATCCAGAACGCCTCCAGCTGCTTCGTGAGCGCCTTTTGGCTGGTTTTGGTGTCTTGCCATTGGCGACACTGAGTGTGTCATATACTCTTTCCTTTCGCTTTGCGTATTTTCTTGCGTGCAACCTGTAATGACTTGCATCCGCTGTCCTTTCACCTGGACCTTGGATTATTGCCTCTCCAATTCGTCATTGTCTGTTCCGGATTTTGTTCAGTTGATGGGTCCCTTAGAGGCCCATGAGCAGGACTGTTCCGTTGCCGGCTGTATGGCGCGTGCGGCTGCACTGGGGATTTTGGCGCAATGGGATATCTGGGCGGCTGCCCAGGATCTCCTACAACAAAGCTGTTTCGTTTATCACGCAAGTTGTCCCGCATTGCTTTTGGATGCTCCCTCTGCTGAGGAGCATTCCTGCTCTTTTGATCTCATGGATTGGATGGCATCTATGTTTTTTGACGATTCCAATGATGCCCTTTTGGAGGGTATGGCTTTTTTCTGCACTTACACTTTCATGGATTGACTTGTTTTTCGCCGTTTGGGCGCTCCCTGTGCTCTACTGGATATTTCTTTTTTTTTGTTTTTTTGCCCTCTGTCTTGGACGCCGGACTGTCCAGGGGAGGGTGTCTTGTGGTTTGTTGCCTGCATTGTTATGTTGGCCTAGGACTAGCTGCCATGCTGCTTTTCTTTGCGCACGTTACACTGAGCCAGGGCTCCCTCGCCCTTTGCTCTTGCCAAGTTCCTTTGCGCTGTCTGCATTTTCTGTCTTTCACCTTTTCTCTTGTTCGATTTGGGCTCAGACTGCACAACATGTACAAGGTCGCATAACAATGTATTTTGGTTCTTCCTGATATGGCCAGTCTCGCGCACCCAGACATAACATTAGGCGCAAATGCCATGAAACTTTCTGTGCCTTTAATACTGCAGTTTTTACTGGCGCTTAACACACTTGGAGAAATCCTTTTCAGTGAGAAGAGCTATGATGTCCTGCTGATGTAATTCTGCATCTAGAGACTGAGGTATGGGGGTTCGCTAGTCAAAGCCCAGAGGTCTTCTATTTTTATAATAAACTATCTTACTGCACGGGAGGGTGGTAATGTTATTTAGACATTTATCCACTGAGTTATGAAATGCTTTCCCGTTTGTATTCTATGGAATTGTAACCATGCTGCTTATATTATTCATATGCATTATGCTATTAGTACTGACACGTGTACTGTACATTAGAGCACGTAAGTTGGAATAAACATTTTAACCTATCCAGTGTCTCTTCCTACGCACCTTGTGGACAAGTACGAGTGAGTGATGAAAGAGTGTTCTTGCTTCTGCGAGTCCTGAGATAAAGATACCGTGTTCTGGGTTGTCCAATCATTAGTACTTGGGTGCTAATGGGATGCTAAGCTAGTTGGGTTGGGGTTTTTGGGTGCTACGGTATATGGTAGGCAAACCACTGTATTCCGGGGTCCCATTATCCTGTGCATAGCTCTGTGTATGTGCAGAAATCTTATGACAGCCCCTTCTTCTGACAGTGTCCTCCTTATGTTCTGGGATTACAACTATCCATGTTTGGAGCGCCTAGAATGATTTTCCATTTGTTCTTGCTTATCTTTAAGTCCCATTATCTCCTTTTCCAAATTTTCATTGACTCCTTCCATTGAATGCACCTTGTCCTCACACTCAGACACCCTTTCCCATTTGATCGATTCTGCTAGAGAGGTTCCCCAGCTGTGTACACACATTATCCAGCTGCACCTTCAACCTCTTCGCCATCTCTTTTTGATTATTTTTAACTAGTTTAACACCTCAACATCTCCTCTAACACACTCAGTAGTCGTGAGGTGTCTGCAGCCACTGCTGGCTTTGTTAAGACATTGCCCCCCCAGGGGTCTTCCTGGGTTGTATGTGCCACACACTGAGTTCCAGTTAGACAGTTTATTGGACCATCTCTCTTGGGTGGGACCTCTACACCCAAGTCTGGCACTTCCTGGCTTCTCTGTATATCTTTAACCCCATTCTTCACCCCAACCTTGCTGGCCTGAAAAGTGGTTATATCTGAATCCTGTTCCCTCCTCTTTCCACACCATCATGCGAGGGAGCCTCCTGGCTATTTCCAGGATAGTCATTGTTCAGTATTCCCGTAAATGCCCCTTTCTCAGAGGTTTGCTCCGGCTGTTCCGGCGATACAAGTTGTGCCGGTGCTTGCTGCATTTGTATTGCACCCACTGAGCCATCTGTTGCTGGTCGGCTGCCCCCTGCACTCTGGGAGGGTAACCATGATTCATTCTCGAGGTTATCCTGGGACAGACTGGGGCTGTACTAGACACATTAACAGATCCTGTTCCTACGGTGTGCTCAGCAGTATTCCCCAATACTTGGTGCCTGACCTGCTTCTGTTTTTCAGCTATAGTATTAATTTTAGCTTTAATGATCTCTTCCTTTGGCTTTAACTACACTTCTATTCTGATGATTCTCATAACTGTTTTTCATGTTCTTTCTTTGCCAATTCTCTTCTTAATCAGATCCCTGCCTGCCTCGCTACTGGATGTTGCTGCATTCCCCAAAACTCATCTTTAAGAAAACTGAGATTCTCATCTTTCCCAATACCTCAGACAAAACCACCTGCCTTCTATTCACTTTTCTTTCAATTGCTATCACATTCTGTCCTTCAGCTGAGAAATCTCAAAATTGTCTTCGACTCGTCATTGAGTTTTCCCGAACAGCAATAATCTGTGATCAAGAACTGTCCCTTTCTACCATTTCTAAAATCAAATCCTTTCTTCTGTTTTCTCGAAAACTATTTTTTTCAGTGTTTGTTTTTTCTCACATCAACTATCACTCTTCACCCTATTGTTGGCTTTCCTAAATATCTCCTTGTTCCACTTCAGTATATTCGTAACTCCTTTACCTGGTTTATCTTTTGCCTCAAATATCCTACTCCTGTTTATCCTTACCAGCATAGCTTTGGTGGCTTCTGTTCACTAGGCAGCTCAGATTCCGTTCTCAGTATTTGTCTTATTGTCTGCAAAAGTCTACTGTCGATTGCTCCACCTTATGTACAGGCGCAGCCAGCACAGGTAACAGAGGTCGAGTGGGGCGTGGTGGGGGTTAAGTCGGCAGATGACGGGATAGGTACAATTAATAAAACCACTTACCTTGCGCTTGCCGCATCGCCGAGCCGGCAATGCGGCGAGTGCAAGCTAAGTGGTTTTATTAATTTTGTATTTAATTTTACCTATCCTGTTGTCTGTCGACTTACCCCCCACCCTGCCCCACCCCGGCGGTCGCACCTGCTTATGTATGTCCATTGATCTCGTTATACATACTTTCTTGCTCCCTTCCTTCTGGTTCATAATTCCTTAGTTCTATCTGCCGACCTCCTTGTTCCGCTTCCCCTTTTTGTTCTTTTACACTTCTTGGCCTAAGAGTCTGGAACACTCTTCCCAGCTCTGTTCACTTTGTTTCTGTATATCTGTTTTTAGAAAAAGTTTTAAAGAAAAACCTGCAGACTGTGGAAGAGTGAGAGTATGCCTTTTGAGACATTTGCCATTCACATCCCTGAGAGTGTGAGAATATCAGGAAGAAAGTTCTGGGTCTATTTTTTGATGAACTGGAAATTAGATCAGGTGAATTGTATGGCTGTGGGTGGACCCTATTGGCAATGTAACTTAATTGCATTGGAAAAAAGTGCAAGGCTTTTCCCGATTAGTGATCATCCTTGGTAGGCCCAGTGTTTGCTTGGCTTAGGAACATTGGGGCAGATTTACAAGCCTCTTGCGCCACTTTTGCGTCACTTTTAACATGGGAAAAGTGACGCAAAAGTGGCGCAAGGGGCTTGTAAATCTGCCCCATTGTTGCTCCAAGAGCGGTTTATCACACTGTTTTCTCTACTGTACTAGTGAACGTTCCTTTCACCTCTGTGCATGATAAATGGAATGCTTGGGTAGATTGCTCAAGAAGCCCTGATTTTTTTGGCACAAGATATTGCTTCCTGTCAAGATGAGGCATATTAACACAGAGGGGCAGATTTACAAGGCCCTTGCGCCACATTTGCGTCATTTTTAACATGGGAAAAGTGACGCAAAAGTGGCGCAAGGGGCTTGTAAATCTGCCCCAGAGTATGACAGTTCGGTCGTATGCCCTTTGCTCAGCTGCACATCCACGCCAAAGCCTTCATCTTTCAGACCTTCGTCCTGTAGAAAAAAGTAAGGTGGAAAGACTTTGGGGCATATTAACAACCAGGCGATAGTCAATTATCGCCGCTTTAGCGTCCGTTTTCGGACGGAAAGCGGCGATAATTCTATCGCCTAATCAGCAAGGTCACGCTATCGCGTGAATCCCTGCACTATCGCCCTTTCCCCCAACGCCCATCCTGCATCTCTAATGAGATGCAAGGTGGGCGTTACTGGGCGTACCCCAGATGGGCTACGTTGTAAATATCGCCGATGTGCACATCGCGATATTTACAAGGCAGCCTACAGGATGATAGCAGACGTTAGATTTTGGCGAAAACGGCATCTAACGTCTGCTATTATCCCGACTTAGCCATCCCTAACATAGGGGGTGGATTGTGCTGATACGACCACAGGGTCGTATCAGCAGAGTTATCGCCGTTTGCAGGGAACATCGCTGGAAAACCAGCGATGTTCCCTGCAAAACGGCGATAACCTCGCTATCTCTGGAATTTTTATCGCCCTGGTGAAGCGTGTTGTTAATAACGCGCTACCAGGGCGATAATTTCCGGAGATAGCCAGCGATAAGAAATCTATCGCTAAGCACGGCCAGCGATAATTATCGCTGGCCGTTGATAATATGCCCCTTTATACTTTTTGGCACACGAGTTGTCTGAGAAATCCTATTTCTCTCTATTTCAATGACACTTTCTTGCTTGTGCTAGCCACAGAGACTTACAAAGGAACTTCAGGGAAACATGTAATATTTGATTTCATTCTCTGCACACCACTCCACAAAATAAATTACATTCAACTCAAAATTCAGTTTGAGACATCGGATTCCAAGGAATGATGTTTGACTGACTGTTTTCCTATTTGTTCCACAACTAGCTAGATTTTCCAGAAGCCCCTGGTTAAAATGAGGCAAATTTACGAGTTTCTGGTAAGCATGACAAACTGTTCCGATAAAAATAGTCAAATTCACGTTTTATTACAAACATATGTACAGCCAACTGTGCTTCATGTATTGCATTTCTATGACTCTTTATTGCAAATTAGATCGTTCCAATCAGTGTAAGTGTCATTTGAAGCAATTAAGGTTAGTTAGGAAATCTACAGTTACTGCACACAATTAATTCCCTGTTTATTGAAAATTCAATGTAAGTGCTTAGAAAATAAGTGAAAATAGTTTTTTCTAACCTAAAGTATTGAAATTATTTGTAGGAAATTATAATTGTTAAATTGGAGGAAGGTAATGTATTTTTAAAGGAAATCATGAATGCAACTCGGCAGAAAAAGACAAGACCCTTGCGCCATCGGTGCGTCACTTTTAATATGGGGAAAAGTGATGTACTGGCGGCACAAGGGGCTTGTAAATAATCCCCATAATTTCTCTAAAAGCTCTTTCCGTCTTTTTGATGTTACCAAGGTTTGGCGTGCTGTCAATGTTGAGGACTTGCTGACACAGCCGGACTGAGAACTCAAACCAGCCCTGGCAATTAAGGGGGGCGGGAGGTGCTGGTAGGAAACACTGCTGCTGCTTTTGTTACAAGTGGCTGATATTGCATCACTGCTGCAAAACGGCCCCCAGTAACAAAACGGCTCCCACCGCTCAAAACCAGCCCCCACCCTTCCGGCCCACCTGGAAAATGCCCGGTGCCCGCTACGGCCAGTCCGGCCCTGCTTGCTTAATAGCTAGCAATAGGGAGGCTATTTAAAGTCCCTGTCTCCATGTCAGACAAGGTCAAAAAGACAACGCGGCAGCATTCTTTGAAGCCCTTTTGCTGAAATCGCAATTTGTGGTTTTAAAGCAGTGGCTTCCAAACAGCATAGTGTAGCACTGCACTGACACTGACTAAGCGTGTTAATGATTTGGGCTCCAAGGTGAACAGTAATGTATTGTTTGCTTGGGATGTACGGATCATGAATAAAGTGAGGTGTAGTGAGTGATCAAGATTAATATTTCTCTGATAGAAAGATATATATGCTTCACGGTGTTCTTGTCTTTTCTGTGTACCTTCGTGTTTTCGTCTGTCACCTGCCAGCATTTCACAGCAGTAAGCCAGAAAGAGTAACATGACCCTTAACTGTCTCAATCCTAATGGAAAAAGTTGAAAATGTAGAAGAAGACCATAAAACAAAGCTGGGTCACCAAAGCCTCTCCCTTTCCTGGGGTTCCTTCTCCAGTGGCATAGCGGGGGGCAGTCTCCTCCTGCTCTTACCTGGCATCTTGGGGCAGCTATCACCAACACCCCCCGCTCTACAATGCGGCCATCGCGGGGTGGCAATCGACAGAATCTCGCCAGCACCCCCTCCGCTCAATGCGGCCATGGGCGGCAAACCACAGGGACCGCCACTGTCTGCCTCAATCACACTTACCTACAATGGGCTTTGGTCCGACAGAATACTCACAGACTTCAACTTTGAGCTAATACATGGAATGAGAAGGAACGATCTCTCATAAAAACTATGAAAGCAAAAGCAAGAACGCACTTTTCAGTTTCTTCGGATCGAGTGAAATGTAGGTCAAGACATATGGACTGTAGATGCTCATTACATAAGGAAGTCTGGATGGGTCTCAGTCATTTGTGTAATGACTGTCACATCAGAAATGGTTCTGTGATAGCCTGCAGGGGTGGCTCCTCTGCTAAGGCGGAGGAGCGTCGCCCCACTCCACCGTGAGCACGTGAAAAAGGAAAAATAAAATGATAATAACGCATTGGTATTATCATTGTATTTTCCTGTCCTTGATCAGCTGCTAAGGGGCGGGGCGGGGTGGGCTAGCCTGTGTCAGAGGAACAGGGGGAGGAGTGGTGGCACTCTCCTAAGTGTCCATGAATGTTTGGCGGGCCGCCTTGGACCGTCCAAACAGTCATGCGCACTTTGCATGTTCTTCACCCAGGCTGCATTACAGCCTGGGTTGAGAACATGCCCAGGTCTCCAGCCCCCATCTGAGCACTGAACCACGGCGCTAAGACCAATCAGGACGCTGCTATCAGCAGCATCGTTATTGGCTAGGGGAGTCTGGAAGCCTAGGTGCTTCCTGTTCCTGCTTCCTGCCATGGAGTCCTGGAGGAGGGCGAAGAGGACCGAGAGGTGACGGCGGCACACAGGTAAGTGTTTTTTTTTTTATTCCCTCCACCAGCCCCCCTCACACCTCTGTCCCCAGCCCCCCACCGCCATTAAGTAGCAGCCGCTACTGATAACCTGTGAAGGAGAACATGGCAGATTTGGAAAGGCAGAGGTGGATTCAAGAATCTGCAATGTACGAAGGGAAAAAAAGTCCCCTACTCCAATGCATTTCATTTTTTTAAAGGAAGGCTTTGCTCATATGTGGATGATCTTCAAATCAATGGTCCCGATATATCTAAATGTAATCTCTTCATGTCCAGCCTGATCACTTTTTTAACTGGTAATTTCTGAAAAAATAATGACTGGATTTACACCGAACCAACAGAAGCTCAGTCAATGAGAAAATTATACCTTCATACCAAATTTGATGTAATTTTGTTCATCTGTTTTTTCTGTATCAAAAAGCAAAGAGTCCAATGGCAATTACATATGAAATTGCATTTTTGGCCCCCTCCCATTTTTCTTGGCCCCTGCTTGATGGATCTGAATAAAACTTGCCAGTGAAGAACCCAACGGAAATGTACTTTGTTTTGGTATGTTTTGTGCAGATTTATGGAATGGTGCCAAAGTTTTAAGGAAAACAAAAATGTCTTTCCGATGGAATCTCTGACTTGACTTCTGTGGTATTACACGTGCCAATGACTTTGGCACTGTTTGACGAATCTTCACAAACCTCCCCAGCTCCTTTCTAGAAAGTTGATGAATGATCTGTCAAGTGGGGGCAGAGAAAAGGGGTTGTGGTGTGTTAAACCGTCTTTCCTTCATGCAATTTCCTATAAGACGTTTAGGCACAACTACAGCTAAAACTGGTGAATCAAATTACACCAAGTTTGGCAGACCGCTACCTTCAACCAGAAAGTGTGCTTTTTTTATTCACTGTAAATCTGTTCAGTAGATTTTGAGAAATTAATATTAAAAATTTCTAGATATCTATGTAAGCGGTACTGCCATGGTACTACTGCAGAGGACTGTGGTACCGTAAACTCAAAACATGTGATCTGATTGGCTGGCTGTGACATGAAAGTTGTGGCTGTCATTGTATTTCATGGGGATTTGGGCACAATGTAGTCAAAAACAAATAAAAATAAGTAGTAAGGGGGTGGGTTAGGGGCTACCCTAACCCCCTGGCTTGATGTAAAGTCCCTAGGTTCTGTCTCAATTCGGGTCAGAATCTCAAATCCATCTCGAATCACATCCTTTTAAATTCTGTCACATCTGTTAAAAACAATAATACCATGAATATTGTCTTCTTTATCATTTGTCGAACTGAGGAAGGGACAGAAAGTGTCAAGGCGTTCTGATACTGACCCAACACATGATGAGGCGCTCAGTCTAGGACAAGTGTTCCCTTATCAATATGTCAAGGCCAATAAAAAACTTTCCTAGATCAATCACCCATTTATCAAAGAGGTGTGGTTGAAATTGAAGTCCCCTCCTCTCGCATTTTCTTAGAGATATGTCTCGGACCCCTACTCTGGCACCCGCAATCTACACACCACATTCCTAAAACCATGTGTAAGGTCTTCATCCCTGATAAAGTTTAGTATTTAAGGGTCACCATTCGACCCCTCCGGTAGAGAGGTCGTTCATCCCAGATTATCCTGCAAGATACCATCCGAAGATGATCTTTCTAATTGCTGGGATTTAGAGAAGTTGATGCATTCTGCCTGAAGCTGAAAAATGCTGAGTACCAAAAGAGAGCTGCTACTGCAGTGCTTGTTTGTCCCTTTGCAGGGAAGATTTACTCCATGGCTCTTCTGATAATGACAGCCTGAACTGTCAACAATGTTTGCAGTGTGCCGGTTCTTCCCAAGAAACTTTAGTCCACAAGTTGCTCTACTACATGCTATCCTAAGCGAGCGCATAGAAGTAGTTTTAGGGTGTTAGTCTTTTAGATCACATTTTAGCCATATTCAAAATGTTCATTTTATGTTTGTTATTTGCAAGACACCTTCTTGCTGTTTTAGGATATCTTGTGTGATTATTTTAAATGTACTTAGAAACAAGTTCACTGTGTTGTAATAAATACTTTTAGTTAAAAGCGTCTGTTCTTCTTAGTTCGGTGTGTGTGTGTAATACTGTGAAGAGCGAAATAGGTTTACTGTTACCACAATGCCAAGTACATTGGCAGTACTCCCCGATGTACTGAAACAAGTACAGAATGAGCATGGTGTGGCACCTGCTCTAGACTTAGGTATGAGGCTAATGGGAAACTTTTACACAGACTCCTCTATCATCCTAAGTAATATTATCAGAGAGGCTTAGGTTCTGGCTATTCGACAGAAGCTATAAACTGTTCCCATTCAAGATCATGAACAGGAACTACCTAAAATAATTGCGGATCTCTACACCTCAGTGGGCCATGATACCTTAGTATGAGCTGGTAAACCACATTTAAAACTTAAAAGTGACCCAGAAGGTTCAGTGAAAGAGAAATCTACAACAGAAGGAATCTGTTTGGGGTGGTTACAACTTGAGGGACAGCAATAAGATTAAAAAGCTTGAACGCGATCAGCATTCTGATAACCACTCTTCACGTTCTTTGTCAGAACACTGACCATAAATGAACCAAGATAAGGAGCGAATCCAAATATTGAAGAAAGAAAGAGTATGGCAGAAAATGTGAAGCTGGATGCGAGACTGACATCAGCATAAAAAGGGAGGAAAAAGGATTGGACTCCCAGACTTCAATCAAAAAGTAGAAAGTGGCAGAACTTTCTATAAGGCATACTGATACAGTTACGAGTCCTCCTAAATTCCAGGACTTGAGCAAAAGTGCTTCTGCAAAGCACAAAGAAAGGGTCAAAGGGGGTTTAAAGACTAGCACGAGGTTTATCCCCAAAACAGAATCACAACAAAATAGGATCCCGGGGTGTACAAGAAAGGTAAAAAGCTAATGCTAATGGGGTGTCCCTTTTATAGGACGGTTTCCCTCACCCACCCGAAGGTGGCATGCTTCATCATAGGGTAACCTCCTAGCACTATGTTGGGGATTTTAGAATGGTTTTCATAACTATTCGATTGAGTTGGTCATTTGATACGGGGACACCAGACTAATCGGTCCCACCCTCCTGTTTAGTTTAACTATGGAGGGACTGAATGCAGACCACATATGTAGCATTGTTTACCTTCTCCATCAGTTTGTAGGGGACAAGCCGGTGATCGGCTTTAATCCCTGTAGCCTCACGCAAAGAAAGTTTGGGGACCAGTATCGTTTTTTGAATGGGTTTTCTTAAGGAGCTTTTTGTAGAGCTCTCTTTGGTTATGCTGTCCTAATTCTGAGATACTTAAACAGTGAACGAGATGATAAAAACATTTACATGTTTTTGTCACCAGCACAGATGATAGTAAAGGGCTGCAGCAGGTAATGGCACATCTGTGGCGGACAGCAAATTAGGTGATACCCATTTATCAATACCATCAGCCCCATGACTTCGGCACACTTCCATCCAGACTACTATATTAGTGTAGCCAAACCATTTAACACACAGAACATAATGATGTGCATGTAACCCTACCACACCACTCTAGCAATTTTAATGTACACCTAACCGCATTTCTTTTTTTTCTTTTCAATGAGTCCAGTGTTTCAATAGCTAATCTCCCCTGTCCTCTTGAAATTACAGGACTTGGTGTTCCCTTGACCTTTGAGCCAGTGTTTAGATGGGGTTAGTTGTCTGTCTACTGCAGGTAAGCTAATACATTGGTGTTTGATAAGACAACACAGTTTTTTTAGGTATTCGTCCCCTCAAGTTTTGTTACTCATAAAGTGTTCCAGGAATCCCCTATGGAGAGAAACCCCTTCTCCCCCTCCTCCCCTTTTGGAATAAATGCTGTGCTAAACTGTGTTTTAACAATTTCTATGTCTGAACACTGTTATATATTTCTTGTAGGCAGTGCCGACCAGTGGTTCACCAGTCCAACCACTGGCTTTGTATACTTTTTCTTTATGACATTGGTTACCTACACTTGCAGTAACTTTCATGAGGTCCTGTAGAAGACCGCCACACCTATGAGGGTACAAGGCTGAAACATGTCATCCTATGACCACCTATGCACTCTGACAAATCTAATTCCACTCTTTCTTAGTTTATTTGTAATCCTGATTGGATGATGCTTGAATAAACAATGTGCATACCTCTGAACTATTTTTAATTCACATCTGTCTTCTTTGCTTCCTTTACCACACTGATTTCACATACAGTATTTAGTATACCTCTTCCAAACAAATAAAACATCCCTGAGCTCGCCCCTTGAAGTGAGGGGGTTGTAGCCCGCACTATGACTAGGTTCATAGTGCGAGGAGGTTACCCTATGATAAAAGGAGGGTCGGTGAGGGAAACCGTCCTATAAAAGAGACACCCCATTAGCATTAGCTTTTTTCCTTTCTTGTAGACCCATGGTTCCTTTTGTCAAAAGTGCTTCTAGACAGCGCAGCAGAAGTCATGATAATGCATAAGACGCATCAGAAGCGTATGGACGCAAATCCAAAGCCCTATACATACAAATTGAATGGAACATACCATGCACCATTAAAAAATCTTATGGCCACACCTATCAGATGATTAGGATATCATCCTAGCCTTTTCTCCCATAGTATCTAAAGATATCAGGTAAAGTTACACCAGTGAATGGGCTGTAAAATAGGCACCGAAAACAAGCAGGGTGGGATAGAGAATCTGTTCCACATGTTATTCCTTTACACAGTGAGCCCCAAGCACAGGCTCAATACCCTTGTGTGAGAAAGTCATCCTTTTTGCCCTGATCATCCCCATTTGTTGACTTATAATGGTGGTTTCTGACTCTGATTGTGCCCTGGGTACTGCTAACCAGACCCAGGGCCAGTGCTCTGTGAAAAAGTCTATGGTAATTAGGTGTAATCATAATTGGCATGACAACCTACCTGTAAGCCCCTAGTATATGGTAGGGCATGCAGGTCTAGAGGCCCAGTAGATTTAATGCACTTAAGTGCGCACTTCTGTAGTGCCTGCTATCATTTCAAAAGCCAGCCCTGCCTTGCAGACTGCTTTTAAACTTAAATTATATTCAAATTTGATGTTGAATTACTACCTTATATTTACATATAAGTCACCCCTAAGTTCTCCTCTAGGTGCCCCAGGGGTAGGGTGCTTTGTAACTATAAGCATATACATTATAAAATATGTTTTATATGCCCTGGTGAGAGAAAAACTCACAGTTTGTAGCACAGTGGATCCATAAGCTAACATGGGAATACTTTAATAACGTATAACTATTGATAGAAGCGAGTCAAAAAAAACATACATATACTTCAAAGTATCAAAATGCTAGTTAGATTAAATCCAACAACTTGCCACTGTTAGATTTATTATAACTATTATAGAAAAGAAGTTATAGAACTTGCTTATCTGATGAGCCAAAATCCTGCCTTCCAGCAGCCCTTCTCTGATTGGCCACACTCTGCCAGTCTGAGTCAAGCTGCCTTGATGAGGTGTGGAGTGGCCTGACCAGAGTCAAGGGACTTCCTGTCGGAGGAGAACTGCAACTGCGGAGCAAAAGGCAGGATGGGGGGTGGAGTAGCCAAACTGGACTTCAAAAAGGGAATAATAGTTTAGGGCAGCACAGGCTCACCCTCACATCCTGCACCCCCCAGCCAGACAGGAGCCCCTGTAATTAGATTAGCAGAGGGGCTGGAAGGGACATGTTAGGGAAACTTAGCCACGCTAGTGGGATGGCTTAGCCAGATCTTAACCTCTAGGAGAAAGTTGCTCTATTTTGGATTTTGCAAGAATAGGGCTATCTGGGTCAAGAATATGCACACTTTGGAGGAAGTGGTCATACCGGAGAGTGGCACCCTGCATCCCATTGGTCAGGGGTGTCCCCCTGCTTGTCATCCAGGAACTGTGGATAAATATGGGAGGGTTGCCCAGCAACTTAAATCCCTTACTGAAACAAGAAGAAGAATGGGACTGCCCTGTTGGAACCCTGGCCTGCACCAAAAAGGATTGCACTCGGAACGACTGCACCTACTGCACACCTGGAACTACAGCCCTAAGGACTTTGCCTTGCTTCAACAAGTGAAGATAGCATGTTAAAACAGATCCACTTGCACAATCTCCACCAAGAAAATCCCTGATGGAAAGCGTTCAGGGGACGTTAATGGAGCTGGCCAGGTGCATTCTGAGAAAAGTAGTCCCAACATCCTAAGAACTATCTCAGAGCTTCTAGCCCCTTGGATTTGTGGTGTGGACACTTTGAACCCCCAATAGGAACTTCAGGAGGAAGTTCCAGAAGTTTGGAGAAGTTTGGAGCAACTTTAGTACAAAGCTCCAGAAGCTGACCGACCGGTCGTCGAGAGTCAAGCCACCGACGTTGAACTGTGAACAGGCCTGGATTTCAGGTTCGTCCCACTGAAAGCTCTTGAGCTCCAGCCATCAATGAGACTTCCAGGAGTTGACTGAGGGCTCACGCTGGATCAAGATGACGACGTCGATGCAAATCCGGCCTGAAAAGTGCCTTGCTTGACAACGAGAAAACAAAGCTCAGAAAATGTTTCTAAGTGCGAAGATACAATTGTGATCGATGCCTCCTGCTTAGTGTATCTGGCCTATGCTCCATCGCGGTCGGCCTCAAGCTTTGACTTTGTCACGTCAAACTCGACCAGATGTCCCAAGTTGGCGCTTTTGGTTTTTAGGCACTAGAAAGTGTTTATTCTTTGAAAATTCATATCTCCGGTTCCTTACATTGGATCTTTGTCATTTTATTGTCATTTTAAAGATAAAAATATATCCTATGTTTATAAATTGGTGTTGGTTTTGTATTGTGTGTTGTGAATTACTCATTTAATGTATTGGTGTTTTTAAATGCTTTGCACACCTATCTCCTATGCTAAGTCTGCCTGCTAGTTGCCAGCAACCAAGGGTTGAGCAAGGGAATAATTTATTGAGACCTGGACTGGACCTTTTATTGTGATTGTGGCCTTATTAATAGTGGTAGGTACCGACTTATCCCTACTAATAAACCACCTTCCAACACCTTTAAAGCCAGAAGCCAAGCATGGTATTAAAATAATATTGGATCAGTTAGAGAATTGCGGCATAATAACACCTTGCCTCTCTTCCATGAACATGTCCCTTTGTCCCATCTTGAAACTTGATGGCTCTTTAGGAAAGTCTTAGACTATAGCAATTTTAATTCACATACGCCGACATATGCAGCACAGAACTTGCATAGAACGGGTTTAATGACTTACCTCGTGCAGAAAAAATACAAAACGACCCTGGATATTTCCAATGTTTTTTTTTGTCAAAATATAGTGCCTAAAAGAGAATATCTAATAGCTTTTAGTTTCAACGACGGACAATTTTCATTTCAAAGTTTGCCTATGGGCTATAAGAACAGTCCTGGCTTTTTCTCAGCGTGCATTATGGAGATCTTACAACCAAATCCTGAGGTATTATCATATATTGATGATATCTTTCTTACAGATGATGATTTAGACTTGACCCGCATGGACAGGGGTGTAACATTGTTAACCTCCTATGGTTATAAAATTACATTTAAGAAATCGAGTATTGTCTACATGACTGTGACCTTCTTAGGATACAAGTTATCCGATGAGGGCAATATTCTTTCTTCTGACTTTACAGAAGTGTCCTACCTTGCAGCCTTGACACAATACTGACATTGCAATCCTAGCTGGGATTTCTCAACTTTGGGCATACTTACTTGCCTCACTATGTTGGGCGTATGAAGCCCTTGTACTACCTGATTTCTGCTACACTTTCAACAACAAAATGAGCAGATGCACTCACTGCTATCTTGCAGACATGCTCAAGTTTTTGCTGCATTTTTATGAAAAAGTGGCGCACAGCAGCAAGTCACCTGGCTGCGCTATGCTGCGTCACTGGAACAGGACAGGAATGCACCGTAGTTAAGGTAATACAGCGCATTACTGTCCTTTCCCCTGCGCTGGTGCACAATGGGCTGTCGCTTTAATGTAGACACCCTTGCACTGTGGTGCAAGGGTGCCAGGGTTGCATGCAGGATTGTTTTTGTGCAGGAAGGGTCAACTTTCTGCACAAAAACAATCCTGAGAGGCTTTTTCCTCTTTCCACATAGAAAGAGGAAAAAATGAGGAGAAACAAAACTGTTTCTCCTTGTTACTCCTCTCCTGGTGCATATGTTCTTGGGGTATTCCCAGGTTTACCTGTTCTTGTCAACCTAGGAATGTGTCAAAATCCATAGATGTTGTGTGGGAACATCCATGCAAAACCCATGGAAATGCCTCCCTGGCACAGAGTAATGCAATGCAGCGCTTTGCACTGCATTGCATTACTCAAGATTTATGCAGCCACACTGGGCAATGCAAGGTGGCCTTGTGTGGCTTCATAAATCTCATTTTTCATTTGTGTCGCTCTTGTACCACATTGCAAGGTGCCAGAGTAACACAAAGGGGCTCATAAATATGCCCCTAAATATTTACAAACTAGGGATAACAAAACCAACTTAGTTATCACAGTCATACCCAGTCACTATGATTATACCTATGTGACTTACAATGAGGGACAGAATGTTCCCATAGCACACAAGTCCCACTTGTAATCACTAGCAGAAGCATGTTTTGCTTCTATTGAAAGAGTCCTCGTGGCTGTTCAGACAGCTATTTTAATGAAGTGCCCTTTGGCGAAGGGAAAACACTGGATTATTGATCCTCCCATATGCCAGCATGCCAAATGTTCATGACCTACACCTGCTTTGGGTGCAGTGGGCCTCTTCCTTAAGTGCTGTGGATGTAAACTTTCAGTAAGACTATATTTTTTGTATGCGCGCTTTTCTCCAATATGATCACGTTTTTTAGCTGCATTTTTATGAAAAACTGGCGCACCGCAGCAAGTAACCTTGCTGCGCTACTCTGCCTCACTGGGAAAGGACAGGAATGCACAGTAGTTAAGGGAATGTGGCCCATTCCTGTCCTTTCCCCTGCGCTGGTGCACAATGGGATGCCTAACGCTAATGTAGACACCCTTGCACTGTGGTGCAAGGGTGCCATGGTTGCATGCAGCATTGTTTTTGTGCGTAAGTGGAATTGCTATAGTCTCGGGCTATAGGTGTAAATTTTTTGGGGGGGCAGGGATCTGATGGGGAGCCTGACTTAATTGCTCCAATTATTCTGAATGTCTGTTTGGTGGTCAAGGCCGTGTATGAGGGTGGAGGATATTGCTCCAATGGTAGATTGTATTCTGTCTAATTGGGTGGGAGTCTGTGCCAGGCCATTGGTCTGATGTAAGAAGGTGTCATAGACAGCCTTGACCTTATGTTGGAAGGTATCAACCAAGGTATTGCAAAACTCCTGACCAGCAGCAGTATCCTGTGGAGCTTGAAGTTTGGACAGGCTTTTTACTGTAGTGAATAGAGTTTTAGGGCATCTGTTGGCCGCTCTGATTTTCTCAGTAAAGTAAGCGGCCTTCTCCCTGAGGATGAGACCCTTATAAGCCTGAAGAGATTCTTTATATACGCTTTTGGAGGTTGCATTGTCATCCAGTCTCCATTTCCCCTCGAGTTTACGACAAAATTGTTTTTGTGTTCTAAGCGTGTCGTTGAACCAGGGTTCTAAGGGGGCACGTCTGAGATGTCGACTATTTTTTGGTGGAGCCAATTCTGTCTTTCTAGAGATATTTACAGCTACACACAATGGGAACATTGTGAGGCACCACCTCCTGATAGTCGCCCTAACCTTTTGATACAATTCCTCTACTTTCGAAGTAAGGACAGGTCATACCCAAGGCTTTCTATTTCTCACAAGAAACACAACAGTTACAAAAAAACCTCAAACAAACTGATTTACTCCACTGAGTTTAGTCAGAATCTGGCTATCCAGGGATATGAGCAGTGGAAAAACAATATGAGAAAAGAATTTGGGGAACCAAATTTTGACAGATCCAAGGCAAAGACGCCCTGTTTCATGCATGTATAATGCCTAAGGAACTGATTTTTCTGAATAAAACCATCCAACAGACTACCTGTCTGGGATTTCAAACAATGAAAGACTTGAACAAACCGTCTATACAAAATGTCAATTTGACCCTGGCCAGTAAATGTAAATCTCAAATTAACTTGTCTGAATCAGACATAAAATCGATATGTTACAAAATGGAACTTATAATTCCACTCATTTCCCTCCTTAAGGGTTAGTCTTATAGCCCTATGATGCTGAGACTTGTATGCTTCATTTTCCTACCAGTACTTAAATCTAATCGGCTCGACCCATGTTATAACACACAAACACCTGTAATAGTTACCACATACAGTATAAGTAAATTATGCCAAAGGTAGCTGGAACATTCCAATCTGTAGGCGGTGAAAGACCATTATTCCCTGATTAAGGAAAATATGGATTTTTCTGATTTCCCTTTGGGACCACGTCCCAGCAGAAATAAACATTTCCTGGCAAAAGGAACATATGCAATCTATAGCGAATTAAACAAATACTCAGAAAAAGAAGCTGCAGAATGCATGAGGCAAATTGTTGGACCTGAACCTTTTTGCAGGGCTTCTCCCAAACTTTTTGCCTTCCTCTTGTATTTTTTCTCACGTTTTTGTTGGCTTTAAGAATCTGGGCACTTTACCACTGCTGATCAGTGCTAAAGTGCATGTGCTCTCCCCTGTAAACTTGGTATGATTGGTCTACCCCTGTTTGGCATATTTAATTTACCTATAAGCCCCTTGTACAGTGGTATCCCATATACCCAGGGCCTGTAAATCAAATGCTACTAGTGGGCCTGCAGCGCTGCTTGCGCCACCCACAGCAGTAGCCTTTCAAAACTGTCTCAGGCCTCTGCCATTGCAGGGCCTGCGTGCACAGTTTACTGCCACAGTGACTTGGCAGTTAAAGTGCTTGCCAAGTCTGAAACTCCCCTTTACTACATATAAGTCACCCCTAAGGTAGGCCCTAGGTAGCCCTATGGGCAGGGTGCTGTGTACGTAAAAGGTAGGACATGTACCTTTGCTGTGTGGCATGTCCTGGTAGTGACAAACAGACTATTTGTTGTCTCACTGCTGTGAGGCTCCTCCTCTCATAGGTTTGCATTGGGAATTCCCTGATATGTGTTTCAGTGGTAATTTCTAATCTAGAAAGAGTAGCATTGCCATGTTTGGCATGTTTGGAATAGTGATGATAAATCCTGCTTATTGGTGAAAGTTGATTTTTTATTAATTTAATTCCAGTAGGGAAGTAGGCAGGCAGTACCATAGTAAAGGATATGCTACTAACCCAACCCAATATGATAATAAAAACAGGTTGCACACATAAAGGCACAATTACACCTCCAGAGCAGTTTCCATTAAAGCCCTGTCAGTATACTATATATGGTTGGGACAAAGCGTCCACCTCTGATTGGCTTGCTGTTTGCGTAGACCTGGAAATCGCCCAGTGTCACAATCTATCATGCAGGTATCACGTGCTATTAACTGTCTCTGATTAGCTCCGTGCATAATGATTGTGTAAAATGTACCGTCTGAATATAGACATGTGATATAATGATCCTTAATGATTGAGAAATTCTACTGTGCTTATGATTTCATGGGATATGTAATAAAACACCCTTTGCGGTTTGCAAGAATAAAAGGTTGTGATGTACTTCTCCAATTTGGACATTTAATCATCAGGCTAACTGTCTCCGTGTCACGTTAATACTTCTACACAACCACTCAGGTTTCCCACTCTTTACAAATTGATGGTTGTTCCTCCATATTGCTATGGACTTTTCTATGTGGTGGAAGGTTACCAATCTCAGCCTCAGCATTGGTAGGTACACCAGGTCTGAAGTCTGGAAAAGGAGGCTGAAGATTTGGGTCACCAAAACCTTTGTTTAGTATCAACAACCCCCTAAAAATATATTTGGTGCCATGGCACATAAGTGGGTCATTTTATATAGGGAAAGTTGGGCTTTCTTAATTGTATGCTGCTCCACATCTGTCGATATACTACAGACTAATTTTTAAAAGCACAAATCCAACACAACCAAAAGGGAGCAACCTCAACAACAAGACTCTAGATTCAGTACTTCCAAGATTTCATCAATAGTCTGCTGCCTCATTGCTGAGGCCATGGACTATGAGCAACAGATTTAAGCTATCCTTAGCTGTCGTAATCCGATGTCCCCTTTTGGGTTCACGGACCCTGTGACATGGACAATATTTTTGAAATTTTTTGATCTGTCAGCGGACTCTTTGGGGGTCCCTCATTCAGTCCTGGGAGTCAGGGAGTGCTCACCCTGCCCACTTATCTGGCCTTTTAAAAAGTTAACTGTAATGGTGCCCGCAGCAGAACATTTTCTCTTGTGTCAGAAAATCAGAGTGCTCTGGTATGCGGTCTGCTGGTTTGAGGCCACAGACACGAAATGGGCAATGGGAGAAAAAGATCCACTATCCAATCAGACTTGTTTACTTTGTTTAATTTTTGTGTCTGTGCTGAACCATAAACAGGGGTTGGAGGACCATCTGCAGACTATCCAGAAGGGCTATCTTTATTGGCAGGTCAGCGGAATTCAAGACCTGTGAAAACCACTTTGTTACCACTGATTTCAAATCAAACAAATGCAATTCTTTCAGTAGTGTTCTGCCAGGTTTGGTGTAATTCCGTCCAGCCATTTTCTCTGTAGCTCCATCCACCACTTCCTATGAAAGATAAATTAGAAAATGTCTCTTTTTTGACCCACCCTCATTTTTTGTCCTGTGATTGATAGATCTACACAAAGCTTGCTATGCTGAATCCAAATCAGAAGAGCATTATTTAAAGCATTGTATGAAGAGTCCGCAAACAGTGCCAAAGTTATTGGCAAAACAAAAAATGACTTTTCAGTTTAAACCAGACCCAACCATAACTGCAGAGGCTTTTCTACTGCTTGTGTAAAAGTTATCTTTCTCTCTACACTGAGGGAAGTATTTCTTTTTTGTGAATACCAAGTACCTTGATTTCAAACCTAATATAGTCATAAGTTACATGTCACTGCCTTGCCTAGTTTTATAAACTACTGTGGGAGGGGTAATTTAAGAAATAGCAAAGATGTAACATAGGATTATCAAATGTTATGACACTTTTACAATTTGGACTCTCCAACTTTTCTGAATGGTAGCTATCACAAAACCACATTCATAATGGGAGCATATTTGCACAATATATTATTCATTGATAGTGAGAGTTTTGTGAAGAAAGACCAAATAGAATCTTGCTTCCACAGAAAATCAACTTTTGCTTACTCACGGTAACATATTTCTAGTGGTCATCTGTGATCACCCACAGGTGCAGGTATGGCAACAGGCATGCAAATCCTTTCACTGCATACCCTTTTACCTTTGCCATTTTAATTTTCCAGAGAGAAACACTGCTGTAAGGTTTTAATCTGTGAAGCCTCGCCTTCAATGTGGTTATCTACTTAGTGGCTTATCAAGCTAGATGACTCCCATTCCATCTTTCTTAGCTCACAAGTTAGTTGTCGCCAATGACAGTTATTTCTCATTGTGGATCAGAACAATTTTCTGCCTGTGACTTGCTTTTTTCTACTGTGTGTTTGGAGGAAAATTGATCCTTTGCTCTCTGCTACATTTCTCCAAAATTCATCCAATTATGCTATCTAATCTTGCTACTGTACTTCTCTTTATACGGATTAGGAATGCTACTGCATTCATATTAACAAGCCACCTGATCCAATATTCCATATCACTTCATCTCAGACTTTGTGCTGTTAAACAAAATGACTGGTATTGTAGCCTGCTTTCGAAGGCATCTGTTTGCCTGTTATGAATGCTACAATGGTAAAACCCGCCAAATGCGCAAGCAACAGAAAAACAGAATAAGAAAATGACCTGGCAAGTGTAAACAAGCATACATTAAGTAGAGGAACGTTATACGACACACGCAACACTTCTAAAGACCTTACTTTTTTATTAACAAGCCCAGCGGCTAATGAAAAACTGGAAGGCCAAGTCAATGAGTGCTGCAAGGACCTAGACTTCTGTTTAAGATACCAAGATGATATATTCATTTAATGGAAAGGCACTGTAGAAACATTGGGGCATATTTCTGAGAGCTTTGTGTCATATTTGCACCAAGCAATGTGGTACATGCATGGCACAAACCTCTAAGTCACTTTGCGTGGATTTGAATGGCTTCAAAGATCTGGAGTATGACAACGCAGCACAAATTTCTGCGTTGCCTTACTCTGCTTAAGGAAAGAGTTCCATGGGTGTTGCGGTGGGTGTTCTCACACAACTCCCATGGTTTTTGATGCATTCCCAGATGTACAAGGACTTTTAAACCTGGGAATGTGCCAAAAAAGATACACCTCCCCAGGAGAGGCATAACGAGGAGAAATATCTTTATTCCTCCTCATTTTTTCCTCTTTCTATGTGTGCTGCATTCTGCAACACACATAGAAAGAGGATCAATCCTACCTACAACACAGGTACACTTGCATCATGGTTCAAGGTTGACTCCGTTGGCACTAAGCTGACAAAGTGGCATCAGCGCAGGGGGAAGGACAGGAATGCAACATATTGGATAAATACTGCACATTCCAGCCCTTTCCCTGTGACGCAGGGCAGCGCAGCAAGGTGACTTGTTGAGCTGCCCTGCACCACAAATTTCATAAATATGGCCCATAGTTGCAAAGTTTCCCATGGCCCAACTCAAAGGCTGGTGGAGTGGATTATTTGGGCCAGGAATGCTTGGTGTGGAAACTTTTCACAAACACCTAAGAGGAGAAGAAAGTGAATTCCCAAAAGGTCACAAACACTTTATGCAAACCAGTCCTGCAACTCGGGTGTACTCGTTTGAGAGGATGGACATGATAAAATACCTCAGATTCATGCATTCCTACATGAGATGCGCCATTCCAGGTTTTTTTGTTTTATTTAAATTCTGAGACTTGTGGTCCCAGTTTTATAATGGAATAAACAAGAATAAAAGTTGCTGATTCCAAAGAAAAACCCTGCACTGGAACAGCTAGTCATGCATGGTGGACCTAGGAAACTTGGTAGGACTGTAGAAACGATCATCAAAAACATATTGCATCATTCTCAACATGAAAAATGAATGTACAAAATTCAACCATTCCATTCGTCAAGGTAGAACGTGTTGTGTTGGTGGACATGAAAGATGGTGACATACATACCAGTGTCTATCGGACACCCACATACAGAAATAGCTGGCTACACTTCCGAAGTTTTCATCCTGCAATGCACAAGAAACATCTTCCTTATTCACAGTTTGCCAGGTTAGAAAAAATGACATCTGATGAAAGAAAAGACAAAAAACATGAAAAAGAATTCTGCAACAAATTGAGAGACAGCGACACACAGATCAAATTATCAATGAATCCATTGAAAGAATCAACTCAACGAATCACAATAAACGTTTGAGTAAAACTGTGAAAAATGAAAACGCAATCTTTTCGTTCGTCTTTTCATTTATGTCTATATTTTCTACCATCAGCAAAAAATTCAGAGACGTTATCAACAAACGAGGGGAAATAAATCCCACAAACTGAGCCAGATTTTAAGGGTATCTTTTTGGAAAAAGCTTTTTTTTAGTTCAAGGAGATGGTAACCAAAGACAAAAAGCACAGAGAACATACATGTGAGCAAAAGTCTATAATAGGTTTCGACGCATGCTTAAATTGAATTCATTGCAATAAGTTAATCAGGGGCAATTGTGTTTTTCACGCACACAGTTGCGATAAATTAAAATGTTAACGTTAGAATACATTCAAATTCAGCAATTGCATCTGCTCGTTCAAGTGCCTGTGTGGCTTGAAAGCAAAATGATAATTGATTTATCCGAACACAAAAGCAACATTCAAAATAAAAATCCGAATCTCAGCGTGGCAGTCCACTTTGAAAAACAAAAATTCAAACAAGTAACCTAAAAATTCAAATTTAGAGTCTGTACCATCAATGCTGAAAAGGACTCTGTTACACAGGGTGATAGCATGAACGAAAAAACTGGACACAAGGGGGGTTTGGGGGGCAGCCGAGCCCCGCGAGGTCTGCCCCACGGGCAGTTTGGGAGGGGGAGGGGCGGCCTCTCCGGCCATTTTGCGAATTTGGGCTGCTTGGGTATAGCCCAAAAGCAGCCCAACGGGTTTTATAGCCCAAAGGCTATATGGGGTCCCCGGCACCTTGCCCAGCCACCATTTTAGGTTTTTGTGACCTGGTGGCTGGGCGTGCAGTTAGGGAAAGTTTTTGGGAGTTAGCTAGTTTAAGCGCATTAGTGCACTTGCGATGATTCTGGCTTGGGATTATGGCGCAGGAAGACTATAGGGTCCTCGAGGCTTTCCGGCTCCTCAGCGAGGCCGGCCGTTTGGATTTGATAATGCCGGAGGCCTCAGGCAGAGGGCGCCTGGCGAGGCGCGCGGGCGCGGGGGTTGCGGCCGCGGTGGCGGTGAGCTCCCCGCCGAAGAGAAGGAAGGGGCAGGTGAGTCAAGCTGGCCGCTCGCGCGGCGCGCGTGCGGCCCCAGATCAGGCTGACAAGCCGCGGCCTAGCGGAGGCGCGAAGGCCGCGGCGAGTGTGACGCGTAGTGGGGCCCGCTGCGGGGGCGCGTCTTGCGCTTAGCCGAGCGGGTCCCCGAGAGAGCGGGGCCGCTCATATACCAGGAGAGCGGCCCCGAAGACTGTGAGGGTGGCGGAGCTGTCGAGAAAGACGAAGGCTCCGGTTTTGAGGCAGGAAAGGGGGGCCCGGCGGAAGAGCGGGCCTCGGGGCTCTCCGGCCGGGCCCAGCGGAGGCAACAAAAGGCCCGGAAGCGGGATGGGGGAAGCCCCGAAGGACAGGAGCTGGTGGAGGGTGGGCGGAAGGGGGGCCGGGGTGTAGGGGCTTGCATGGGATGTCCCCGTGAGCAGGGAGGGTTTGGAGGCGAAGGGCCCCCTTTCAAAGTGGGAGGAGGGGGATGAGGAGGAGTTACCGATCAGGCATCTGCAGGGGGGTTTATATAGAAAAGGTGGGGCTGGTGGGTTGGGAAGGGGAGAAGGGTTGGAGGGTGCAGGGGACGCAAGTGGGGGAGCACTGGGGGGCGAGAGGGAGAGGAGAGCATCCCTGATGAGGTAGAAGTGGTTGGGGGGGCCAAGGAATGGGAGGGGTTGGAAATTTTCACGTCTTGGCACGAGGAGGTGCGGGCTCTGGATAGTGTAGGGCAGATTGACGCCTACATGGCGCAGGGAGGGTCGTTGGGTTTAGAGGCCAGATGGAGGCAGATGGAGGGCACCAGTGGGGTTGGGCTGGGGCGGTTGGCAGGGACCGCTACAAGGGGTATTGGGGATTTGGAGTGGAGTGAGGGAGAAGGTGACGAGGGGGTGCCATGCGTGGCACTAGATTTCAGTAAGGTTGGGCGGCACTGGGCGGCTTCGACGTTTGGTGCGGGGACAGGAAGGGCGCGGGTGGAGGGGAGCAGGGTAGGTAGGCCCAGCACATTAGTCCATACTTTTACCTTGCAGGCGTCGGAACGGCAGCGGGAACCAGACTCGGCAGAGCTGGGAGCGGCTTGGAGGCGCCGAGGCGAAGAGAGGGTGGAGCCTGGTGCGGCGTGCCCAATACCACCGGGGGACCCCGTCGTGGCCGGCGCAAGTAGGCACCGAACGGTCTTGCTGGCCCCAACACCCGACGGTCCTAGCCGGGATGCGGGACACCGGGAGCACAGGTCTTCCAGCCATTTGGATGCGTTCGACATGTGGAGGGTGCAGTCGGCACCACCGGTTGACAGGATTTGGGGGCCTGTAGAGCCCGAAATGTTGGATTATGATGTTGATAGCATGGAAGAGGGTGAATTGCGGGATGATGACAGGGGTGTGGGGGGGCCCAGTAATGCTTGTTCTAGTACAATACAGGTGTCACGGTGCCCGGCGGAGCCCACGGGTCGGACATCTGGGATGGTAGACAGGTCGGCCCCGGTACAAAGACGGAATGCAGCAATGAGGGCACCCTCTTTGGAACCAGGTAAACAGCCAAAAATGGCGAAACCTAAGATGGTTTCGGTGGGGATCGGGGGAGGGGAGGGGGAGGGGGAAGAAGGAGGGAGGCTCAGCAGAGGGAAATGCGTTCTGGATGTGGGGGTGGGCATTGACGAAGCGGACGAGGGGGACGGGGAGACACGAAGGCCAAAGAGTTGGGCGACGCAGCAAAGGAGACGGGAGATACAGTGGTCAAACCAGAAAGCAAAGAATTGAAGATTAAGAGTCTGCCGTACATGGGGTAACAAAGCCGCTGGGGGCGCACCTGATGTTGACCACTAAAGAGTGCATTTGGAAGGGGGAATATGTTGAACTGCTTAAATTGCTACACAGGGATGTGCGCGCTAAGGAAGGTTCAAAAGAGGAAGAGTACGAACTGGCCAAGCGGCCACGGGTGCCCCTTACTATTGAGAACTGGACGGCTGCCTTTTTAATATACGCCAGTGTGTACTGTGAAAAGTACCCCAAGAGGTGCGTAGCGCTCTTTAAGTACATGGACGTCATTCGGAAGGCGCAGATTACGGGGGAGGGCTACGCTTGGGCGCAATATGACGAGGAGTTTAGGGCCTGCATGGCATGGGACACCGAAGCTAAATGGGGGGAGTTAGACACGGACCTCTGGCAGCACACAATGGGATCCGCCCGAGCGGGGAAGACGATATTTACGGCCAGCGGGCTACCGCTCGTTTATCGACCCTTTCAGGGGCGACCCACCCGGGGAGGGGTGGGAGGTACAGGGAGAGGACAGTCGGGATCTGGGGGTGCCTGTTGGGACTTCAATAAAGGATTGTGCACGTGGGAATATTGCAGATTTCGGCATGACTGCTCAAAATGTGGAGGCAGACGCCTTGGTTAATTGCTTCGGGGGGGGTCGGGGCAGCAGTCGGGGGGATACCAGTGGCACCAAGGGGCATCTCACTCTGGGGGGCAGCAGCAGCAGACCAGCGGGGGAGCTAGGGGTGCTAGAGGGGCTGGGCCAAAAGGCTCGTACACCGGTTAGGGTGGACATGCTAGTGGCGGCTTTACAGGGTTATGACCGGAAGGCAGCAAAGACATTACAAGACGGTTTTACTGAAGGTTTTAGGTTAGGGTACAGGGGCCCCAGGATTAGACGATGGGCAGACAATTTACAGTCAGCCAGAGAACACCCGGAGGTGGTGCAAGACAAACTGGACAAAGAAGTTCGTGAAGGCCGCATGGCGGGCCCATTCGATGATTGGCCATTGGGGAATTTGATTGTCTCCCCGGTGGGAGTGGTACCCAAGAAGGAATTGGGGCAATTTCGGTTAATCCAGCATTTATCTTGGCCCGAAGGTAATTCAGTGAATGATTTTATTGACGACACTGAGGCTACTGTGTCGTATTCATCGGTTGGCGTGGCCATGTCACTGGTAGTGACCGCGGGCGCAACAGCGGAAATGGCAAAATGTGACATAAAGTCTGCTTTCCGGATGCTCCAGTCCACCCAGAGGATTGGGACCTCTTGGGCATACATTTCAACGGTAAATGGTATGTGGACAAAGCACTACCGATGGGCTGCTCTATGTCTTGCGCATTATTCAAATGTTTCAGTACTTTTTTACAGTGGTTGTTTTCCAGGCATACGGGGCACCCATTGGTGACGCACTACCTGGATGACTTCTTCTTTGTGGGCACCTCAGGTTCCACGGAGTGCCAGACAGCACTGGACAGCTTCAAAGAGATCATGAGGGAACTCGGAGTGCCTCTGGCGCCGGAGAAAACAATGGGGCCCAGTACGGCTCTGTCCTTTTTGGGGATTGAGCTGGATTCAAGAGCAATGGAGGCGAGACTGCCGAGGGACAAAAAGCAGCAGATGCTGGGGCTGCTGGAGACCATGCTGGCAAAGGAAAAAGTCACAGTACGTGACGTTCAGGTGTTACTGGGGCATCTTAACTTCGCATGCAGAGTAGTGAGAGTAGGGAGGACTTTTTGTAGACGACTGGGTAGGGCCTTGTCTGGACAGAGACCGCCACACCACCATATACGACTGTCAGCAGGAGTGAAGGAGGATTTGCGAATGTGGAAGTTTTTCTTGCAGGACTTCAATGGGGTGCCATTGGCTTGTGAAAAGGACATGGTATGGGATGTCCAAATTTTTTCAGATGCAGCAGGCAGCCAGGGTTTTGGCCTTTTCTGGCAGGGGAAGTGGTGCGCAGAACCATGGCCTTGCGAATGGAGGGCGGGGGGCAGGAGCATAGCTTTCCTGGAATTTTTCCCCTTGGTAGTAGCAGTGACGCTATGGGGGAACAACTGGCTCACAAGAGAGTGACATTCAGGATTGACAATATGGTAGTAGTGGAGATTGTTAATCGGCAGTCCGCTAGGGACGAGCAGGTACTGAAGCTGTTAAGGGTTTTTGTGTTGGGCTGCTTGCGTCATGACATAGTTTTTCGGGCGGTGCACGTGCCAGGTGTGGACAATGACATTGCGGATGCTTTGTCTCGTTCGCAGTGGGGGAGATTCCGTGGGCTAGCCAAGGATGCAGACAGGACCCCGACCCCCATGCCGCGGCAGTTGTGGTTTGTAGGCAACACCGGATGCTTCAGCTGGTGGTAAGTTCCCTGGCACCCTCCACGAGGTCGGCATATAGCCTAGCCTGGCAGGAATTTTTGTCTTCTGGGGCACAATGGAGGGCTTTGCCAAATCACAGGAGAGAAGACCTGATACAGTTTATTTTACAGCTGATCGATAAAGGGCTATCGAGAGTGACCATTGCAGGGAAACTGGCAGGGATTGCCTTTGTGGGAAAGCTTCTTTGGGGATATGCTCCATCGGCTGGGGAGTTGGGGTCGCGCATGTTAGAAGGGTGGGCTAGGGAACAGGGCGCGATGGGTCGCGTCCGACAGCCTTTGTCATGGGATTTACTAATGAAAGTCTTGGGAACCCTGCCTGCAATATGTGAGGACAATTTTGAGATGTGCCTTTTTTCCACATTGATGGTGTGGATGTTTTTTGGGGCTTTCCGGGTTTCGGAATTGCTGGGTCAGAAACATGTTGGTGGGATCACTTGGGCAGATGTTGTGTCGCGGCGGGATCGGGTGTGCATCTGGCTGCGGAAATCCAAGACGGATCAGCGTGGGGTGGGAAAATGGGTGTCATTGCAGGCAGCAGACCCCCCTTTAACTTGTCTTGTAGGTTGGAGGCTCGATGGAGGGCCCTTTCAGGGGACAGGCCAGGGGGGTGTTTAGACACAAAAATGAGAGCAGGGTGACGGCCTTTCAAGTTCTGGTGGTTTTGCGCAAAGCGCTTTCGACACTAGGGCTGCCCAGTAGGGGATTTGGTACACATTCCTTCAGGATTGGTGCGGCATCTGAATCCAGGAACAGGGGTTGGGGGAGGGAAGATATCATAAGACTGGGAAGATGGTCTTCTGATTGCTACAGGAGATATGTGCGCAGCGACGCTGGGGGGTTATAGCGCGGTTCCATGTTTTTCGTTTGTTCACGCAGTTTTTCTGTTTCAGGTTCGGTTGCGGGCCCCCTCACCAGGGAGATGACGATATGGATAGTGGGGCATTCATTCGTAAAGTGGGCCCAAGTCCAAGCGAGGGGAAGCTATTTCGGGGAAAGCCTGGGGTTTAATAAAGAAGTTTTCAAAGTTCATTGGAAAGGGCGGGGAGGCATGCTTTGGAAAGAGCTGTTGAGTACATTGAATGGCATGTTGGTGGCTGGTAGGTGTCCCGACATTTTGTTAATCCATCTGGGGGAAAATGATATGGTACAGGAGAAAGGTTTGGTTCTTATGCGAAGTATGAAGAGGGATTTAGCCATGTTGAAGCGACAGTGGTCAGGTTGTTTAGTAATCTGGACAGAATTTGTGCCTAGTAGGGTATGGAGGGGCGCAGTTAACCCGGGAGCAGTGGATAGGGCCAGGAGGAAGTTGAATACAGAAATGGCGCGGTTTTGTAGAGAATTGGGGGTTTTCAGGATTGCCCACAGAGAGATTAAGTATGACACGGTGAAGTTTTTCAGGGGTGATGGGGTCCATTTATCTCGGCTGGGGATGGACCTCTATTTGCTGGAGATCCGGGAAGTACTAGCTAGGATGTTAAAGGTCTAAGCATTCCTACTAGGACAGGGGGGGCAGAAAAAAGGGGAGGCGGCGTCTCCGCCTAAGCTCCCGCTTTTTCCTGGGTGGCGGGGTTGTTAAGAAGTTGGCTACATTGGCAGAAGTTTTATTTAAATGTTGGAAGTTTGTGGGCAGGTCTAAGGGACCTTTAGGCAGGTAGGCTAAGTTTAGATTAGAGGTTAGCTAGTTACAGTTGCAGAAAGGCAGGTAGGGGTTTAGGTTTTTAGTAGAGGGCAGGAGTGGGGAAATGCAATACCGTGTATTGGGATTGTTATGGAATGTTATGTAATGTTATGTTATCGGCAGGGTGGGGGATTCATGTGGGGATCGTAGGGGTGGGGGGGGAAATGGAGTTTCAGGTAATTTAGGTATAGTGAGGTTTTAGTCTGTAAGGCAATGGCCTAGGTTGGACATTATGATATGCACCTGTTTTCAATAAAGCGGCCTTTTTCACACACAAAATGGGTGTCTGTGTTGGCTAGCCCCCCTCCCTCCCAAATCATCCAAGAGGACTCATTGAGAGAGTGGAAATGTTTTGTAACTCTTGCAAATAAGTGTTTGTAAATTATTTTTATTGTGATTTCAAAATGCAATGTTATTAATGGTCATTAACGTTCTTGGACGGCAGAAGAGAAACAAAAAACAACATTAACCGTCAATAATCGACTAATGCTCATCATGCTTTCTTTATTACCATCCTTCCAATATGGCGATTGAGTGTTTCCTCTATACTCACTACATACTGCTATAATGTAGGACTCTTTGAGTCCTCTTGTGTTTCTCCACCTGTAAATCCTAATTCCATATTCTTATGGTTTATTTTTTACTTACCCTTCCAACATAGTGACCAATTGTTCCCTATATTCTTACTATTCTTTCTTCTCCATACAGGCTAATATGATTTATGACTCTCTGAGTCGCAATATAATCCATTTTAAGTCACCATAGCCTACGTGTTCTCCGTATTTTTCACAAACTATTAAGGAGACACCATCATGGTTACACCATTCTTGTTTTGCTTTCTTCTCACAGTTTTTTAATTTGTTTTATGTGATTTTCACCGCCTGTTACCAAAAAGCATATATGATCTGCGCTGGAATGAAGCCTCTGAATTTATTGGCCTAATTTACAAGAAAGTGCCGCAGCGCTGCACCGCAAGCCCTTAGGCTGCACCACACTGCAGCACTTTCAAAGCACAGGGATGCAACATATTTACATTAATATGTCGCATCCCTGTGCTTTCCCTGCGCTGGCGCTCAATTGGCTGCCATACCCCGACGCAGGCACCCTTGCACCATGGTGCAAGGATGCCTGCTCCACTGGGATGATTGTGTATGTGCAGGAAGGGGTCCCTTCCTGCACAAAAACAATCTGAAATGGCGCTTTACAACTTCTATGTGTGCTGCATTAGCACACATTTAACTTGCAAAACGTAATTTTTTTAAATGGTTGTTTATGTGCAGGAAGGGAACCCTACCTGTACATAAACAACCACCAGAGGTGATTTCCTCGTTCTATGTGTGCTGCAGAATGCCCTGGGGAGGCGTAGCCTTCAAACACATTTCCAGGTTTACGATTTCTCGTAAATCTGGAAATGTGTCAGGTTCCATGGGTGTTGCGTGGGAACACCCACAGCAACACCCATGGAACGCCCTTTTCACGCAAAATGCTGTGTGTAAAGAGGCCGTATTTACAAGGACAGGAAAAGCCACGCAGGGTGGCTTTTCCTGTCTGCGTAAATATGTGCAGGAAAATGCGCAGCCGGTGCGTCACAAAAAGTGATGCACCGACGGCGCAAGGGGCTTGTAAATAAGCCCCTTAGTTAGGACTATAACGCAGTCATCTTCAGCATGTGGAATGCGATCACATAATTGAAACAGATATTGACCTCGAAAAGTGTGTCTATGTTAGAGTTCCACTGGAACGCAAAGTGTATTTGAAACACTCACTAGAATGCAATTCACAATGTAGCATGTGGAAATTGCACAGGAGACCTTGGACACCATTATGAATTATGAATTAGAAAAGATGACAGGAACTCTTCTTAATGTTGTTGGGCTATAACGCGGATACATTGTGTACAGTCTAAAGTACATCCATATTTCTCTAGATAGCTCAACATACACAACAATTGGCATCATAGTTCACAAAAGCTTCACCATTACTCCAAGTGGCTATTGAATTTCCTGAAGAACATTGTAAGCTGGCCTGAGTGCAACGACAAAAAAATGACAGTAAGAGAAGGCTTAACCTAGGACATTAGAAAATGCATGCCTTCTAATACTCGAACATGCATTCTGACAAGGAACGTTTCTTTTACAAAAAAACACGTTACTTTATGGTCGTGTATAAATGGTAACAAAAATGGCAGGATATTTTTTTTTTTTAAACTAAAGTTTCATCAAAACTTAAAGTGTAGAGAAAGAAAGAAGCAGAAGAAGAAAAGAGATTAGCCTAAAACCTAAAGTTCCAAACCAAGATTTGTTTACCATCAATAGTCATATATACTATATTCACTGAAAAACCATAGGTTTCAGACACGTTATAGTTAGAAATTAGCATTTAAAAACCTTTGAAATTCACTGAAAAAACCATAGGTTTTAGGGACAGTTATAGTTAGTTGGACATTTCACTCGTACAAAACCATAGAAAGTCCCCCGTTATAGTTAGTTCAGCTAACTATAACTCGCGCCCCGCAATGCACTGCTGATGACGTCACATATTACATCACTCATGACATGGTCAGTGACATCACTGATGACATCACTGATGACATCTCAAATGACATCACTGATGACATCACTGATTACATCATCCAGTGACTGTGTGTTTCTGTAACGTTTAAATATGTTTAATATATATAGGGAAAGGCGTATTGATGAGTGGGTGTATAAGTGTCTGAATGGATGATTTAGTACGTGAGTGACTGACTCTACAAGTGAGTGATTAAACGTATCTTACTGAATGCATGGGTTAGTGACTAAACTGTGTGAATGTCTGTATCCGTCTGTTTGTTGGTGTGTAAGTGGATGCATGGATTTGCGAATAGCTACATGAGTGTCTATATGGGTTATTGATTGGTTCTCTGAGTATCTGTATGGCTGCCTGAGTGTTTGTGTGGGTGGGGTGTGTGTGACTCTGTACATAGATGTGTGAGTGGGTGATTCACTGGGTGCATGATTTCAAGAGTGCATCTGTGATGGACTGCTTGGGTGGGTGAGTGTGTGTATGGGTGTGTTAGTGAGTGAATGTATATCTCAGTGGTACATGTGCGAGTAACTACATATGTAAAAGGCAGTATATATGTGTGTTAGAGTATTTAAATGGCTATAAGTGAGAGTGTGTGATAGTGAGAGTGGCTGTATGGATGCGTGTGTGCTTGTATCAGTTATTGTATAAGAGCGTAAGAATGTGCTAGTATTTGTATGAGTAAGTGAGCTGGTGTGTGTATAACTGTATAGGTGAGTAAATGGGTGTGTGATTAATTTTTTGCATGACTGACTAGGTGTGTGAGTACCTCTATGGATGAGTGGCGGTGTGTGAGTGTTTATATAGGTGTATGAGTGCATATGATAGTCCTGTACTGAGTGACTGTAAGTATGAGTGACTGTACGGGTGAGTGAGTGGATGTGTGTGTAGACCTAAGAATCAGTGAGTGGGTATGTAGTTTTTGGTGTTGGAGTGTCTATGGTTTTGAGAATGGCAGTCTGTAATTTAGAGTGGGTGTATCAAAAGTTATATTAGGGTGTGAGAAGATGCATGAAATTATCACATGGATGATGTCATCAGTGATGTCATTTGAGATGTCATCAGTGATGTCATCAGTGATGTCACTGACCATGTCATGAGTGATGTAATATGTGACGTCATCAGCAGTGCATTATGGGCGCGAGTTATAGTTAGCTGAACTAACTATAACGGGGGAATTTCTATGGTTTTGTACGAGTGAAATGTCCAACTAACTATAACTGTCCCTAAAACCTATGGTTTTTTCAGTGAATTTCAAAGGTTTTTTAAATGCTAATTTCTAACTATAACGTGTCTGAAACCTATGGTTTTTTCAGTGAATTTCAAAGGTTTTTTAAATGCTAATTTCTAACTATAACGTTCCTGAAACCTATGATTTTTTAAGTGAATTTCAAAGGTTTTTTAAATGCTAGTTTCTAACTATGCCTACAGAGGTAGGACATGTGAAGAAAGAAGAAAAAACGCACAGAAAGAAGCAAAAGATGTGCAGAAAGAACCAACAGAGGAGCAGAAAGAGGCCTTGTTGCAAAATCATCCTGTGCCCACAACTTTTTCAGACGGGTATTGGTGGTAACTGACTCTGACTAACCAGAGCCAGTGCTATGCTAAAAGACACTTAGAATACAGTGAAAACACCTACATACACTAGGGAACACTATGCGTTGGGGTACCCCTGTGATTAGCATGACCTCCTCTGCAAGTCCCTAGTACATAATAGGGCAGGGGGATTAAAACTACCTCTTAAAACGCGCTACAGGGCGCGTTTGCACAGTGGTGAAGGGAGGGGGGGCCTGAGGTGACATGTGTGCAAACGCGCCCGTGGCGCGTTTTAAGTTGCGGGATTAAGTCCCCTTGAATCCTGAGGGTCCCTGGGGCCCAACTAGCCCCCCAGGTACCTACAGTTAGGACCACAGAGCTGAGTTGCAGAGAGGCGCTCCGAGGCCACGCACCTTTTTTACCTCTCTGCAACGCAACTCTGTTGTGCTTACTGAAGGTACCTGGTGAGCTAGTTGGCCCCCAGGGTCCCTCAGGATTCAAAGGGAATTAATTCCCCAACTTAAAACGCACCACAGGGCGTGTTTGCGCACATGTCACCTGAGGCCCCACCCCTCCCTTCACCACTGTGCAAACGCGCCCCGTGGAGCGTTTTAAGTTGGGGGATTAGGTCACCTTGAATCCTGAGGGTCCCTGGGGCCCAACTAGCCCACCAGGTACTTCCAGTAAGCACCACAGGCCTGCGTTGCAACGCCTGTAACAAATTGTGCAGTTGTGTTTAGGTAGTGAAGAGGGTCGTGCTGGGGGTAGTGTTTTAGGGTTTAGGGTAGTGCAGTGGTGTTTGTGTAGTGTAGGGGGTCATGCTGGGGGTAGATTTAGGGTTTAGGGTAGTGCAGTGGTGTTTGGGTAGTGTAGGGAGTCGTGCTTGGGGGAGTGTTTTAGGGTTTAGGGTAGTGCAGTGGTGTTTGGGTAGTGTAGGGGGTCGTGCTGGGGGTAGTGTTTTAGGTTTAGGGTAGTGCAGTGGTGTTTGGGTAGTGTAGGGGTCGTGCTGGGGGTAGTGATTTAGGGTAGTGCAGTGGTGTTTGGGTAGTGTAGGGGTACTGCTGGGGGTAGTGTTTTAGGGTTTAGGGTAGTGCAATGGTGTTTGGGTAGTGTAGGGGTACTGCTGGGGGTAGTGTTTTAGGGTTTAGGTAGTGCAGTGGTGTTTGGGTAGTGTAGGGGTACTGCTGGGAGTAGTGTTTTAGGGTTTAGGGTAGTGCAGTGGTGTTTGGGTAGTGTAGGGGTTCGTGCTGGGGTAGTTTTTTAGGGTTTAGGGTAGTGCAGTGGTGTTTGTGTAGTGTAGGGGGTAGTGTTTTATGTTTAGGGTAGTGCAGTGGTGTTTGTGTAGTGTAGGAGGTCGTGTTTTAGGGTTTAGGTAGTGCAGTGGTCTTTGGGTAGTGTAGGGAGTCGTGCGGGGGTAGTGTTTTAGGGTTTAGGGTAGTGCAGTGGTCTTTGGGTAGTGTAGGGGTCGTGCGGGGGTAGTGTTTTAGGGATTAGGGTAGTGCATTGGTGTTTGGGTAGTGTAGGGGGTCATGCGGGGGTTAGTGTTTTAGGGCAGTGCAGTGGTGTTTGGGTAGTGTAGGGGGTCGTGCTGGGGGAGTGTTTTAGGGTTTAGGGCAGTGCAGTGGTGTTCGGGTAGTGTAGGGGGTCGTGCTGGGGGAGTGTTTGAGGGTTTAGGGCAGTGCAGTCGTGTTCGGGTAGTGTAGGGGGTCATGCTGGGGGAGTATTTTAGGGTTTAGGGCAGTGCAGTGGTGTTCGGGTAGTGTAGGGGGTCGTGCTGGGGGTAGTGTTCTAGGGTTTAGGGCAGTGCAGTGGTGTTCGGGCAGTGTAGGGGGTCGTGCTGGGGGTGGTGTTTTAGGGTTTAGGGCAGTGCAGTGGTGTTCGGGCAGTGTAGGGGGTCGTGCTGGGGGTGGTGTTTCAGGGTTTAGGGCAGTGCAGTGGTGTTCGGGCAGTGTAGGGGGTCGTGCTGGGGGTGGTGTTTCAGGGTTTGGGGCAGTGCAGTGGTGTTCGAGCAGTAAAGGGGTCGTGCTGGGGGTGGTGTTTCAGGGTTTAGGGCAGTGCAGTGGTGTTCGGGCAGTGTAGGGGGCGTGCAGGGGGTGGTGTTTCAGGGTTTAGGGCAGTGCAGTGGTGTTCGGGCAGTGTAGGGGGTGGTGCAGGGGGTGGTGTTTCAGGGTTTAGGGCAGTGCAGTGGTGTTCGGGCAGTGTAGGGGTCGTGCAGGGGGTGGTGTTTCAGAGTTTAGGGCAGTGCAGTGGTGTTCGGGCAGTGTAGGGGGTCGTGCAGGGGGTGGTGTTTCAGGGTTTAGGGCAGTGCAGTGGTGTTCGGGCAGTGTAGGCGGTCGTGCTGGGGCTGGTGTTTCAGGGTTTAGGGCAGTGCAGTGGTGTTCGGGCAGTGTAGGGGGTCGTGCTGGGGCTGGTGTTTCAGGGTTTAGGGCAGTGCAGTGGTGTTCGGGCAGTGTAGGGGGTCGTGCTGGGGGTGGTGTTTCAGGGTTTAGGGCAGTGCAGTGGTGTTCGGGCAGTGTAGGGGGTCATGCTGGGGCTGGTGTTTCAGGGTTTAGGGCAGTGCAGTGGTGTTCGGGCAGTGTAGGGGGTCGTGCTGGGGCTGGTGTTTCAGGGTTTAGGGCAGTGCAGTGGTGTTCGGGCAGTGTAGGGGGTCGTGCTGGGGCTGGTGTTTCAGGGTTTAGGGCAGAGCAGTGGTGTTCGGGCAGTGTAGGGGGTCGTGCTGGGGGTGGTGTTTCAGGGTTTAGGGCAGTGCAGTGGTGTTCGGGCAGTGTAGGGGGTCTTGCTGGGGGTGGTGTTTCAGGGTTTAGGGCAGCAGTGGTGTTCGGGCAGTGTAGGGGGTCTTGCTGGGGGTGGTGTTTCAGGGTTTAGGGCAGTGCAGTGGTGTTCGGGCAGTGTAGGGGGTCGTGCTGGGGGTGGTGTTTCAGGGTTTAGGGCAGTGCAGTGGTGTTCGGGCAGTGTAGGGGGTCGTGCAGGGGGTGGTGTTTCAGGGTTTAGGGCAGTGCAGTGGTGTTCGGGCAGTGTAGGGGGTCGTGCTGGGGGTGGTGTTTCAGGGTTTAGGGCAGTGCAGTGGTGTTTGGGCAGTGTAGGGGGTCGTGCTGGGGGTGGTGTTTCAGGGTTTAGGGTAGTGCAGTGGTGTTCGGGCAGTGTAGGGGGTCGTGCTGGGGCTGGTGTTTCAGGGTTTAGGGCAGTGCAGTGGTGTTCGGGCAGTGTAGGGGGTCGTGCTGGGGCTGGTGTTTGAGGGTTTTGGGCAGAGCAGTGGTGTTCGGGCAGTGTAGGGGGTCGTGCTGGGGGTGGTGTTTCAGGATTTAGGGCAGTGCAGTGGTGTTCGGGCAGTGTAGGGGTCGTGCTGGGGGTGGTGTTTCAGGGTTTAGGGCAGTGCAGTGGTGTTTGGGCAGTGTAGGGGGTCTTGCTGGGGGTGGTGTTTCAGGGTTTAGGGCAGTGCAGTGGTGTTCGGGCAGTGTAGGGGGTCTTGCTGGGGGTAGTGTTTCAGGGTTTAGGGCAGTGCAGTGGTGTTCGGGCAGTGTAGGGGGTCGTGCTGGGGGTGGTGTTTCAGGGTTTAGGGCAGTGCAGTGGTGTTCGGGCAGTGTAGGGGGTCGTGCTGGGGGTGGTGTTTCAGGGTTTAGGGCAGTGCAGTGGTGCTTGGGTAGTGTAGGGGGTCGTGCTGGGGGTAGTGTTTTAGGGTTTAGGGTAGTGCAGTGGTGTTTGTGTAGTGTAGTGCTAGGGGGGTCATGTTTTAGGGTAGTGCAGTGGTGTTTGGGCAGTGTAGCGGGTCGTGCTGGGGGTAGTGTTTTAGGATTTAGGTTAGTGCAGTGGTGTTTGGGCAGTGTAGGGGGTCGTGCTGGGGGTAGTGTTTCAGGGTTTAGGTAGTGCAGTGGTGTTTGTGTAGTGTAGGGGGTCATGCTGGGGTAGTGTTTTAGGGTTTAGGATAGTGCAGTGGTGCTTGTGTAGTGTAGGGGGTCGTGCTGGGGGTAGTGTTTCAGGGTTTAGGGTAGTGCAGTGGTGTTTTTGTAGTGTAGGGGGTCATGTTTTAAGATGCAACGCTCCAATACCTGACCAGTCTGCACTACATAAAACTGCAAAAATCTACAAATAAAAAGTGTTTTGCACACTTTTGTCATTGGGCTATATGTGGGCTACATCTGGGTAATATTTGTGCTACATTTGGGCTCTTTTTTCACTGGTGGCCATTTTGGAAGACTTCTTGTTATGAAGTTTCCTAATTTCCTCATTTACTGCAGTCTCCTCAGTAGGAAATGCTTTCAGTTTTTTACTTTGATTCCATCAAGAAGGCATTCAGATGTGTCTCACATTTGCCATAAATTCAGAATGTTAGCACTCTAGTTGCTCATTAGATCACCGTAGTAAAGCTACTGCTCACCAGGGAGTTAACTGGAAGTCTGCTGCTGGTATTGAAAGTGATTGTTTCAGTCTGCATGTCAGAATTTTCTAATGAAATAGAAGAGGATTTGAGATCTCACTTAAAACATGCCCTAATTTTTCTTTCTGCAGCACTAACCATAATTTCTATTTCAAAAAGAACCCCTCATTTTGTTCCTTTTTAAATTAAATGTTTTAAGTGTTACCAGTTTATTCCAATCAAGATGGCTTCAGGTGTGCCATACTTTTGTCATAAGTAAGACTGTTAGAGCTCTAGTTGTTCTTTAGAACACTCTGGGAAGCTGCAGTAGAACACAAAGGCATCAACTGACAGGCTGCTCCTGTTGAAATATAACAGGAAGATATTTGAGATCACACTTGAAACATGTCCTAATTTTTCTTTCTACAGCACTAACCATAATTTCTATGACAAAATGAACCCCATCATTTTGTTCCTTTTTAAATTAAATGTTTTAAGTGTTACCAGTTTATTCCAATCAAGATGGTTTCAGGTGTGCCATACTTTTGTCATAAGTAAGGCTATTAGCACTCTAGTTGTTCTTTAGAACACTCTGGGAAGCTGCAGTAGAACACAAAGGAATCAACTGACAGTCTCTGCCCTTGTTGGATGTACATGTTTTACTGAGAATGTCAGACTTAATTCTCACATGACTGAGAAAGATAATGTGAATTTACAGAAAATATGCTCTCATTTTAGCTTCTGGAGCACCTTCCAAAACTCTATGGGACAAGCATGTGAAAATAGTTTTCTCTCAAACATGATTCATGATATCCCAGCAGAAGGTTTTTCACAGGGTAAAATCACCTTAGAACACACCACAATTCCTGAAATTAGTATGGTACCATCAACAAATGAATTCTAATGTAACTAAAGTCTGTTATCACCCTTTATAGTTCTCCTTTTGGTAACCCTCAAAATCTTTGATTCACTACAATGCATTTCAATGGGGTACTATCATGTATATTGGTCTCAAGATGGCTGCCAGCAATTCCAGGATGAAGTGCTGACAGCCAATCAGATCTCACAATGACATGTGTGGTTAGGCTCCGCCCAGATATATATGTGATTTTACTTTTGATTTTCTCAGGAACTACTGAACGGATTTACACCATTTAAGCAAAAGGCACGACACTGAACCAAGGGCTACCTCTTTGCCAAATTTGGTGTAATTCCGTTCAGCAGTTCGGGCTGTAGCTGCGACTAAAGGTTCCTATGGAAAAATGAATGGGGAAAACACGTTTTGGGACCCCCTTTTTCTCGGCCCCCGCTTGACGAATCACCCCGAGACTTTCAGGATAAGAGCGGACCGGAGCGCCCCAACAAGTTGGAAACTTTCGCGAAGATTCGTCAACCGGCGCCAACGTTATTTCAAATAGAATGTTGCGGATTTCCTATGGAAAATAGGTCCTAACTATAACTATCTACTGGCGACCGCCAGTGGATAATATATATATATATATATATATATATATACATATTCTTCTTTTCCATTTTCCTTTTACTTCCCTTCTCCTGGGAAAAAGACGGAGTCGAACCACATTCATGTAATGCCAATGGTTTATTTGCGCTCAACCACCACAACCGCCTGACGCGTTTCGGCCTGACACGGCCTTGATCACACGGATCCTTTTGATTTTCACAGGAACTACTGAACGGATTTACACCATTTAACAAAAAGGGTTCTTTCTGAACCAAGAACTACCTCTTTGCCAAATTTGGTGTAATTCCGTTCAGCAGTTCGGGCTGTAGCCGTGTCTAAAGTTTCCTATGGGAAATGAATGGGGAAAACACGTTTTGGGACCCCCCCTTTTTTCTCAGCCCCCGCTTGACGAATCACCCCGAAACTTTCAGGGTAGGAGCGGACCGGAGCGGGCCATAAAGTTTGAAAATTTCGCGAAGATTCGTCAACCGACGCAAGAGTTTTTTCAAATAGAATGTTGCGGATTTCCTATGGAAAATAGGTCCTAACTATAACTATCTACTGGCGACCGCCAGTAGATAATACATATATATATATATATATATATATATATATATATATATATATATATATATATATATATATATATATATATATATATATATATATATATATATATATATTATATTTATAATATATATTCACTGAAAAACGATAGGTTTCAGGCACATTATAGTTAGAAATTAGCATTTAAAAAACCTTAGAAATTCACTGAAAAAACCATAGGTTTTAGGGACAGTTATAGTTAGTTGGACATTTCACTCGTACAAAACCCGTGTAATTCCCCCGTTATAGTTAGTTCAGCTAACTATAACTCACGCCCCAGCAATGCACTGCTGATGATGTCACATATTACATCACTCATGACATGGTCAGTGACATCACTGATGACATCACTGATGACATCACTGATGACATCTCAAATGACATCACCGATGACATCATGCAGTGACTGTGTGTTTCTATAAAGTTTAAATATGTTTAATATATATGCCAAGGTGTATTGAATAATGAGTGGGTGTATAAGTGTCTGGATGGATGATTTAGGAGGTGCGTGACTGACTCTATAAGTGAGTGATTAAACGTATCTTACTAAATGCATGGGTTAGTAACTAAACTGTGTGAATGTTTTTATCCGTCTGTCTGTTGGTGTGTAAGTGGCTGCATGGGTTTCTAAATAGCTACATGAGTGTCTATATGAGTTATTGATTGGTTGTCTAAGTATCTGTATGGGTGCCTGAGTGTTTGTGTGGGTGGGGTGTGTGTGACTGCACATAGATGTATCAGTGGGTGATTCACTGGGTGCATGGTTTCAAGAGTGCATCTGTGATGGACTGTATGGGTGGGTGAGTGTGTGTATGGGTGTGTTAGTGAGTGAATGTATATCTCAGTGGTACATGCGTTAGTAACTACATGTGTGAAAGGCAGTATATATGTGTGTTGGAGTATATAAATGGGTATAAGTGAGAGTGTGTGATTGTGAGAGTGGCTGTATGGATGAGTGTGTACTTGTATTAGTGATTGTATAAGAGCGTAAGAATGTGCTAGTATTTGTATGAGTAAGTGAGCTGGTGTGTGTATAACTGTATAGGTGAGTAAATGGCAGTGTGATTAATTATTTGCATGACTGACTAGGTGTGTGAGTACCTCTATGGATGAGTGGCGGTGTGTGAGTGTCTATGTAGGTGTATGAGTGCATATGATAGTCCTGTACTGAGTGACCGTAAGTATGAGTGACTGTACAGGTGAGTGAGTGGATGTGTGTGTAGACCTAAGAATCAGTGAGTGGGTATGTAGTTATTGGTGTTGGAGTGTCTATGGTTTTGAGAATGGCAGTCTGTAATTTAGAGTGGGTGTATCAAAAGTTATATTAGGGTGTGAGAAGATGCATGCAATTATCACATGGATGATGTCATAAGTGATGTTGTCTTGTGGATTGTTGCCTGCCTTGTTATGTTGGCCTAGGCCTGGCTGCCATGCTGCTTTTCTTTGCGCACGTTACACTGAGCCGGGACTCCCTCGCCCTTTGCTCGTGCCAAGTTCTTTTGCACTGTCTGCATTTTCTGTTGTTCACCTTTTTGGGCTCGGTCTGCACAAACATGTACAAGGTCACATAACAATGTATTTTGGTTCTTCCTGATATGGCCAGTCTCGCGCACCCAGACATAACATTAGGTGCAATTGCCATGAAGAATTTTGTGTGCTTTTAATACTGCGGTTTCCTAGCGCTTAACACACTTGGAGAAATCCCTTTCAGTGAGAAGAGCTATGATGTCCTGCTGATGTAATTCTGCATCTAGAGACTGAGGTATGGGGTTCGCTAGTCAAAGCCCAGAGGTCTTCTATTATTATAATAAACTATCTTACTGCAAGGGGAGGGTGGTAATGTTATTTATACGTTTATCCACTGAGCTCTGAGATGCTTTCCCGTTTGTATTCTATGGAATTGTAACCATGCTGCTTATATTAGTCATATGCATTATGCTATTAGTACTGACACGTGTACTGTACATTAGAGCACGTAAGTTGGAATAAACATTTTAACCTATCCAGTGTCTCTTCCTACGCACCTTGTGGACAAGTACGCAGTGAGTGACGAAAGAGTGTTCTTGCTTCATGCGAGTCCTGGAGATAAAGATACCGTGTTCTGGGTTGTCCAAACATTAGTACTTGGGTGCTAATGGGATGCTAAGCTAGTTGGGTTGGGGTTTTTGGGTGCTACTGTATATGGTGGCAAACCACTGTATTCCGGGGTCCCATTTTCCTGTGCATAGCTCTGTGTATGTGCAGAAACCTTATGACATGGCGCGACCACCGTGGGGCAGCTTATCTGCGAGACGCTTGAGTAGTACTTGTGCTTGTCCACAAACCCCTCGCGTACGCTTCCGGAGGCGTATGTGACGGTGATACCTCCTATATTGAATGTTTTATAGGTTCTTTCAAGCTTGATATTATTAAAAAAGGTTAGTTAATATACCCATTTTTGTGCTCCCTGTTAGGTTGTCGATTATATCTGTTTAGTCATGGCTGGTGTGGCGATAGCTGCACATAGTCGAGGAGCACTCCGAGACCACTTAGTTGTGTATGGAGTGCCCGATACAGGGGTCGAGTTGGTCTTTGTGGTTCAAGTCGATCCGGCTTATCACTTTGAAGTGTTTTACACTTGGATCACTTTTGAAGCGGTGGATGCAGGTGATAAGCTGTTTCATGAATATAAACCCACCGCTGTTCCTGCTGCCTATCGACCCTATACTGCTCTTGAAGTGCCTCTCACGGCTTGGCAGCACCGTGTTTGGTTTAATGGCGCCCTACCACAACCAACTACCGCAGTTCGTTTAGGCCCCTTGTCAATTCAGGGGCCACTTGGCCTGTATTGGCCGGGTATACCCCGCATCCAAATTATTTGGCATTACCGCTATGGAACTGCGCACTATGCATACCGAATTGGTGCGAGTGCATCGAGCCTTAGTAACATACGTTACAGGTAGCCTCCATGGAGCTGCTCCTGTAATTGCAGGCCAACCAGCTATTGCAGCTGGAGTGACCATAAGTCCTGTCATGGTAAATTCTGTGATGGGCAAACGTCCACAAAATAAGGACGACTATCCTTACTGGCTTGCTGAAAAGTTCGATCAGATAGAAGCAGTGTTTCCACATACATCCCCAGTAGATAAACACCGCATCCTCACGATAAGTTTGCCAAAAGACATAATCCCCGATTTGACATCATGTGAAAACTGGGGTAAGGTATTCGCAGCAGTTTATTCAAAATGTTTTGGAACTCCTTCCATGACGGTTCTACCCTCTGTAATTAAAAAGTACAGGATGAACATGGCCCTGAAGCGGCTGTGGAATTAGGGATGAGACTAGTGGGAGTGTTTGATGTAGTAGCTGAGCTGATCCTTGAAATGTCAAGGGCGATGCTATGAACTTTCAAGTAGCGAATGCTTTGGCTTTGGTCCCAGAGTTGGACAGGCCTCGCGAATTACCGAAAATTATTGCCCGGGCTTATAAAACAATTGGAAGAAATAGCCTGGGCAACAAGCCTTTGTAAAAATGCAAACTCAATCGCAAACACAAGTTACACAAACAAAAAGTGCATCTGAGAAAGATGATAAACCAGTCTTCACTAAAAAGAGTTGGAGACAGAAAAACAGGGTAAGCAACAAAAGAAGCCGGGGTCGAGAGGCGCTTCCCCAGTTTCGGTTTCTTCTGAACGTACTTATGATTTACGTGATAGGTCAAGGATTAAATCACCAGAAAGGTTTCAGAGCTCTGATACGCGTTCTCCTCGTTCTTCACAGGCCCAGACGTCGTCACAGGCTGGTGGAGGAGGACGGCAAGATAGAGGAAGGGGCCGAGAGGCTCCCCAGGAGCGAGACCAACCTCGACAACAAGTCAGAGGTAAAGCAGAAGACTTTCATCTTCCTCGACCGCAATTTCAGAAGAAAAGGTTGCCGCTGTCACAGCGAAATATGCCTCAGACCGTGAGAACGAGACTCCAGAATTGGACGTGGGCAGTGACCCTCCTAGACAGCGCCGCGGAAGTTACCATAGTGCGGGAGGCGCTACGTCCTCATATGGAGGCGTACAGCAACTGAAACATTCGTTACAGTAGAGACAGCTGACACGAGAGTGGCACCCCCTGACAGACTTTATAACATAGTCATCCAAATTGAAGGTGATATACCGCGTGAAATAAAAGGGATTTTTTGGGAAAATCTAACCTCTTCATATGACATTTTGTTAGCAGAGGTGGATTGGCCACCCCTATTCTGCTTTAGCTGCACATAAAGGAGAGGAGGTAATCCTTCCAAGCTTTTCACGGCATGTCCCAAAAGACAAAGCTGAAGCACTTGCAGCTGAGTGGGCAGTGTACCTGGCACCAGCGTTATACCGCAACCATGTGGGATGGGATGAAGAATCACCTCCTCATGCAATACCTTTGCGGTCACTACCGCAGCCACAACCCCAATATCCCATCAAACGGCAGGCAAAAGGCCCCGTCTCCGAAATTCTGACACAGTTGGAATATCAGGGAGTAATTGAACCATGCGTATCACCTATGAACAATCCCCTTTTCGTGGTTTCTAAACCCGATGGATCGTACCGCTTAGTTTTGGATTACCGGCATTTAAATACTCATTGTCGGAACTTTGCGGTGCAAAATACACACAGTTCTGCGCTTGTAGACAGTCTTGTTCGTAAAAAATACAAAACGACACTTGACCTTTCAAACGGTTTCTACACGCACAACCTAGCCCCGGAGAGTGGTCAATGGACCGCATTCACTTCCGGTGGTAAATTATTCCAGTTCCGGCGTTTACCCATGGGCTATAAAAATAGTCCGGGTATATTCGCCGCCCGTGTTGTTTCTTTGTTAAATGACATTGATCAAGACGCATGTTCGTATCGTAGATGACATCTATCTGACGGACGACGAATTATTTCAGCATTTGTCCCGTGTGGACCGCATTATTCTTGAATTCGCGGAGCAGGGTTACAAATTTAACTTTGCTAAATCACACATTGCTGAATTTACCGTTCTGTTCTTGGGCTATGAGCTCAATAACGAAGGTAAGGGCTTAGCCCCCCATTTCTTGGAAAAATGTGCACATTTGTGCCCCCAAATACTCTGAAGAAACTTCAGTCTTTGCTGGGGTTCTTGAATTTCGGGCGTACTTACATTCCCGAATATGCCCAACGTATCAAGCCTTTATATGCTTTGATACAACCTACTTATTCAAGGTCTTGCTGGCTGCCTGAGCATACCTCAATTCTGCAGTCTTTGCAGACAGACCTTTTGGAGTCTAAATATCTTTTGACTCGTGATAACCACACAAACCTGGTGATTAGAATAATTCCGGGGCGGTGGGATTCACATACTTAACCTTTAATGAAGGTGATACAGTACCCATCGCATACAAGTCGCATCTGTACACTTCCGCTGAATTATGCTTTACATCTGTTGAAAAAGTTCTAACTGCAGTGCAAATGGCGATTCTAAAAGAACGCGCACTGGCACAGGGAAAGCGAATTCTGGTGGTAACACCCTGTCCTGCCCTAGAGGCAGTAACAAAGGCAAGTGTACCGAACTCAAAAGCAATGCATCCCCGTTGGATACAATGGGCTACATCCTTGACGTCTTCGGACGTCACTTTTGTTTTTGATTCTTCTCTGCAGACTCAGGAGTTTTTGCAGTATGAATTCGCTCATCCTCCTCCTTTGTTTTTATTACCGCTTGAGGATTACAAATGTGTGATCTACACCGATGGTTCGGCGCAACCGGCCACTGGGTCCAAGCACGCTTATTCAGCTGCATGTGCTATTGTTGCGGGTTCCTTTGTAGATGGAAAGTTCAAATCCTCTGTAGTGCATACTCGCACACTTGGAGATAGTACCGCACAATTGGCCGAGCTGCATGCATTGCTACTTGCGCTTGAGTTCGCTTCACAGGATGAGACCACTCTTATTGTATGTGATTCTTTTTACTGTGTACAATCTTACAATGACAATCTGTTTTTCTGGTCGAAAAACGACTACAAGGACGCAAAAGGGAGCACAATTAAGCATAAAATGCTTTCGGTTCGAGTGGCAGAATTGCAACAATGTCTGCCTCTCACACAGGTGGTTCACACCTTAGGCCATCAGCGGGTGGGCGCACACGCTATTGGTAACGATCTGGCAGATGAAGCTGCCCGTTCAGCAGTAGTCACGTGTTCAGTAGCAGCGGTTACCAGGTCCATGTCTAAAATAGACCCTGTTATATTAGCAGCTATTGCTGCAACCAAGGAAGGTAATAATTACCCTACAGGTTTCCCTTCCAAGTATTCTTACACATTAAGTCCCGATCAGGTTCCTTATGTAACTATACCTGACGTTGGAGATCGGCTGATCCCCAACGCGGACCGCAGGAGTGCCTTGATATTAGCTGCACACGAAGGCATGGCTTCGGCTCATGCAGGTGTGTCAGCTACGGTTTCCATCTTGCAGCAGCGTTATTGGTGGCGTGGGTTATATAAAGACACTCGTGCTTTTGTGCTTTCTTGCGACGTTTGTCAACAGATTAAGCCTTCCACGGTAACACGTCCACCACAAACACCGCTCTGCATTGCTAACAGACCCTTTGGGTGTGTTTACTTGGATCACTGCGGTCCATTCTCATCAGACACTGCCTATAAATACATTTTAGTGGCAGTGGACTCGTGCACACGGTTTCTCTGGGTCTGGCCACAACGGAGTGCTGACTAAGGGTGGGCGTAGTTCGCGAAGTAATGCTTCGCGAAGCTACGCAAAGTGCAGTTCGCGCTACGCAAGCTTCGCGTAGCACTACGCTGAACCGCGTAGCGCACTGTTCGCAATGATTGCACAGTGCCGGATGCTTGTCCGCACTGTGCAATCATTGAAAACGGCAACTTGCACAGTGCGAGCTGTGCTACTGCCGCTCGAGTAGATTTTTACTCGAGCGGCAGCTTTCTCAACGCTGACTGGTAGTTCTCATCGCGAGCGGTCGCAAGCATACGCGACCACTCGCAATGAGAAACATGACCTCCCGCGTTGAGAATCTCGCCGGGAGGTTTATTTTCCACGCTCGCGATCGGCAACTTGATGTTGCTGATCGCGAACGAGGAAAAAGTCTCGCCGGATAGACATTTTGCTTGCTCGCGGTCGCCAACTTGACGTTGAGGACCGCGAGCAAGCAAAAAATGACCGCGTGCACTACGCTACGCTACGCTACGCGTGTTCGCACTGTGCTACGTGCAATTCGCGTTGTGCGAAGTAGCGCAAACTTCGCAAACTACGCGAGCGTAGCGTAGCACTTCGCCCAGGGTTAGTGCTGACGCCCGAAATGTAATCAGGGATTTGCGTGTCTTTGTGGGAATTTTCGCATGCGGCACCTTCCATTCGGACCAAGGTCCAGCGTTTGCCTCTAGGGCTTACAAGGATGCAATGGCTTCGCTTGGGGTGCGGGTGAAATTTTCGTCTCCGTATAGGCCTGAGGGCAACTCTATCGTTGAACGAATGAACCGTGACTTAAAGCAATCCTTAACAGCTAGGGTTATAGGTACTGGCAGGAACTGGCTGGCCCATTTGTATACCGTTCAGCGTGCACTTAATAATCTCCCTAGAAGACCTCTGGGTGGGCGGACCCCATACGAAATGCTCTTTGGCATAAGAATGTTTGTGCCTGACCTTGAGGGTCCAGACATCGCGGCGCAATCCGCCAAGTTTGATGTAGATAACCATTCTGCTATGTTACAGGACTTACAAGAAGCCCGAGACAAACTTGCAACTACACATTTGCCTTCAGCCACAGATCCTGCGTTGCAGATTCCGGTAGCCGGCTGGCTTCCGAAAATTGGAGAACTGGTTCGAGAGAAGGTTGAAAACAAAAAAGAATTTGGCCCCTCTTTTCGTGCACCGGTTCCAGTTCTTGGCCTGAAGGGAACACGTACAGTCATTTTACCACCGCTTCCTGGTCGCAAAGAGAACAGATACATCTCAGTTGAAAATGTCAAGCTACAGCGCCTGGCCGATCCTGAATAGTGTCACACCAGCGGTCTCTTGTCCTGCCATTTATCGGACATATGTTCATAGTCCATCTGCGCGAACGATCGCTGATGCTGTAATTGAGATGGTTGATTTGCCTGAATCCTCTACTTTGCCTGAACCTATAATTGATCCCCAACTCTCCACCAACATCGACGAGGACGAGTATACCTATCCTGCATCTGAATCGGTGGCGCATCAACCAACAACGCCACTTGGCCCGACTCGTTATTCCTTTGATTCGGATTCCACTTCTTCAAAAGTCCCATCCAAGTTCAGTATTTTTGTATCCTGGTTTAGAGACAATTTTTTGATTCCACCCTGGACATATATTTGGTTGGTACTTTCCTTGATTTTTTTGTTCATGTCCATTGGCTTTGTCACAGTGTTTTTTCTACTAATCAACGGTCACTATTTACCTGAACGCTCTGCTGTAGACTATGTTTCTGGAACTTTGGCTCCTCATTCCTCGTCTCACATCATGAAGCGTGACCACACATTTGTGAATATTTCAGCTTTCCCAGTTGCTGATGGCATCGTATGGGATGCAGTGAACTATCAAATCCATGGTCCGACGGAAATTATTAATGTACCTAATGTCCTTCGTGTTTCAATGGGAGATGTAGTACAAAATAATATTCATTCTGATGATTGGGATGTGCATGCCGTTGAAGCATTGTTTGCCGATTTAAAATATTATGCATCTTTTAATGCTGAAGATTTATATATGAATTCTGCTAATTATGCCGATTTGTATTGTTACCAACATTGGGGTAATCATTTTCTCCATAAGCCCAGTGCCCTGCGTAGTTCTGTTAACTACACCCAATGGGAACATTGTCCAAACCCCTTGCCAGGTAGCTCTCAAACTCTTCGAAATAAGTTTAATTATTTTACTGATTTTAATCGGTCGAACCCTGCATCCTATTATTTTAGACTTAATAACATATCAACTCAGAAATTTATGTTGACACACACCAAATTGCTTTATTCAGGTTCCTTTCTAAGTGCCCTAGCTGTGGGTGGTTATGAGTACTGGGATAATACAGTGGATTTAAAATCTATTTGGGGCTCCAAGCCATGGCAGGTACAGGGAACCGAGGCATTACACCGTGCTTGCCTCATCCCTACACAAATTATGTTCCTCAATGTCTCCATCTATCAGACTACATGTTGGGGCTTAGCAACCACTAAACAATTGAATACTCCATCAATACCATCCCTGTCGAGTTTTCCAAATGAAAGCTCACGATTCAATCTGTCCCTTGTGTCCCTGCAGGCAATGTTACAAAATAATTCGTTTAATGTTTCTGAGCTGGTTCAGTCACCCTGGTTAGTATGGCCTATATCATCTAATGCATGTCAAATGCGTTTTCACGATTCTGGTGCTAGCTACACACAGAATAGGCCTGATCCGAGGTTTACTGATGCCCGTACTGTCACTACATACTCTGTTGGTAAATTATGCAAACAATGGCTGCAACATTCGTCCCTTGATTCTGTTAAACAACATTTGTCCCTCCTTACAGGCAATATTGATCTGTCCGACTTTGTTTTGGGACCTCGTGGTCCCCGACCTAAGAGATTCATTTATGAAACGTATAATGAACTCTGGAAGCTATCACAAATGGAAGCTGCTTCCCGTCTTCGGGGAAATAGATCAAGCGAATATGGAAAAGGTGCTTGCTGTTGTTGACAATAGTATTAATACCCTGTCTTCTCGCATTTACACTTTAGAGAATATTGTGTCCTCTGTTGTCGATATTGTACAAGATGATGTTTCTGTGTTATATCATGGTCAGAATCAATTGCGCTCAGTTATGCAGTTTGCATGGACTTTACAAACGCTTAAGTTAGGTAAAGTGCCTTGGCATTTTCTGAACACCTCTGCCTTGTTTCTACCTTTTAACTTAACTGACAAACAGCAATTCATGTCCATGAAAGATGCAACTTACACTTTATTACATATCGAAAAGATGGATCCTTTGCCGTTCTCTGTTGCAGAACTCGATTCTGCTGTATGGCTAGTTCATGGGGTTATAGCTTTACCTTTTTCCTTATTTGAATTTGACTCATGCATGAAACATTATCCTGTGGGCCGTTACCGGCCCTTGGGCAGTGCTTTCCTGCATGAACTCTGGTCCTTGCCTTTCATGTATAAATGCCTTCGGGACGGCAAGGAAGTCTTTCTCACGGGGAGTCTTGTGACTCGACTATGGGTCATTCGCTTATTTGTAAACACATTAAATTGCATGGCTCATGTAGCGTTTCCTCTCCTAATCTTGCTTGTGTGCTGAAAGGTATTCCTGCTCCTGTTATTTCACCTACTTTCACTCTCCTTTCCAATGGTAGTTATTTACTTTTAAATAACGAAAACTGTTGTGGCCTGCAGGCTGGCATTCCTTACATTGTAACAGTTTCGCACAGGGTTGTCTGCTGCAAAAATGTGCTTTTTCCTCCCCCTCATGGCAAGGTTGATATCTCTATTTGGCCTTCCATCCCTACCATGGAAGCAGATTTCAATAGACTGAGCAGAATAAAGGCACTATTATTAAACGAGGAAGTTATGCTCACGTCCGCCCGGGAGACATTCATTCTCCAGGTGGCGAGTACCCACAGTGAAATACAGGCCCTTTTAAACACTAATCTCCCCCAACATTTTGGGGAGTTAATACATCGTATTTTTAACGCATCTAACACTGAAGGCCTAGTACACTTTTTTAAGGTCGTGGGGTCGGGCTTGGTGTCCTCCTTCCAAACTATTTTTGGTGTCATCCCGGCTTTCATACATTCTATTTTTTCCAGTGTCTTTGGCGGTTTCCCGTTGATCCTCGCTTTAGCGGCTGGTGTCCTGCTCTTAATTTGCTTTCTGCGCAATGGCTGCTCCCCGATGGGACCTGCTCGATCCAGAACGCCTACAGCTGCTCCGTGAGCGCCTCTTGGCTGGTTGTGGTGTACTGCCATTGGCGACACTGAGTGTGTCATATACTCTTTCATTCCGCTTTGCGTATTTCACTTGCGTGCAACCTGTGATGACTTGTATCCGCTGTCCTTTCACCTGGACTCTGGATTATTGCCTCTCCAATTCGTCATTGTCTGTTCCGGATTTTGTTCAGTTGATGGGTCCCTTAGAGGCCCATGAGCAGGACTGTTCCGTTGCTGGCTGTATGGCGCGTGCGGCTGCACTGGGGATTTTGGCGCAATGGGATATCTGGGCGGCTGCCCAGGATCTCCTACAACGAAGCTGTTTCAATTATCACGCAAGCTGTCCCGCATTGCTTCTGGATGCTCCCTTTGCTGAGGAGCATTCCTGCTCTTTTGATCTCATGGATTGGATGGCATCTATGTTTTTTGACGATTCCAATGATGAACTCTTGGAGGGTATGGCATTTTTCTGCACTTACACTTTCATGGAGTGACCTGCCCTTCGCCGTTTGGGCGCTCCCTGTGCTCCAACAGCTGTGTTTTTCCTCTGATGGGCCTCTGTCCTGGCCGCCGGACTGTCCAGGGGAGGGTGTCTTGTGGATTGTTGCCTGCCTTGTTATGTTGGCCTAGGCCTGGCTGCCATGCTGCTTTTCTTTGCGCACGTTACACTGAGCCGGGACTCCCTCGCCCTTTGCTCGTGCCAAGTTCTTTTGCACTGTCTGCATTTTCTGTTGTTCACCTTTTTGGGCTCGGTCTGCACAAACATGTACAAGGTCACATAACAATGTATTTTGGTTCTTCCTGATATGGCCAGTCTCGCGCACCCAGACATAACATTAGGTGCAATTGCCATGAAGAATTTTGTGTGCTTTTAATACTGCGGTTTCCTAGCGCTTAACACACTTGGAGAAATCCCTTTCAGTGAGAAGAGCTATGATGTCCTGCTGATGTAATTCTGCATCTAGAGACTGAGGTATGGGGGTTCGCTAGTCAAAGCCCAGAGGTCTTCTATTATTATAATAAACTATCTTACTGCAAGGGAGGGTGGTAATGTTATTTATACGTTTATCCACTGAGCTCTGAGATGCTTTCCCCGTTTGTATTCTATGGAATTGTAACCATGCTGCTTATATTAGTCATATGCATTATGCTATTAGTACTGACACGTGTACTGTACATTAGAGCACGTAAGTTGGAATAAACATTTTAACCTATCCAGTGTCTCTTCCTACGCACCTTGTGGACAAGTACGAGTGAGTGACGAAAGAGTGTTCTTGCTTCTGCGAGTCCTGAGATAAAGATACCGTGTTCTGGGTTGTCCAAACATTAGTACTTGGGTGCTAATGGGATGCTAAGCTAGTTGGGTTGGGGTTTTTGGGTGCTACTGTATATGGTGGCAAACCACTGTATTCCGGGGTCCCATTTTCCTGTGCATAGCTCTGTGTATGTGCAGAAACCTTATGACAATGTCATCAGTGATGTCATTTGAGATGTCATCAGTGATGTCACTGACCATGTCATGAGTGATGTAATATGTGACATCATAAGCAGTGCATTGCGGAGGCGCGAGTTATAGTTAGCTGAACTAACTATAACGGGGGAATTTCACGGGTTTTGTACGAGTGAAATGTCCAACTAACTATAACTGTCCCTAAAACCTATGGTTTTTTCAGTGAATTTCTAAGGTTTTTAAATGCTAATTTCTAACTATAACGTGCCTGAAACCTATGGTTTTTTCAGTGAATTTCAAAGGTTTTTTAAATGCTAATTTCTAACTATAACGTGCCTGAAACCTATGGTTTTTTCAGTGAATTTCAAAGGTTTTTAAATGCTAATTCCTAACTGTAACGTGCCTCAAACCTATGGTTTTTTTCAGTGAATTTCAAAGGTTTTGTAAATGACAATTTTTAAATGTATTAATTGTTATATTTATTTTTTTGATACTGATTTACTACATTTTTTTAAACTATTTATTTTTAGATATTTTATTTTTTAAATTACATTATAATTACATTATACATTACATTACAAAATATACTTTCTCAGAATGAATTACTTTAGTTTAAATACTTTGCAAATAGGCAATAGACTTTTAAGTACAGTAGTTACAGTTGTTGCAATGGGCAACACAATTTCAAACACAATGCAACATTGAGCTCAATGTGAATTTCTAGTTAAATGCAATTAGTTACTTTATGGATTACTTTTCTAACCACAGGACTGGATCCTAGATTCAGTCCTGGGACATCTCCTGTAAACAGTTGAGTAAAAGCGTTTTGGTTACAGTAGTGATTTTTAAGGAATATTATTGTATTTTAAAAGTTGACACTTTGAAACTTTTTCACATAGAATCACCAATGTTATCCTATGGGAGGAAATTCACTTAGCAGGTAAGTAGTGTTATCGTTACTTTTCTTACTCAGTGGTGGATCCTGGATCCAGCACTGGTGCATTTCCTGTAAACAGTTGAAAGAATGCGTTTAAGTCATACAGGCGATTTTTAAGGAATATTTGTAGTTTGTGAAAATCGACACTTTGAAACTTTTCTGCTGAAAACCAGACAAATGATTCCTATGGAAGGAAATTCAAGTTACTGGTAAGTACAGTTAGAATTACTTTTCAGGATCTGTACTGGGCTCAAAGATGCAGCACTGAGGTCTCTCCTGATAACAGGTGAGTAAATTGGAATTCGTAGTTCGGCTGATTTTAGAGGAATATTATAAAGTTCCAAAACTCCACACTTAGAAGAATTTCCAAGTGAAACCAGTCAATGTTAGCCTATGGAAGGAAATTCAAGTTACTGGTAAGTACGGTTAGAATTACTTTTTAGGATCAGTACTGGGCTCAAAGATGCAGCACTGAGGTCTCTCCTGATAACAGGTGAGTAAATCGGAATTCGTAGTTCTGCTGATTTTAGAGGAATATTTGTATGTTTCAAAAATCGACACTTAGAAACTTTTTCAGCAAAAAGCAGGCAATGATATCCTATGGAAGGAAATTCAAGTTACTGGTAAGTACGGTTAAAATTACTTTTCAGGATCAGTACTGGGCTCAAAGATGCAGCACTGAGGTCTCTCCTGATAACAGGTGAGTAAATTGGAATTCGTAGTTCGGCTGATTTTAGATGAATATTTTAAAGTTCCAAAACTCCACACTTTGAAGAATTTCCAAGTGAAACCAGTCAATGTTAGCCTATGGAAGGAAATTCAAGTTACTGGTAAGTACGGTTAGAATTACTTTTTAGGATCAGTACTGGGCTCAAAGATGCAGCACTGAGGTCTCTCCTGATAACAGGTGAGTAAATTGGAATTCGTAGTTCGGCTGATTTTAGTGGAATATTATAAATTTCCAAAACTCCACACTTAGAAGAATTTCCAAGTGAAACCAGTCAATGTTAGCCTATGGAAGGAAATTCAAGTTACTGGTAAGTACGGTTAGAATTACTTTTCAGGATCAGTACTGGGCTCAAAGATGCAGCACTGAGGTCTCTCCTGATAACAGGTGAGTAAATCGGAATTCGTAGTTCGGCTGATTTTAGAGGAATATTATAAAGTTCCAAAACTCCACACTTAGAAGAATTTCCAAGTGAAACCAGTCAATGTTAGCCTATGGAAGGAAATTCAAGTTACTGGTAAGTACGGTTAGAATTACTTTTCGGGATCAGTACTGGGCTCAAAGATGCAGCACTGAGGTCTCTCCTGATAACAGGTGAGTAAATTGGAATGCGTAGTTCGGCTGATTTTAGTGGAATATTATAAATTTCCAAAACTCCACACTTAGAAGAATTTCCAAGTGAAACCAGTCAATGTTAGCCTTTGGAAGGAAATTCAAGTTACTGGTAAGTACGGTTAAAATTACTTTTCAGGATCGGTACTGGGCTCAAAGATGCAGCACTGAGGTCTCTCCTGATAACAGTTGAGTAAATCGGAATTCGTAGTTCTGCTGATTTTAGAGGAATATTTGTATGTTTTAAAAATCGACACAGAAACTTTTTCAGCAAAAAGCAGGCAATGATATCCTATGGAAGGAAATTCAAGTTACTGGTAAGTACGGTTAAAATTACTTTTCAGGATCAGTACTGGGCTCAAAGATGCAGCACTGAGGTCTCTCCTGATAACAGGTGAGTAAATCGGAATTCGTAGTTCGGCTGATTTTAGAGGAATTTTTGCACAATGGTGAAGGAAGGGGTGGGGCCTGAGGTGACATGTCTGCAAACACGCCTGTGGCGCGTTTTAAGTTGGAGAATTAATTCCTCCTCAATCCCGAGGGTCCCTGGGGCCCAACTAGCCCACCAGGAACCTCCAATATGCGCTAGGGAGCTGCGTTGCAGAGAGGTGTTCAGAGGCCACGCCCCTTTTTGCACCTCTCTGCAACGCAGCTCTGTGGCGCTTTCTGGACGTACCTGGTGGGGTAGTTGGCCCCCAGGGACCCTCAGGATTGAAGGGGATTTAATTCCCCATCTTAAAACGCGCCACGGGCCTGTTTGCACACATGTCACCTGAGCCCCGCCCCTCCCTTCACCACCGTGCAAACGCGCCCTGTGGCGCGTTTTAAGTCGGGGATTAACTCCCTTGAATCCTGAGGGTCCCTGGGGTGCAACTAGCCCACCAGCTACCTCCATTAAGCGCCACAGAGCTGCGTTGCAGAGAGGTGTAAAAGGGCGTGGCCTCAGAACACCTCTCTGCAACGCAGTCCCCTGGCGCATACTGGAGGTTCCTGGTGGCTAGTTGGCCCTCAGGGACCCCCAGTATTCAAGGGGAATTGTTCCTCTTCTGCAAACGCGCCAGGGGCGCGTTTGCAGAGTGCTCCAAGGAGGGGCGTGGCCTCCAGCGCGATGCCGGTATTTTTCTTAATTTGTTTTTAAGAAGGGGGCTGTGTGGCCCCCTTCTTTTCTAACTCTTGGCCCTGGGGACCCCATCCCCCAGGGCCTACCCCTAATATTTTTTTAAAACCGAGAAATTTGGAAAGGGGCCGCGTGGCCCCCCTCCCCAGGCCTTAATCGGCCCCAGGACCCTATCCCCCGGGGCTTGGCCTTTTCTTTCTCCACAAATATTTATGGAGGGGGCTGCGTCGCCCCCCTCCTCAGGCCACTTATGGCCCCGGGGACCCCATCTCCTGGGGCCGGCCTTTTTATTTTTTTTATTTTTTTAAATTTAATTTTGGGAGAGGGGCCGCGTGGCCCCTCCTGGGCCACTTGTAGCCCGGGGACCCCATCCCCGGGCTGGCCCTCTCCGTTGGGGACCGTGGGGGGTCCCCAATCCCCCACGGTCCCGCCGGCTCCCGCGTCCCTCGGGAGCCGGCATTGCTTTTCACATGGGGAGCTGCTAAGATGCAGCTCCCCGTGTGGAAAAGCAATCGTCTTTGGTTTGGAAGAGAGAGCAGGTTTTCTGCTCTCTTCCAAAATCAAAGCAGTTTGCTATGACAGGGCGGGAGCCGCGAGGCTCCGTCCTGTCATAGCAAACTACAGTGTCCCGGGGTAGGCACCCGGGACACTGCAGGAGCCGGCCCTGGGGGTGGTGGTCCCCAGGGCCATCAAGGGCTCCAGGAGGGGGGCCGCGCGGCCCCCCTCCCATCATGTGCACAGCCCCGGGGAGGTGGTGGTCCGTAACGGACTCCCATATTTAAATATTTAGTGCCCCGGGAAGGTGGCAGTCCCAGGGCGTGTGGGGGCTGGAGCCCCCCACACAGGTAATAGAATTTTTAAAAAAGAAGCCCCGGGGGTGGCGGTCCCCGGGCTGCGGGAGGGCTCAGAGCCCTCCCGCACCATTTTTTTGTAAAGCCCCGGGGGGTGGCAGTCCCCGGGGCGGCCTTAGTGGCCCCCCATCATAAATATGATAAACCCCCGCATGCCCCTGGGACTTGGCCCACCCGGGGCCAATTAAGAATGAAGCGCGGTGAGTCCGCGCTTCGTTTTTTAATCGGCAGGATCCGCGCACCCAGCGCATTTTTTGCCGATTTTAAAAAAAAAATTGGGCCCTGAGCAGGCCTAGGGGGTCAGGGTGTTTCTACCCTGCCCCCTTTTTGCGTTTTGCGCACTTTTTTTACTGCTTTCTTGTTCCTCGGTTCTACCGAGGAACAAGATGGCTGCCAACACTTCCTGATTTGGAGTGTTGACAGCCAATTAGCATACAGCTCGTGATCGGGAGGGTGCGCGGACCATACGCGGCCATAGATATATATGTGATTTTACTTTTGATTTTCTCAGCAACTACTGAACGGATTTACACCATTTAACAAAAAAGGTTCTTTCTGAACCAAGAACTACCTCTTTGCCAAATTTGGTGTAATTCCGTTCAGCAGTTCGGGCTGTAGCCGTGGCTAAAGTTTCCTATGGGAAAATGAATGGGGAAAACACGTTTTGGGACCTCCTTTTCTCGGCCCCCGCTTGACGAATCACCCCGAGACTTTCAGGATAGGAGCGGACCAGAGCGGGCCATAAAGTTTGAAAATTTCGCGAAGATTCGTCAACCGACGCAAGAGTTTTTTCAAATAGAATGTTGCGGATTTCCTATGGAAAATAGGTCCTAACTATAACTATCTACTGGCGACCGCCAGTAGATTATATATATATATATATATATATATATATATATATATATATATATATATGTATATATATATATATATATATATGTACTATATGATAATAGACACTCTAGCTATGGTATGGTCAAGTTGCATAAAAATATGCCTGAGCACCACAGTAAATGAAAACTAATTAAAGTCCTTAATATTTTTTCCCTCCGGAAAAGGGGTATTGAAATGATTAAAATCAGATGCTTCCACTTAGTTTTCTTTCAAAACTAAGCTGCTCTTTGGTTGCACAAGTAGTCTCTAGGAACTCTTAAAAAACATACATCACTTTGAAAAACACTGCTCGCCTTTTTTTTCCGAACAGGCATTGATCATTAACCAAATGGACGAAGCAAATGATAAAACTGAAGAATAGTAGTCATCGTTTCCAAAATTTCTTTTCTGTTATTCTTAGCAGAAGACTATTTAGCAATGAAAAGAAGCATTTAAAAAGAACAGTAAAAGGTAGTTATGGTTTCTATTATTTTCTCCGAAAAACAATATAAGTATTAAAAAGATAATTTGATCATTCCAATTTTTAAAAAAGAACATAAAATTCACTAAAAAACACAAAGTTAGAAACTGAGTTATGCTGTGACTCAAGTGCTTAAAACCACATACATTGATCTGTCATGTGTGATGTCATTAGCAGCACACATGACATAATTGACGGTATCATTGATGACATCATTTATGACAACACCACCTGCATCCGACAACTGGCTCACAGACTACCCCAACAACCTGGCCCCCACTAAAAAAAACAGACACTCCAGAACTTACACTCAAGCATGCTGTTACACTTAGGACCTCAGGGACTCAAAACACCACTGTAAGTAGCTGGAAGGAAGATGGAGGACCAGCCGAGACTACAATTCCAGAGACACCTACAAATCCACTTTCAAAAGATACCAAGCACAGATCAAAAATGTTAGGAAAGCAGCCTTTGCAATCAGACTCAAATCCTGCTCAAACACAAAGAACTCTTCAACATCGTCAAGGAATTCACTAACCCAGCGGCTGCCACCAACACCATCCACCCTTCACAAATACTTTGCGACAACCTCTCAGACTTCTTCCACCACAAAATCCTTAAGATTTTCTCAAGCTTTGTTCTCCAGCCCTCCATTGAGGACATCAACACACAACCTCCACCTGTAGCACCCACCTCCTCACAAGCTGCAGTCCACTCACCACAGAGGACACCACCAGAATTATGCAATCCATCCACTCAGGATCTCCCTCAGACCTCTGCCCTCAACACATATACAACCTGGGAAGCACACTGATCAGCGCCAACCTCTCCACCATCTTCAACTCTTCCATCCTCAGCAGCTACTTCCCAGACAGATAGAAACACTCTCTGCTGAAGAAACCCTTGGCCAGTCTCAATGATTTCAGCAATTATAGGCCAATCTCACTCCTTCCCTTACCAGCCAAAGTCCTTGAGAAAGAGATCAACAACCAGCTCTCTGCCCATCTTGAAGAGCACCACCTCCTTGACTCCGCCCAATCAGGATTCCACAGCAACCACAGCACGGAGTTTGCCCTCCTCCCAGCAACAAATGACAATTGCCTAATCATGGACAGAGGATAAACTGCTGCACTTTTCCTGCTCGACCTCTCTGCAGCACTCAGCACCATCTCCCACAAAACCCTCATCACCAGACTTCGGGAATCAGGAGTCCAAGGACTCACCCTTAATTGGATATCCTCCTTCCTCTCAAACAGAACACAATGGGTCAGACACTCCACTTTCACCTCCGAACCCAAGGAGCTCATCTGTGAAGTCCCCCAAGGCTCGTCCCTCAGCTCAACACTTTTCGACATTTACATGCCACCTCTCGCCCACATCATAAGAACTCACAACATCAACATCGTCTTCTACGCCAATGACACTCAGCACATCCTCTTCCTCGCTGACAAGAAAAACACCAGAAACAATTTCACCACATGCATGACTGACGTAGCAAACTGGATGCAGGAGAACTGCCTCAAACTCAACATGGATAAAACAGAGATCCTGATCTTTGGAAATTAGAACTCCCACTGGTACTCCGACTGGTGGCCACCCAACCTGGGTCCTACTCCCACACACACAGACAGACTGTGCTGAGCGCTGCAGTGGATCTGCAGATCCACAGTTCGGCCTCCCCAAAAAATGGCAATTTTTTTGCCCATGAGGGTTCCCTCAGAGACCCCTTCATGTATACTATTGGGTCAGGGAACCTCTGTCCTGACCTCTTCTGTTTTTTATCACTTTTCTCCCCACCCACCCCCGGGCCAACCAAGAAACCAGATGGCTACTGCAACTTTCCTTTCGGGTTGCGGACAGCCAATTAGGGCCTTACTTTTGCCCATGTATCCCCGCGAGTGGATCTGTAAAGAATACGCTTCCCTTGATATACAAATATTTCTTTCTTTAATAACTCCTGAACTACTGAACAAATTTACACAAAATTACAAAAAGGGCTCTTTGAAGAACAAGATCTACCTTTCTACAAAATTTTGGTGTAATTCAGGCTGTATTCGTGTTTAAAAAATGCAACATCTCTATAGATATTGATGGGGGAAAAGCATTTTGGCCCCCCCCTTTTCTTGGCCCTCCCTTGATGAATCATCCTGAAACTTTCCAGACAGCAGCTGAAGTAACTGGTACACTAGTTTTCAAAAACTTTGTGAAGATACGTCAAACAGCGTCAAAATATAAGTCAAACAAAAAATGCTTCTCCTACAGGAAAAGTTGGTCCTAACTATAACTACCTACTGGGTATCGCTGGCTATAATGAGATGTCATCAGTGATGTCATTAGTGATTTCACTAACCATGTCATAAGTGATGTAATATGTGATGTAATAAGCAGTGTTGGGGGGGCGTCAGTTATAGTTAGCTCAAGAAACTAGACCTACTGAATTTCTATGGTTTTGTATGAGTGAAATCTGACACTAACTATAACGTCCCTGAAACCTTTGTTTTTTTCAGTGAATTTCTAAGTTTTTTTTTTTATTCTACTTCCTAACTATAATGTCCTTGTACCTTTTTTAGTGAATATCTAGCTATCTATCTAGCTATCTATCTATCTATAAATATATAATGAAGTGGTATAACAAACATATTTCACAGTGAGCCCTGAAATATGAGAAATATATTATGATTCCCTATGAAATACTGTTTTCACCATCGTAATGACAGCACCCAAATGATTCTGCTGACCTTTCCACAGTCTGTGCTACTAGGCTTATGTGGCATGAACGGCCAAATTATGTAGCATGGAGTACCAAGGTATATATTGAAAGGTTTTTGTAGGTGGCAAATCTTGAAAATTATGTAGCATATTCTCTGGGAGCAGTATTTTTATCCATTTTAGCTAGGAACTTTCTCTAATGAAATGTGCACATTTTGTATTGATGCAGCAAAATATGTGGAAAATGCAGTAAATTCATAATCATGTGGTAACTACTGCAGCCACAGAATTTCATAAACTCTCTTGCCCATACCATTGTATTTTCGAGGATGTGTTCATGAAACATAAACTTGAATATTGTAATTGCAATAATTGCCCATTGTTAGCTATGAATTTAATATAACACCTTTTTCAACATAACTACCCAAAAATTAACATGTAATATAAAAAATGCATAATGTGAAACATTGTAACACGGTCCTAAATTGCCTTCTCAGGGTTATGGTGACATTTGCAAACCAATCTGCCTTCTGCCTTGTGGTTTATTTATTTCAGTTTTTTAGGACGAGCCTACAGCGCTTGCGCTGCAGGATAATCTGTTGTATGTACTTTCTGGAGTCTGACGCCTCCCATCGCTTTGGATTGGCTTTTATCTGTGTCATTTAAAAATCGTAGCCTCCAAATGGCTAACGGTTTGAGCATACCCCACCTTTTTTTTAAAGTTAACTCCCATGGAGTATTGCCTTGGGAGCGAGCAGCGGCGCACACGCTGCTTGCGTGCCTTTATCTTGTTGTTTTCGTTATTTCCACATTGCCACCGGCCCCGCCCTCCAAACCTTCCTGGGTTCAGTCACTTCCTCACACTCTCCCTGTGATTGCTTCTAGGAACACAGGCACTACTTTCCAGTTCGTTGGCTATTTGGCAGTGTGGATGTCGCTTGCTTTTCTTAGTCTGGCATCACTGGTACGTTCTCTTTTTAAAACCATGACGTTAGCATGTTTGCGTTTTGCGTCCTGCAACCTATTTAGAAGATAAAAAAATTCTAAAACAAATAACATTTCGAATTATTTACTGGCAACACTTGAGTGCTGAGCCTCTACAGTAATCAAGAAGGATGTGAACTGTGGTTGAAAGTTACTTCTTTTTCATCATATTGTTTGTTCTTTGTTTTGACAGAGGGGGACGTCACACTGTAAAGCTGCATCTTGTGGTGCGCAGGGTGTTACACTACCTTCACCCTGCAGCTTAGGCGGCCACAGCTCTTCCTTCTTGGGCAGGGCACCTCAGGGAGCTTCTGCTTTCACTTTCGCTTCGGAGTTTCGCTTTCTCTTCGAGCTCCTGTGTGTTAACTTCGAGCACAGCGCTGCACGGGTGGGCAGGCTTGAGCTGGCGTTGAGGCGCTGAGGAGCAGGTCGTCTATGCTTCAAGACTGAGGAGGTGCCTTGTGGTGGTCCTTGGATTTGTTTAGATTTGTTTCTTGTCGAACTGTTTGTGTTACCAGGGCGGCCATGACGGCCTGGCAGAGGATACTAATCCTGTCTATGGGTCCACTGTTGTGCTGAAGAAGGAGGGACCCGCCTTTGTGGGATGGAAGCATCTCCAGCCACTAAGCTTCTCCCTCAAATTCTCAGAGGTGGTGAGTATGGAGCCCCAGAGAGACGCCGCCGTCCTGCCACCCACTGAACCATGGAGGTGTCACTACCCCTCTTACTTACCAGCTGTCCACTAACTCCTGCCCTAGCACCAGCAGGGCCTAATATGCCCCAACCTACAGAGCTACTGCCCACCACGAGGACATCGTCGCCACTACCCCTTATTGGAGCTGCGCCTAACTACATTCTAAGAGCGCATGTTAGACCTGGCATCCTTGGCGTGGGTTTCCCCTGTATTTTTGCCTTTGCCTCCTGTGTTTTCACTGTGTGTTGAACTTCATTTTTGCTGGTCTAGATGCTTTGGGCACTTTGCCACTGCTGTTCAGTGCCAAAGTGCAAGTGCTCCCTCTGTAAATTGTTGTCATGGATTGGTATTTCCATAATTGGCTTATTTGGTTTATTGTTAAGTCCCTAGTACAGTGCACTGTGTGTGCCCAGGGCCTGTAAATCAAATGCTGCTAGTGGGCCTGCAGCACTGATTGTGCCACCCACATGAGCAGCCTGTAAATGTAACTCAGACCTGCCACTGCAGTGTCTGTACGAAGTTTGATACTCCCATGTCAACCTAGCAAGTGCACCCTCTTCCCAGGCCCTAACTTTCCCTTTTCTTACATGTGAGTCACCCCTATGGTAGGCCCAAGGAACCCCTGTGGGCAAGGTGCAATGTCTGTTAAAGGTGGAACATGTTGTGATGTGTGTAACATGTCCTGATAGTGAACTACAGGGAATTTTCTTTTTTCACTATTGAAAGGCTATCTGCCCGATAGGATAGAATGGGAGTTTATTTATAACATCTTATAAATATAACTTTCCATTGGGACAAGGTAGGAAGGTAAAGTTTAGTATGCCTGAACTCAGAATATAAAGATGCATCTTTTAGTAAGGATGATTTTTACATTCTGTGTTTGAAAATACCGCTTTTAGAAAGTAGGTACTTTCTTGCTTAGCCATCCAGTGTGCGTCTGCTAGTTTTGTGTATTGACTGTCTGGCTTTGGAGTGACAGGGGCTGGGGATGTGCATTCTGTTCAGACAGCCACTCGAGGGGATAAGGTGTGTCCTGCCTTTCCATGGTGAGTCAGGGCTGGGCTGAATAGACCTGGGCTGCATTCAGAGTAGGGGGACGAGATTTCTTTCACACCTGAATGGGCCTGGTCTGCCTTGGACAATGCTGTCTCCACCTCCTGCCAGGAAGCTGCACCGGAGAGGACAGAACTGGTTTTGGATGGGCAAAAAGCTTCTATGCCAAAGAGAACAAATAATTTGTGCTATAAAAAGTGGAGCCCAGACCCCAGACTTTTAGATTACTTCTGGAATTCAAGAGGAACCTTTGCCAAGGAGAAGAGCTTGAGAAACTGAGAAGTACTGACCCTTTGCTGTGTGCTGTCTGGGGTTGGCCTGCAGTGGCTGTTTCTGCCAAGGAAAGGACAAGTACTTTGCTGTGTGCTGTGTCCTCTGCTTGGGGAAGATCTCCAAGGGCTTGAAGTAGAGCTTGCCTGACTTCACCCCCAGCTCCCCTGAACTTTCTTGCTGGGAGTTCTGACCTGCCAAGAGGAGCCTGTTGCTGTTCTGGGCCTCTGGAGATTGTCCCTGCTGTTGGAAGCTGGAAAAGTAATGTAACGACAAGAAGCGCGACGCATCCAGACCTGTTTGCGACGCATCGCCGAAAAAACTGACGCAGTGCCTGCCTGCAGTGGAAGAAATCGCCGCACGCCGCATCGAGTGCATCGATCTACGAAGTCTGAGATCGCCGCACCGATTCCGACGCAGGCCCTGCTGTGCGGTTGCAAGACCCAACGCTTCGTGGGACCGCGGCTGGAGAAATCAACCTAGCGCCGTTGCCGCAAGTCCACAAGAATGCCACCTCCCCGCACAGTAAGAACCGATGCATCACCTCTCCTTCAGTAAGGAACCGACGCATCACCTTCCCTGCGTGGCAGTAAGGAACTGACGCATCACCTCCCCTGAATTAAGGAACTGACGCATCACCTTCCCTGGGCGTAAGGAACTGATGCAACATCTTCCCTGCGGCTGTTTTTGTTTGTGACTATGACGCACCCAAGGTACTTTGTGTTGAAAGTGTCACAACTATAGTTTGCTATGGACAGAACTGTTTCTACAATTTCAAAGTCATATTTTGATTACTGTATTGTGGATTTTTGTCGTTTTGGTCTTGCTTGGTTTAGATAAAGTTTACTTATTTTTCTAAACCGGTGTGGTGTCCATTTGTAGTGTATTCACTGTATTAATGTATGTATGCACAAATGCTTTACATACTGCCTCTGAGATAAGCCTGTCTGCTCGTGCCAAGCTGCCAAGGAGGTGGGCAGGGGTTATTTTAGAAGTGTATCCCCCTTACCCTGACTAGGAAAAGGGTCCCAACTTGGACAACGGTGCAAACCATAGCCAACTAGAGACCCCCATTTCTAACAGCGCGCCTAGCCTATCCAAACAAGACTACAACTACTCACCTGATCTGCCCCTAACCACCACCGGCACTTTTACCCTCTAAGAGCGCCACTAGTGACAGGGTCACTACCCCCCATCAGCACAGCTACCCACCAAGAGTGCCCCCACCTATCGACAGGGCCCTTACCCAGCTAGCGTGCAGCTACCCACCCCAAGTGCCTCGATACCCACTGATTGCACCCCTGACAGCTAATAGCATCCCTTTTCAGTGCTCCACACCTGTTCTTTCACTTGAACTCTGTGCCCCGTACCCCTTCCACTTACTGCAGCAATCCAATCACCACAACGCCCTACACGAACTGCTCACTCTCTACTCGTCATATAGCCCTCTTAGCATCGGGCTGACCCACTCTACCCACAAGTGAGACTAAAACAAGGGGAAGAAGGAGAGTACGACACTAAACATGCAGGAGAAATAAAAGAGAGCAAGTGCTGCTCACTTTATATTATTGTTAAATGTGGCAACGCATGTAAACACTGGCTTGCAGCAATTATGTTTCCAGGCGATAGGAAGTGAAAGCCAGACATATTGGCTTTGCCAGTGCTTGGCAGTTGTTTTGTGGCATTGTTTCCTTTAGTATTGATATTGGTGGTATTGAGGATGATGGTATTGGTGTTGGTGGTGGTGTGTTATTGCTGGCCGTGTGATATTATTGGTGGTAGTAGTGGTATTAGTTACTTTAGTATTGATGTTGGTGGTATTGATGGTAATGGTATTGGTGGTGTGTTATTGGTAGTCGCGATATTATTGGTTGTTGTATTGGTTCCTTTAGTGTTGATGTTGGTGTTATTGAGGATGATGTTATTGGTGGTGGTGTGTTACTGGTAGTGGTGATATTATTGATGGCAGAGTTGGTTTCTTTAGTGTTGATGGTTGTGGCATTGAGGATGAGGGTCTTGGTAGTGGTGTGTTATTGGTAGTGATGGTATTGGTGATGGTCTAGCATTGGTGGTTCTAATCAAGTGCATACACATCAACACATATATCTTGTACATGCATCTCCTAATTGCTTTGTAGGTCGATGCCTAACAGACAGCGTGGCAGTTTGGTTTGCTAAAGACATCTTGGGGACATTCAGAAAGCTTCCCTGGGAATGGGTTCCGCCCGGAACTTACCATTGGCTTTGTGGTTCGTAACTTACATTTTCTGGCTTTCCATTTGCTGGCTTTACTTGTTTTAGGCTGTCCGGGTTCAGTTCGTCCCTCCCAAGAAGCACAGCCTTTTCACACCACCTCTCCTTGTATTCTTCCCTGAATGCTCCTTTCTGTAAACAGGTCTGTAAATCTTCTTCTTATCTTGTCACATTTGCTGTGCATTCATAGACAAAGGTCAAATGCCAGGCTCTGTCTTCTGAGGGAGCTTGGAGTTTAGTTTTCTTTCCCCAACTTCAAAGTCAGAGGATTTATGTGACAATCATGTGGATACCAGGGGTATGAAAGGTTTTATTTCTAGCATACAGCATTTAAATTAACTGTGCAAGTATTGCAGAATATTGCAGAACTAGAAAGCACAAATAAAGCACATTTTTTGCTAATTCTGAAATATGTTGGAAACAAATACTTTAATAAGATCAAAACAAATAAATACACTAGGTGATGCCATTTCCACACATTATCGTTTGTACATTGTATATTTTTATTAGAAAAACTGTATGTCTGGGCATTTGTAATGGTCATTTCAATTGAATATTTGTTGTCTGTAATGGCAGTGTGCTACCACACCATGCATACTCCACTCTACTGTACTCTGCAGAACTCCACGCCACTGCACTTTACTCCACTCTGCACCACTCTATGCCTCTCTACTCTGCCCATGTGTACTCTATGCAAATGCACTCTATGTCACTACTATACCCCACTGCACTCTACACTACTCAAGTCTAGGCTACTCCACTCTACTCTGCACATCTCCACTTCACTCTGCAACATTGTACTCTAAGCCAATGCATTCTACTTTGCGCCACTGCACTCTACACCACTTTACGAAATTACACTGTATGTCACTGCACACCTCTGCACTCTACTCTGCACAACTTCACTCTTTCCACTTTGCTTTACTCTGAATCCACCTACTCAACGCCACTGCATTCTCCGCCACTGTACTGTACACCACTCTACTCCACGCCACTCCACTCTATGCCACTTTACTCTACGCAACTGTGCTCTACCCTTCAGCACTGTACTCTGCCACTGCTCTCTATGCCTCTGTACTCTACACCACTGCACTCTACACCAAAGCACTTTATGCCACCGTACACCCTGCACTGTACAACACTCTACTCTGCAACATTGCACTCTCCTCAGTGAACTCTACACCACTCTGCTCTGCACTACTGCATTCTGCATCAATCCACTCTACACCACTCCACTCTGCACCACTGCACTCTCTGCCACTCTACTCTGCACCATTGACTCTACTGTGCACCACTCTAATCTACGCCACTGCATTCTACAACGATGCATTGTACACAGCTGAATTCTATGCCGCTGCACTTTATGCCACTATCCTCTCCAACTTTCTATGCCAATGCACTCTACACCAGTCCATTCTACTCTATGCCACTCCACTGGATGCCACTCTAAGCTACTCTTCTCTATGTCACTCCTGTATATGACACTGAATTCCACTCGACTCTACGACGCTCTACCCCAGCCACCCTTCGCCATTCCACTCTACGACACTCCATGCCACTCTTCTCCCCTAACTTTTAGCCATGCTGAACAGCAGCCACCCTGGTGTACAACATGGCTTAAACATATTGGCAAAGCCAGTAGCTCTTGAATAGGTGAGACCTATTGGCTTTGCCAATGCTTGTTTTATATGTATTTTTATTTGAGAGGAATTCAAGCAGTCTAGCAAGTACAAATTTAGATGAGAAAATAATACATACAACGGTGCATAAAAGAGAAACAACAAACCAGCAAAGGGAAAAAAAAGAAAGGAGAAATCAATCCCGGCTACTATACATCCATATCATGTTATGTCACAAATTTTCTTCTCGCCCTTCAATGGCCAAAACAAAAGTACACTACACCAAGGATTAGTAAGGTAGACTTAGACAGCGACAAACAACCAGTAAGTGATCAGTTTAAAAGAGGAGCCCAAAGCTGGTTTATAATTCTGGCACCTTTTTCCCCCCATAGCTTGAGGAATGCTACCTCGATCTCGTACATCTGGCCCAATAATGCCAACCAATGATGTACTGTAGGAGGCACTGGCATAGTCCAATCTCTCGCTATACATAATCGGGCAGTAACAAAAGCAACAGAGACAATCGTAGCATGATCCTATCTGCATCATGTTTATAACCCAACATAACTAATATTGAGTGGCAGATAGCATTATAATTGCTGGGAAAAAGAACAGGCACTGCCATCCCAAAATAGTGAGAGATGGGGACCAATGGAAAAGATGTGAATGGTATCTGGGGCAGGTAGCCCACATCGAGAGCAACTTTCCCTGCTCATATTAACACTTGGATCCCCTTTCCATTTACATATCTTCTCTGGGGTGTAATAGAACATGCATAGAGTCTTAAAGTGTTGCGATTTCAGATTTACCGAGCTCACAGAGGAATAGACCGCTTCAAAAGCGTGCTTTAAATAAGATTCCTCTACTCCTAATTTGAGACTCTAATTGCTCGCCAATTAGCCTAGCATCCTCTTTATGTTCAATCAGTATACAATAGAGTTCGCAAATAGTTACTTTGCGATTCCTGCAAACTGCTTATGACTTGCCCTATAAGACGTTCTTTAAGTACCTACAGGTACTTGATTCCTTCAACTGTGATAGCGCGTGACGCAACGGAAAAGGGGGTTTTGGCTAACTGAGGCAGAGTGTGTAATATTTACATCACGCGCCGATCAGTCTAAAAATCTCTATTTTATAAGACTGAATTTCGGCCCATATCAACATCAGGCCCTCCGACAGATCGGAGAGTTGACAAGGATTTGGCAAAAGATTTTGATGAATATCCCCCTCATGAGGACCTAGAACAAAGGGAATATTATACAAACCACTTTATATAAAACTATATATATATCTCATTATTTACAAATAATCAATAACGACAGACTCAGTTTCTCTATTACTTTGCTTTTATCTATTTTCTTTGAAAGCATATGAAATGGTCAAACACAGGTACAGTATCGAATTAGAACCATCACACAAGAGAACACAAATCAGTAATTCACAATAACATCTCATTCAAGGAGCACAAGTTGAGTGGATAGAGCAAGAGACAAATGTGCATTATAACAAAATTAATGGAAATACAGTATTTCATAGGAACCTAAGAAAAACTATAGCACATCATGCTAATAGCTGGTAAAGCTAACCCTCTGGCCGGAAGGGAAAGCTGGGGCAATCATCACAAAGGTATTGTTGTATATTTCCTAGGGTGTCCATAAACGGGCTTTCCAGACTCATGTCCTTATATAGGCACAATTCGCCTTGCCCTTATATAGGCATAAAATCCCAGACCTTATTTAGGCATAAACCATGCACTCCAAATACAGGCATGGATCCCGACATCCGTCCACCCTAGCCTCACAACGAGTTCATGAAAAAAACAGACCCTTAGGCTGCGGGAGTTTCCCTTGCCCAGGACTATTGATTTCTTCAAGGACTCATATATTATGCATGAACCATTATTCCTTAGGGGTTCATTCATGACGTCTTTCGCTGTCCAACTCACGTCAATGCTAACATTTTCAGGTATAAATATACCTTCCCAAACCCCTGTAAATCAGAGGAGACCTCGACTTCAGAGGAGCCTGATTCCCGGCCGGACGCACTGAGAAGACGCTGTCATTCCTGCACGCAGAGAGTCCAGCTTCCAGTGATCTAACTTCCCTTGCGGGGTGTTGGAGTTCGAGTCTGGGAAAGAGATTCCTACCTCTCTCATTCTTCAGGTATGGAGCAGACTAGAACCTAGAGGGACTCTTGGCATACTAAGCTCTTGGCATACTAAGCTCTTGGCATACTAAGCTTAACATACTCTTAGTATACTCTAGTCAGGATTACATCACCTACTTCTACTTCTCCCTATACCTAGGATAGGTTAGGAACACTGGGGTAGAACTAGGCTAGAAACGCATCGTATGAGTACTCACATTTTTAGGCTGTGTCATTTTATGTAAATGCATATATGCTGAAAAGATAATGCTAACGCAGTATTATTTATTTCTACTGCTCACTCTGTACATTATTTATCTCGCATACTGTCTTGTGATCGTAACAGCACATTTAACTTACAACAGAAACAAGACTGTTCAATAAATCCTTTATTGAAACGCCCGTCTGTTATTTCTGTGTAACTTTGAGAGTAACTAGACATGCACGACTGAGCTGAGTGAAATAGTTATCTATTGTTTCTACGACTCTGGGACACATCCTGATTCTGTAAGGAAACACAGTGGTCATGTTTTGCGGCTGCCAGAAACTACTCCCTTCTTGTCGTCAAGAAGTTTCTAGTGGCCTCTGAGCTAGCTGGCACAAGTAATTAAGTTTAATATACTCGATAGGGACATACTGACCTTAGTCCTATGTCAAACCTATAGGATATATTATTCCAATGCGCAGAGCCTATTAGGGAAATAGGAGCTACACTACATGGCGCCCAACGGTTTGGTAAGGCAGTAATTCAACGTTAGATACTGAGTAACTCAGCCGTGCTTCTTCTTTTTCTCTCAGAGACCCCTACCCATATACTCCTAAAGACGTCTGGAGTGGGCAGGGTTAAGTATCCACCACGGCTACATAGGGTAGTACCCTACATATTAGCTGTTTGGTTTGCTCAACGTTGAAGGATACAGTGTTCCAAAATATTGTGCACCTTATCTTTGTTTCCTTGAAACTTGTTCTACATTTTTCCAAAAACAAAATGCCTGGCTCCGACACAGACACCGGAAACGGTGAAGCTGCGGCTGATCCAGCCCAAGCAGCACTTTTTAACAATACAGGTTTAAATGAAACCGAGGGGGGTGTCATCGACATCGCTCCAAGCTTAAGAAGAGCCATTACTCTAAAACTTATAAAACATGGCCTATCACCGAGAGGAGGTAGAGCAGTTTTCGTGATTGAGGCACATGAATCCTTTCAGACAGAGGTATTCTATTCATGGGTAATATTTCCTGAATCCAATTCAGTAACTCACACATTTCACTTCTACAAAGAAGATGAACCACCAGAGGAATACATTCCTTTCGAGGATATAGAAATTCCATTAACATACCAAGAGCATCAGCTCTGGTTTAAAGGCGCCCTAAAATATCACAAAAAATAACCAGGCTCGGTCCACTAGGTAGACCAGGAGCAACATGGCCGATTCTAGCCGGCTATACACCTCATCCCGACATCGAAATAATGTCAGATGAGGAACTACTTACTCAACTCACAGAATTAATAAAAATCTACAGACAATTGGTTCAATATGTCATGCGGACTTTTACAGTCCAACCACCATTAACAATTCCAAATCAAAACCCCCACCAGGGGAATACTCTAAAAATTACACCACAGACTCTATACACAGTCATGGGTAAAATGCCCACTAAGCGGGAGCAAATTCCATTTTGGATAGCTCAAAAAATTACTCAAATCGAAGCAGTATTTCCAAATACTAGCCCACATAAGAAACACAGAATCCTAACCATTAGTTTACCAATGGGGATCACACCACAACTGGAAGACTGCACCACTTGGGGCTCAGTCTTTGCTGCCATCTATACCAAAACACATGGTATTCCGTCAATTGCGGTAATACCTGATGTCCTAAAACAAATTCAAAACGAATACGGGGCAGAGCCTGCTTTAAATTTAGGTATGAAATTACTGAAAAATTTCGACCAGATCTCAACAATAATATTATCTAATATTAAAGGGGAGGCAGCAGCAGTGGCGATCCGACAAAAATTAAGGGAATTTGATGTTACAGAACATCAAACAGAGCTACCCAGAATAATAGAACAATCTTATGCAGAATTAGGCAGAGATAGTTTGGGTGGAAGACCAGTGAAGCCGAAACTATCTGAAAGTCCTGAGAAGGACTCAATTAAACAAACTCCTACATCTTCTAAAAAGAAGTGGGAGTCTACTAAACAAAATTCAAATGAGAAAGGTTCTCAATCCCGAGGTAGGTCTCCTCAAAAGGAGCCCTCTGAAAGGAGGTATAACCTCAGGAATAGGGATAATTTGAGAAAACCTGATAGGTATCAAGATACTGATACACGTTCCTCTCGTCCCTTTCAGGTCTCATCACAGACTTCGGAAAGAAGAGGACGAACAGAACATAGAGAAGAACGCGTGAAATCGAAAGACGACAAACACGCTCCAAAAACTAAAGCAAAACCTCAATTCTCCAAAAAGAAAGTAGCAGGTCTGAAAGTAAGACATGCCGAGAATACTGAGAACACAACTCAAGAACGGAGAATGGGCTCAGACAATGCTGGACAGTGCAGCAGAAGTCACAATAGCTCGCCAGAGCCTGAAGGAACTTCTGGAGATAGTGGACTTGAATGAGTACATTACAGTAGAGACTGTAGACACCAGGGTTAGTACTCCACAAAAGTTATTTGACATAACACTCCGGATGGAGGGAGACAAACCTAGACAGGTTAAAGCACTCTTTTGGGAAAGACTATCGAAGGGTTATGACATACTTCTAGCAGAAAAGGACTGGCCACCACAATTTGTCAGGGAGTGCCCACACGGCGAGGACATTATTATGCCTGCCTTCTCCAATCACATACCAATTCACCTAAAATATACATATGCCAGAAAATGGGCAATCGCCCAGGCTCCAGCATTATATAAAAATCATGTAGGATGGGATGAGGACTCACCTCACCATAAAATAAATCTGAAACATGAACCAACTGCACAAAGGCAGTATCCTATTAAGCAAGAAGCTAAAAACAGGTCAGGGAGATCTTAGATCAACTTGAATACCAAGGGGTGATTGAAACATGCACCTCCTCCATGAACAATCCTTTGTTTCCTGTTTCCAAACCAGACAATACATATTGTCTAGTTTTGGACTACAGACATTTAAACACTTGTTCTAAAACTTTTGCAGTGCAAAATGCACATAGCACAGCATTAATGAATAACATTGTGCGTAAAAAATACAAAACAACATTAGACATCTCAAATGGTTTCTTTTGTCAAAATATAGCACCTGAAAGTAGGTACTTAACGGCATTCTCCATAATGGGGACCCAGCGTCACTTTTGTCGACTCCACAAGGGTTCAAGAACAGCCCAGGTTTATTCTCAGCGAGGGTAACGGAGTTACTAGAAATCTATGACAACGAGGCATTGTCCTATGTCGATGACATCTATCTGACAGACGATGACTTGGACAAACACTTGAACAGGGTGAGCACCATTATATTGGGATTCGCCTCTGAGGGCTACAAGTTCAACTTTAAAAAGTCCCGAATTGCCCATCTCAATGTCCTATTTTTGGGATATGAGCTTTCAAGTGAAGGCAAGAGCTTGGCAGCAAACTTTCTAGAGAAATGTGCGCTGCTTCAACCTCCAAAGACGCTAAAAAACTTACAATCCATTCTGGGCTTCCTAAATTTTGGAAGAACATACATACTAAACTATGCAGAAAGGGTTAAACCTCTCTACGCATTAATTAAACCTGATTTTTCAATCAAAAACTGGACAAACGAACACACAGACATTTTGCGTTCACTCCAGGCTAACATGTTAGCAACAAATCACTTACAAACAGGCGTAAGTCAAAGAAATTTGGTGATTCGAATAATTTCGGGTCAATGTGGATTCACCTACTTAACCTTCAATGAGGGTGAAAAAGTACCAATCGCGTACAAATCACATTTGTACACACAAGCGGAAATGCGATTCAGTTCTACTGAAAAAATTCTAACAGCAGTTCAAACAGCTGTAGCAAAAGAAAGAGCCTTAGCCCAAGGGAAACGCATAATTGTCGTAACCCCGGTACCAGCTTTAGAAGCGGTCACAAAAGCAAGCATTCCAAATGCTAATCACTACATCCGAGATGGATACAATGGGTTAATTCTCTTGCTGCACCTGATGTTGAATATGTTTTTGATCCAGATTTAAAAACACAAGCATTTCTCCAATATGAACAAGAATGTCCTCTGCCCACTGAGATTCTGCCTCTCGATCAGTATGAATTCATAATTTACACTGACGGATCCGCACAGCCCGCAACAGGGAGTAAGCAAGCTTACAGTGCAGCGTGTGCTATTGTTAAAGGTCGCATGCGAAATGGCATCTTCAGACCTATGGTCACAAAAACTCAATCACTAGGTGATTGTACAGCTCAGCGAGCTGAACTACAGGCATTCAAACTGGCACTTGAGAGTACGGATCGAGAATTCCTCACACTAATCGTGTGCGATTCCTTTTACTGTGTTCAGTCGTATAATGACTATATACGAACATGGCTTGAAAATGGTTTCAAAGATGCGAAAGGTGGCACAATAAAGCACAAACTGCTTTGGGAACAAGTAGTTCAGTTGAAAAACGAACTACCAAAGGCTCACGTGATTCACACACTGAGTCATCAGCGTGATGGCGTTCACGTTGCAGGGAATTCATTGGCTGACAAAGCCGCAAGGGGCTGTTCAGACGGCTTCCGTAGCTGCGATCACTCGTTCAAAAACAAAAATAGACGGTGAGATAATGTTAGCTGTCAATGCTTCGAGCAAAGGCAGCAGTGCAGCGTTACCAAAAGTTTCCACTCAAGTACTCTTATGTAATTGATGCGAACAACGTTCCTTTTGCTCGAATCCCTGGAGTGGGGGATAGGGTAATTCCAAACAAGGAACACAGATTAGGACTAATACTAGCAGCACACGAAGGGATAGCCTCTGCCCATGCAGGTGTTTCAGCAACAGTATCTTTACTCAAGCAAAGATATTGGTGTCCTGGCATTCGGAAACAAACTAAAAACTATGTTTTAGAATGTGATATTTGCCAACAGATGAAAGTCTCAACTGTGAAACGTCCTGCGCAGACACCCCTTTTAATTTCGGATAAACCGTTAGCTTGTGTTTACCTGGACCACTGCGGTCCCTTGCAGAGGGACGGTAATTATAAATATATCATGGTAGCAGTGGATTCATGCTCTAGGTTCCTATGGTTATGGCCTCAGCGCTCGGCTGACGCTCGAACTGTTATAAAAGATTTGCGAGTCTTTATCGGCACATACGCAATAGGCACGCTACATTCTGACCAGGGTCCTGCGTTTAGCTCTAGGGCTTACAAGGAGCCATGGCCAGTCTGGGCGTTGCATTGCGGTACTCCTCTCCATTCCATCCTGAGGGAAATTCTGTTGTGGAAAGGAAAAACCGGGACATAAAGCAGTCTATAACAGCTAGGGTATTAGGTTCGGGTGATGGGTGGGTCAAACACCTCAATAGCGTACAGCGCACTCTCAACAATCTGCCAAGAAGTTCTCTAGGGGGGGTCACTCCATATGAGGTCCTATTTGGGACAAGAATGTGGGTTCCAGACTTAGAACACGTAGGCACAGTGGTGGAAAATAAACCCTTTGATATCAAAGATCGTTTGGCTGTTTTACAGGATCTTAACAAATTAAGAACGAAACAAAGCAACGTATCCCTACAGCCAACCACCACTGGGGAAATATCGGCGGTCCCAGCAAGGCCTGTCTGGATTCCGAAAGTTGGGGATCTAGTCAGAGAAAAATTGCGGACAAGAAGGAATTTGGACCTTCTTACAGACAACCGGTACCTGTTCTAGCTGTTCAAGGAACAAGGACAGTACTTCTGCCGCCCCTTGCTGGAAGAAAGGAGAAAAGATTTGTGTCCATCGACCTGATCAAACCACAGTATGTGGCCAATACTAAGCAGTAGGCCTCGTGGACTCCGACCTAGTAGCAGACGCACTCCTCTCGCTACTATTCAAGAGGTTCAGACTGAAAGACTGATCACAATCGAGAATTCAGCTGTAACAAATGAAGGGCTAAGCAACCAAGCTATGGAACTCATCCCTCTTGACAACCAAATAACAGTTCGCCCAAATACACCTGTCTACACCAACGTGACACGTGATGAACTGTCTCCTGTGATTTCAACGAATCCTGATGCAATTCCAACAATTGACAGAACTGCTTCTGGCTATTTCATTGACTTTGATACGTTCTCAGAAGATCCAAGTGAACCTGAAACGACGCCAGCATCATTCAAAAATCAAGCAGCAAGTACAAGACTTTATTCACTTTCTGAAAAAGACTTATCTGGTTTCTCCATGGATTGAACTCTGGATTACATCTGGACTATTTGTTTTCCTGCTCTGGCTAGCTTTGGTAACAACTGTAAGCGTGCTTATAAGTGGCAGATACATCCATGTGAACAGTGAAGGAAAAGACGTAAACGTACTTTTGAAACCTCATAAATCGTCCCATCGTGAAGCAAGAGACTTGTCATCAGTGAACATCACAGCTGTTCCTATACAGGATGGTATAGTGTGGGACAAAACAGATTATGAAATTTTCGGACCAACGGAACAATTGAACATTCCACATTTGTTTAAAATTTCACTAAGTGATTTAATTACGTCCAGTACCTATTCAGATGATTGGGACTTTGAGACTGTGACTGACATAATGTTTGATCTAGAAAAATCTGCTGCATTTTCTAAAAATGAATATTGAAGAACTGTATTGTTATAACCACTATGGTCATCATTATTTGCATAAAACTGCATATCCAAGAAATGTGTTTATGTTTAACCAATGGGAACATTGTCCTACACCACCACAAGGTAGTTCAAAAACTTTTGCTAGTAAGTTTCCATATTTTTCAGGATACAATACATCTGACCCAGAAAGGTTTTACTATAGAAATCTCAGGTCTGAAAATTATGTTAACAAATACGAAACAGATTTACTCTGCAGCATTTATTGCCCAACTGTCTACACAGGGTTTCGACTTATGGAAAGACACAATCGAGACAAAAACTGTCTGGGGTAGTAAAGATTGGCAAGTACAGGGTATAGAAGCTTTATTTAGAGCCTGTATCATCCCTGAACAAATACTGTTTTTGAATGAAACCGTCCAACAAACATCTTGTCTTGGATTAGCCAAGATCAAAGAGATGAAATCACCTTCTGTGCCAACACCTGCCAGTGATAATAATACAAAGGCAGTGGTGACAGTTGACAATATACTACAACTCAACAGATCTGATCCAAATTGGAAGAAATGGTTGATCTGGCCCATAGACACAAACAACTGTCAGGAAAGGTTCTTGAACAAAACTCAGGGCTTTACTATACATAGGCCAGACCCAAGATATGTCCAAAGACAACATCCGGGGGTAGTAACAACATATAGTGTAGGAAAATTATGCCTCGATTGGCTGCATAAATCTATACTACAGGATGTGAAACAACACTTATCCTTACTTACAGGAGACGCAGATCTTAGGGAATTCTTGCTTGGACCAAGAAAACCACGTCAAAAACGTTTCATATATGCCGGCATTTATGCTGCTTATAATGAAGCATGGAAAGTGTCACAGATAGAGGCCGCAGAACGAATACGTGAACTTGATCGTATTAATTTAGAGAAAACACTCTCTGTGGTCGACAATGGGTTAACAAATTTGTCCTCCAGAATATATTCATTGGATGGCAGTGTATCCTCTGCTATCGACATTCTAGAACAGGATTTGGCTATGTTACAACAGTCAATCCCAATTACGTTCTATAGTGTTATTGAGCTGGACGCTGCAATCTTTGCGAGCGGGCTATGTGCCTTGGCGTTTCATCAACACGTCGTCTCTGTTTGCAGAATACAATCTCACTGATAAACAGATCGAATTGGCACAAAGAGGAGCAAGGTATACAGTGCTAAGCATTGAAAAACTGGAGAAGTTACCATTCACAGTGGCAGAAAAACCAGCTACAGAATGGGTTATTCATGGCAAAATAACATTACCTGTGACTACTTTTCAGTTTCAGTATTGCCTCAGACAAATGCAAGCAGGCAAATATGAAAGGTTGGGTAAGGAATACATTAAGACATCTTGGGATTTACCGTATACACATAAATGTTGGAGTGGGGATCGTGAAGTGTTTCTAAGCGGTACCAACTGTAAACATGCACTGACCGGTTCACTTATGTGTCAGGACATTTCTTTACACGGGGCTTGTAAGGGTTCTGTGGCAAATTTGTCTTGCCATCAGCGGGGTACACCAGCTGCTGTGATTAATCCAACGTTTGGACAACTTTCTAACAGGAGTTACCTCATGTTGAATGATCAGAGTTGCTGCGGAATGTTGCCAGGCATCCCATATCTAGTAACGGTCAACTCCAGGGTCACTTGCTGTATGCAAGTATTGTTTCCCCCAATAGACACAGTCAGGGAGTCGCCGCTATGGCCTTCGCTGAACGTCTCTTTTATAAAATTTGATACTTTTAGCAGAATGAAAGCCATGCTTTTACAGCAAACAGTGCCTTTGACCTCGGCCAAAGAAACCTATGATCTACAAGTAGCAAGGACTTCGGCTGAGATACAGACTTTAATACGTACAAACTGCCCTATACATTTCGTAGAAATGATATCACGTATCTTTAACATGTCAGATACGACCGGAATTGTACATGTATTTAAGAGCATTTGCTCCGGTCTATTAGCACCTTTCCAGGCAATACTTGGAATTATCCCCAACTTTGCACATTCGGTGTTTGGTGGCATACCATTAATTCTCGCACTTGTTGCCGGAATTTTATTCATCTTTCTGCTATTGCGCTATGGCCAGCCTATTCGCAGACATCACTCCGAGCGAAATGGAGAAAGCTCTCCTTGAAAGAAAGTGCCGTGAGCGAATAGTACAGCTATTGGGCATGACTCGTCTACGGGACCTTAATACAACTTGGTTCCTGTCATTTAGACCAATCTGGCAAGATTGCATCTTACCTGTTCTACGATGCCTGCTATGCGGTGAAGAATGCGTGTTGGACGCTTGTCTAACATATCCATCAGCCACGCCAAAGGATGTCGATACTTTGCTGGTACCGATAACGGCCCATGCTTTGTGTTGTCCCCAGAGGCTACCAATCCTGATGTCAGCATTCATTGAGATCTCACAGATGCTTCCGGCAGCTGCTGAGGTACGAGAGACAACTCCAGGCACACAGGTAACAACGGACGCGAACATTGCTGCGGCGACCTATGCTGAGAGCGATGCTTCACATCTTTGTGTGGTCAATCTCTTACACGAGGTGTTCCAACTTACACCAACGACAGTGGATGATGTTTTGTCTATTGAAATAGATGATCTCATGTTTACACCAGACCCGTAAACTGACTCTGATTCAGCATACTGTGTTCCAGAGATGCAGTAACAATTTGGCCTTCATTTTTAAAAAACTTGGAACTCTACCAAATTTGAACTTTTGTCCCATTTTTTCAAACGAAAATGGCACTTCAATCTGCTTAAAGTAGAACTAGCCTTATAATACGGACTTGGCAGTACTTCCGGGGACACTTAGTCATCTTGTGTGTCTAGAACAGTTCATTTAGTTTTTATGACAGGAAATGACTTTGATTTTGTGCAACTTATCGATCATTTTCGTCATATGTAAATATTGCTTTTATATTTCATTCCAATTGCATTTATTTCAAACTTTAAGATGGAAATGAAAAGCATTGCTTAATGATGTACAGTACCTTTTGCATTTTTAATATGTTTTTTAATGCTTTTAGAAAATATTTTTAATATGCAGTACTCCATTTTAATGTTTTAGCATTTTATATGTTTAGCATTTTAGTATTATCGTACACACGAAAGAGGAGTGGGTGTTGTATATTTCCTAGGGTGTCCATAAACGGGCTTTCCAGACTCATGTCCTTATATAGGCACAATTCACCTTGCCCTTATATAGGCATAAAATCCCAGACCTTATTTAGGCATAAACCATGCACTCCAAATACAGGCATGGATCCCGACATCCGTCCACCCTAGCCTCACAACGAGTTCATGAAAAAAACAGACCCTTAGGCTGCGGGAGTTTCCCTTGCCCAGGACTATTGATTTCTTCAAGGACTCATATATTATGCATGAACCATTATTCCTTAGGGGTTCATTCATGACGTCTTTCGCTGTCCAACTCACGTCAATGCTAACATTTTCAGGTATAAATATACATTCCCAAACCCCTGTAAATCAGAGGAGACCTCGACTTCAGAGGAGCCCGATTCCCGGCCGGACGCACTGAGAAGATGCTGTCATTCCTGCACGCAGAGAGTCCAGCTTCCAGTGATCTAACTTCCCTTGCGGGGTGTTGGAGTTCGAGTCTGGGAAAGAGATTCCTACCTCTCTCATTCTTCAGGTATGGAGCAGACTAGAACCTAGAGGGACTCTTGGCATACTAAGCTCTTGGCATACTAAGCTCTTGGCATACTAAGCTTAACATACTCTTAGTATACTCTAGTCAGGATTACATCACCTACTTCTACTTCTCCCTATACCTAGAACAGGTTAGGAACACTGGGGTAGAACTAGGCTAGAAACGCATCGTATGAGTACTCGCATTTTTAGGCTGTGTCATTTTATGTAAATGCATATATGCTGAAAAAGATAATGCTAACGCAGTATTATTTATTTCTACTGCTCACTCTGTACATTATTTATCTCGCATACTGTCTTGTGATCGTAACAGCACATTTAACTTACAACAGAAACAAGACTGTTCAATAAATCCTTTATTGAAACGCCCGTCTGTTATTTCTGTGTAACTTTGAGAGTAACTAGACATGCACGACTGAGCTGAGTGAAATAGTTATCTATTGTTTCTACGACTCTGGGACACATCCTGATTCTGTAAGGGAAACACAGTGGTCATGTTTTGCGGCTGCCAGAAACTACTCCCTTCTTGTCGTCAAGAAGTTTCTAGTGGCCTCTGAGCTAGCTGGCACAAGTAATTAAGTTTAATATACTCGATAGGGACATACTGACCTTAGTCCTATGTCAAACCTATAGGATATATTATTCCAATGCGCAGAGCCTATTAGGGAAATAGGAGCTACACTATAGGAGCAAAGTTAAGGAGTCAGTTTCAGACAGCATCAGCCAAATAATCTCAAAGAAACAGCTCACACAAACGCCTCATGCGAAAGTCTCGTACTGACTTGACCAAAAAAAAACATGGATTCTAACACTAACAGTTATACCCTAAAGTTAAAAGTCCATCCCTACTCTTGCATCGAAATCCGGGAAAGTCTCTCTCCTTATTGGTCTAGAAGCATAGGGTGTTAAGTCACACCACTTCCATCGCTCTTTTCTCTCAAAAGTTATTTGTTTAGATTCATGCTGTCATCATCGTCCTTCAGCAAAGGAAATCAAAATCTTCTCCCTACACACGCGCATTCGAACAAAAGTTGTAACATTTTACCAGCACAGTTATCCACAAAACTAAATATTTCCTCGGACAATAGGAAGTTCTACTGATACTCCGAACACGTAGCAGCCATCAACAAGTAAGAACACAATAGTCATATATGAAGAATAAAACACATTTTTCTGCATTTCCACATTTTAAAGCAAAATTAACCCTAATGGCAGCTTTGAGGCCTTCTTTGTAAAGCGTGCAGTTTTCTCTAGGGGAAATAAACAGATTCAGTTATTTGCTGAAAATAAAAGCTCCATTTCATTTTTCATTTCAATATTTCATTAGTGTAATATAAACGCAATCATTTTAAACTGTTATTCTATGTAATTAATATTGCTTAGTTAAACGGTAAACACGTTTTCATTTCACATTTGCTCATGAAAATAACATCATTTGCTCCTTCTTTGCTGTCTTTCGTGCAGGAATCGTTTGTGGCCTACTTAAACCCATTGTCATCTTCCCGCACCTTTCTATTCACTTTTCCAAAACTAAATGTGAATAATGCTTTCTTGGTTAATTTCAAAATCTTTGTTAATGATTTTCACACAATGGGAGATTCAATCCGAGCAGGTTTATTTATGGAAAACCCTGCTCCATCAACTGTAATGTCCCCATTGAATTATTAATGATGGCTCTGTGCTTCTCTCATATACATATATATATATATATATATATATATAGCAAAGAGCCATCATTAATAATTCTATGAGACATTACAGTTGAAGGAATCAAGTACCTGTAGGGGGAAACATCATTTACATCGCATGCGATACATCGCATGCCATTACAACACGGTCATTGCAACGACCGCGTTGTTACATTGCAAACCATTACAACGCAAGTCGTTACAACGACTTGCTGTAGGGGGCAGAAGGTGTTGGATTTAAAATCCAACACCTTCCCTACTGTTGCACAGACTGGAGTTGGAATAGTAAATTATACTATTCCAACATCCAGCGCCCCCTCCAGCAAGTCGTTGTAACGACTTGTGTTGTAATGGTATGCGATGTAACAACGCTGTCGTTGTAACGACCGCGTTGTAATGGCATGCGATGTATCGCATGCGTTGTAACGTGGCATATTCACCTGTAGGTACTTAAAAAACGTCTTATAGGGCAAGTCATGAGCAGTTTGCAAATCAGAAAAAGGAGCGAAATCCTTGAAAGCAGGGCCGTAGCCACAGGGGGTGAGCAGGCCCGAGCCAGCCTACATTAATTAGTGTCTGCCCCCCCTAAATCGGAGTTCCGAGTCTTGCTTAAAGACCCTCCCAGAGATTTCATATGTTACATTTTTTAAATTCAGGAAATTAATTTTTAACTATTAAATTACAACGTGGGTTGCTCTGCTGAGGCTCTCGCTAGTGTGCTCCGAGGAGCTTCTGCGCACATGGATTGCATGTGCCTTTTGCTGTGTTTGTGCGTGGTACTGACTGCAGAGGGTGTGGCTCCTCACTTACAGTCAGACATTCAGTAAGGGCGGTACCGAAGTCCCTGGTGACAGCTTCCTGGAGCCGCTTCCGCACACTACATACGCCACCACTTTCCTGAACTGTGTGCAGTATAGTGCTCACCGGTTGCATCACTGGACTGCCGCTGTCCAGACTGCTTCTAGCCAAATCACTGTGCTGGAATCAATACAGGCCTGAGACATAAATAATAGCAACAGGTAAGAGTGTGATCATGACTTCTGTCTGACTGTTCTTGTGCCAGTATTTCAGCCACAAATGTCGACAACAGCCTGAGTATTTAGAATATTTGCGATGATCACATTCAACTGTTATACTGTGCAATGTCTAACTTATGGAGTCTGTTCTGGAGATCAATTGCAACTCACCAGAGCAGCAATGTGTCTGCTCCCAGCGCTGACACAAAGCATGACCCAGGGAAGCCGCAAGTGAAAGGGTGACTCAACTAAGGAAAGAGAAAGAGAGACTGAGAGAGAGTGGGTTAGAAAGGCATGACAGAGGGGGATAGAGAGAAAGAGATAGAGAACAGGAGAGTTGGATAGACAGAGAGACAATGAGAATAAAAGAGGAAGCAGACAGAGCGGAGGACAAGGAGGAGAGAGAGGCTCAAAGAGAGAGAGAGAGAGAGAAACCGGGCCATAGCCATCGGGTGGGTGGCAAAAAGGCAGAGAAAGTGGGAGTCAAGGACATAGTCTATGTTTTCCTCCACCCAATTGCTTCTAAGCCCATCAATTTTGTCTCAGCAGCCACCTCTCCTCACATTCCCTCCTATGTCATTGTTTCTTTGCCCACTCTCATTACCAAAATCCCTGACCTTGTCTTTGTCTCTATCTTTTCCTATTCTTTGTCCAAACTCTATCTTTGTAGTAATCTCCCTATTCACTCTTTAGGTCCCCCATCCAATCCTTTTACCCTTGACTTGATTAGTCAGCTCCTACTCTTTTTCCTCACTCAAGGATACATTTTCAAACATTTTGCATTGGGTTAGTATAAAAAAAAGTGACACTAACCAGCACAAAATGTTTCCTTACCAATTTATTTTTCAGCACAAAATTTGTTTTGCGTTGGAAAGTACCCTACAAGTAATGCAAAGCAGAGCGAAGCCAATTGGGCGTTACATGGGTGGTACATGGGCATTCCCATGCAACCACCCATGCCTTTTGATGCAAAACCCTATCTACAAACAATTGTAGGCAGGATTTGGCACCAAACGTTAATGCCATCTGAAAGAAGGCGTTAAGACAAACAATTGTTAATTTCTCCTTTCTTTTCGTACTTTGCATGCATTCTGTACTGTGCCGCATGCATACATACAAAGTGGGCACACATTCAAAGTGGGAAAAGTGTTTGAACTTCTCTAGGCATAGTATTTTGTACAGGAAGCTACCCTTCCTGTACAAAACCTATGCTAGACTCATGAGTGCACCATAGCGCTAAGCTGTGTGCCAGGCGCACGATAGCTGAAATCAGCGCTCACACTAGGGAAAGGGGAGGAGAGAGCCATATCTCTGTATACTGTATACTCTGTCACTCTCCTGCTCCCTCCCTGTCACACTATGCTTCACAGCATTTTTGGCTGCTGCGCTGCATTGCGTGACTTGTTTGAAAGTCTGCCACTGTGTCTATCCATTTTCACCCCTCCCGGTTCCCCAACATCCCTTTCCCAAAGACTCAAGCCCCCTGGCTTGCTGTCATTTTTTCCAACCATCCAGCCTCTTTCAGGTTTTCAGATTTTCATCTACGGCTTCTCTGTATTTTACCTGAACCACTGCTGCAGCCTCGTACTCTCCATTCTTAAGACCACAGTACCTCTAACAATATCCCTAGCTCTCCCCTTTGCACAGTTTTTTTAATGAGGCCCATGTTTTGCAAATCTCATCACCTGAAACTCAGGCTTTGCTATTTCTCTTTCTATAGAGGCCTTTAACTTTCATGTTCTCTCCATTTCCCTGCCAACTATTCTCTCTTTCTCTATCTCCCCAGCCCAAATACTATTTCCTACAATGTCTTCCAATGTTATGTTATTCAGATTTGAAGAGTGCACTATCACCAGGGAGGGCACCATGGCGCTGAGCATGTGTACGTTCAGCCAAACCTATGGCCTAGTAAGACTAATAGAAGGTCAGGTCTTGAGCTTCTTACGGAATTAAAAAAGGGAGAAGGAGGATGTTATGTGTAGCGGCAAGTTGGTTAACGCTTTAAGAGTGATGTAGGAGAAGGTCAGACCACTGGATCTGGTTTTCCGTATGTGTGGGATACGGGAAAGTAGTTATGAGGCATGAGAGGCTGTGGATTCTAGGGCAAAGTCTTCTTCCAAAACAACTGATATCCCTTCCAATATATGCCCTTGACCTTTCCTCGGACTCTCTCCAATTCATCCTAGCTTGTCCTGTTCCCCCCAGTACCCAGCCTCTCACCTTGCCCCTGAATCTCCAATCTCTCATCATTTAACTGGCTCTCCAGGCCTTTATTTCTTTCCTTGATTGGTCAGTATCTCTCCAATTTCCTGCTTTTCTTCTCCTAGTTTGCTTGCCTGGCTATCCACCCACTCCCAGTACCTTCCCCTCCCAAATCCGCTGATCTTTCACATCAATCTCTCGCTTACACCTCTCCTTACCTTCTCCACTTGTAACAGTACTCTTTTTTTCCCTTACTCAAAATTTCAATCCTCTCACTCTTCCGCTGTCTCTTGTTTATATCAGCCCATTTCTGCAGGGTCACTCCCAAACTTTTTTCCTTCCTCCTCCCCTTTTTGCTGAATTAGTTTTTGTTGGCTTTAGGACTCTGGGCACTTTACCACTGCTAACCAGTGCTAAAGTGCATGTGCTCACTGCTTAAAACATGGTTAAATTGACTTATCCACAAAAGGCATATTTAATTTACTTATAAGTCCCTGGTAATGTGCACTACATGTGCCCAGGGCCTGTAACTTAAATGCTACGAGTGGGCCTGCAGCACTGATTGTGACAACCACTTAAGCAGCCCTTTTAACATGTCTCAAGCCTGCCATTGCCGAGTCTGTGTGTGCAGTTTTAAACTGCAATGTCAACCTAGCAAGTTAACCCTCTTGACAGGCCCAAACCTTCCTTTTTAAAACACATAAGTCACCCCTAAGGTAGGCCCTGGGCAGTCCAAGGGCAGGGTGCAGTGTATTTAAATAATTATAAGTAGGACATGTACTGTAACATTTTGCATGTCATGGTAGTGAAAAGTTATTAAATGTGTTTTTCACGACTGCAAAGCCTATCTCTCCCATAGGATAACATTGGGATTACCTTATTACATTTTATAAGTGTAATTTCCTATTGGGAAACAGATTTGACTCCCAGGTTTGGTGTTTCTGGGATCATAATTTAAAATCACATCTTATGGTGAAGTTAGATATTAAATTGTAATTCTGAAAATGCCAATTTTCGAAAGTTGGCATTTTCTTTCTTTAGCCAATCTGTGCCTGCTGCTTGTCTCTGAAAACAATGTTGGAGTAGGTGACAGCTGGGCTTTGTTCATTCCCTCTAAAAAGCCACATACAAAGGGAGCTTAGATGTGACTTGATGGACCATCCACATCCTGATGACCATCCTGGGCAGGATCGAGGGAGGAGCTGGATACAGCCTATTCAGGTATAAGTGTGAGGCTGTCCCCACACACAGGGCTGCATAAACCCCTGTAGTGAGTCTGGAGCCAGTGCAGGAAGGGCAGGGACTCTGTGCACTTCAAAGGCATCTCTTTGAAGTGCCCTCCACTTCAAAGGCCCAATTGGGTATACGTACTGGACCTCATACACCACCACTTCAGTACACTTCTGGACCTGTGGATACTCTGCCAGGAAGAAGGGCTGCTGTGCTGCTGAAGGACTGCCACTCTGCTGGACTTCTGCTCTGGAGGAACTACTTTCTTGCTGTGCTGACCAGCTGCCCTCCTTGCCTTGGTGAGAAGGACTGGACACACACCACTTGAACCCAGAACCAGAGTGACTCTAAGGACTTGCTGACTTGCTTCCTGATTGAAATCTCAGGGACATAAAAGACTTCCGACTCTCCTGCAACAGTACCCGGACTCTGACATTTGTGAGTCTGTGCTGCCAAGTGGTGCCAACCCAGTCCTGGACCCTTGGCTTGGAAGTGGGTTTGCAGTGCTGTTCCAGCAGAATCCACACATCGCCGTCGATGCAAGGACTTGGAACCGGTGTATCTCCTCTATTGCAGATGCATCGCTGCTGTTCCAAGGATCGATGTATCGCCGACTGCGTAGTGCATCAACTCCATTCTCGATGCCTCATCGCCGTTGCAAGGCTCAGAACTGATGCATTGCCTTCCTTGCTGGATCAACGAAGATGCATCACCTCGCCTGCACCCCGCATCTCGTCCTCAATGACGATGCATTGCTGCACCTCGCATTTTGTCTTCAACGACGACGCAACCAAGGTACTTTGCAGTGGGCGAAGGCTGGTCCTGTATCCGGCCCACACTCCATTGCAGTTGGGCTGAACTTTTGGATCCGACCCAGTGTAGCGTGACCAGATAGCCTCGGTTGGCGCTTTATGCTTTTAAGCACTACATTTCAGTTTATTCTTTAAAAATTCATAACTCCGGTTCTACTTATTGGAGCTTTGTCGTTTTGGTCTTGTTTTGTTCATTAAATTAACCTCTATCTTCCTAACCAGGAGTGGTAACTTTTTGTGTCATGTTTTCACTCTTTTACTGTTTTAAGTGTTGCACAAATACTTTACACATTGCCTCTTAAATTAAGCCTGACTGTTCTGTGCCAATCTACCATGGGATGAGCACAGGTTAATTTAGGGTGTGTTTGTGATTTACCCTTGTTGAGTTTTTGGTTCCTGCTTAGACCGGGTGCATATCCCTGTCAACCAGAAACCCAGTTTCTAACACCCAGGATCTTCATCCTTAGTCCATCATTATCCTGGCCTCTCTCTTCTTCTTCAAGGTCACCCACTTATCCAGATTTTATTGTTTCACCTGGTGAAGCCCGATCATTCCCATTGACTCCGCACCTCACCTAACTCTTCTTCTTTATCTTGTCTCTACCCACACTAGCCTGTTCTCTAGTGTTTCCACTTATCTAACCATTCTTGCTCCCTTCCCTGAGACTCTGTAGCACCTCCATTTATTTCTCTCCAACCCAGCTATTCTCTATATATACAGAGCCGCCTCCAACACTTTTTCAGCTCTCTTGGTTAAACCAAACTTCCCCTTCTTTCCAGCTCACACCCCAGCCTCTTCCTATTCTGATCCCAGCCTCTTTGCATGGGATTCCTTGCTACCACTGTTTTTTCCCACCAAAATGTCTCTGCTTTTCCAGACGCCTCAGGGTCTTTCCCCATTAATGGCAAGGATTATATCTACCCACAGTGCCCTAAATCAGAAAGAAATGGGCATAATCAGACCATAGAACATGAAAGATCATGAGTTGTGCATGTTTCATACAGCAGCCTCACTCTCTCTGATGCCTGCACTCAAGCACCTGCTGGGTCAGCCTGGAAAATTGTCATTACATTGCATAACATTTAGCCAGGCCAGTTCAGACAGGGCAGTCGCTCAGAATCTGCCCCTCAATTGGCTAATCTGTCTGGTCTTTACAGCATTGCTTCAATGCTTGCATTGTCAATCCAAACCTGCCGTGGGAAGATTGGCCATAAACATATGTACAAGAAGCACATTAAGATACAGCAAAATACATCCTGAAGTTGTTACCTCATATAAGGTACCCTCTGCATTGGAAAGCGTTAGGCTTTTCCAGATTCAAGGGCCAGTGAGTTAAGATGCATATTTATTTTTAAAAAAGTCAAACAAAATTCAGACTCCAGTTTAAATTGCTTTCTCCAGAAGGTAAAAGAGAAATCAAGTTATACATGATGAGGCTTTAAAGTGTAGTACTCCACTCCAATATGCCTACCAGTAGCAAAGCCTCCTCCCTCGATTAACTGAAGAATTGTTTTATGGTTTAATATTTATTAATTATTATTATACTTTTCTGCAGTAGAATATTGTTGCAAAATCATCCTGTGCCCTGGGCACCCCCAACATTTTGCTGAATGGTACTGGTGGTAACTGACTCTGACTGACCCTGGGCTTTGCCTAACCAGGCCCAGGGCCAGTGCTATGCTGAAAACGCTTAGATACAGTTAAAACACCTACATACACTAGGGTACACTATGGGTTGGGGTACCCCTGTGATTGGCATGACCTACCCTATAAGCCCCTAGTATATAATAGGGCAGGGGAATTGAAGCTACCTATCAGTCCCTAGTATATAGTAGGGCATGGCAGTTTAGGGGCCAGCAGCTTTCTGCACTTGCATGTGTGCACTGCTGGGGCCTGAGGTCAGTTTTAAAAGCAGCCCTGGGTGCCCCAAACTCGACTTTGGTGTTTGGGGCACTTAAAAATGGATAACCTACAATATTATGGCATATGAGGGACCCCCAGGGTCTCCCCTAGGTGTCCCAGGGGTGGGGGGTCAGGTATCTATAAGGTAGACCCTTATAAAATGAGTTTTATATGCCCTGGGTTAAGTGAAATTTCACATTTCACTCCCCACATTGTGATAAAGTGCTGCCCAAATTCGACTTTGATGCTAGGAGCACTGTGAAGTGAGGATCTGCAATATTTCTACAGATTCAGAACCCCTAAAGTCTCCCCTAGTTGTCCCATGGGGTGGGGGTCCTGTAGATTTAAGCAAAGTACTTATAAAATATGTTTTTTTAAGTCCTGGTGCTGGAAAAATGGCCCAAGCCATTTTTCCAATTGCAGATCCCCTGCTACATAGGTTAACATGGTAGAAAGTTATTAACTAATAACTCTTGATAGGAGAGGGCTAGAAGTGCCATTCAAAGACTTCCCCGAATGGTATTAATAAATTCAACAATTTGATATTGTTGAATTTCTCCTAAAGTGTACATACAAGAAGTTATAAGACTTTCTTGTTTGTAAGTCCGGATTCAGCCTTCCAGTGGTCTGCCCTGATTGGTCAGAGTTAAGTGGAATAGCCAGGCTGCCTTGAAGAGGTGATAAAGAGCCCCTGGGGTCAACCAGCTCTGCTGGCAGGGCAGTGTGCTGTTCCATAGGAATGCCAGGCCAGGGGGAGGAGTCGTAAACTATGTTCTTAAAAGAGGAGAGCAGAGAACAGTATCATTTATAACTCTGAACTTTCCACCTTAGGCAGATGGTAGGATTAAGGAAGGTATGAGCAGATGCAGGGGGGAGAGTCTAAGTAAATTAGCCATCCTAGGGGTGTGTTTAGCCAGCTCTTACCTCCTTGCTGGAAAATCAGCCATTATGGATTTGGAAGATTTGATGCACTCTTATACAGAATAATGCCACGCTCTACAGGATGTGGTCATATCTTTGAGGAGTTACCCTGCTCCCATTGGTCAGGAAATACCTCCTGCTTGACCCAGAGAACTTGGAATAAGTATCTGAGAGGGGCAGAGCCCTCCAGATCTGCTGCTTGAAACTGAAGAAAGCAAGACATTGTGCTAAGCTGAGAAGTTTTGCTGTGCAAATTCTAAGGCCTGACCTCTGAAGCCTGCACCATCAGAAACTACAGCCCTGTAGACTACCTTGCTGAAAAAGAAGTAAAGAGTGGACTCCCTGCAAGCTACAGGTTAACAGAGCTCACCTGGACCCTCACCACCAAGGAGCATCAACCTGGGGAACTACCAGTGGATTTGTAAGGGTGACGTCCAAGTGGATTGTGGGAACTGAAGTCCTCAACTTTCAAGGACCATCTTGGAGCTTCCAGACCCTTGGAGTGAGTTTGAGACACTTTGGAACCCTTTGAGGAACTTCAGGAAGAAGTTCAAGAAGTTTGGAGAACTTTGGAGGAACTTTGAAAAAAAGCTCCATAGAGGGACCGACTCAACCTGGTCAGCCAAGCCGCCTGCCTTTAACCGCGAGCCGGCCAAGCCATCCAGGTTCGTCCCGCTAAAGCTCCGTCGGTCCAACTTCCAGAGTTTGACCGGGAGTAGAAGAAATCCGAGGCCGGCGAACCCTCACCGAATCCAGCCTGGTGAAGAGCATCGAGGGACCCCGCGAGAAAAAGCTCCAGAAAAGTTTCTAAGTCCGCTCGTAGAAAAGGTGACCGGAAGCAACCACGAAAGCCAAGCCGCCTGCCTTCAACCGCGTGTCGGCCTGGATCCTGGGTTTGCCCCGCTGGAACGCTCCAGAGGTCGAGCCGCAGAAGTTTCTAAGTCCGAACGTAGGAAGGTGACCGGGAGCTCATCGCAAGGCAAGCCGGCGAACCCTCGCCGAATCCGGACTGGCTGAGAGCTCCGAGGGACCTCGGGGAGAAAAGCTCCAGAAAAGTTTTCGAGTCCGAAGGTAAAAACTGTGACCGGGACCTTCCGCATGGGGTATCCGCTCAGGGCTCCATCGCGGTTGGCCTGAAACTTTGACTTTGGGTCGGTCTATCGCGAGCCTGTATCCCAATATGGTGCTATAAGCTTCTAAGTGCTATATTTTGCTAAATCTTTGAAAATTCATATCTCCGGTTCCCTACATTGGATTTTTGTCGTTTTGGTGTCATTTTAAAGATAAAAATATTTCCTATTTTTATAAATTGGTGTTGGATTTTTATTATGTGTTGTGCCTTAATTATTTACTGAATTGGTGTTTTTAAATGCTTTAAATACCTGTCTTTGAAGTTAAGCCTGTCTGCTCGCAGCCACGTTACCAAGGGTTGAGCATAGGGATAATTTTCTAAGACCTATGCTGAGTCCTACCAATGATTAGTGGCCTTATTGCCAGTGGCAGACCTACATTTGCCCCTACCAATAATCCACTTTCCAACAAATATGTTATGTGCTGTGCGTATATTACAGCCCTGAGTCGATGCATGTAAAGTATTCAAGCCTCAAATGTACATGTGGTATGTAGGGCTCCTCAGAGCTCATGGACAATTAACATGCATATTTCAAAGGCCTCCATAGTGTATTTGTATCGGAGGTCTGCATACTGTACACATATCAGAGGCATGCTGTGTTTACTGTGCATATGCAAGAGGTGTGCATACTTAATTGTGTCAATGGCAAGCTTACTGTGCAGTCTATACTTAGTGTTCAGGTAGATAGATCCGGTGATCACAACATTCTTATCTCTCCACACAGATAGCCACTTGGGTGAATATGGTGGTCAGTGAACAAACATTTAGCAGATAGCTTAGAGCTAACATTTTGGACCCCTTAAGAAGGAGATTTTGACCGAGAAACTTGGAGAACTATTTTCTGTCGACATGCATTGGGTGATGAGGCGTAATACAAATATTATTATTGTCGGGCATTTGATACAGCAGACATGTGGGTACAAATATTGTCAGTTATTTAATAAAACAACAAAAATATTTTGCAGATAATATTTTTCTTAAGAATGAGATAATGTACACAGAGCCGTATTGTGTTTAGAGGAGTCAGAATGAAACCATGATACATAAATCCAAATTTTGCTTTGCTCAGAGGATGTGAGGAATTGTTATAGTTGGACAGCAGCCATGCAGTATTTCTTCCGTCATATTTAAATACCTAATTGCAGAACATTCCTAAAAAGAATCCACCTCATAACCCCAATTAATTTCATTTTTTCAATTTATTTCAAAGAGTGCATAGTTAATTAAAACCTTTGCACATTCCTGTGATTTGTCTGTTAAAACATAGGACACATTTTTAAAATCAAACAGTAAAACTAAGTGCAAAGTTGCAAAATTAGTGAGAAAACTGTAAGGAAAGAAACACTAATAAGAAAAAATTACTAAACATTTCTGTATAGTCTCTGTGCTAGCTGGCTAATTATTAATAAGGTAACAATGCATATCTACATAGCCTAATTTCCAAAAAGCATTCAATACACACATTAATAAAACTAATGTGATTGAGCAATACAATGTAATCTCTTTGCTATCTGGCTAATCGGAGCTAAAATGACAATGCATATCTATATAGTCTCTTTTCTGACGGATGATCTTCATGATGGTTATGTTTTCTTTTCTTTTCAATGGTTTATGCTTTTGCACTGAAAATGGGCAAGAATTTGGCAGGCCATACATTTAGTTGGCTGTGTTCTGGGTTCAGTGGTGTAATAAGGGCTTGTCTATATGATCTTATCTTTTTTGGTTGAGGCTCCCTCTTAACAGCTCTGTTTGTTCAAATAACATGGTGGGACAGATACAAAGGATATTAATCATAACCCCAATCAACAATACTCCCAAATCCCTTGTTGATTCCTTTCACTTTATCATCATTGGAGAGAAAGAAAAGTGGAGGCCAAAGCAGATATTGAAATAAAAGAAGAAATGATTTGTTTATTTTTAATATTATGCCAATTAGGCAAACCAAACATTAAAACATAAAAAAGGTACATTATTCTTTTACAACAAAAAATGTAAAACAATGATTATCTCTTCATCTTAAAGCAATTCTATACAATATCACATCCAGTATGGTACTTTGATAACAGCAATATACAGCAAATATTCCAAAATCTGCAGCTAAAAGTCATGTGCAACCTGAACTAAGGGCCATAAGGTATACGGAATTAAATAAAATGCATTCCCCATCTGCTACAGGAGTTTGTGTGCAAAATTCCAATAAAGTGCCATGAGATGTGCGAGATACAATATAGTATGAGGAAATAGGAGTAACAAAGTTTTACCAATTGATTTCATACTTGACTTATCACTGCTTTCAATCAAAAAGTAATGTGTTCCTATATTCATATCTACACAAACTGCAAGTCTTGTACACTAAAGGAACTTCTGTCCCCTATTTACAATGAACTCTTTAGAATTCAGAAACTCACTATGTTTAGATTATTTAGGTGGTCGCCACTCTATGCTTTCATTTGGAATATTTAAAAATGTTCCCAATTTAAAACATAATCTTATTTTCTCACATGTCATCATACAAGAAAGCAAAGCATCAACTTTCCTTATCTGCAGTTGTCTAAAAACTGGAAGTCATAATTCCCTTCTTTCACTGAAAAAAATAGTGTGCCTTTTACATGTTTCCGTCTGATTGTATTTTGCACATGTTACAAAAGGAACACATTGGTTAAACATCAGGTTCTTCTATATTCTTCATCTTATTCATCTTCCATTTAATGAATGTAAGATCTTGCCTCAATCCTATTTTCATCACTCCTTTTCTAATATTCCTGTCTTGTATATGTTTTAAATATGGTTGCAATTCGCCATTGTGATCTATATCCAGTAGATGAGCATACTTTGTTCCATTTCTACAACCATGTCGATCCTTTTTAGGGGCAGTCTCTTTTACTAAACTTTTAACCACTCTCTTCATTTTAAGGTTTGTAAGCTCACAAGGCTTTACTAAGCCTCGCAGATTGTCCAGCACCAAAATGTCTTTTATGTTGTTATGCACTGCAATTTTATTTGAAGACTGTAAGTCGATTTGCATCATATACTTCATCGAGCCCTCAACTGCTCAAGTAATTCCATATCAGTAGTTCATTGTTCTTTGATAGTACTAAAATATTTTGTCAAGCCCAATTCCAACCTTAGGGGCATATTTAGAAAATAATCATGCAGCGCAGTGCAGCAAGTCACCTTGCTGCTCTGAGCGATAGGAAAAGGTCAGGAATGTGCCATACTTAACAATATACAGCTCATTCCTGTCATTTCCTAGCACTGGTGCACAATGTGCTGCCTAGCGCCAACACCATGGTGCAAGGGTGCCTGCGCTGCATTGTAAGCAGGATAGTTTTTGTGCAGAAAGGTCCATCTTCCTGCACAAAAACAATCCCTTTAGGCATATTCTTCTTTCTATGTGTGCTGTAGAATGCAGCACACATAGAAAGAGGATGTAACAAGGAGAAATAAGGATATTCCTCTTAGTTACACCTCACCTGGGGAGACAGCATTTTGACGCATTCCCGGGTTTACTAGTAATAGTAAATCTGGGAATGTTCTAAAATCCATGTATGGATGCATGTGAACACTGACGCTCCACCCATGGTTCGCCTTCTGGGTCAGAGTAATGCAACACAGCAATTTGTACTGCATTGTCTTACACTGTATCTATCAAGCCCACGCAAGGTGGCCTTGCATGGCTTGAAAACTCAAACTTAAGAGTTGCGCTGATCTTGCACCCTGTTGTGTGGTGCAAGGCAACAACTCCTACATAACTATGCACCCTAATGCGCAGTATACTGTGTAGCCGGGACACCTAAACAGTTCTTGCTTACACTTATCCCAACCATCTGGATTTACCAGACATATTTTTTCTCTGAAAACTCACTACGGTACAACAACAAACTAACAATTTTTCTGCTATATGTTTCATTCAATACCTCCAACAATTTATGACCCTGTTTAAAATTCCATTTGTTTAAGGACTCTGGCCACTGCTCTCTGCTCCAGTACTTTAATGTGTCTGTTAAAATTAAGATCACTTTAAAAAGTCATTCCCCAGTACGTTTATTCACTCACAGTCTCCAATTGCTGTGTGTTGAGTGACAACTTCCGCCTTTTCTAAACTTATTTTTTTGTGAATATCATGGCTTTGATTTTTGAAACATTTATTACCAGTTCATTTACCTGGCAGTATTTGGCAAATTCATGCAATTGTCTCAGCATACCTAGCTGTGTAAGGTCCATTAAAATAGTATCATCATCATAAAATAATTTTGAGATAATTTTTGTCATTCAATTTCGGGGGAAATGAGCGTGTGAACTTCAAAATTTGAGAACTGCCAGATCTATAGATCTAGAATGAAAAGGAAATCAGAATATATCCTTGTCTCAATCCATTTGGAGTTCCGATGTGCAATTGAATGATCAATTTCAGTAGACCTTGGGAAGCCCCCATGGTACAATTTGTTTCCACAATCTCGTTCTTTTAATCGTGTCAAATGCTGCATGTAAAATCGATACAGGCCACATAAATCTGTAATCTTTTCTTTAAAGCATAAGCTCTCTGCAAGTATTGTCGGGAAAAACAGCCATCATCAGTCGCATACCTCTTCTGGAATCCTAATTGTGTTTTTGGCAGCACATACGAGCTTTTTGCCAATTCTTTAAAATATTTTAGCACATATTTTGCGTCAGGAATTTCTGTGAGGGCTATCATATGCTAATTATTTGCTAATACTCGCTCTCTTTTATATAAGGGCACTCTAATATTGCCTCTCCATGTATTAGGAATGTTTTAGTCTTCCTACTGCATCACACAACGGTGTCAGAACTTGGGCCCATAATGTCAGATTTATTTTTAAGGTGTTTGCTGACAAACATATGGCCTTTGAACTTTTTATCTTCTTAATGAGTTGTTCAACTTCCTTTATTGATGGTGTAGACGTTTCTCTTAGAATATATGGTTGGTTTACTCTTTTTTCATATCTTCGATATCTAAATCCCAATAACTTAATTTAGAATTTTCGCTATGCAACTTCGAGATGTACGTGACCCAAACTTCTTCTTCAACAGGATTAAGGACCACTTTCTTCTTATTTCCCCAGCACATTACCTATTAAATCTCAAATACTTTTAATTCTCTTTCTCATAAAGCACATATAGCATTCATACATTTCTTTTCTTTTTGGACCCAATTTACTCTTCTAGTCTCCTTGTGATATAGTTTCATATGATGATTTATAAGGAGGGTCTCCTAATGTTTTAATAAAATTAAATGTTTCTCTTATATTCAAATTGAATTTTTCTCTTGCTTTATCTTTCCAGATAATAGCCCTTTTGGGGTTCAATTTCCATGGAGTTTGGGAGAAATGAGCGCGCAATTAGAAAACCGACTTACATACCTTTCTAGAATTGCACTTAAAATGCTTTAAAGGTTGTAGAAATGGTTATGTAGAAAATAATTTGTAGATAATGAATGCATAATGTTTGGAATACTTGTAAAATAAACTGTCAAAATACGTTAACCAAATGCATGGGTATTAATGTGTGTTTCAGAGAAAACATTGCACAAAGCAATAATTTCTAACCGTGTATATTAACAAGGCCCAAAAGTCACTCCACCCGACTCTTGCTCACAGATACATGAGTGAGAGATTTAGAAAACTGCTTAGCATTAGTGACATCTTTTAGAAATGTGCTGACTGTAACATCGTGTTTATCCAGCTCCTCACCCCATGTTAGATCATGTATTGGAATACAATAAGCTTTTGAAATCGTTTATGGTAATTAAGACTTAGAGACTTTATGAATGATGTTTCCGAATAACATTGATAGATGCTTTCATATTACTGACTAGATATTGTTCATGCATTGAGCTTATGGAGCATACTTTAGCTTAGGTAAGAGGGTTCTCATGAGAACCTTCCCTCATGCAACAAGTATAAAATAAATTGTATCAACTTCGATAATGAGAGTGCAGAATGTGGGAATCGGAAGAAGAAGCATCGTATGACTGATGAAATCATCTCTTGAACTGTTCCTATTGGATATCGACAGGGAGCACCTGTTGAAATGTTACGAAAGTATGAATCTATATTAATGAGTGATGCTTGGTAGTTAGTAGAATTTTCATCCCACTCTGCTTTTACCTTCTACTGCTACTCGGGTGGTTGAGGTGATGACTTTTGGACTTCGTGATCAATGCTACTGCGGGGATCACACTTTTAATTACAGTTGTTACGGCAGCTGTAGAGAACGTGGCTACGTTTTCAGAACTACTCTTTATGAGAAGTTCATTTCCTTATTCGCTCTTCTCCAAAAGAACTCTTCACGGGTTCTATTTAGAAGGGTCCTTTTAGTTAGCTTACAGAGTTTCTGTACGGACCACTATGAATTTCTTTAATACTGATTTCTAATCAATCTATTTCATAATTTTGTAGATTTACTAATTTAAATAAAGAGATTTAGATATTCTAACCTTAAAGGTTTTGAAACTTCTACAAACCTCACATCATTGACTGGTCATAAAAAGTATATTTGTCATTGATGCTTTGAATGTATTTAGGATAGCTCTAATTCACTTATGGTGGAAAAGGTCCATCGACCTATCCAGGAGCCACAAGGATTCTCTACAGTGATATTTGTAAGTGGGTGTATATTAAGATTGAACCATCTTGGAAAGACCTTGGGCTCCCACATATCTTTCCTGATAATAGCCCTTCTGGGGTCAATTTTCTTGTATTTATACTATTGTCGGCAGAGAGTAGTATTTGTTTTATTAAGTTATTATAATCCTTCAATATTTCCTGTGCTAAGTGATCTATGAATAGTGTCAGCAACTCTGTGATTTTTTTCTCTCTGCCTTTTTAACTTTGATGACCACACCATCTTTCTATTGTTTTTACAGCAGATTTTCTGGCTAGTAAGACAAATTTCTCAATGAGTACATGGTTTTCCAGTGTAAACAGAAGCAGTTTATGATTACTTTCAGTCAGCTTTGCTACTTTCATATCATTACAGATGAAAAGCTCTCAGGAGAAATTACAGCAAAATCAATAAGGGATACTGTCTTACTGTTTTCGTATGTACAGATTGCTGGCTAGTCACTGATCATTCTTCCATTTATTATGGTCACATTGAGACTCTTGAAGGCCATACTGAGTTTTTTCCAATAAAGTCTGATTTACAATTATGCATTGGGTGTGAAATACCTAACCCATTTTCCAAATCCAGTTGAAAAGCATCATCAAAGCAACAACTGCTAAATAATTAAGGGTCTCTATTTCCTCCACCTGTTTCCTGTTGGAGGCTGTCTTCTAATTGCCAGGCAGCACTCTCCACATGCATGATAGGCTATACATACCATGTTCAAAGTCTGGCGACCAACTTGGCTTCGTTAATCCATCTGAAGAGAGAGTTGTGCCTCCCGCCAGCACTGCCCATGGATTACGAGCCCCACCGCATGTGACTGCATGTACGAAATTGAGTTGTTGGTTGAGTCGGCTGAAAAACCTGCTCAAGCAACAGCCACAATTTCTGTCAACGTGAACCACTAAAGTCACTAGATTAACCTGTGTTTAACACTCTGGTAGCTTGGTACAAAGCAGTTAGGCTTAACTTAGAGGCAATGTGTAAAATATTTATGCAGCACACAAAGAGTAAAAGGTGAAAACACAATACAAGAACAGTCCCACACCAATTTAGAATTATAGAGTCAATTGTAATAAATGATTTGACATGAAAACAACAAAAATATAATCAGTAGAATGGGAGTTAGCAATTTTCAAAATTTAAGGTAAAAATTAGCGTGTAAAAGATCACAGCACCAACCATGAACATTTAGTTGAATGAGACTGGGTCAAAGTAAAAAAATATGGCCGACCGCGATGGAGAGAAGGTCGGATACAAAAAGTGGATTGGACCGTGTCGGTGCTTACTGTCTTACTTAAAAGAACTTTTTTTGAAAAATGTCTGAGAATGTAAAGTTCAGCAGGGCAAGGCTGCCAGCAGTGTCCAAGGAGGAGACATCATCATAGGGCAGCTACTAGACGAAGTCACAGTGAAGATTTCCATGTTTGAACTTAGGGCCTTATTATGAGTTTGGCGGTCTGTGAACCGCTGTACCCACGGTCCGACCACTGCGGGCTCAGCGGTCCGACCACCTTATTACGGGATGGGCGGGTTGCTATTGCAAAGACCGTGGCTGAACCGCCGACACCACCAGCACACCACAGACCACCAGAGTCGCTGTCAGGGAAAAGCAGCTGCCATAAGGCAGTATAGAGGAGTTTCCCCGCCGTCCATATTACAAGTTGGATTTCCGGCAGTGGGACCGCCGACATTCAGTCAGTGGAAACAAAGAATTTGGGGTGCATACTCGCGCCTCTCCTGTTCTACCTGTCAGAGTTCGCAGTGGATCCCTTTCTCCAGGCCCCCCCTTCACAGCAGCATCTTAACCCCGAAGAATACAACCCTGTTTGCGGCGAAATACAAGTAAGTCCAATTTGTACCATATACCCATTTCCTGGACTGTCACCATATGGGCCAGACTTCGGCAATGGGTGGATGGTATTTTTCCACATGTATCATGCATATGTGTAAATTAAACACATGTGCAGTTGAAATGTACACACTGGCATAGATAGATATGGAAATCATTGCCCACTGCTGCAAGACCACCGCAGCAACACTGTAGGCCCCGCGGTCAACTCCTAATTCAGCGGTTGGAAGACCGCCAGCACTGTGGTCTTCTAGCGGCTGCAACCGCGATATTCAGATGGTCGGACCGCCAAACCGGTAATCAGACCCTTAGTCTCTTTTTTGAAAGGCGAAATCCTTCAACGGGTGAAGATGCAAGCTGTAATTTATGAGGCATCCAAGAGGCCCAATGAGGTCTGTGAAGGACCACTGAACAGGATTTGCTGCTGTGGAGAAGAATGTAGCAGAAGCTGCCACAAAGTCAGGCTGACCGGTGAAGCACCTTGGGTGGATCGACAAGCAGGTAGGTCCAGGTGTCATGTGACCCAGGAACAGGCTACAGGTATTAAATAGTTAGGGCAGGAAAATGCCAAATTTCTAAAAGTAGCATTTTCAAAGTTGTAACTTATAGTCAGACTTTACCATTAAAAAGGGCTTTAAATTATAATTTTTCAAACACCAAAAATGAATCCCCCTACCTGCTCCCAATCAAAACTTAGCATCTATTAAATGTAATAAGGCAACCCAATGTTATCCTATGGGAGAAGTAGGCCCCACAGTAGTGAAAAATGAATTTGTGAGATTTTCACTACCAGGACACGTAAAACTTAAATGTACATGTGCAACCGTTTAATCACAATGCATCCTGACCTAACGGCTGATAGGGCCTACATTAGAGGTGACATATATGCAATAAAAAGGGGATGTTTAAGGGATGCTTGTTTCCGGTCCAGGGAAGACATGGCTTGGCAGTTCGGGCTGGACTATTCCCATGAGGCACAGGGTCAGACTGATTTGCATATGGCCATGTCTGAACTGGGGTGGAGGAGTGAGCTAAAGAATGATGATGGATTAAACCCAGATCGGTTGACTGGGGGTGAGTGCTTGCAATGTTCAACAATCCGTCCATCATCCCCTTTGGTTTTGCTATGTTCGCCCTAAGTTGGCAGGGTATGCCCAGACGTGGGTCCCTTGCTCACTTTGCCACTGGATTCAAGATAGCCTGGCTGATGACGGCTGTAAGCCAGAAACCGGTCCCAGGATGCTTGTTTCCGGTCCAGGGAAGACATCGCTTGGCAGTTCGGGCTGGACTGTTCACATGAGGCACAGGGTCAGACTGATTTGCATAAGGCCATGCCTGAACTGGGGTGGCGGAGTGAGCTAAAGAATGATGATGGATTAAACCCAGATCAGTTGACTGGGGGTGAGTGCTTGCAATGTTCAACACTCCGTCCATCATCCCGTTTGGTTTTGCTATGTTCGCCCTAAGTTGGCAGGGTATGCCCAGACGTGGGTCCCTTGCTCACTTTGCCACTGGATTCAAGATAGCCGGGCTGATGACGGCTGTAAGCCAGAAACCGGTCCCAGAATGCTTGTTTCCGGTCCAGGGAAGACATGGCTTGGCAGTTCGGGCTGGACTGTTCCCATGAGGCACAGGGTCAGACTGATTTGCATATGGCCATGTCTGAACTGGGGTGGCGGAGAGAGCTAAAGAATGATGATGGATTAAACCCAGATCGGTTGACTTTGGGTGAGTGCTTGCAATGTTCAACACTCCGTCCATCAACCCCTTTGGTTATGCTATGTTCGCCCTAAGGTGGTAGGGTATGCCCAGACGTGGGTCCCTTGCTCACTTTGCCACTGGATTCAAGATAGCCTGGCTGATGACGACTGTAAGCCAGAAACCGGTCCCAGGATGCTTGTTTCCAGTCCAGGAAGACATGGCTTGGCAGTTCGGGCTGGACTGTTCCCATGAGGCACAGGGTCAGACTGATTTGCATATGGCCATGTCTGAACTGGGGTGGCGGAGTGAGCTAAAGAATGATGATGGATTAAACCCAGATCGGTTGACTGGGGGTGAGTGCTTGCAATGTTCAACACTCCGTCCATCATCCCCTTTGGTTTTGCTATGTTCGCCCTAAGTTGGCAGGGTATGCCCAGACGTGGGTCCCTTGCTCACTTTGCCACTAGATTCAAGATAGCCTGGCTGATGATGGCTGTAAGCCAGAAACCGGTCCCAGGATGCTTGTTTCCGGTCCAGGGAAGACATGGCTTGGCAGTTCGGGCTGGACTGTTCCCATGAGGCACAGGGTCAGACTGATTTGCATATGGCCATGTCTGAACTGGGGTGGCGGAGTGAGCTAAAGAATGATGATGGATTAAACCCAGATCGGTTGACTGGGGGTGAGTGCTTGCAATGTTCAACACTCCGTCCATCATCCCCTTTGGTTTTGCTATGTTCGCCCTAAGTTGGCAGGGTATGCCCAGACGTGGGTCCCTTGCTCACTTTGCCACTAGATTCAAGATAGCCTGGCTGATGACGGCTGTAAGCCAGAAACCGGTCCCAGGATGCTTGTTTCCGGTCCAGGGAAGACATGGCTTGGCAGTTCGGGCTGGACTGTTCCCATGAGGCACAGGGTCAGACTGATTTGCATATGGCCATGTCTGAACTGGTGTGGCGGAGTGAGCTAAAGAATGATGATGGATTAAACCCAGATCGGTTGACTGGGGGTGAGTGCTTGCAATGTTCAACACTCCGTCCATCATCCCCTTTGGTTTTGCTAAGGGATTTATATTGCCAAGTTGAATTGGGTCCACTGCTAGAAATTACTTGAGCTACGAGAATTGATGATCATCCTGATCCCGAAGAGACCGGAGTAGGTGGATTCGCGGGCGCTCTCCCTTGAAGAATGTTTGACTAAAGGGGCACACCCCTCCCGGGACCAGAATAGCAGCGCAATTCTCGTAGCTCAAGTAATTTCTAGCAGTGGACCCGTAAGTACGGTCGCACCACAGCATGCACAGCACACCTTAGGGTGTGTGCTGAAAAATCAATAACACGTGGCATAATTTTTACCACTGTCACACTTTTTTATCACCCTCTCACTTTAATATGGTCCTGAAGAAAGCCTTATAATTTTTTTTAACAAGGCTGATACATGTTGACCAACAGGATAATAAAGACCAATTACCAGTCTCTATAGATTATCCACATCTTTGTTTTTAGCATACCCTGGGAATAAATAATCAATCAGTAAGAATCCCCAGAGGTATTTTTAATTCTCACCATTTCACCACACACCAAAAATCCCGCTCCGCTGTAACCAGGCATTGAAGCACAGCTGGGTAGCATTCGGCTCCTCAGCTGGGAACCCGATGATGAAGCATGCCACCAACTAGGTTGGTGGGTGAGGGTTCTTCTAATAAACCCTAGTGGTGCCTAGCACTACAAGCATTACAGAGCCATCAGTTCTGGGTCCGTCTAAGTTGTTTTTGATATATATACCCAGGGACAGGGACGGTCCCACTCAACAGTCCTTGCTCTCTTTTTGGTTTTTCCAGTTCTTTTATTTTCACAGGGTTTGGTTCCAGCCTGACTAGAGGGACAAAGGGGAGATAGGTCTAGGTGTGAGCTTTATTTGTGAGTGACAAGGTAGGTATCCAGTAAAGCTCAGGAAAGGGCTGATCACAACCCCTGGCCATCTTATAAAAGGGAGGAGTACCACCTGCTCACACCCAGAGGCTTTTGTCCATTGTCTGGGAGCTATACACTTCTCACGACAGGGGAGACATCAAGGGTCAGGTGACAGCTGGACACTGGTAAGAAAGCCTTTTGGTTTTAGTCAGGTAAATCAAAAATTTCTAAAAGTGTCATTTCCAAATTTGTAATATAAAATCTGACTTAAACATTAAGGGGCCGATTCCGATCTCGGCCGGTAGGGCTCCGAATCGGATTCGGCTTAACCGGATCCGATTCGGAGCCCTATTTCCCGACCGATCCGTACGCGCGTCCGGGCGAGCGAGTACGATGCGTATTCGCCGACCGACTCGTCCGGGCGTCCCGACCGCTCCGACCGACTCGATCCCGGGTCGAACCGCACCGACCGACTCGCACGTACACGACTCGCACCGCGCAATGGAGACGTTCCCCGGCCGGGTAAGTACGATGTGCGCCGCGAGCAGTCCGACCGAGCCGCGCACTCCGGCTCGAAAGAGCTGTCGGAGCCGTACTTTGGGGGTCCGTGTCAGACCCCCCTGTACGCATAGCCGCGCGAGTCGCACACAGGGGGACCCATGGGTCCCCTCTACCTGTGCGTGTACGGCGCGAATCGCTCGCCGCGTACACGCTGTAGGGGGCGCACTTGTCCGCATCGCACCCATTGAGTCAATGGGAGCCCGCGTACGCGTTGTGCGACCTGCTCCCATTGACTTCAATGGGAGTCCGACCGACTCGAGTCCGATGGCATACGTGCGCATCGTACTCGTTCGGTCGGACTGCACGGGTCCGATTCGGTCGGAAATCTCTCCGGGTCCGGCTCGGTCGGGGAGATTTCCGGCCCGAATCGGAATCGGCCCCTAAGTTGGAATTTAAATGACTACTTGAATGAGTTTTTGAACTATTTTTAGCTACTCCCAAACTGAATTTAGCACTTATTGAATGTAATGTGTAACCCAGTGTTAGCTTATGGGAGAGCCAGCCTTGCCACAGTGAATAACAGCTTTAGAGGATTTTTTACTGCCAGGACATGCAAATTATTAAATTTACATATCCTGCTTTTTAGATACTGTGTACCCTGTCCTATAGGCAGTGACTTATAAGTTTTAAAAAGTAAGGTTTAAGCCTGGAAAATGGTTTGTTTTGCCAAGTTGAAACAGCAGTTTAAAACTGCACTCCTAGGCTGCAAAAGCTGGAGACATGTTTTACAGTGCTACCTTGGTGGATGGCACAATGAGTGCTGCAGCCCACTAGTAGCATTTATTTATCTGTCATAGGTACAGGAACTAGGAACTTATAAGTAAATGAATGGTGCCAATCAGATCAATATAGCAATGTTAACATATTTGTGCAATTTAAAATTGTTAACTAGAGTTAACTGTTGTGCCTTACCTTTCAGACTCCATTGGCCAACAAAAATGGGTTTATCAACAGAAGACAATACATACGGGGTGACCCTGCAGCAAGGGCAGATTTCCAACAAGGGTTAATTTCAAAATGTCATTTTTTAAAATTTTGAATGTGTTTCTGTTGTGTTATATGCAATATAGGTTTATGCTTCATTATAAATTGAGCCAAATTTCTGATTTTCAAAAAATGTCTACTTAGGTGCAGTTGTATATGTCAAGGTGCCTTCTACCTGTGCACAAATAAGGGTGTAATTCTTACTGTGTGCAGGTGAGGGGGAGGGTTCCACTTGAACTCTGTGAATGTTTCATTTTACTGGCATGCATTTAAGTTGATAATTCTGCGTTTGTGCAGCTCAAGGTATGGTTCTGCCAGCTGGTGATAAAAAATAAAATAATTCACCTTTTCTCTTGGCAGTATTTTTAAGTGATGATGTTGACTGTGAATAACACAAATATTGTTTCAAATGTATCAAGTTGCAGGAATATTGTTTCAAAATATTGTCAAGTCAAAAATATTTAGGAACACAATATAGAAGTAAAGAATATATTTGTTATGAATATAAAATCGTTTTTTAGTTATTGTATATGCTATTGTTTATTTTAATATAGTTGTACTAAATGTTGTATTAATTGGGGCATGGCCAAGATAGCGGCCAGTGCGGATGTACGGTGAATTGCTCCACAACGGGCCAGCCGCAAAATCCTGAACTCACCATGCAGCAACCCGCTGTATGCTGAGGGGTAGGCTGCTGGACACCCCTGGCTGCTGCGCAGATCGTCGACGGCGAACACTGGCTGTCTCAGAGGTTGCGGGGAATGGTTGTCAGCGAGATGGCTCGGAGCGTGTGGAGGCCCAGCTGGGCACGCTCTTTGTTTGTCACCGGAGAACAACATCCGTTCCTGCTGGTGCCCGCTGCCCATGACGGACGCTCTGCGCCTGCGGTAGAGGACTCACTGGTGACAGGACAAGGCGGCCTGCCTTTCCCCCCGGCTGGACCACGAGATGAGGGAGTGACAATTGCTTGCCCCCACAGAGGTGTTGTGGGTGGCTCGGCGGCCTCGCGGCACCCGGCTCTGCTCTCGGCAGAGATAACGCCCCGATCCCTCCTGCTTGCTGCTTCCCCCGCGCATCCCTGCGGGCCTCCTGTGACTGGCCTTGTGTGCTGGGTGGGCTCTCACTGGACCTGCTTGCTTCGCGGGGGCCGCTGTAAACAGCCCATGAGAGGGGGATCGGCCGGCCCTGATATCTGGAGCTAGGAGGGTCGCTGCCTCCTTGAAACTGTCCTCCCCCTCCGTGGGCGACACCGGGGGTGCCACACGAGGGGTCCCCAGCTGTGAGGCGACAGGCATTTGAGGATCTGTCTATTGTCTATCCAGTGAGTATTGACACGGCCTGCACATTCTGAATCTGGGAGCAGTTGCTGGGCCCTGGGGTGTGCTTGAGGGTGATGCTGGATTCCACAACGGTGGGCCCATTGCTGGTGCCACGGGTTCCGCTCCTGCCGGGTGAAGAGGGAGCACTATGATACCGTCTTCCCCCTCTAGGGTGACTTGTTCATGACCATTACCCTGAGCACCTCTCCCCACTCGCCCGTCATTGCCATCTGAGCCTCATGTGAACTGCTGTGTACACCCTCGCTTTTATCTTGCAGCCGATAGCACACAGGTGGGGCACTAGGGAGATCACCATTGCTGAGAGGAATAACTGTGCTGTAAGTGACAGCTGCCCTGACGCGCACGCTTCGTGAGTCACTTGGAGGTTTGCTCTGGCCCTGCACTGCCGTAGCAGGACACTACATCCCTGCTCCAGCACGTGCCAGTGACACAGACCTTACTGAAACACCACTCAATAACGGGTCGGCAGTGCGGATTCTTTTCTGGGCGCCACCCCCGATAGTGCAAGCACCTACACAACAACATATACTTTGACTGCAAAAATGGGCAAGACACAGCCCCATCCAACCGACCCCTCCTCTCAGGCGCCCACCGCAGAGAGTAATGTGTAACCCTGGGCGTAGCTCGCGTAGTAGCGCTACGCGTAGCTATGCGAAGTGCACTTCGCACTACGCGAGCTACGCGTAGCACTACGCGAACTGCGTAGTGCGGTAGGAAATGCTGTTCGTAATGATTGCACAGTGCCGGATGCTTGTCCGCACTGTGCAATCATTGCAAACGGCATCTTGCACAGTGCAAGCGGTCGTTTTCTGCCGCTCGAGTAGATTTGTACTCGAGCGGCAGTTTTCTCAACGCGGACTGGTAGTTTCTCATCGCGAGCGGTCGCGAGCATACGCGACCACTCGCAATGAGAAACCTGACCTCCCCGCGTTGAGAATCTCGCCGGGAGGTTTATTTTCCACGCTCGCGATTGGCAACTTGATGTTGCTGATCGCGACCGAGGAAAAAGCCTCGCCGGGATGTCATTTTGCTCGCTCTCGGTCGCCAACTTGACGTTGAGGACCGCGAGCAAGCAAAAAATGCCCGCTACGCGTTTTTGCACTGTGCTACGTGCAATTCGCGTAGGGCGTAGTTGCGCAAACTACGCAAACTACGCGAGCGTAGCGTAGTTTTCCGCCCAGGCCTAGTAATGTGCAGGCACCGGCCCTGAGCCCTGCAGGTCACGTGGATCACACGCATCGATTCGATGAGCTAATGGCAGCGGTGTTGGACATCAAGTCCACGTTGGGCCTCAGGATAGACTCGTTGCGGGCTGAAATGGGGTTCTTGAGAGAAGACCACAAAAAACTGAAAGATAGAGTTGAGGAATCGGAGTTGGCCCTGGCATCATTGTGGTCCACTGTGTCCACGGCTACGGAGCAGATTAAAGAAACCCTCCAACTAGAGGTGGAATACCTGAAGAGCCAGGTGGAAGATCAGGAGGGTAGGTCACGCAGGAACAACATATGGATAGTGGGTTTACCGGAGCGAATCGAAGCCCAAAGCATGGAGCTGTACCTGGAGTCCTCGTTCTCCACGGGAATCCTGAAGGGTAGGATCTCCAAGTTCTTCTCGGTCGAGAGGGCACACAGAGTGCCCGGGGGTCCCCCGTGCCCGGGCAACCCCCCCAGGCCTGTGGTGGAGAGGCTGTTCAATTATCGTGGCAGGGATCATATCCTCCAGGTGACCAGGGCCGGCGGACCATGGCAGGTGGAAAATGCTGTGGTACACATCTACCCGGACTATACACTATTGGTGCAGCACCGCAGATCCTCCTACATGGATGTTAAGAAATGCCTTAGGGACCATGAGATTCAATACTCATTGCAATATCCTGCCAGGTTGCGCATTCGATACAAAGACAGTAATATCTTCTGCTCTACTCCTGAAGAGGCTTGGTCCTGGATAGATCAGAATGGTCTTGCACATGCCCCACCTGCAGCTTTGGCGGCACTCTGACAGCCATGGCAACTGGCAGGCCCACGCAGACATCGTGGCAGGGGAGGAGTAGGCACCTGACGGGAACCCAGGCGGCAAGTGAACAGGCTAACAAGCAGGCAGAACTTTTTGGTAACTCCATGTCGCCGTCCAGATCTGAGTCTGACTTGGACACGGCCTTTACCACTGACTGCCTCACAGCATGCGGCTCTGATAGAGGGAGGCCCGGTGGTCACCCTACAAACTTCTGATGAGCTAGGGTGATGCCCTACACAATGATTCAAAGGACTTCTGTGGACCAGCGGCTTTGCTACACCATCACGCAGCACAGGGCACAGCACCCTGGTTATTGATCACTCCTTTGTACTTTGGTTGAAACAGACATGCACTGTGAAGGGCGACCCCGATGTAGATGTTGCGCAGTCTCGCCACGCCTCCATACACGATAAGTGGCTGATATAGCATTCTCAAGTTTTTCTTTTTTCTTCCTTTTCTCTCTGCTCCTTTACAGCGTGATTTCTTTATAACACATTGTCGAATGTATTTTCTTTCCTTTCCTTCACTGTTGTTATCTGTTCTGCTTAGTTGCATTTCAGTGCAGATGGCCAATTCCCCGTTGGCAAGCCGGCCTGGGGTGGGGTGTTGGGTATTCTTAATGTTTATTGCGATCTGTTCATCTCGATATGCCATATACATTGTGTTGGAAATGGCCCTTTTTGCAGGGTCACCCCTAAACTTTTTGCCTGCCTCCTGTATTTTTGCTGACCTGTTTCTGTTGGTTTTATGACTCTGGGCACTTTACCACTGCTGTTCAGTGCTAAAGTGCATATGCTCTCCCCTTGTAAATATGTCTATGTGAATTGGTATATCCCTGATTGGCTTATTTGGTTTACCTGTTAGTCCCTAGTAGTGTGGCCTGTGTGTGCCCAGGGCTGGTAAACCAAATGCTGCTGGTGGGCATGCAGCGCTGGTTTGCGCCACCCACAGAAGCAGCTTGTAAAGTGTGTCTCAGACCTGCCACTGCAGTGTCTGTGTGCAGTCCAGAACTGCCATCTTGGCTGTGAAGTGCACCCACTTCCCAGCCCCTGAACCTTCCCTTGGCATCTTGTAAGTCACCCCTATGGTAGGGTGCATTGTATGTGTAAGGTAGGACATGCCTTGGTATGTGTAGCATGTCCTGGTAGTGAAGTACACCCCATTTCGTTTTTCACTACTGTAAGGCTACCTGTTCCTCATAGGCTAGAATGGGCAGTTTGACTATTACATGCTATAGTCCTAACTGACCCCAGGAAAATGGTAGAAAAACGAATTTAGTATGCCTGAGCTCAGAATATTAAAATACACCTTTTAGTGAAGTTTATTTTTATATTCTGTGTTTGAAAATACCACTTTTAGAAAGTAGGTATTTTCTTGCCTAAAGCCTTCCAGTGTGCTCTGCCGTTATGTGTATTGGCTGTCTGGTTTTAGAGGGGCAGGACAGGCTGAGTCAGACCTGGGTTGAATAGAGAGATCTGCATTTAGAGTGTGGGGAGGTGTGGCTCTTTGATCTGAATAGGGCTGTGCCTGGCAGGGTGAATGCTGGCTCCACCTCCCCCTGTGTGTCTGCTAGCAGACCCCCTCTTTCTGAAAGGAAGGATGCAGCCTGGTAAACAAAGTGCTCCAGGCCTGAGCAGAACTGGTTCTGGCTAGGTTCAGGGACTGGTAGCTTCAAGGATCAAAGGCTTTTGGGGTATAAATATCTGTGCTCAAACCCCCTACTTTTGTATTGCTTTTGGATCTGGAGAGGAAACTCTGTCCGTGCCACTGGAGGAATCTGCAGGAAGGGACTGTCCTTGTGCTTGTGTGTTGTTTCTTGCACTGGCCTGCAGCAGTGACCACTGGACCTTGAAGAAGAGAGAAAAGGACTTTTGAGAGAACTTTTATTTTTGTTACAACAATTACCCAAGGGCTAGGAAAAGAGCTAGCCTCCTGCTGGAGTCTCAGGCACATCAGACTCCACCTCCTGCTTCCCCCCTGCGAGGATTGCTATCTGCTGATGAGGCTCCTGTGAGTTCCAGGGCCTCTAGTTTGCTTCAGAGAAAAGAGTGCTGGAAATCGTCGCTAACGCACGTTTGCGAGCCGCTGCAGTCGAGAGCGCTGGAAAAATCATCGCGCTGCTGCCGCTGAGGGCTTGCAACACCAAACCATCGCTAACGCCCCTTTGCGAGCCGCTGCAGCCGAGACGCGCTGGAAAAATCATCGCGCGGCTGTCGCCGAGCGCTCGCAACCCCTACAGAATCATTGCTCCAAGACATCGCATTGCGGACGCCCGTGCGTCCGCCATTTTCATCGCATCGCACCGGATTTCGTCGCTCCCACGCGGAGCCTCATTTCTTCGCATCGCAACACGATCGCACAACGCAACAGGCTCGTCGCATCGACTTCTCCCTCGCGGCAAGAAAGTCATTGCATCGGCGGCCTAGCGTGCAGAAGTTTGTCGCATCGTCTCCGCACACGCAACAGGATCGTCGCATCGCCTTCGCCCTCGCGGCAAAGGTCTCAGCGCATCGGCGGCCTAGCGTGCAGAAGTTGGTCGCATCGTCTCCGCACGCATCAGCAGATCGGCGCATCATCCTCCCTTGCGGCAAGGATTTTAACGCATCGCCGGCCTCGCGTGGGGAAAATCATCGCTACCACTTCTTTGCGACATTTTGTTGGTTTTGCTACTAAACCCAGGTACTTTGTGAGAGAAAGGGTCGCAGAGACCACTGCCTTGAATTTGAACCTTATTTTTGCAACCTTTGAACTATTTTTTGACAGTCCTTCAACAGCCATCCTATTTTTGACAGTCTTATGAGAGAAAGGGTCGCAGAGACCACTGCCTTGAATTTGAACCTTATTTTTGCAACCTCTGAACGAGAAAGGGGCGCAGAGACCCCTGCTTTGAATTTGAACCTTACTCTTGCAACCTTTGAACTATCTTTGACAGTCCTTCAACGGCTATCCTATTTTTGACAGTATTGTGGCTTTTACAGTTATTGGTCTTGTGATAAATCTGCCTTTATATAAAGATACTTATTTTTTATAACTACTTGTGTGGTGTCCCTTTGTAGTGTTCCTCACTGTGTTATTGTGTATGGTCATAAATGCTTCACACCCTGCCTCTGAGATAAGCCTACCTGCTCGTGCTACGTTACCACAGGGTTGAGCAGGGGTATTAAAGAGGGTAGCCCTCTCACTCTGACTTAGGAAGCAGGGTCCCTACTAGGACAGTGGCCAGCCATTGCCAACTAGAGACCCCCATTTCTAACACATTGTACAAGAGGAGTATAGTTACTGCAATTGTTGCTGGGGGGCAGGTATTGGGAGGGGGGCTCGGATAGTGGGTGATGGCAGTTTGGGTTCAGCCCCTGTTTTTCTCCTTTACAGGCTGATACTTGGATGGGAAACAACGATTATATCTTATTAACTTGGAACCTGAGGAGCCTAGCTGGATGCGCCAAACGACATAAGGTCTTCCAATATTTACGTAGTCACTGTATTTCCTTTGCGTTGTTACAAGAAACACACCTCACCACACTAACCATCTTGTTGCTTCACAGACGATGGAGGGGCACAGTGGTGGGCACCACATACTCGGGATGCGCCAGGGGCACCTTGATTTGGGTGGCACCAGGCGTTCCCTTACAGATAACACACACCCGAGTGGACTCCCAGGGTCGCTATACAATCTTGGAGGGCTCCTTGGACGGCTCTCCACTGGCATTGGTTTCCTTATATGATCCAAACTCAGGGCAAGCCTCGTTCCTGCAGACAATCATACCGTCCCTGCTTGGCGACCCCACAGCACCAGCATACTGGGGTGGGGACTACAATTGTGTACATGACCTCGCCTTGGACCACTCACGGACGCTGCTTCTGGGCACACAATCCATTAGCCTAGCACAACACATGAAATATTGGGCCAATAATATGCATCTACACGAAGCATGGCGCAGCAAACATCCCACTATGCGGGTTTACTCACATTACTTCACGATCCACGACCTCCACACGAGGATAGACGTGATATACTGTTCGGATAATGCCCTGCTTAGAGTATCCCGCACAGAGTCTTTGGCCCACACGATCTCTGATCACAGCCCCTTACAACTGCAGTTGGTGTGGGGCATACATAAAGCTAGAATTCCGACCTGGCGGCTTCCCATTGCTGCACTTAAAGATGCAGTGCTTCACGCTTCTCTGACGCAATCTATCGACATGTACTTTCAGACAAACACAGGCTCTGCATCGAATGCAGGAATAGAAAGGGACGCATTCAAAACTGTTCTCTGAGGACACGCCATTAAAACGGTTTACGGTTCCCGCATGACACTCGAGAAAGAACTTCACAGACATGAGGCTGAAGTTCAGCGCTGTGAACTGCTTTCCCCTACAAACCCACACATCATTCCCTCGCTTTCTAAGGCTTGACTTGCATACAAAGAGACATTGGAAGGCCTCTGTGCACTAGACAATAAACAGTATCTGACCCGGATACACACTGAAGGGGACAAAGCGGGCAAAATGCTGGCATGGCTACTAAAAGCCGACACTTCACAACCTCCATCACGGCGATATACAACTCACTTAGGCCTGACCCGACATCCCTGCTGACCCCGCAAATACTGGGATGCAGCGCTGTCTGTCAGCATCACCGACAAACAATGGACACAATGCATAAGCCACCCTAAAGTTATATCATCGAATGCCAGGCTGAAGTACACACAATTGAATTACCTCCACCATACGTACTTAACAAAACATAGGCTGGCGCTCATCTACCTTACTTCGTCTGATGTTTGCCCCAGATGCCTGACCCCGGAAGAAATGTTCCCCCACATGGTTTGGACATGCCCACGCCTCAGGCCATTCTGGGATAGGGTGGCTGGCACACTTACGGAGGCAGCGAGTACCCCGATAACACCCACATTTTCTGTTAGGAATAACGAAGCGCAGCGCATCACGCAAGAATCTCAATAAATTCTTGGACCTGTCAGTGGCATTGGCAAAGCAGAGAATTGCTATGTCCTGGAAGTCACAGGCGAGCCCCAACATTCAATCATGGCTTCAGGATCTCCACAGAGCACACGTCGCTGAGCACGAGACATATTCATCCAACACACCTGGGATCCCCCCAGGAGCCAACCCCCAACAATGGCACGAATATTTAACTGCCAGTGAAATTACGTTGCACACAATCAACTTAGTTACAACATAGCTTATATCCTCACCCTGCACTCTTATTATCACACGATGTGAAATCGCCACACACATTGCGAATCCTTACCGCCCGCGCACCCTCGTTCTGTACTGGCAGGGCAAGCGAAACACTTACACACATGCGGTTCACGGGGCTCCCCCCTTCCAGCGTCCCCCTGGTTCTGCACTTGACCACCTACACCCGACGGCATGTAACCAGACCTTAATCCCAAACATAAGGCAATCGAGTACGGTAAACCCTGAGCAGTCAGCAATTTAACTGATGGGTATAGAAAGTTTTTGCTTGTGGTATAAATTGACAATTCTGGTTTAAGACTACTGTATTGGGTTAATGTGTAACACTCCACCACAGCCGCTTCTGTAACCAGTGCTGTAAAACCAAGCATAGTATGTTGGACGAAGTTTATTTGTATAACTCGCTGAAAATCAATAAAGATCAATTTTTTTTTTTAAATGTTGTATTAATTAATTTAATATATATTAGTTATATTATAAATATTAGGTGTACTATTCTAATTGTTTACTTTCTTAGTAAAGTTTTTAAGTTTTATGGTGTGATAAAAGGGTTTTAGACTTTATTAGTAATTTATAATTTAGTAGTGGGATGTTGAGTTTGTAGAGAAAAAGAATGAGAAGTTATTCAAATTATACATTATTGAATTTTATTTTAAATTATTTGTTTTTTTAATTACATATTTATTTGGAAAGAAATTATGTAAATTATTCAATTGATCAATTATTTTATTTTATTTAAGTGCATTTTGTGATTTTAATATGTGAACTACATTTTCTATAGTTTAATTATAAATTTATAATTTAGTAATGGATTATTGGTTTTGTAGGGGAATAGGGTTGGATGTTATTTAAATTATATGTGTTTATTACTGTTTAGGTTCATTAAATATTTAATTGTTAATTAATTATATACATTATTTAATTGATTATCTGCTATGTGAATTATTTGTTATATTTGATGAATTGTTACTTCTTTGATAAGTGTGCTTAATAATAAATGCTTTAAAGTTAATTTTACATTCATTATTTGTTTCAATTTTATTTAATTCCTATTTTAATCTTTAATTATTTTTAATTACTTTTTCTTAATCAATTGTATTACAATCTTTATTTCGCCACATTTCTGCAGCATGAAAGCACAACAGATAAAAAAGAGAACATTGCAATAAAATAATAAATCTATAGATAAGACCTATCATATTGCATATTATGCAACAAGGTATTAAAATGTATATTAGCACAATACTTGAAAACTAGCAGCAGAGATATTAAAAGTGCATAAAAAAGAAGCAGAAGCTCAAGGGATAGCAAATCCAGGGAATTAGGATCATATCACATTGCATCCAGGCTAAACAATGATTAAAAGGCCCATGAAAAAACATACACAGAGTACTAAATTAAGTAGCAGCATGAAACTTAAAAATCAATTGTATTATTTTTCAATTGCATTCAATTTTATTTATTTAAAATTATTTTTTTTTCAAATATGTTTTAATATGTTTATGTTATTAATTATTTAAATGTCTTTTTAATAATGATTAGAAATTGGCTAACCCTTGTTTAGTCCAACACCATCCCAGCTTTTGCTTAAATTGGAGGGGGAACAGTAAATCTTACCTCTCCAAAGTCCACCAGTTTTCCCACTGTTGCTGAGATTGCATGGGAATAAAAACGTTATCCCCTTAAAGTCCAACACTGTCCTTAGTGGTGATTAGATTGGAATGGGAATAGCAAATCTAATCCCTCCAAAGTTCATCACTTTCCATATCGTTGATTCAGGTTGCAGTGGGAATAGTAAATCTAACCTCTTCAAATTCCAAAATGTTCCCTACTGTTATTTAGAGTGGAGTGGGAATAGTAAATCTAACTCTTCCAAAGTCCAGCACTTTACCTTCTATTGCTTACTCTGGAGAGGGAATGATAAATCTAACTCCTCCAAAGGCCAACACTTTTCCTACTTTTGCTTAAATTAGAGTTTAGAATATTAAATCTGATTCTTTTGATGTCCAATACTTTTGCAAGTGATGTTTATTTTGTACTGCTATTTTTTCATTTGTTTATATTAGTTATAAAAAGAATTGCAATTTTATAGGTACATTTAATTTGTTTTGTTATATTAATTTTATTTTATAATTAAGCGTCATGTATGTATTTGGTAATAAATGTTTGTTAATTTCAGCTTTTTAAGTTATTATTGATATTTTAATGTATTTTTTAATTGTTTAAATATATATAAGGGCAGATGTACAACCGTTTTTTGCGATTGCAAATGGGAATTCGGCCCGTTTGCGACCGCAAAATTGGTCAGCCCCATGTACAAACCATATTTTGCGAGTCACTAACCTAGTAGCGACCCGCAAAATATGGTTTGCTACTGGCTTTTTGGAAGGGGCGTGCCAAGGGCATCCCTTCCTAATAGCAAGTCTGACTGCAATGTATGATTGTTTTGCGACCCCTTCCCCTTTGTGAATGGCTGCGAAATTATTTTTTAAGAGCAGGCAGTGGTCCCAGGGACCACAGCCTGCCCTTAAAAATGAAACTGAAAAGTTTCATTTTTCTTTTTTAAATGTGTCCCGTTTTTGTTTAAGGAAAACGGGCTGCATTTAAAAAAAAACTGCTTTATTAAAAAAGCTGTCACAAACATGGTGGTCTGCTGACTCCAGCAGGCCACCATCCCTGTGAGTGCTAGCCATTCCCAATGGGGTCGCAAATTGTGACTGTCTCATGAATATTAATGAGGCATGCAATTTGCGACCGCATTGGGAATCGCAAACAGTGTCTGAGACACTGTTGTACATTCACTTTTGCGAGTCGCAAATTACGAGTCGCAATTCAACGCAATTTGCGACTCGCAAAAGTGAATGTTCATAGATCCGGCCCATAATATTTTAAGCAATATATTTATATCTATATTATATATTCAATGTATTTGTAAAATTAAGTTTCATATGTGTTATTAAATATATATTTTATTAATTTTCACTTTTAATTTAATGGCATTATTTTCATATAATGTTTTTAAAAAGTGTTTAATTATTGTTTTTTAGAGAATATATATAGTATATTTAAATATTCAATGTATATTACAAATTAAAATGTATTTGTGATTTTATTATTTTACATTTTAATATTTTAAATTAATCACCTATAATGATATACCTATGAATATTTTGATATGCTTACCTTTCAACAGTATTCTGTTCCACAATATTTCTGACTTGATATTTCGGTAGTTTACATTCAAAGTATGTAAAATTGATATTAGTGTAGACAATATTTTTGACTCCTTATTCTGGTGTCACCATATTGCTGTTCTTTTTTTTTAGTCCTCATATTTGACAAAGGCTATGAGCGAGATCTTCCTGAAGGTCTGCGAAGTCTGTGCGCCAAACACCTTACAAACCCTCACAAGCTGCTTGAATTTTAGCTTGATTCTGTTCCGAAACAGCGAATTTTTCTTTAATGTCAGATGATAGGGCGAGCAAGGTCTGGGAAATTTCTATGTCTGGTGTCTCTTGTCCTTTAGCAGTTATATTTTGACCTTCTGTACTCTGCCCCCCCCCTATCTTCCCCTCTACAGCTCCAACATTCAAAATTCCCCCGAAGGGGATATTAGACAAATCCTCACTCAGCAGGGGGGGGGGGGGGAACAATTCTCTGAGAGTATTGCAGGGTCTACTTCCTCCATGATATTGGGAGGCTCCATTATAGGAGTATTGGTCTGGCTTGGTTGAGACTCCTCAGTGTTCTTAATCTTAAAGTATGATCTTAAAGAAGGGGTAATCTTAAGTCTCTCTCCCGAGTGGTTTGTAGATGGTACTATGGACTTAGCACCCCTTTTCACAGTCTTACAGGAGCTGATTTGTGTTATACTCTGGGGTTGTGCACTACCCGGCGTAGTAATCCCTGGTGCAATATTTGTACTGCTGCCTAAACTCTGCATCGCACCGTTAGTCTGTAATTACCTTCCACCAGATTTTGTATTCCTTGGTGTGTGTCTATTTTTTTGTCTACAGTTTTAGAGGTTGCAGGTATTAGGGAGTTTGCCGTATTTTCCTCTAGATCAGCTGTTGTTTCTCCTTTTTTAAATGATTTAACTGTCTGATCCAGTCCTTTTCCACGTGCAGGAGACTTTGTTTTCCTGCTTGTATGCGATATTTGTGTTTTCCTCTTGGGGGTCATAGATGAGCTCAGTATTCTCTTTTCTCCCCCCCCCCCCAAGGCTCTGGAAAAGGGTCTGCTGCCGGAGGACAGGTGCTGGCTCTGCCCCCTACACCCTGGAAGCTGATACGGGCTGCCGCACGCCGATCGCGTCAGAGCTCGAAGGACGCGAAGAGGCAGAGAGAGCCTGTGTTTGGTTCTCCACCTCCCCCGCAGCTACGCCGCCGAGGGAACATAGACCACAAAGTCCTGCCCTTAAGCAAACCAACTGGGCGAGAAGAAAAAACGGCAAAGAGAGGCAGCAAGGATGTCGGCGAAGTGTGAAAGGCAAATGATTCCGTTCAGGTAGGCGGCATTTCAGGCGGAGGCTTCAGAGCTCGCGGCCGGCGCGTTCAGCAGACCACCATGTTCCCCCCACAAAATGCTTCTTGCGTCCAAAATGGCCACCACATTGCTGTTCTGGATATTTCCTCATAGAACCGATGTTGACATGATAGAAAAATCTGAGCTATGATATTGTTTCTTTTTAATATAAAGAGTGACATGATGTAAACATACCTATGATCTCACAATCACCATCCTGAACAACTGTGCCTGTCTATGTTGCTTGCTAAGGCCAGTGACTAGGATTACCGTAGCAACCGGTACAAACCCTCCTGTGCAGCCTCTTCCTTAAGGCAGAGGAGGCCTCTTGGATTGCTAGGTTTGCATGTCCCTGCACAGATGCCATTCTGCAACGAGATGACTGAGAGGGCTGTAGAAGCCCCTGCCTAAAAAACATAACACTGAATTGTTACTGTTTTAGTTTATCTGGAAATTTACCAAACCCTCTGTTGAAAGGTGGATTATTATCAGGGGTTAGTATGCACCTACCACTAGCAATAAGGCCACCAAGGCAATATAAGGTCCAGTCAAGGTCTCAATACATTAGCCCCTTTCTCACCCCTTGGTTGCGAGCAGACAGGCTTAACTAAGGAGACAGGTATGCAAAGCATTTGAAAACACCAATACATTAAATAAGTAATACACAACACACAATAAAAATCCAACACCAATTTACAGAAATAGGAAATATGTTTATCTTAAAATGACACCAAAATGACAAAAATCCAATACAGGGATATGGAAATTTTTAAAGATTAAACACTTTCTAGTGCTTAAAAACATATAGCACCAACTTGGGGCATCTAGTTGCGCTTGACTGGGACAAAGTCAAAGTTTGAGGCTGACCACGATGAAGCCCTGGTCAGATATGCTAATTTGGGAGGCGCCTGTCAAAATTTTACCTTCGGACTTAAAAACTTTTCTGGAGGATTTTCTCTTGACGTCGTGTGGTCCCTTCGAGCAGGCCGATTTCGATGCAACTTTGTCAACTTGCTTCTCCATGAAGTCCCGGTCAAATCCTGGAAGTCTGGAGCTCTGGAGCTTTCAGCTGGACGAACCTGAAATACAGGCTGGGTCACAGTTGAAGGTAGCCGGTTTGACTCTTGACTTCGAGTCAGTCACCTTATGGAGCTTTTTCCAAAAGTTGCCCAAACTTCTCCACACTTCTGAAACTTCTTCCTGAAGTTCCCAATGAGGGTTCAAAGTGCCCAAAAACACAAATCCAGGGGTCTAGAAGCTCTGAGATGGTCCTTGGAAGTTTGGAACTACAACTCCCACAATTCTCCTGGCCAAATCCTTAAAGTCCTTTGGATGCACTCCAGGCTGGGGACTTCTTGAGGGAGATGATGCAGGGAAGCTCTGTTAACCTGTTGCTTTCAGGGAGTCCACTCCTTAATCCTTTTTGAAGCAAGGCAAAGACCTCAGGGCTGTAGTTTCAAGTGTGCAACAGGAGCAGTCCTTCAGATTGCAATCCTTTAGGATACAGACCAGGGTTCCAGCAGGTCAGTCCTTCTTCTCCTTGTAATTTCTGGCAGCAGATTTGAGTTGCTATGCAGCTCTCACATATGTATTCAATGATCTGGGGTGACTAGCAGGGCCCCCCCTGTCCAATGAGGTGCAGGGTGCCACGCAAAAGCATGAAAGATTCCTCCAAAGTGTGGCATATTCTTGTCACACAAAGCACTGCTTTGTGTGACAAGAACAAAGCAGTGCTTTGATGAAGAATTTCTCTGCCAGGAGTGGAAGAACTGGCTAAACCAACCTACTGGTGTGACTCATTTCCATTAACACTCCCCCTCCAGACCTTCTGCAAATTCCATTCCTAGCTGACATTCATCACTGCCCTGCTCTCTTTGAAGCACAGTTTGATTTACCCAGCCCCCGTCCTGGCCTGTTCTCTGCAGCTGCAGAGCTCCCCCATCAGATAACCTCTGCTCTATGCAGGCCACTTATCACCTCATCAAGGCAGCTTGGCTAAGCCTGGTAAGGCTGACCAATCAGGTGAGGCTGCTAGAAGACTGGATTTTGGCTCACTGAAGAGAAAGTCCTATACCTTCTCTTCTGTATTAGTTATGATTAATTCAACAGTGGCAAGTTGTTGGGTTTATGATTACCAATCTTTTAAGTCCTTGAGTAAGATTTTAGCTCCTTTGTAGCAATATTTATCCTTAAATAAAATATTCCAATGTTAGCCTATGGAGCTAAGCATCTACAATGGGGAAAACGAAATTGGCAGTTTTTCCCTCATTGGAGCATATAAAACATATGTTATTATGTCCCTGCTTATAGTTGCATGGCACCCTACCCTCAGGCACCTAGGGGAGACCTTAGGGGTGACATATGTAAGAATACGGTAGATTACTACTTTCGAAGTACCTTTAATTCCAAAGTCAAATTTGCATATAATTTACTTTTAAAGACAGTCTGCAAAGCAGGGTTGCCTTTAAAAATGACAGCAGGCAACACAACAGCGCATACTCCAGTGCAGGATATCTACTGGGCCTCTAACCATCCCTGCCCTATTATATACTAGGGACTTATAGGTAGTTTGAATCCCCCTTGCCTTATTATATACTAGGGACTTACAGAGGTCTGTTATTGCCAATTGTAATTATACCTAATTACCATATACCTTTTTCATCAGAGCACTGGCCCTGGGCCTGGTTAGCAAAGCCCGGGGCACAGTCAGATTCGGTTACCACCAATATCCGTAAAAAAAAAAATTTGGCTGAACGGGAACAAAGGATGACTTTCTCACACCCTGGCCTAAAATAATTTATGGGGCAGTGCCCTTAGCGTTCCCATGTCAATTCCATCTTTCTCAGTCCCTATTATAAATACTACGTTTACTAAATGTCAAAAAATGTAAACATGACTCAATTGAATGCTCACTTTGATTTTGAGGCTCTGGTAAAATGGCCCTTTTGATGCACACCAGGGGCTGCTGAATAGGAGTTTATGAGCTGCTGTCTTCTTTCTCTTTCTCCCCTTTGCACAGCTCTTTAGATCGCTGACACTAGACAATATCTTTCTCTCACACTCAGTTCCCTCCCTAGGTATAACTCCCCTATTCACCTCTCTCTGACCATCGGCCTGATTTAGAGTTTGGCAGATGGGATGTTTCATCACAAATGTGATGTTTGTGACAGAGTATTCCATCCACCAAACTCTATCAGACACAGTGTTCTTTCAATCTGGCCCACCTTTCTTGTTTTTCCTACAATAACTTCTTCCTTCCTGTCCGTTCCCCATCTTCTACCTTTCCAGTTTCATATCTCTTTAATTTTTCTTTGTAGTAGTTAGCCAATCCCTCATCCCTTTATCCTTTGATTTTTATCCCAATTTATGTCAGCTTATATTTTAATGTAGGGATTTAAGTGAGGTGGGTTCTGTCAGGTCTCAAACCCAGAACTAATTTATTAAAAAAAAACAGACTCAAATTTAGGGCCCTACAGGGTCCAGTTTTAATGTCCTTAGCCTTACATGTAAAAAGTTTGGCCCATTTCTCAACAATGACTGTAAAGATACCTTAAGGTAATACATGTCAGAGATGCAGTCCCTGATTACATTTCACAAGTGTTACTTCTTCTTGCATTTCCTAAGACTATTTGCTTTTTTTACAGATGTTGTTTTCCTATATTTATTTTCAGGCAGCATATGACTTTTGAATAGTGCATTTGGTTAAATGAGTTGCCTTCTGGTGTCTGGGTGAGTTCAGTTGGCGGAAGGGACATTTTAAGGATTTTGTTGGCCCAGGGCCAATTGTATTTTGGGGGTTACTGTCTGGAACATTTTTGAGTTTATGATCCAGTTTCTGCTCTTTCATGCCTTCTTTGGCCAGGTCACTGACAGCGCACAGGCACACTCGTCCAAATTCTAAAGTTGTTACATCTAATATTCATGGATAGTGATCTGTGTTTTCAATATTGTAACACAGCAGCAGCTCACTAATATTACTATAAATATTATCTGTGACACCCTCCCATTTTTCATATATGAGGTCTTGTTTTAAACTAAAAGAAACTTCATTTCTGGATGTTGCATGAAACATAAAAACAACATCTCTCTGCAAAATGTCTGTATTAGACTTTCACACATCACTCACTTAAAAATAAATTAAAAAGCAACAGTATATAACATAATCTGATGAAAAATGATCAAAGGTCATCAGGGCAAGCCTCTGCAGAACAGAGCTGGCTCTATCAGGGCCCCCCTGAAAGGCTGGGGCCCTGGGCCAGAGCCCACTGTGCCCATGCCTTAAAACGTCTCTGGTTTGAGGGTGGGTGTTTATGATGGGTCACGAGTGAGCGTTCTGGGTTGGGGACTGAAAGCAGATTGAGTTTTTCACAATGCCTGTTAGTGGGTCCTAAAGGGATTCAGACAACATGCATATCCAGCCCTTAGCATCTCTGCAGAACACACAGAGCGATGGTCACTCTTGCCATTTGTAATTGTGTTTCTCTGAGAAAGAATATGAAAGAATTATACAGCTGTCCAAATATCAACAGTGCCAAAATAAAAGAAATGTCTTATAGGCGAGTTGGTAGGGTGTGTCTGGAGGGATGGTGAAGTGGAAGAGATAAAAGGAAGTACGTTCACACATCTGAGAGGTACAAGTGGAGGATATTCAGAAAGATGTGGAGAGAAAAGGGGTGTTCGGGTCCTCCCGAGTGAGAGACTGCAGAGTAAAGATGACTAGTCTTAACACAGACCTTAGTAACCTTATTTCTCAGTCTCATATTTTCAGAATTAAAAAGTGTACATTTGTAATTATTGCCAACAAAATCATTGTTGTCAATGATTTTATTCTGCCGAAAAGCATTGGTAAACCTTATAGGCCTGTCTTGTATGATGCACATGTCCATTTCTGCGTAATATTCTGTATGTAATAACAGAAAACTTACAGAGGCACCCTTATGCTAGAGGCCAGGTGACACGCTATGTATAGGGGAGGATTTTAATTACATGTTTTAAGACATGCTCTTAATTACGTAGACCGAGCCTCCTGGAAAGAACTCCTAGTTACACTTATTTGGTCCTCTCCCTTTTAGAGACCCCGGCCTCCCAACGTTTTTCATCCTAATTAAATTACTGTATTCAAGTATTTTGTACTCTTTCTGAGGTGGGTATTTTAACACGCCTATCTCTGCTGTCGATTGTTTACTTTTTTCTATTTTACTCGCCTACCTCATCTCTGTACCTTCACTATCAATTTCTCTTATTTCATCTAGTCCATAAAACTAGTCATGCCTACCTTTCTACTCTATCCTCACTTCCTCTTCCCTTCCTGTACATCCCCCCTCTCTCTGCCTGTGGACATCCCAGCCAAAAGCTACCAATGTATTCCCTTTACCGTCCCACCCAGCTCGGCTATTCATCTGTTGAAATTGGCTGTTACCTCCATTGACCAGACTTCCACTGCCTGGAAGTTACAGGTATGATTCTGGCTGTGATCAGTGTCTCAGCACAACGCTGAACAGGGGCTGAGGCAAGCGCATTCCAAGCCCGGCAGAACATGAAAGCGACAGGCATGTGCGTGCAGTTGAAACTGTGAGCATGCCAGTAATGAGGTGCCACGCCGACTGTTCGGGCAGCTGACAGAAGAGTCGATCTGCATGTGAAATCGTGTAAAGTATGAAATTGACAGTCGTGCGCATGCAGTTAAGCATGTAAGCCTCGTTGCATCCAGATGCTTTTTCTTCACTGTGCAGCATGGATGAGAAGTGCTCGCCGCCTGTTGACTTTTGCAGCCGGTTGTTTTCTGCCGGGGGATTAGTGTGACTGCCCGATGCTGCGAGACGTTCTGACCCGCGCGGGAAGCCGCCCGGGTCCTCTCGGTGCCCTGAGCTCCAGTGGTCGCCTCTACCTCCGCCGCCCCCTGCATCCCGCTCCTATCGACACCCCCCGCTCCAGCAGCTTCAAGTGACGCAGGCGCCGTGTCCGCCCGCCTGCAGCCCGGGCACCGGCGCAGCCTGCGAGCGGAGCTGTGCATGGCAGCGCGCAGCGGGCAGCGGGCAGAGCCCGGCACCATGCAGGCCAGGGGCAGCGCCAGCCGGGCGCAGAGCAGCGGGGCAGAGCGCCACCCGCGTCCGAGGCTTCGCTGCTGACCTGGATCCCGAGGATGTCAGCCACGTCCAAGGGGACCCCTTCTTCGCCAGCCGAGGAGCAAGCCTCCAAGACCAAGGTGAAGGAGCAGATCAAAACCATAGTGGACGACCTGGAGCTGGTGCTGGGCGACTTGAAGGACGTGGCCAAGGAGCTGAAGGAGGTAAGGTCTGGTCCGCGCTGACAGTCCCGAGTGCCTGAACTCCCACACAACTACCGACGGGAGAGGATGTGGTCCGTCTCTAGACTGCCGACTTTGGTGCTGGAAACCAGGGTTCGAGCCTCGGGGTCGCGTCCACATCCTGTGGTTCTGGGCAAATCACTTAATCTCCCCGTACCTGAATGTGTAATGTAAATACGGTGCGCATGTAAAGCGCTCCAATACCTTCGGGTCGAGTTCGCGCTATATAAATATGCAAAAAAAAATTAAAAAACTACGGGGTTTGTGCTCAGCACCTAGTCCGCTTTGGGATTCAACCGCTCCTGGTGGGGAATTCATGCAAAAGCGCGAGGGAGCGGAGAGACCATGCCTGCGATGGATGGGTTTGCCCTCAGAGTCACGGGCTGGCATGTGATCAGTTGTTGGAACACTTTTTATCTGTGCGATTGCTGTTTGTTTTGCTTCTAAATCTGTCCGATGTGGTACATGCAGCAGGGCGCGGGCCACATGGATGGATACTATGCATTTGAGAAAACTATACCTCCAAACGTGCTACGAGTAGTTGGCACTTTTATTAACTTCTGCGTCAGCCGCACACCCACTCCTTCCACCCACTCTAATTGTCGTTATGCTACGGTTGTTTTCCTCACAGAAGCGTGTGGTACCCAGGTTATCCCTTAGCCAGGAGAGTGGCTTGGTTGGCATAGCCTAGTGTGAGCTAGCTGAAACTGCGCTCTGAGCTCAGACTTGGCACACGCTCTCCAAGTCTAGCCTGGCCCCGCCACACCAGTTGTCTCTGGGGTGCGCGCCTGCCTTTCGGTGTGGGGGTGTGAGGGAGGGCGGTTTTGCGATGGGTGGGAGTGATAGTCATCCAGTCACGTTGCAGACGCTGGCTTGCTGTCAGTCCAGATTCACTTGCGTCACGGTGCTTAGCGCCTCTGAATGTTGCTGCGTGTTTATGACAGCCGGAGCCCGCTCTGGGAGCTGGGGCGGGCAGCAGGTCACAGGGCGCCTGCCGCTGGGGCAGTTCCTGCGCAGGGGGTGGGCTTTATTCTGCAGTGGGCACGGTAAACCACTTCACACAGCCGATCATCATCACTGTTATATTCTTAATTACAGCATGTAACCCTTTCCCCGTTATTTAGAGCGCAGACGGAGGGATAATGACACCGTGAAACTGCCTTAAAGAGTATCCCGGATAGGCTGTCATTGGAATCACGAGCTACAGATTAAAAGTCAGCCTTTCGCAGCATCCACTGCACTCAGAGCCTCTGTGTTCACTGCACGACAGAGGAACAGCTTTCTTTGGTCTAAGGCGCAAAGGCGCCGCCAAAGCGCTTTGCGAGATGCAGTTTTCTCACAAGGCGCGGGGTCTGATTGAATTTGCGGGCACCTTGGCCCGTCGGCAGCGAAGTTCCCGAATTACTGTCAGACATGGAAACGGATCCTAAGGATGGCTGTTTTATGGAGGAGAGACTGGGCAGAATCAGCTAACCCTTCTCCCCGTGTTTTCCTAGCAGACACTTCCCTCTCTACCCGCCTCCCTCCTTATTTCCAACTGGAGGAGCCTTGCTGTTGTTGTGTTGCCACTGGCGAGCGGCCAGCGTATTCTATGTGGAATTCAGGAGGTTTGCAAAGAATGTGACAAGCTTGCCTGGCACAACATCCACAAACTATCAATGAATGCAACTGGCTGTCCCGTGCCAGTGTCCCACACGTCATAATATTGGCAAACACCTCTGTAGACAGATGGCTGGACTTAGGGAGTCGCTAGCAAAAACTCCTAGGTTGCTTCGTGAAATACATTCTGTAGGTTTTCGACAGTACAACTTGTTACGGTTTTTAACACGACTGAATCGTTTTAATTCTTTCATTAACCCCGTCATTTCCGTTCTAGTATGGTCAAGTCCATGAAAATGGGTGACGGGAAATTTCTAGAAAACATATTTATAAGTAACAAAATATACGAATTGCTCAAATGTAATGTTGCATAATTGTCTGTCTTTCTGCCTCATCCATCCATCCATCCACCCACCCACCCAAACCTATCTATCTATGTATCTGTCTGTCTGTCTGTCTGTCTGTCTGTCTATCTATCTATCTATCTATCTATCTATCTATCTATCTATCTATCTATCTATCTATCTATCTATCTATCTATCCGATAGTAAACACATAAACAACTCTGTAAAAAAACTCTGTTTCCAGTGTGCAGTCTGAAGCGTGCTAGTCAAGCATGGCTTTGCAGGTGCCCCACGCTAAGGTGCAGGCGGCTCGTCCCCATTCAAAGATGAGTCCGGGATGTCCCCTTTCTTCTGAAACAATGTGGCTCAGCGCGTGCAGAGTCAATGCTGGGATCTGTGCGATTAGCAGCACCAGCCGGCGTGGGCGGAAATCAAGTGCCACTGTGCCATGGCCTTATATAAGCAAATTCAGTCTGTTCTTATTGGTTGCATGTAACGCGTGACTGTCACTGACCGCGTCGAATTCCGTGGAAATGTCATTCTTGTGGGTAACAGGAGACGTGTATTATACGTGGACAGCTCATCAGGTTGGAATCCAGTTTGGGTGGCGGTGACTGTCCTCTTATACTGTGGTCTGCCCCTCCCCCCCCCCACACCCACACACACATAACGCGTGGCACTACCTGCTACTGCATTGTTTTTATGCGCCTCATTAGCTGTCGACATCAAATTAAAGGTCAGTCATAAAAAGTTCAATTGGCGTTTGTGACGAACATTGAAAGCGGCAGCCCGGAACCGCGGACATGGACTAACGTCAACAGTTGTTTTTGAAATAACGACTCACTTTTAGTTTTGCGAGAGTCAAGATGAGAGCCGCGGATTACCTATCTTCCCGCAAAAAGAAACGCGAAGCCGAATAATAAAATCCGCGCACAAATGACTCTTAGATAAAAGCGTTTGTCACATTTCAAAGAGTGAAAACAGCGACCTTCCTCCCTCTGATGTGTGTGGGGCTCTGCAAGGCATACTGGCTCGGGCATGGCCGCCACCGAGGGGCCTCCTTACTGCTTCTTGGCGCTCAGTGACGCCTCAGTAGTGCTGCGTGAGGAGGCCACTTGCAGCTCGCTGTGAGGGTCTGTGAGGTGTCTCATGAAGCGTTGACTGCAGGCTGCAGCTGGGGTTGCAACGGCGTCTCATGCAATGTTTAATTTGTGATAATAATAATAATAATCCTACGCGCAGGGTCTCAGCGTTATCCCTGGGAACCGGTCCCAGGTGCTATCAAACCTCCAGGCCGACGAGTCTTCCATCTCATACTTCCTTTTCCCCACCGTTGTACAGTTCTTGCCTCTGTCTCCCTCTTGCAGGTTATTTTCCATCCATGCCGCCTTCTTTCGCTTTTCTGTTTTTCATTCTTTCTCCTCTTTATGCCTCTTTCTCACTTGCTCTGCACCAAAGACATGATGAAAAATAAGTCTCGGTTCCCGAATATGAGTGCCGGTGCCCACCATCTGCAAGCACCGGCATAAATTAAGCACTGTTGATGGGTTGTGTTCTCCAGTTATGTATGAATATTCTGTGCCCCCCTCCCCCCCCACCCCGTCGTGTTATCAAAGCTGTGCTGTGAGGCTCTCTAGATGGGCGGGAGCCATGCATGATGTAATGCCAAGGTGTTGCTGCACAAGCTTCTAGAAACTCTATCCACCATTACTACGCTTTACTCTGAATTTATCTTAGGGTGGCGATCTTTTACCTACTTAATAGAAGGTGTAAGTATAATTGATTCAAGCAGATTTTCAGATCTTTGTCATAACCACACTATCAAGTGTCCTCTTTACAGGACTCAGTTACATTTGTTCACACTTACTTTTGCGTATTGAGAGCTGGTTCATTGGACTCCATTTTGCTCCAGTAAATTTGCTTCGTTCCTCGTGGCCTTTTTCATGATAGGCGACCATGACTCCCTGTCCCAGTTGGTCACAAAACCAACTCACCAGTGACCACTGGAGCCTAATGTTGTGCAGTCGTGTCCGCGCAGCAGAAGATCAGCAGGCACAACAAAGGCAATCGAGCCTGTGCCTGTTCATGACAACACTAAACATCATCACCATCATCATCATCACCATTATCATCACAATCATCATCATCATCATCACCATCACCATTATCATCATCACCATCATCACATTGATAACGTGCTAAAGAAGCTTGAGGGTCATGGGTCGGTCCTCATCACCACCACCACCATCTTCATCAGCACCACCATCATCATCATCACATTTATCAAATTCTAAACAAACTTGAGGGTCCGGGCTCTGTGAGAGCCAGGACTGCCTTTAAGTGTGCAAATGGAACAACGTTCTACCACCCTGTGGGTAGGCTTTCTGAGACCCTGTCATCTTCAAAGGCGGTGCTTGTTATATCCTTGCTTAGCCGCCGCCTGAAGGATTAACAGTTAATATTTAGTTATATCCGTTACTTCTGTGACTCTTTCTTTCTTGTGTTTGTTATAGAGTTAAGCACTTGATAGACAAATTATCCTGGAGCTGAAATAACTAACTTGGAATATGTGGCAGTTTTTATTACTTTTGGGTTGTCTCTTAGCATTATGCAGTTGGATGTGATGATATATATACATGTGAACAAGGCTCGATAGAGCCGAAACGCGTAATGGCTGTCTGAAAATAAACAAAATATTTTGCACTGATACCGTGGTCCGTGCCCGTCTTTGTGGAAGTGATCTGCGAGTGTGACGGAATCCAAGATATATATATATATATATATATATATATATATATATATATATATTTAAATAACCACAACCAAAACGGAGGCTTTACTGATTGTTTTTTTCAATATAAGTTCTAATCTTCTTTGCCCAATAGCACGAAACTTAAACAAAAACGGATCAACATGAGTCAAAACATTCACAGTTCCCATGTCAGTTAAGGATCATCTCCACTCATACAAAAAAATAATGCATCTTGACAAGTTTTTGCTTAAAAAAAAATGTAAAACAGGCTTTACCCAGCGCCTGCATTTCACTGGCAGGGCACAGCAACCAGCAATCAGGTGCAAGTTGCATTTGTGTACAAAGCCACGCAATATGCATGGTGGGGACAATATTCCAGGGGCAGACTATGTGCCAGAGGAAGAAGATGGAAAACTACTAACATCTTTTGTCTAACATGAGAGGCAACGTGCTCTCTAAGGTATTTTCTGTAGAACTGTCAAATGATACGCCGCTACATACTCCAAGTGCTTCCCTTGCAGTACAACCATCACATCATCCTCAAAAGACATTGTATGAACTCCTGAATGTAGGGCCTTTTTGTAAGTGTTTGTACAAACGGGGAAGGTGCACCAAAGTAAAGTCAATTCTCTCCAAATGTATCCAAAATAGTTTCTTTAATGTTGTTAATCGTAAAAGTTGAACATCAGCCAACGCATTTCGTTCCACAGATGGAACTTCATCAGGGCTGAAAACATATATATTAAAACAGCGTAAACTACAACGTCCACATTGACACTACATATTAGAGACACAAAAAACATACATATAACATGAAAAAACAACTCAAGATTAAAAACTCTACCAACATATATCAGTATCACATAAAACATAAATATACATTTAGAAAACTGTCACAAACATACACTTAACAATTTAATATATATACTCACAAAGAAAGGGAAGAAACGGGGCAATAAAGGGAAAAAGGATAGTACATTGATTTAGAGAATAACAAAGTAAAGTAAAAAGTAATTAAAATCCAAGTGTAGATAGTCAATCAAGTAAGTATTGTAAAGCACAGCGATTGGAAAAGTGATAAAATTGGCGAGGTAGAAATCGTAAGTAATTAAGAGCCAAAAGTGTAGGGAGCCATCCTAGTGAATCTTATGCAACAATAGGATAGCCATCCAAACCCCAAGTGGATCTAAACACAAACAGCCATAAATCTCACCTCAAAGTCAATAACTGGTTAGTCGTGACCTTTGTTCAAATAGACAGAATATCTACATATATGTCGAATAAGTCCCAAAATCTGGCAAGAAAGTAAAGTCGTGTTTAGCCATAATTGTAAATCGACATTGATAGCGTTTTATAAAACAGCCTGAGTCTACCACGCCTCACGATCTAGGCAGACTAAAAGGCAGTCTTACCTGCAAGGTCGATTTACAATTATGGCTAAACACGACTTTACTTTCTTGCCAGATTTTGGGACTTATTCGACATATATGTAGATATTCTGTCTATTTGAACAAAGGTCACGACTAACCAGTTATTGACTTTGAGGTGAGATTTATGGCCGTTTGTGTTTAGATCCACTTGGGGTTTGGATGGCTATCTATTGTTGCATAAGATTCACTAGGATGGCTCCTACACTTTTGGCTCTTGATTACTTACGATTTCTACCTCGCCTATTTTATCACTTTTCCAATCGCTGTGCTTTACAATACTTACTTGATTGACTATCTACACTTGGATTTTAATTACTTTTACTTTTACTTTGTTATTCTCTAAATCAATGTACTATCCTTTTTCCCTTTATTGCCCGTTTCTTCCCTTTCTTTGTGAGTATATATATTAAATTGTTAAGTGTATGTTTGTGACAGTTTTCTAAATAGTATATTTATGTTTTATGTGATACTGATATATGTTGGTAGAGTTTTTAATCTTGAGTTGTTTTTTCATGTTATATGTATGTTTTTTGTGTCTCTAATATGTAGTGTCAATGTGGACGTTGTAGTTTGCGTTGTTTTAATATATATGTTTTCAGCCCTGATGAAGTTCCATCTGTGGAGCGAAGCGCGTTGGCTGATGTTCAACTTTACGATTAACAACATTAAAGAAACTATTTTGGATACATTTGGAGAGAATTGACTTTACTTTGGTGCACCTTCCCCGTTTGTACAAAGATTACGTATCTGGTTTCCAGTGGAGCTGAATTGCGGCAAGCTTTGGAAGTGGTTGCACAGAACTTTTAATATTTATATACACTTGGGATTAGATGTGCTGAACCTTTGGTCAGCCGCAGTTTGTTTATGTGTTATCCTTTTTGTAAGTGTGGTTAAGAGAAGTAGTCACGCTTTATGTCATAGAAATCTTGGGCCCATTGTACAAAACTACTTTGTGTCCACATGTGGCTTTTAACATCCATGTCCTGGGTGTATTTTCTAGACCATGTACTAGGGTTAAATATGTCAGTCATGGGTAAGCCAATTAACCATGTTTAAAGGAAAGGAACAGTCACTTTACTTCTGTTTATAGGGGCGACAGTGCACAGAGTTCTATTTCCAGCGAAAATAGAGCCCAGTAAAATGTGGAATTTCTGGGGTGACCATGCAGAAAATGCAGATTTCTTTTAAGGTTGAACTCCAGTCTTTCTGTGGCTGGACCATAGAAGTTGGTAATGCTATTAAAGGTCTGCACAACAACCACTGTGCAACATTCAAATATTTAATGTACTTTATAGGGTGGGCTATCAACCTATAATCAAAGGAGGGTAATAATGTAAAAGTTAGGTTTTGAAACTTGTAGAATTAGAGTGGCCATAGGACTTCTCAGCTTGACCTGTAACTTTTTTAAAGCAAACATCAAGGATATTGCTTTGCTTTTCAGACACAAATGTCCCCTGAGCCCTTCACAATCCTCAAATTGATACCCAACCAAAAGAGTTACAAATATTTGTGCTCTCAGCCAGAAGATTGTTCACAAACTAGGTGCCGATTTACTTTTTTTGCTGCTCGAACACTAGCTCCTTCATTTTGAGATGTTCACTGCCAATTTATCAATTTGATTTCAATGTTCCAAAGCTCTCATTGCTCCCTGTAATCCAACTCTGCCATTCCCCAATAACAAGGTTTAATCTCCAAACTGAAGTAAGAATAGATAGGATGATCCAAGTCTAAGAGGAAAAAGCTGTTCCTTACTTATCTGTTTTCCCCAAAGTAGACAACAAAGAGGTCGTCAGTACACTCCCATGCTTCACACTTTGGTACATTGAGATCTTTTGAATATATCATTATTGCGACCAATCTTCACCAGTACCTAAGTACCCATGTATAGATTTATGGACACAATAATCCAGGCGAGATGTCTCATACTTGATGCTTCCTCCGAAGTAAACGTCTGTTGGTGCCAATAAAAGCAACCATATTATCAATACCGTAAGCATACAATGGAGCCTGGGTGCTGTTAGCAGAGCTAAACTTGCAAGGGAGAGGATTTTGTCGTGTGTATCCCTCTGGGGTGGAAGCCATTCTGGTAGTAAGAAGAAAGTTTACCCCCTTAAACCATTTTTAAAGTTCTTTGAGGAGTATCTGAGTGCACACTTTTGTTTTATCATCAAAAAGGGTGATCATCTGGTAATTGTAGGTAAACTTGCACCACCCTTCTTGAAAAAAGGATTCAACACTAACCATCATCTCGCTCCTGGGACTGTGACAAAAGCAAAACATGCTTTATAGAGAGGAAGGCACCACTGAGACCAACATTGGGGATCTGATTTAATTAGTGCTGCTGAGGGAGGTAAGATCGGGGGGGGCCTAGAAGTACAAAGCTTCTTTATCATACCTTGGATTAACCAAAGCGAGGTTCCCATGGTTGTATCCATAGGCTCTCGTAAGTTAATACGGGTGGCCAATGGATTAACATAGAGAAAAGGAATAGTGTGACCCACAACATCTGAGAAAAGTGTATACCCTCAACCCTAACTCCTGAATTACCATTAATAAATGCCTAGAACTTCTATTCATTACCTCTCTTGCTAATTTCACGAATGGTTACCTATTGTGAAGCCACATAAGACCGCTTCGATTCACGTTACTTCTTCTTGTAGTTTTTCTTCACCATACATATTACATCCAATTCGATGGAAACAGAGGAGTCTTGGACAGAGCCTTCCGTGCTTTATTTATGACTACCTTTGTTTTCTTTAGGACATGCGTGTATCGTGGTCTACAATTTGCATGTTGAGTTCTTTTGAGCTTGATGGCCCATTGGCCAGCATTAGGTAAAGCATAGCATGGATTACAGACTTCTCCAAAGTTATAACTGACTTTAGAGGGTTTGATTAAAAAGAACAGTTGCATCATTTATGTTTGCTTGAGTAAAGTCAGTATCAACATTCTAAGCCGATGGCTTCTCACAGTTTAAATAAATGCAAGAACTTCTCAATAACAGATTGAAAACCCACATTTGAGAGTAGATATCACTGTCTAATTGTGAATGACTTCAAAGAAGAAACTACAATTAGCCAGTCTATTGGTAAAGCTGATGGGAACGTCAGATGAAGACCATACATTCAGGGCACAAAGATTTAATTCAGAGAGCATTATTATTGAATCATCACCAGGTATATCCCTCTATTGACAAGGGGGTATTCTGATAGGGAAATACTGTCACCCTCCCAAGAGCAAATGAATAAAACTCACCAGACATAGCAGGCTGCTCAGAAACAGAGCGAAATGTATTTATTGGTACCAAATGCATGCATCATTGTTGATCAACAAGGAAGAAGTCAGGTCTCCTGCCTTAGGGGCTCTCAGACTGCTTATTCCCAGAGTGACTTGTTTCTGGGTGTTATATACATTTTGGTAATGCCATGTCCGCGGAACTAGAATAAGGCACCAAGCCAAATATGGCTAACAGGGATGTGCAAGATCTGCACCATGCCAATTATAAACAGCTAGATATGGGCAGACCAGAAAAGGCTGGCTCGGCCCTGTGTAAGCAAATTGCACAACCAGATAAGGAAACTATCATGAAGTCAGGTCAAGCAAGGTGACCTCTAAGGTGGTTTAGAATAGCTGTTGAAGCTTGTCCAGTCAAGGTCAGATAGGAAGCCCTTTGGAGCTCCAGGCCTCATGTTAGTGTGATATATCTAAGCATGATATCTATAAAGTGCATACACATGAATTTATATGGGCATATATATATATATTTCTCAACAATCCTCCCTTTAGGATAGTCCTATCCTTCATTAGTGTAAAACCAAAATATATGTATATATATATATAGGAAACATAGTTAAATATCTTTGGATGGCATTACACAGTGTTTGCATAAAATGCATATATTGTCACATTGATACATCCTGATGAGATAATTATTTTTTAACCTGAAAACAATGATATGCTAGTATTCAATTCATACTACCTCCTGTGTGCATTATTATATCAGCAGGCTGTTGTGATACCAGCAGCATACTTATAATTAAGTGTCCAACAAATATTGTTTGCTCTATGCAATGCATAGTGCTACAGTGTCACTTAGTCACTCCGTTCCCGGGCACTTTCTGCAAGTGTCAGTAATTTAAAGTCACGTAGTGAGCGGTCATTTGCTTCTCCTCCTGGTCCGCAGTCGTCTTGTTCAGGGGCGGTTTCACGGACCTGCCCTGCGTTGTCCTCTTCAGTCTATTTTTCTGCAGGTGCAGACTATCACCTTTCTTCGAGACTGCATCGTGTACTGCACTCAACAGCATCAGTTGATGTCACATCCCTCTGACACTTTATGATGGGCCCTCATGGATCGTATAAATGGTCTGATCTGTCCTCTCCTTGACTGTTGTGTTGCGCAGGTCCTCTGGTGACAGATGGTCATCAATTTCTGGTACCATCCTCTCAGGAGTTGGGGTGCTGCCCTGCATCTTGTCCCCTTAATCCATTCATGGCGTTGGTTCACCGTCTGTGGTCCAGTCCACCTAGAACTAAGAGAAACAGCTTTTATTTTTATCATCATGGCCATGTCTTCATAGTTGCTTTAGAAGTCTTTGCCCCTATTGCAGGCAGTACTAAAGTCAGAGCATCAGGCCATTTCAGGCCTGTTCCATCAGTTGCCTTTACTAATAATCTATTTTTATTTTATTTTTATTTTGGAGCTCATTTACTCCTCCTGGCCTCAACGTTGGAGGGTGGTATGGGGTATGCATGTTATACTTTATTCCCAAAAACAACATCTTTTGCATAAATGCAGTCACTAAGGGATCTCCTCTATCGCTAGTTATGCCCTAGTGGACCCCTAACCTTGGAGAGATGGCTTTCCTGAAGCACTGCGCCCCAGTTGCTGCATCATTCTTCCCTGTTGGACACACCTCCATTCATTTTGAAAACGTATCCACCCACACCAGCAAATATTTCAATTTATTCACTGGGAAGCAAAATGCATCTGCGCATTCATCCTCCCTTGTGCAATATCAGAGGGTCCCTGCTCCAGTCCTGTAAGGGAAAGGAACATACTGCGTGGGGACACAGGCATCTCACCCTGATAGGCCCACACTCTCCTAATTATTCGGCTCACACCCATCATCAATCCATCCTCTATGTTCATCTGGTGTTGCAGACCATTGTTATTCCTTTACATCAGCTTGCAACAATTGTCTCTGAATCCCATCTGCACTGGCTGTAACATGCTCTCTTTTTCTGCTGTGTCAGCGATGGCATTACCTTTGGCTAACATAGTATTAGCTCCTGTGTAGGCTTCACATTTTATTACCGCTATTCTGTTGTATAATAGTATTGCTTTTAACAAGATCCTTACTAAAGGACTATTTTCAATAAGGCGCCCTGCTTCTGTTATGAATCCGTGATACTTCCACAGTTGGCCAAAAATGAGAACTGCAAAGCATAATGTGAGTCAGTGTAAATGTTAACAGTTTTACCCTTGACTAGTATTCATGGTTTTGTTACAGCATACAGCTCATCTTATTGGGTAGATGTTCCAAGTGGCAGAGCTGCACTTCAGCTATTGCTATAGCATACCCTGCTCTGTAATCAGTGTCTATCAGTCTGCTGTAGGAACCATCAGTGTACCACTGATATAGTCTGCCTTTCCTAATAGTGTCTAATCTTGGTGTGGTGCCGTTTTCTACAATCTCAACACCAACATATTTAAGGGTCTCATCTGTCTCTAAGAGAATGGATCTCATCAGAATAACCTATTGCAGGTAATACTGTAGCCAAATTAACAGGTGGGTATCTAATTATGATATTACAGTTAGACAACATGGTGCCATTATAACCTGTGTGCCTGCCAGCAGAAAAATGTTGTGTCGCTCCAGATGACAACAACAACTGTACCAAATGTGGCACCTAGACAATACAAGTGTAGTCCAACACAATGAGTGCCATCCTCTCCACCATCACAGCTGCCAACCCCCCAATCACTGCTGAAGGCAAAGTCACATAGTAGTGTCCCACAGGCCTTTTTTTCCAGCTGTGTCAGCACACCATTGGCAACACCACATCATTTGCAATGTCATTTTGCTCTGAAACAGAGATGGAAAGGCAGTTTGTAATCAGGCAGTCCCCATGATGACTCAGTACACGTCTCGTTCAATTTCTTGAAACAGTTTGCAAATTCATTAGTCATAGCATCTGCATTCAGGGACCCACTGGTGACAGTAGTTCATTATCCCCAGGAAGGACATCATTCCTTTCGTGGTGGGCAGGAGCTGAATGCCCTGAATCAATTTTATTCTGTCAGGTGGCATGCGGCAGGTACCTTGGAATATCACATAACCCAGGTAAGTCACCCCTTTTTGGCAGCACTGGCATTTTGACAAACAGGCTTTGTGTCTTCTCTCCTGGAGGTAGTTCAGCAGAGCTACAGTGTCTTTTTCACAGGCTTTCACAGGCCTCAAGTGTTGAAGATGCCACAATGAGGTCATCAGCGTACTGCAAGACGATGCTACCACCTACCAGGCATAGGTGGTCCAAGTCACTCTTTAGTGCCTGCGCATTGACCTTGGGACTCACAGTGAATGAAGTGTACTGGGTATCTCAGCACGACGGCAAAGAGGCTTTCACTCTGTGGATGGACTTTAATGCTAAAACCCACTGAGGAGAGAAAAATACTCTGCCTCTACTGGTATAAATGAGAATATAGTATTGGTGTCAGGCACAACAGGCTCTAAGGGAACCACAAGTTCATAAAGTAATCACTTTATGAGGACAGCATGTTTTAACCATCCTCTCTTTTTTTTTTTTTGTGACTTTATGGGGGATGACTTTTTTCCAAACCTCTCAGTTGCCTAGTTCTAGAACCATATTGTTAGTGATTTGTACAGCCATTTCCCTTTCATATTTATGAAACTGCAGTCTAACAGCATCATTCATCATCTCTCAACACATCCATAAGTGCGCTACAGGGGGTGCATACAACAGAGAATCCTTACTGAAGCTGCAAGCAGTAAGTGCTCTGTTCTAACCTATCCTTAGGTATTTATGAGTAACTTCCATCTATTCATCATATACTGCTGCAAATTTATGCTAAAAAATATACTGCTGCAAAATTTGTTTCCAGAGAGGCCATATTCATTTATATTAAAATTGTGAAATGTATCCCTTTATCTCCCATCTTAGTGGAAACAGCTCCCACCTTAGTGGAAACATGAGATTCTCCTTGGGCGTGTTTAATACCTTCATCCTGAAACACTGTGCAACAATAACACTGATACCCTACTCTTATCTACTCTCTGGTATCTATGCTGCGCCTCTTGATAATGTTATTCAGTAGGATAAACCCCACCCTGCATATCTCCTACAAAGGTATTATTTCTCAAGAAAATAGTGATATCCCCATCTGCTCCTAACAGAATATGCAATATTTCCTTTAGCCTATGTTACCTAAACCTGTGGTGTCCAATCTAGTTCCAGGAGGGCTTAATCAAGGCCATAATTTCATTGTAACAACTATGTAAATTCTTCCAATTATTAAATGTAGTTAAATTACTAATGACGATATCCTGAATATTATTAACATGAATCGAGCATTAATTTGACCCTAATTTTCCTAGGCACATGATAGCCTCAGACATCATCAGTACTAAGTTTATTTTAACATTGAGCAATTTTTAACTGCTATGATGGGTTTTTTTTCACATTACCCGTAGTGTGTTATCCTACAATGTTATAATCAGGAAATGTAATTAATTCAAAGGAATTAAGTTATTGTTAAACTACTCTTCAACATTACAAGCATGTATTATATCTATTTTTTTCCTATTTGGAACCAGTTGCACTCTAGTGTGCGGTTGCTTAACACGTGTGAAGTGTTTTACATGAAGCAGTTGCTGTAGACCAAAATAGAAGCAAAACTGCTCAAAAGGAATATCTTCCCCCTTCAACCAAATACAGCCCTGTTTATTTATTTATTTGTATTATTACTACAAGGGCTATAGACTAAGGGGTCGATTCCGATTCGGGCCGGAAATCTCTCCGACCGAGCCGGACCCGGAGAGATTTCCGACCGAATCGGACCCGTGCAGTCCGACCGAACGAGTCCGATGCATTCGTATGCCACCGGACACGAGTCGGTCGGACTCCCATTGAACTCAATGGGAGCCGGTCGTACAACGCATACGCGGGCTCCCATTGCCTCAATGGGTGCGAGGCGGACACGGGCGCCCCTACAGCGAGTACGCCGCGAGCGCTCGCGGCGTACACGCACAGGTAGAGGGGACCCATGGGTCCCCCTGTGTGCGCCTCGCACGGGTGCGCGTACAGGGGGTCCGACACGGACCCCCAAAGTACGGCTCCGACAGCGAGTTCGAGTCGGACGGCGCGAGTCGGTCGGAGCGGTCGAGGTGCGCATCGTACTTACCCGGCCGGAAAACGTCTCCATTGCGCGGTGCGAGTCGTGTCCGACCGAGTCGGTCGGAGCGGTACGATCCGGGTGCGAGTCGGTCGGAGCGGTCGGGTCGCCCGGACGAGTCGGTCGGCGAGTCGCATCGTACTCGCTCGGCCGGACCCGCGTACGGTTCGGTCGGGAAACAGGGCTCCGAATCGGATCCGGTAAAGCCGAATCCGATTCGGAGCCCTACCGGCCGAGATCGGAATCGGCCCCTAAATGTACAACTTGCATTTACACAATTATAAATGTACATGTTTACATCAGGAAATGCTGTGATGCTTTCATAGTCTAATGTAGGCCCCTAAAAGTTGAAATCATGCACATTTTGTTTTAAGATACCTTAAAAGTTCTGACTTATTTTATTTCTATAAATACTGCTTTTAGCATGCACTAGAGACCTTGTGCGTGTGACTCTCTGAAATCATTTAGATAAAATCAATTTCATCAGTGATCTACTAACAGCTAGTGTAAAATAAGGACTGTCACAGTAGCTAACCTCAGATAAAAAAATGCTCAAAAACCCCCTGCGTCGACATTTTGCTTTGAGCAGTGCTAGTTAGCAGGGCCGGACTGGGACCCAAAACCGGCCCTGGCAAAGTGCTTGGCCAGCCTCCCAGGGGTTTGGGGGTGCGGCCGAGCTGTTTACCAGGGCCGGTTTCTGCCGATTTCGTTACAGCGGCCGATATTGCAGCTATGCTGCAAAAACGGCCCTGTAACAAAATCGGCCCCCAGGAGCCCAAAACCGGCCCCCAACCCTGGCGGCCCACCGGGGAAATGCCCAGTCCGGCCCTGCTAGTTAGTGCTAAATACAGAACTTGGCCTCTGACCCTTAAACCTGTTGTCCCCTGTCTGAGCAAGGTTATCCCCATGTGGCCATCACAATTCAAAGTAACTCTCCAGAAACATGACTGAGGGTGCCTCCGCTGATATTTTAAAGGTAGGATCTAACTTTTGCTGTTTTTTTATTCTTATTCCTGTGCAGTGTGCTTTCTAACACCTAAAGAACTGGCTCAAAATTTTAGTTTTCAGAATGCCATAGTGCGCCCAGAATTCCTGTGCCTAAAGGTATTCAATGTAGTTCACATGTCTCTAGAGCTACTCTCTTTGCATAACTTTTAATAGTCTTTGTATTAGAGTCTGCAGACATTAGGCCAGGCTAGAAATCATATGTTAAGTTTGTCAGTAAGAGACAGTAATATTGGCGTTGTTAGGTAAACTAATATTCGCCCTTATTCTTTAGTACACAACGTATTTACCCATTTAGACATTGAAATCTGAATGCGCACTTTGCACATGTTGATTTTTTTACATTGTTAAATTTTATTTATTTTATACAGTAGGGTTATTAGACATTATAAAGATCATAAAAATGCAAAAACGATTTTAGTACAATGAATTATAATAATATTTTACATGTAGTCATTATTGAATAATAATCACTAACCCTTTGGTTGTTTCTACGTATGAAAAGTAAGTTTTATTCGTTTCATTTTGCCCTTAAATGCATTTATTTATAACACCTACAAAACTTCTTTTAAAACTAAGCACAGAAGCTTTAATGAAACATAGAAAGTTTGTTTCACCCTTTAGAAATAAGTATTTCACCCTTTAGAAATAGGTAATTATTTACCATCAGATCCACAAATGTGCTTCTTAGGAAAGAAACATGAAAGAAAGTCCTGACTTTCATCCCTTTTCTTTTATCCAAAATAATGAAACTATATTCAAACTTTCAAAACTAGTTGTCTTTAATGCATTGTGCTGTATTCGCATGTCCTCACAGAAACCCAAAAAGGGCGATAAACCACTCATTACCTCCTTCTGTTCACACGTGTCCCTTCGGACAGACAGTTTGAGCAGCTGCTAACTCTCTCTTGCAGGTTCTGGGACTGAGCTCAGTTCATTCTATTTAAAACCAGGCATTCCAAGCCAGTCAAAATCTATCGTTTGCAGTGTGATAAAAGGGAGGACGCTTTTATTTTAGCAGTTCACCCCTACAGCAGCCACCAATTACTCATATAATGTGAATGCCTTTTAATATGTAATATCATGTATCTAAGGAGAGCCAAATCTACGCCACATGAATGATAAATTCAGCTTAGCTTTCTAATTTTTTTTATTAATAATTTTACATGGTGTATACACTATTGACATATTGAGTTTACTTGAAATTTCATTATACAGTGCTATACCATATGTCCAGGGCCTGTATATTAAATGCCATTAGAGTGCTGCAACATTTTGCACAGGAGCCTTTTGAAACCCTAGGCCTGTGTGGGCATTTTACTGCTACTTTGACTTGGCATATGAAACTACTTTCCAAGCTCTGCACTCCTATTTTCTACATATAAGATACCCCTAAGATGCTAGGTAGCTGATAGGCAGTACTAAAAAAGGTTGGGCATCTATTTTTCATTTTTATTATGTCCTAGTTGTGTAAAACACACAAATTCGTTTTTCTCTGTGAGGCCTACTTTTTTCCTATTGAGTGCCTTTTTCTAGGTAAAGTTAGTTTTAACATTACCATGTTAAAATTATTATTATTTGTAGTATTATATAGCTGTAGCTATACCCAAAGGTATCAGAGCGCTTTATTTGTTGAGATAACATTTACCAAGAGGTACATAAAACATGAACAATCCTTAATACATCAATAATGTATAAAAAACACAAAATATCTTCTCTGAAACATAGGACAATGTATGCAAAGTCCATTCTCTTTTAATATGGAATGCTTGGCATCTCTGCCTCGATTTTTAATTCTAATTTTTCCCATTGTGGGAATATAATAATTGAAGCTTCACACATCTATACTTTGTTACAGCTACACTGTCCATAGTAGCGCGCAACTACTTAACATATTTTATATAATTTATATTCCTACCTTTATTTGTAGGGCTATCTGGTGATGATTTGTTTTGAACTTTTCTCACCTGCCAGTTTTAAAACAATTTTCTAGTGGGCTTACCATGATTTTCCTCTGAGATTCACTCTTGTGAAATGTGCTTTTTACTCACAATGTGCACTTACACCCTGAAAGATAAATACAAAAGGTCTCCTACAAGGGAAAAGTTGTTAGGTAGTGGATAGAATGAGTTAAAAAGGGGAAAATCAACAGTTATGGGCCAGCCAGAGACATCCCATAAAACCATTTTGCTTTTCTAATGCAGTAATGCTCTTGTTTTTCATATAATTTAAAGAAAACATTTCAAGGAAACATAGTGGCCCATTACTGTTGAAGACCAGTACACTATTTAAATGCAGTCATTCATCCATGACATACTACGTTTATTTCAAAATCATTTCCCTGTGTTCCGGTGCAACCCGCAAATCAGAAGCTCCACTCAGTATATTCTGGGAGGGTTTCTTTTTCTGAGGAAAATCAATACCCCATCCTGGCACAGGCTCTTCTGCAGTGGACCTTATAAGCCCCCTAAGTGCCTGCCACTTGTCAATATTTATTGACATAAAGTAACTTAGTTACTTATCAGTCCATTGTTTAACTACTTCTTATATGTGTAGGTACACATACATCATTCTCTAACCCAGGCTCTCCTGCAGTGGAAGCCACATATCAATTAATGTATTGATACAGAGAATATTTAAAAAAAAACATTCTCTACAGTCCCCTGTTTAGTTTAAATGCCAGTTAATGCCCCTTTTTATCAATACTATGTGTTAAATACGCTTTTGAAAGACTGAAAGGTCACTTGCAGTAAGTTAGTTATTTAGCTTACAGCTCACTTACCGACTGGTGACATCACAGTCCTCCAATGTCCCACTTTTTCTGACACCATTCTGATAGGGAAATACTGGCACCCTGCCAAGAGCAAATGAATGAAACTCACCAGACATAGCAGGTTGCTAAGAAACAGAGCGAAATTTATTTATTGGTACCAAATGCATGCCTCATTGTTGATCAACAAGGAAGAAGTCAGCTCTCCCTGCTTCTTCCCAGAGTGACTTGTTTCTGGGTGTTATATGCATTTTGGTAATGCCATGTCCGCGGAACTAGAATAAGGCACCAAGCCAAAGATGGCTAACAGGGATGTGCAAGATCTGCACCATGCCAATTATAAACAGCTAGATATGGGCAGACCAGAAAAGGCTGCCTCGGCCCTGTGTAAGCAAATTGCACAACCAGATAAGGAAACTATCATGAAGTCAGGTCAAGCAAGGTGACCTCTAAGGTGGTTTAGAATAGCTCTTGAAGCTTGTCCAGTCAAGGTCAGATAGGAAGCCCTTTGGAGCTCCAGGCCTCATGTTAGTGTGATATATCTAAGCATGATATCTATAAAGTGCATACACATGAATTTATATGGGCATATATATATTTCTCAACAGGTAGATCTGCTGCAAGGACTTAAAAAACTCTTTAATAGATGTTGCAATGAGTAATTGTTCATTAAATTAGCTAAAATTAAATTGAAGTCTCCTGCCAGGAAAAAATTGTTGTGACGGTTGCTTATTTATCAAAGTTGTGAGAATGACTACAATTGAAGCATTAAAAACTATATAAGCTTACGAATGGGCAATGTACACAATATTAACAAAATGGTGCACATCTTTAGCTGATAAGCCCTCTATGCCCTCACGTTTTATGGCTTTTATAATCAAAATACTGTCGCAGAGATCTGTGATGTGAGTTATTGATCCTGTAATGGTGAGAATGACAAGCTGCCTACCACAACATCCAGCATTATAATTATCCCACAGAAAGCAGGTGACAAATTAGCCAAAAGATGAAGTAATAATCAGTGTTCAGCAATCACATGCTGCTTCATATGCTGGAACATGGGATGGGCTTCTGAAATTAAGTCCTGAGCTGGTTTCTATTTTTGCACGATTATGCTCAGATAGTGTAGAGCAGTAAGTAAACTTCAAGAAAATAAATAATGCCATGTGGTCTTCCCAAGGATCACTATGTTCCCCAACAATGCTTAACCTGTAGCTCGAAGAATTAAGTCGATAATTCACAGAGGCAAAAGTTATCATCCCTCAATAAGCGGACAACAAGCAACTTTACCTGAAGGCACTGTCCATTGTCTACATCCTCATTCTTCTGCCCTGTCTCATAAGTGCCCTGCAGAAGAACCCGTATAACTTTCTGATGTAGCACCCACAAATGAATAAATTACTTCCTACCATATCTAACTGAAGATAAGCTAAACTAAACAGATATGACCTGGGTCTCCTGGGTGAATATAACCCAGAAGGTTGTTCCCAATCTTCACACCTCATGTAAAATCACACGATCAACAAGCAGTATCTAAGGGAAATAAAGAGCTTCCTATTCCTGAGTCCCCAAGACAACTGAACATAGCAGCACACACCCTAATTATCTTCTCACTTCTTTATTCCATGACCCGACCCATCTTTCAATAAAAACACTTGATCACATCTCTCCAATTTGAAGAAACTTAAAAATAGTCATCACTGGAAGCAAAGGTCAAATGTAAAATCATGTAAAAGGCCACCCATCTGAAAATCTATCATATGTGGCCACTCTGATTTGAATCTCAGCGGACAGCAGGGTTTGAGGAGCAAGGACTCACTTCAACCTGAAATCTAGCGGCCAACGGAGCGGGTGCCAATCTGTGGAGCACCCTTTGTCTACTGTTGACTTATCAACCCCCCTCTTGCAATTAAAACACATTCTTATGTATGCACATAGACTAATTTATGCTTAAGCACACTCGTACCATGGGTGGATGGCCACTATTGATAGTTATGAAATAAATAAATAACAAAAAATATCGAGGTATTGGAGATAATATGCTCACGAACAACATGTTACATTTTATCCTGAAATTTTATGTATCTTTAAATATTATGAATATAAAGGACTAAGGGACATATTCGACTTTATTTGATCACTTTGAATTTTTCAGTCAGGTGTTTCAAAAAGTACTTTGATGAATACACTACAAATCAAAGATGAACACACAGATGCCAAAAGCGCTTACGTAAATGGCTGAATTTTCTCTAAAGCCACATGCATCACATGTATAAACCAATAGGGAAATTATTCAGATCCACAGTGCTGCACACTTGCATCCTTATTTGTGTGTTTGTTTTGAGTATAAGTAAAGTGAGATAAGAAATTATACAGAAGCTCAAAATCAGGAAGTACCACCCAACCCAATATTGTAGGTTAGGATTAACATGCAGCAAAGGAAGGGTTTCACATCTATGATCTGCCACGGTAGACTGCTGTTCTCCATATTTCCCTGCTTGCACATCAGTAATGCAGAATGTAAATCAGGGCACAAGTCCTAAAAAAAGAAATGGGGGGACTAACCAAGTTAGTATGCAAATGACATAATGGTGTGTGACATCACAGTGCGTGACATCGCACGTGGCTTCACATGTAGTGGCACACAAGCCATGACCTCACAGGATGTGACATCACAAGAAGTGACACCAAATCTTAAGACCTCACGCATATTTTTAACAGGTCTATCAAGAGTACATTTGAGCGCATTACAATTTTGACAAATTAGATTTGCATCTGGGTTGTACCAAAAAAGTGATGCAACCCTGGCACAAAATCTGGGCATCAGCTTATAGATTTATGTTTAAAAACCCTGCCACAAAGAAATTGGCAACAAGGAGAAACATAGCAGTAAATCTGTTCTGCTTAATTGGTTGCAAAGTCTGTATTTAAAAATATTTTATGGGGTTAATGCACCTGCTGCAGAGATCTTTGTGTGCCCCGTAAATCTCAGGGAGTAATAATAATGGTAACTCTGGAGGTTAATGTATTTTCTGTAGACATCAGTGTTTTGCCTAGTCCCAGTTTTGAATCAAAGTAGCATAGTGGGTTAATATGTCTCCTGCAAAGCACATCATGTAAAATGCAGATGACAGAATTTTCTTTTATGTAAATGGGTAAGTGGGTTACTGCTTTATATATGGAGATCCTTTTGTTACTTGCCGTTCATAAAGTGAAATCCTTCTAATATAGCACAGTGAGCAATGAAGGACATATGACTCCTACACCTTGTAACCCTTACTATCTTATGTAACACATCCTGTACATTGATTTACATGCATATGATTTACTGTGAATGTATAATGTGCACGTGAGATGTAAAGCACTCTGTCACCCTGCGTTGGGATGAGTAGCGCTTTAGCACTGGAAAAGAAATAAAACAAAATAGTGGTATTTTTAAATTGTTATTTATGTAAATATTGGGACCGATCAGTACATCGAATATTCTCACAATGCACGGATATGTCTTACATACAGGGACTGGACAAAGTAAAAACAATGCCCCTCCTAAGTACTTGTGAAATAATAACTAGGGTTGGGCGGTAAACTCCACCGGCAGAGTTCGCTGAGTTTTTCCCACTCCGTTAGGAGTGTGGAGTTTGGCAAAAATGCCACCAACTGCCGCCTGGCAGAAATTTCTAGCGCCCACCTCTAATTTGATGTGAGACACATGTAAAAAAATAAATACTCCAAGCATGGCCGCTGCCGGGACAAACACTCACAAGACTTTAAATGTCAGACAAGCAGGTGACGTTTTTGCTCCCGCCCCCTGCCTTGGGATACCCAGATGCATTGCTCTGCCTGAACTTTCTAGAAGACTGCTGCAAAGGAAGAACAAGGAGCCACAGAGTAGTTTTAGCGCCGCAGGACCACCCGACCTGTGACCCCTGTGCGTACTGACTTTGACCCCCTACCGCTGAGCCCCAGACTCCTCTCTGGTGCTAATTTTTACTGCTGATTTAATGGATGAAGGGTTGTAAGAAAAGGTTGAATGGGACATAGTTTCCTTGTGTGGAATCCCAAGTTTCCTGGTGTGGATTCCCAAGGTGTCTGTTATTTAAGAGGGGATGGGTCACGTTAATTTCAGTTCAAGTGGTAGTCACTGATGTAGATTTGCGTGATGTCTTGCACCCATGACATCACCGGTAGGGCTAATGGGTATCCGTTAAGGGCAAGCGGTTGTGCACAGACGTCCCCCAGTTGTGAGTAGAAAGGGATATTGACAAAATCACTCCCAACTCTTCACTCGTCCCTTGAAGATAGCTGACGACCAAGGAGCTCCTGTGAGCTGAGCAATTTGGTGGGCCACACAGTGTAAGATGAAGCTTCAGAGTGCTCCTTCCCTCACTTCCCCGGTTGTCATGGTCGTACAGTGAGTATCTCATTGAACAAAAAGAAACATCTCGGTCTTGGGTCCCCTGTGAGTAGCTAGGTTTCGTTGGTTAGCAAAGTCCGTCAGACCCCTCCTGCCTTTATTGTTTTTTTTTCCCTTGTTGTCAGTGTTATTGCTGATCGAGTCACATGGCGTTATCTCTGAGTGGGGATGATGTGGCCATTTTGAGTCAGTTGTTCTTCCTGGGAGACATTTATTTGCCAGTCAACTAAACGTCCCAGTATTTTAATCAAGATGTTTATTTTTCTAACTTGGCTATTCTAAAATCGATGTAGGTGTCCTCATTACCAATGATACGAGAGTCACAACCCCAACCACGTCGGTGCAGTGGTACTGTGGAAGTAGTCTAGGGTGAGGCGCTAGTGGCCATACTGAAGTTGTGGAAAGGAATGTGGGGGTGTTGTGGAGGGCACATGTAGTGGTACTGCGAGTGGGCGTACAGAAGTTGTGGAATACACACTTAGGGGGTCATTACGATGGCGGAAGGACCGCCACCGCCGGGCCGGTGGTGGCGTTCCTTCCGCCATCGCACTGGATTTTCCCACCGCCCAATTAGGATGGCGGTGGTTACCGCGGCGGACGGAAACTCCATCCGCCACTTCACCGCCAAAGGCAATCGGTCCGATTGCCTGGCGGGCGGTGCAGGGTGCCCAAAATGGTGGCGGTGCCTAGCAGGCACCGTCCACCAAATTAGGATGTGTGTTTAAACCGGCCTTTCCATGGCTGCAATGCCCCCATGGAAAGGCTGGCAGGGATTGGGTTTGGGGGCCCATTGCGGGCCCCCTTTGTGTGGGGGGAGGGTGGTTGTGCACTGGGTTGGTACCCATGGTACCCCCCTACATTTCCCTGCACAAAGTGGCCCTGCCAGGGAAATGCACTACGTAGCATTTTCGCATTGCGAACAGTGCTGCAGCCAGCAGCACCGTCCGCAATGTTCTGGGCCCTGGATGCGCCCGCCATAGTGGCGGGCACATCCTAATTCACTTAGCAGGACCGCCGCCTTACCGGCGGCCGGTCCCCAGCACCGCAACAATGGTGGGAGGACATCAGTAATCGTAATGTGCACCTTAGAGAGTAATGTTACCACTTGTCATCACCATGAACACAATTTCCAGTCCTGGGCTTTCATTCAACAGCCCAATTCATTGGGAAGTGCCGGTACTCTTATAAAAGCGGGCACAGTGGATTGGAATTCCGCTGCTCGCGGAACTCCGCAGAATCTCATGGAGTTTTTGGGTAACTCTGCGGAATTCCACAGATTAAAACTCCATGAGTTCCACCCACCCCTAGTAAAAACAAGCTATGTGCCTTTGCTTCCCCTCTATTGCATTTAGGTGCAAGGCTCCTGATAGCTCCCAGCCACAATACTCAATCAAAAGGAGGCCTGGTGGCCCCTTAACTTCAGAATTTGTTTTGGGCACAGGAAGAATTTTTAATAACGAAGCCCCTTTACCACCATGTATCCCCGTTTCTGAAAATTACACTGGGAAGAGTTTAGCAATATTTCTGTTGGGACCACCTTCTTGGCAGGGTAGATGGCATCCACCCTGTGAAAAGAGTAGGTAGATGCCGTCTACCCACGTGTACCCTCGAATTGTGCCCCGAAGTTAATATTTTCACATGCTATATTTACAATTTACATGACATAAAACAACAAGTAGCAGAATAAGCATCCCTTTCATTCACACTGCCAATGGTAGCAGGCAGCACTATCATATCTAAGTTATGGAAAAGTATTCTCCGGGCGAAGATTATTGTAAAATGTCTGTTTGAATCCAAATCTTCTAGTAAAATATGCAGACTACTGTTCTGCTGAATTTGCTTGTTAATATCACAATTTTGGAGCTCTTTTCTCATTTAAATCTCCTGATACATTAAATTCCAATACTGAAGTGGTGAATTATGTAAAGTGTTTGATCAAATATAAAGCCACATCCAAGGCTTGCAGCCACCACAGTGCCCATTTCCATCATGATGTTCGCCTATCATGCCCTAAACTGTAATGTATTCGCATACAAAATATTAACAAGTGCAAACTGGAATTAAACTGAAGGATCCTTGCCCTAGAGTTTCTATATACAATACCTCTTGTTAAACCTGACATCCTTAGGGTGGCCTCCCCCCAACCTTTTGCCTGTTTCCTCCATTTTCCTTACCTGTTTTTGCTGGTATTAGTACTCTGCACACTTTATCACTTATAGCCAATGCTAAAGTGCTTATGCTCTCTCTCCTAAACATGGTAATATTGGTTCATCCCCAGTTGACATATTTAATTTACTTATAAGTCTACAGCAAAGTGGTAATACATGTACCCAGGGCCTGTAAATTATATGCTACTAGTGGGCCTGCTGTACTGATTGTGCCACCCACTTAAGTAGCCATTTAACCCTGTCTCAGGCCTGCCATTACAGAGCCTGTGTGTGCAGTTACACCGCCATATCAACCTGGTCTTTTGCCAGGCCCAAACCTTCCCTTTTTCTACATAAAAGTCACCCCTAAGGTAGGCCCTGGACAGTCCAGAGACAGGGTGCAATGTGTTTAAAAGGCAGGACATGTACTTTTAAGTTTTACATGTCCTGGTAGTGAAAAACTCTCAAATTCGTTTGCCACTGCTGCAAGGCTTATCTCTCCCATAGGATAACATTGGGATTACCTTATTACATTCTATAAGTGTAATTTCCAATTGGGAAGAGAGAAACCCTTTAGATCTGGTGTCTATGCAGTGTCACAATTTAAAATCCAAACTTATGGTGAAGTCTGATTTTAAATTGCAATTGTGAAAATGCCACTTTTAGAAGATTTGCCTTTTCTTGCTTTAACCATTTGGTGCCTGTACCCTGTCTCTGATCACATGACTGGGTGTGGATGGCAGTTGGACTTTGTATATTCCTCCTAGACAGCCACACCATATGGGAGCTTAGGTGTGTCTCAATGGGCCATCTCTGGCAGGATGGGAGGGAGGAACTGGGCACAGCCCCACTTACACTTGAATAGGATGTATCCTGTCCACACGCATAGGGCTGCATAACCCCCTGTAGTGAGTCAGGAGCCAGGGCAGGAAGGGAGTACATCTGTGCACTTCAAAGGCACATATTTTAAGTCTCCCTAACTTCAAAGGCATCCCTGGGTATAAGAACTCGACCTTAGACACCACAACTTGAGTACACTTCTGGACCTATGGATTGTTGGAATTGGCCCTTTTTGCAGGGCTATCCGCAAACTTTTTGCTTTCCTGCTGTATTTTTTCTGACCTGTTTTTGTTGGTTTTATGACTCTAGGCACTTTACCACTGCTGATCAGTGCTAAAGTGCATGTGCTCTCTCTTCTTAACTTGGTAAGATTAGTCTACACCTGTTTGGCATATTTAATTTACCTGTAAGTCCCTTGTACAGTGGTATCCTACATACCCAGGGCCTGCAAATTAAATGCTTCTTGTGGGCCTGCAGCGCTGCTTGTGCCACCCACAGAAGTAGCCTTTCAAACTTGCCTCAGGCCTCTGCCGCAGCATGGCCTGCCTGCACAGTTTACTGTCACAGTGACGTGGCAGTTAAAGTGTTTGCCACATCTGAAACTCCCCTTTTACTACATATAGGTCACCCTAAGGTAGGCCCTAGGTAGCCCTATGGGCAGGGTGCTCTGTAAGGTAAAAGGTAGGACATGAGACTTTGTTGTGCGGCATGTCCTGGTAGTGACAAAGTCTATTTGGTTTCTCACTTTTTAGGGGCTGCCCTCTTATAGGATTTCATTGGGAATTCCCTGAAATGTGCATCAGTCGTAATTTCTGATATGAAAGGGGTAGCGTAGTCATGTTTGGTATGTTTGGAATAGTAGTAATAAATCCTGCTTATTGGAGAAAGCAGATTTGTTATTACTATTTTAGAAATGCCACTTTTAGAAGTGGGCATTTCTGTGTGCTTATGACTCTTTGTGCCCTGCCTGGTTGTGTATTCAACGTCTGGTTTGACTAACAGGAGAAGGGGATGTGCATCACTCTAGACAGTCACAAGGGGGGTTGAGGTGTGTCCTGCCTTTCCTGGGTGACTTAACAATGGGCTTAATAGACCTTGGCTGCATTTAGAGTGGTGGGAGGAGTTTCCCTTGCACCTGAATAGGCCTGGTCTGCATTTAGAGTGTTGGGAGGAGTTGCACCTTCACCTGAATAGGGCTTTGCCTGACTTTCACAATGCTGTCTCCGCCCCCCTGTAGTGTGTCTGGAGCCAGGGTTTGGGATTGAACGGAGGTGTTGTGCCCTTCTAAAAGCTGTTTGAAGTGCCCCCAGAACAAAGACTTATGTTTATAAGTACAGGGGCTATGACCCCATGATTTTTGACACAGAATGGGACTTGTAATCAGATGCTGCTGGCTCTATGTGCTAATAGAGGACTGCTGGACTGCCAGAAGGAACTGCCTTGGGCTTGATTACTCAGGAGTGCTGACCTGCTGCCTGTTGGGCTGAAATAAGAACTGCCACTTTCCTCTGAGGACCCTTGTGATGGCCTGCCTGTCTGCACCCTGCTGGTGTGCCCCCAGTGCTCACCAAGGAGTGCTGTTATGCCCCCTTGCCCTTGCAAACTCTAGCGCTTGGTGAAGCACTTCATCTTTGAGTAACTGAAAAACTTTCAGTGCTTTGCGGTGGGGAAAGATTCCCCAGTGCATTTACTGGGATGGAAGTATTGTCTGGGGCCTCTTATGCGCTGGAAGCCTCGGACGCTGACTCTTTGTTCACACCCTGCACTGCCCCAGCTCTAAACTGAACCCACCTGCTGCAGAGCAAAGCTGTGAGCAGAGAGGGCCTGCTGACAAAGGTGTGGATGGCGCGAAGAAGTCCCCCGGCGTTGCCTGGCAACCACCCAGGAAATTGAGAGCAGGGGCGGCTACATCGGTGGCCAGCCCAGCATGGTGTGAGCATCACCAAGTCACCACGAGGAACCGGCGCAGGTCGCTCCCCAAGGGTCGGGAGCAGGAGCCTCACCCGCAGCACCAGCCGCACAGGACCGCCGACTCGCTCTTCACTGGAAGGAGCCAGCGACTCGCATCTCCCGCCTCGGAGACCTGCAGGTGGGCTCCTAGTGGGGCGGTGGTGTTCTGCCTGGGGCCCCATGCTCCTTTCTTCTTCACTGCTGTTCAGCATCGCTGGGGACCAGCTGCTGCTGCCTTGCACGCTACGGGCAGCTGCACTTCTCCAAACTTACACTCGCGAGGGGACCAAGTGAGGTCTCTCACGCTCCCAGCAGTATAGGCGCTCCCCCCTACCCTTGTGACATACTGGGGGGGCTGAGGAGCCACAACTGCCTTTCCGGGACTGAGGGGCTAGGGCTGACGTACCGTGTTCATTCATGTCGAACTCCTTGCTTGTCCCGGTCCCAAGGGGCCCCCATTTACTGGCACTTGAGTGTCTGTTGTTCGAAGCAAATTACCGTATTCCCTGTTGTAGGCAGGCAGGTGGCCCAGGAGCCTACGTGGAGAAAACAGGGGCACCAGATACCATATTCTAGCAGCGCGGTTGCCGGCCTTTGTGTTGTTTATGGAGATATGCATCCATTGGCACTGCATTGATGATCCCTGTGTTGGTTACGGTATATCCTGTTGCAGCTCACGCAATGATATTATGATGTATGTCATTTTGCCTTACAGTATCATTTCAGGAAGTTGCCTTTATGTGCACAGTGATGGTGTTTTTGTGATGTGTGCAATCTATGAGTATTTACCCTAGTGCACTATCTATACTGTTATGACCATTGCTTAGTGGCAAAGTGATTTTATGATCTATGTGATAACATGACAATCGCCTGGTTGGCGAAGTGATTTATGTGATTATGCTCTACAGTGTGTTTATGTACAATACAAAGGATATTTTTATATAACCTTGTGTGGAGTCTCTTTTTGTGGTGTGCCTAGTGAGTCACTGGTGTGTGTGTGTTGTTCAAACCGTTTACACATTGCCTCTGGGATAAGCCTTACTCCTCTGGCAAGCTACCAAGGTGGTGAGCAAAGTTTATCTTGGGTGTGTAACTCCCTTACCCTGACTAGAGTGGTGGGTTCTGCCTGGCTTATGTGCATACACTAGCCAACCAGAAACCCCATTTTTAACATGGATAGTCTTCAAGGAAGAAGGACTGCTGTGCTGCTGCAGGACTTCCACTCTGCTGGACTGCACTCTGCAGGACTCCTGCTTTGCTGTGCTCATCTGCTGTCTGCTGCCATCTTGCCTGGGTGAGAAGGAGTGGACCTGCATCCCTTGGACCCAGAGTGACTCCAAGGGCTAGTTGGCTGGCCTCCTGATCTGAAGACTCAGGGACATAACAGGCTTCTAACTACTACATTTGAACTCTGCCATCTGTTAGTCTACCCTGCCAAGCAGTGCCACCTCAGTCGTGGACCCTTGCAAGTGAGCTTAAGGTGCTTGTCAGTGGAATTGATGCATCTTCTCTGCTGAGCAACGCATCCTCGAGCAGAACCGACTCATCTCCTCGGCTTAGTGGCGCATCCCCAAGCAGAACCGACGCATCACCACTGTTGCGTGGATTGGACCTGTTGCAAAAGACACGCATCACCGCCGCATCCCCATCTGGGGACCGACACATGGCCTTCGGAATGGTTGCTGCGCAACGCTTTTCCTGGCAGAAGCTCCTCACATCCCTCGTCCACGGCAGCCTCAACAATGATGACAAAACTCCTCATCGCAGCTTCACCAGTCATCGGAATAGACGCATCATCTCTACTTCCTCATGCATCCCTGACACTGGACTTCGCATTGCAAGCCCCGTCGATGGGATCCTCAATGTAGATGCAACAGGACCTCGCAACGCAGCCTCACCACATCTCAGAACCTATGCATCGCCTCAGCTGCGCAACACATCTTTGACGCTGATCCACGTAACGCTCCACAACTAGGATTTAAGGTGCTCTGTTTAGCAGGCCTAACTGGGTCCCTGTAGCTGGCCCGCACTCCATCGTGGTCAGCCTCAACTGGTGACTTTGTTCTAGTCCAGGGTGACTAGATATCCCCAATAGCACTTTGTGCTTTTTTTTTGTCAAATATCTGTTTATTAGCAGAATTTTATAAAACACTTCAAACAGTCACGGCCTGTAGACATATCAACATTCCCCCATTCCACCCTCCGCTAAAGCGATCACCGTTTCCGACATTGCTGGAATGATAGTCTTTCAAAGCTCAAAAACAAGCCACTGACTCATTGGAACTTCCAAATTACAACGAACCAAAAACAAAAAACTCCCTCCTCCTCCCCTCCCCCCCCTGTGGTGGAGAATCAATAACCACCTGTTCCCTGCCTGCTGCTCTACTCCGGCTTGTGGAATGAAAACCCCTCGTGGGGTTTCTGAGTAGTGCTGTTCCCTCTGTTGCTGAGTGTCATCTGTGCTTTCCCTGTTATGGGACTTAAAACTGAAACAAGTGCAGCCCTCTTAATGTAGGTGGGCATACCGCCAGCAGGAGCCCCTTTGTAAGATATGACACCAGCTGGCCCCACTTATACTCAAAATTCTTATATTCATCTCTGAAAATGTCAGACATACGCTCCATCGTGAGTATTTTCCATAAGCGTGAGTGCCATTGCGCCAGCACTGGTGCTTCTTTCTTCTTCCAATTAGCCTCTATAGCCTTCTTAGCTGCCCCCAAACATGCCCACATGATTGCCTTGTCCGCCTTAGTTTGGTGCTCTAATGAGGTGTCCCTTAGACCCAGGAGGACCGCGTCTGTGGAACTCGGCACGGGGTACCCCAACATGTCTTTCATTTGGGCCAGAATCTCTTCCCAGAATGGCTTAATAGTTGGGCAGTCCCACCAAATATGGCGAAAGTCCCCCAATAGACCACATCCTCTCCAGCAGAGATCAGGGTGAGGGGAAAGATCTTTTTGAGTTTGGAAGGGAATAGGTACCAGTCGAATAATATTTTATAGTGCGCCTCCCTCAGTTCAAGTGAGTGGTTAAGTTTGGTGATGTCGGACCACAGGTGTTTCCATTCCCCCTCTGTCACCTCCTTTCCTAGGGTCTGTTCCCAAGTGTACCTGTATCGAGGCTGCGGTGTGGTCGTAGTGAAGACCAATAGCTTATATAAAAAAGAGATAGTGCCCTTTGAAGTACTTGCCCTCCGCACGAAAGTTTCTATTGGGGTCAGGTCTCTGGTTGCCGCCTCCCTTACCTGTCGGTGTAGTGCCCAATGTTTAAGTTGCAGGTAATGAAATTGTTCAGTGGGTGGAACCCCAAAGTCTCGCTGACAGTTTTCAAAGGTGAGAATGTCATAATTATGGAATAGATCTGAAAGAACGAGACATCCCCCCTCACGCCATGCATTAAACAGTCCCTCTTTCAACGTAGAAGGAAAGTCTGGGTTGAAATGTATAGGTGTATATGGGGAAGGAAAGGATGTCCATCCCAGATCCTATTCACCTCGTCCCAAGTCTTGAGGGTAGTCCTTGTAGGGGTGCTTAAGTATGCATTGGAGGGTCTATCCTTTTTGGGTTTCCATACCACATCCCAAATTGTCCTTCCCACGATGGCTCGGTCCATGTGGAGCCAGTGTTTGTCCGACTCCCTCATGGACCATTCTGCCACCACCCTTAATTGTGCTGCATTATAATAAAGCTTGATGTCTGGGAGTGCCACACCCCCCTCCGAGCTAGGTCTCTGTAACACATGAAAGGGTAAACGTGCTCTTCCATCTTGCCAAATGTAGCGAAGTATCATGGAGCGGACCCCCTTTAAAAAATCTTTATCAAGCTCTATTGGGAGTGTTTGAAACAGGTATAACAGCTTGGGAAGAAGGGTCATTTTGACTGCATGTATCCGACCGAGCCATGATATAAACAACGGTTTCCAACGCTTTAGCTCCTGTTGTATCTGTGTGAGTAAGGGTAGGAAGTTTGCCTGAAATAATCCCTCTATGCGTGGGGTGATCTGGATCCCCAAATATGTTAAACTGTGTTTAGCCCATGTGAATGAGAATTCCCCCTGTATTTGTATTTTCTTCCCCTCTGACAGCGTGAGGTTTAGTATCGATGATTTAGCTAAATTAACTCGGAAGCCCGCTATCCCCTCAAATGCCTCCAGCTCCAACTGTAATGCCCAAAGTGACGATCTAGGAGTTGTGAGAGTCAACAGAATGTCGTCCGCAAATAGCGACACCTTATGCTCATCTCCCCCAAACCTAATCCCCCGAATGTCCGGATTTGCTCTGAGGCAGGCAGCCAGCGGCTCAATGCTCAGAGCAAATAGCAATGGGGACAGAGGGCACCCCTGTCTTGTGCCTCAACCAAGCTCAAAGAACTCCGAACTTACCCCGTTGACCTGTACCCTGGAGCACGGGCCCGTGTAATTGGCTTTAATCATTTGTATGAACTTATCCCCAAAGCCAAAACCTTCCAGAGTGAGAAACAAGAAATGGCAATCCACTCTGTCGAAGGCTTTCTCTGCATCTAACCCCATTACTATCGCTGGTATTTTGAACTTGTTTGCTTTTTCTATAAGATGCAGAGTCCTGCGGATATTGTCATGTGTCTGTCTACCTTTGATGAAGCAGGACTGGTCTGGGTGGATAATATCGGGTATTAAGTTCTCTAAGCGTGACGCCAAAATAGCCGATTAGAGCTTGGCATCGAGATTTAAGAGTGCAATTGGTCTATACGAGGAGCATTGTTGAGGGTTCTTCCCAGGCTTTGGAATTACTGTGATAAGCGCCTCTGCCATGGAAGGGTCACTGCCTGTTCCGTCGCTATATTATTAATGGGTTGTCAGATGGGGCAACAAATCCGGTTGTCAGATGGGGCAACAAATCCGGTGCATAGCTCTTATAAAAGATAGCTGTTAGTCCGTCCGTCCCTGGTGATTTATGTGGTTTAAGAGCCCTGATCGCTTGTCTCACCTCGTCTTCAGAAATTGGGGCGTCTAGCTGGTCTTTCCATGTGGCTGGGAGTTTGGGGAGTGCAGTGTGTCTAGGTAGTCCTTCTGGGCCCTAGCATCAGGGGGAACCGCCTTATAGAGGTCCTGATAGAAAGCGCCGAAAATATTAGCTTTACCCAAGTCATCTAGTTCTATCTCCCCCTGGCCTGTGTTTATTCCTCCAATGTATTCCCTCGTCCTTTTTTCCCTAAGTTGTCTCGCCAGGTGTGTGCCTACTTTGTTTCCCTATGCGTATGTGTTGCGGCGCAGTCGCAGAAGTGTGAATTCAGCTCTGTTAGTATAAATTGCCCCCAATTTCCCTTTTAGTGTGCTCATCTGGCGTTTTAGGCTACGCGTGGGGTTCTTTTTATATTGTCTAAAGGGAAAGTGCAGTTCCTATCTGGACATGGGGGAAGACAGGTCTTTCTTCATGTTGCCCTCACACACCCCGAGAGATGTCATGCTTCATCATAGGGCGTTTGCCCCTCGTCAGGCCGGCGCTGCAATGCCTGACAGGCTCCCGAAATCGGGGCTCTTTATCGGGGATCTTTTAGAAGAAGCCGTTAGGTGTGTGTGGGTGTGGGGGCTGGGTAGTGCACGTGAAGTGAGATAAGTAAGGTAAAATAGGTCTGGAGCAGTCCTACCGGAATAAATTGTTTAATGTATTGGGTAGCTCTAGCCTAGATAAAAACTGTGTATGTGCCCCTATGTGGAAATAATGTTCCTAAAGGGCTAGGTGTATGGTCAACATGTTTCGTGCCCAGTATGCCCCTAACGGGTCAAATGGCACTTCATCAGGACCGAAAACTACGTGTGAATTGTGCACTACCGTCTGGTATCGAATTTTATGATATTGATTACCAGAAGCGGTAGGGGTGCCCTAGTAAACTTGTACTGGGGAGTACCGTAGACCCCTAGTAGCAAGGTTCAAGGCTAACGGGGGTAACCAGAGCACATCGTTGCTCCGGTTGAGGTGTAGGCAGTCAACTAGTAATCGTCCTACCCTTGCTCCGGAACCCCGTTTTATATTCACTTTCTACCTCAGACAGAGCTGCCTCTAGTGCCACCCTTTCCTTTGCCCTTTCCTTGTTTAACGCTGCGACCAATGCTATACATTTTCCCCGAATTACCGCTTTGAAAGCGTCCCAATTATTCTGGGGAGAAGTGTCACCAGGGTCATTTGTCTGAAAATACTCTTTAATCGCTACCCGTAATTCATCCCTAAGTAACTTGTCCCGTGTTAAAGCGGCGGAAAAATACCATCTCGAGAACCCCTGAGTTTTCTCCCCCAGTGTAGACCCACCGATTCCGGACTATGGTCTGATAACGAAATGGGAAGGATCTTAGCCCCCTGAAGGGCTCCCTGTAGTTCCTGGGACATAAAAATGTAATCTAATCTGGAGTATGTTTGTTGGGCATATGAAAAATATGTGTAGTCCTTTGTATTTGGGTTGAGATATCTCCAAACATCAAACAGCCCTAGATCCTGAAAAGCATGCTTTAGGGATTTAGTAAAAGTACCTCCTGTGGACCTATGCAGGTGTGAAGTATCATCTGTAGGATGCCAGGTGGGGTTAAAGTCCCCCATCATGATTATTTGGCCTTCAGCAAAGCCCCCCACCATATTCAAAAGTGAATTCACAAATGTCGCTTGACCTGAGTTGGGTCATTAGACCGAGACAAAAGTAACAGTTCTTCCCCTAAACTTCTCTTTTACCATTACCACCCGTCCCTCCTTATCTGTCTTAATACCTTCAGGCTGAAATTTGGCGCTATTGTGGAACATTAATGCTACCCCATTATGTTTTGTTTTGGCAGATGATCTGTATAGGAGCAAATAGTTTTTATGTCGGAGCCTCAGTTCTTCCGATCTCTTAAGGTGCGTCTCTTGAAGAGCCACCACATCAAATTGGTGGTCCACAAGATACGTCCAAATTTTTTGTCGCTTGATCGGCGAATTTAGGCCCTTCACGTTCCATGACGTGATCAATATCATCTTATTGGGTACCCCCTCTCGCTACTTGTACCCCCTGCAGTCTCCCTTTTTTACGGTCCCCCCGGCTACACCTCTCTAGCCACTTCTCTCCTCTACATTCACATTCTGACATTCTGCATTGCAGTGCCCCCCTTTCCTCTCGCCCGCTTCTCCACCACCCCCCTTAACAAAAACCTCCCCTTTAAATTCAAAACATAACCAGTAGAAAAAATTAATCTTGGCCGCAGGAACCTTACGTGTCCCGCTGTAACTTCACTCCATGTTGCAGGCGATGAGCAGGGGTTCTGGCCCTCGCCCGTCACCTCGCTGTCCATGTAGCATTATCCAACGTAGCCATAGTCCGGCAAAGGCATATGTCCTTTCTTCAAAGTTCATAGCAATCCCTGAGCGGATGTGGAAAAAACCTTAGACCAGTCACATGTCCTCTTTTCACTCATTAGTCTAGTCGTCACGTATCCTTTTATTAAATTCTTGCGAACACACAGTCATGTCGTGTAGTTTCATTGTCTGCTACTCCAGCCTCTTTCCTTTTCCTTGAGTCAGGTCTTGGTTTGGCGCCCTTTAGTGGTCATTTTCCAGTGTATTGTTGTCGATTGAGGGCTCTCCCCTCTTCCGGCCTGCGAGCTGGAGGCCTCGTCTTCTGGCACTGGTATCCTTAGAATCTCCATGCCCTCCCTTTGCTCTGTGACATGACGTTGTCTATTTTTAAATTCGAACGCCAGCCCAAATGGATATGTCCATCGGTATCGTATTCGCTCCTCTCGTAGCTTCTCTGTAAGAGGACGGAAGGCTCGTCGTCGCTGATGAGTCGCCTGCGCCAGGCCCTGGAAGAGCGCACAGCGAAATCCTTGGAACGAGATGGAGTCTTTCTTTCTGGACTCTTGTAGTATGGCTTCCTTGACCTTATATGAATGGAGCTTAACCAAGATGTCTCGAGTGCGCCATCGTTCACCAGGCACTGCCAGACCCACCCTATGGACTATTTTGATTTTGATTTGTTTGGGCCCAACTACCTCCACAAATAAGCCTTCAACGAAAGCTTCCAGATCAGGACCCTCTGCCCCCTCCTCCAGGTCTCTGATACGAATATTGTCTCTTCTGGACCTGTTTTCCAGGTCTTTGTTATTCATTAGGGCCAGTTGGAGTTGTGAGTGTAGAAGTTGATCCTTGTCGCTCGCTTCCGTTACTCTTTTGTTGAGCTCTTGGGTTTGGGTCTCCGTTTCCATCAGTCGCGTTCCAATGGAGTCCATATCTTGTTTTAGTGAGGCCATTTTTTCTGATAGGTCCGCTTTCAGTTGGGCCATGGAGGCCTAGAGGTCTCCTTTCAGTTCTGTGCGTAGTTCCAACTTAAAGTCTTTTAGGGACATTAGTAAATCCTCCTTGGTCAGGGCCATGGTGAATTCAGGACTTTCTCTCTCCTGTACTTGTTTCTTTTTTGCAGGCGTGAAATAGCTGGATACCTTAGAAGTCGATTTCTTTGGTGGCATAGATGCGGTCTCTGCTGTGGCCAAGGGACTCCACAGCTCCCCTGCTCCTTCAGCGTACTCCCACCCCGCCTCTGTGCTCAGCCACTGATGAGTCTCTGTGGATCCACTATTTATCGGTGGGCCCCTCACCCAAGTAGTATGAGAGACTTCTTATGAAAAATGCACTCGATGGCGGCCATCTTAGGGTTAGGCAACAGACATTGCTCCTGTTTTTAGAGGTGTGGGCTGCATTCACTGACCATTTTCCACACTCATGTTGCCAAGTGCCCCACCAGCTCTTTTGTTGGTATCAGACCTGATCCTTAGGTTCTCCTTTTAGAGGGATGTCCATTTGGGCTCCACCGCCGCCATTTTGGAGTCAGGTGGGGTGGGACTGGATCCCCCCACCGTCTGGCCGATGTCGCATGTGACCTCTAATAACTCCCTTAGGCCGGCGTGGGGGCCCGGTGCTTGCATATCACGGCGGGGTTCCCCCGCTTACCTCCTCTGTATTTTGCCGCTCCTCCAGGCCCCTCAGCAAAGTCTGGAGCTCGCCGCCGGGCCTCCCGGCGCTTATTTAAGCCCCCGCCAGCTCCCCCGCAGATGCAGGCCCGTCAGTCCGCTCTTCGCCAAAGGGCCCGCGGGAGCGATCCACACTCTGGGGCCCGAAGGCATAACAACAAGCCCCGCTTCAGCTTGCTCGGCCGGTCAGCGCCATCTTGGTTCGCAGCCCTCGTCTCCGCAAACAGATCTCTCCTCGACAGTCGGCGCCCGTTGGATGTGCCCACTACGCCTCCTCAGGACTCCGGACCTTTAGGCATACATTTACGAGGTTTAGGCGCTACGTTGGGGCTGCAGAAGTGCCCTAGACAGCTTCTCGGTGACGGAGCCGACATGGATCACGTCCGGGTGGCCATCTTGCGTGGCCACACACCCTCCACTTTGTGCTTTTTGGTGCTATTTCTCACTATAAATGTAAACTTCAATAACTCCAGTTCTATTAATTGGACTTTTGTCATTTTGGTCTTGTTAAATTTATTAAACTAAAGTTCTATGTTTCTAACCTGGTGTGGAACATTTTGTCTGGAGTTTTTACTGTTTTACTGTTTGAAGTGTTGCATAAATACTTTACACACTGCCTCTATGCTAAGCCTGGCTGCTCTGTGGCAAGCTACCAGAGGGTGAGCACAGGTTAATTTAGGGTTTGCCTGTCTTTTACACTGACTAGAACTGTGGTTGGTGCCTGACCAGGGCTCATACCCCAGTCCAGCAGTAACCCAATTTCTAACACCTCTGAATTGGACCACTTTGAGTGGCCAGCTCTATAGAATTGTTGTCCATTAGTTAGCTATTGACCTAATATTTGTAGTCTTTTGAAAAGCCATATGTGTGCTGATGGTGGAACACTGACGAAATTCTCAGTAGTAATGATGAACAATTTGTGTATCCCACGATAGAACACATGATGTGTTTTCATTTAATCTTTGGCGCTATCTCTATAGGTTCATCTGTGGACAGCCACGTTGTTATTCCACTGCAACAAGATGCTTATGCCTCTTAGCCACCTTTTGCTGTTAATGTCTGCATATCAAGTTCCCATTAAAACATTTGGAGAGTGGGGAATTCTGATAAGTACCCACCTCCAATAGACCTTTTTCTCAGCGTCTTTTCATAAATTGCGCAATTGTTAAACTCTGCACAAACCCAGACTACTTGCTCCTGTAAAGGTTCTCCTTTAAAACCACACCGGGACCTACTTCCAAACCAGTGCCTTTATTAACATGCTCCTTACCGCCGGCTTACTTCCCAGTTGCCATGCCAACATTTTAGACTACACTAAAAAAAGGTGTACCATAAGCCCTGCACGTTGTGACACCCTTCAATTAAAGAAATAACTTATCCCCCAAGGCTAAAACCAGATCATGATTCACAGTCAACCTTAGGAAACAAAAATGACTGGGGTTAGTCTTTGAGAGGTGCTTGAGAAAACAACCCACAGACCAAATTGCAGGCCACATTTGTAATAGGGCCACTGACATGCTATCCTTACATTTAAGAAAGACACTTCCATCATAGATGGCAAACTTGTTCAAGGATCTTTTCAAAACCATCTGAAGACGGACTTCTTCCCTCTACCCTGTTGCCCCTGGCACAGTCCCAGAAAATACCTGAAGCTATACTTTATCTCCATAATCAACAGTCTTACATCCAACATCTCCGAAACTCATACTCCCAGGCACTCTACCTGGAATCCAACTGTTTCCAAAAAGGAAATGAGTAAGAGAGGTAGCTTCTGCAAATTTGCACACATTTTCATCATCACCCTGTTAAAGACTTCAGATGACTCAGAATTTTAAGTCAAGAGGTTAATAGGTAAACATTTGCTACTGAAAGGACACCTTTTGTCAGGCCCTGTAGGCAACCTTCCATAGTTCAGCAAACTGCTCTGCACACATTCCTGAGATGGGCACAATGGCATACAACCATAGAGCTATGCTTACAACATCAGTGTGAGATAAATCATCTCCAAGTAGGACAGACATACATTCTACATTATTCAACAATCTGCAGTGCAAAAAACCCTTAAATGAAGCTCTGGAAATAAACAACCTCACTTGATAAATGTCCTTCCTACATAGAATTTGTCTATACTACAGTATTACAACTATTTAATATGGACACTTGCCCAGATATCCACAGGTGGATAATTTATTGTCAATGGAAGCTTTGGCTTTTCTCACATATTTTTTGGAACAGGTCTTGGGTTTAAGCCTCAATTAACATTCAAATATACCTCTGCAACCCACATCAGGCTTGCTTAGCCCATACATTTAGTAATACTTGCACACCAAACTTTAGTGGTTTATAAACAGTGCACCATATAAACGTCAACTTGCACAATCACACTTGCCTTCAAGACTTAACGCTAATTCCATGCTATAGACCCACAAATGTACGCTCAGTACCTCTATGATGTTTATGTGACTATGGTGCTCTGAGTCATGTAATCAACGATGCAATTTGAGATGCTATCTGTGATGTAATCAATGATGTAATTGAACATGGCATAAGCGATGTAATATGTGAGGTCATAAACAGTGCAAAGGCTTTTCTCAGTGTAGGTTAGCTGCTCATGGTTAGTTGGGCACAAGGAACTGTTGCATGGTATGTCATCTTAAAACCCCATAAGTTACCTGGAAAAATAAAGATTTAAGTGAAGTCATGGTTAGCATGGTTATAACACATTAACATATCTATTAAAAAAGGTGCACAATGGCTTTCCGTAATAATTCCTCTGGAGGTACATGTGGCAAACTGATATGGTGGCAATAAAAAATACATCCAAAAATCTGGCAGAGAGGAAATAACTCAATCTGATGGAAGCTTTTCACATTAGCCTAGACTCAAAGAAGTCCACTTGCTCTCAGTGGCAGATAGAATGAAGTTCAAAATGCTTTATTGGGGTTTCAAAATATGCAAGGGAAATGGCACTAACTACCTTCAGAAAGTGCCATATCACTTCATATCCAAAAGAAAATGAAGATCAGGCAAAGCACACTTGATTGTACAAATCTGACCCACACTGAAGTCTAATGGAGGCAAACCAATTTTGGAATCATTGGCGCACAACTTTGAGATTCATTACGCCAAGACACAAGGAATCAATGAAACATGAAAAACATGTAATGAAATCTGCAGATGGAAATTTTATAAGAGATATTGCCTACTCTTTCTTTGACAACTGTAACAAAATCCCCCCTCGAGGAAGATGGCATCTCCGAATGTAGTGCAAAATGGGTTCTGGTCAAGCCATCGCTATTCAAAAACATTTCAACACGTATATAGACAACGCATGATGGGAGAAAAAGCTCACTCATGACGTCACAATCCATAACTCATACAACAGACATGCAAAATATGACTTGCACAGCAGATGCAAATGCTCTTGACCGCACACTTGATGTGAAAGATGCAATTACAAAATAATCTTACAGATGATATTAAATATCACCATTAAAGAGATCACTATGAATGTAGTATTATTTATTGGTTTTAACTGTGTTTTATTTTTAGGTGTTGTTACTTATTGGGATAAATGTTGTGTGGTCATAATCATTTAATTTTGTGTATAAGTTATGTTTTCTCTCTGTTGTGTGAGTTATGGATTGCAGTCCTAACAATAACTTGCACATTTCAGTTTTAATCTCCAGCCATAACCCCCTTAAACATTACACATTACTCTCCTTTTTTTGTCTCCCTCATTCAATATTGGAGGCATTATCAGAGATTCCTCACATTAAGCAGGCGTAGCTTGGAGGACGCACCTTCTCATATCTTGCAACAGCCTGCTGGCATGAACGGCAGCTGAACCTTTGAACCTTTCTTCTACCCAAAATCATTTATTCTTTTGTAAAGGACTGAAAAATGTATTTTGCCACAAATTACTCACTGGTCTTGGAGTTTTTTGCACACATACCAAGGGTAAACATGTACTATAGACACTCATAAATCAATCATTCAAAACACGGTGCCAAATTGCACATCTGCAATGTGACTGTCACATAGATGTTTGCAAAGCTACTTTGAAGGTCCACACTGCAATCTGTAATTCCTTCGCCTTTAAGGACAAAACTGCTTTGCATCGAATTGTGATACTCAATGTTTAAAAATGTAAAAGTAGTGTTCAGGTCCTTTACCAACTTTTCCTTTAAATGTTTCACACAGAGATAATCTTAGCACTTAAGATGCAATTATTTATCTTCAAAATAATAGTTCCATACACTTCTGAATTCCAAAGACGTGTCCTTCGTTCATTTCTTATGTTTGATATGTTGTATATTGAATTGTGCTATAGAGTAAAAGGGGTGAAAGATTCAAAGCCTGAACCAAACAATGGAGACCAAAAGGTGACAGACAGAAATGGGTCAAACGTAGTACTTGCATTTAGATATTGAGAAAGCTGACGAATCACATCTCAAATTACATCATCCATGCTTGCCCTTGGGGCAACCCATGCTAGCCCCATAACAGAAGGCTCCGTCACACCAAAAGGATTGGTTGCCAAGCTTTCAAAGGCTTGGTCAGATTCATGATATCGGTAGTCTTCCGAATCTTAAGAAACAAAAACATCATGTCAACAAATATGAAGCATTCACTCATATATGTTCACTGCAGCAATACCACCAAATGTAATCATGAATTATATTCCTTATTTGAGTATTGCAAGGTTGTGTGGTGCCAGATCATCATTGTCAGAATATTGTCTAACACAAATAATGTCTTCTAAATATCACAAAGGAAAAATTCTGTATTTGAGTTAATGATAGAAAATGTAACACCAGTGGGGCAATATCTTTGTAAAGCAATGTTTGGGACATGATATGTACTTAAGAAAGTATTTTTTTATACAATAGTATAACGTGCAACTTTCCATGCTCCATATATGGTGCAAAGAAATTAAAATGTAGCATATGGCTGAATGTACTTTTAGCTGAAACGTTGTTTAAAGGCTTCATATATAAACAGTGGCAAGTAACATCTTAAGTACGCAGAAGAGTATGTCACCTGAAAAAACTTAAGGGAGAGCATTCTCAGTTAGGTCTTAATAGCTACTTTATATAACCAAACCCTGTATCACCTTAGCCCTTCTCTGACCTAAAAAAACAACATACATACAAATAAAGCAGCTAACAAGTGGTTGATATAAACCTAGTCAACATAGGCCATCAGTGTATGAAAACTTCATCTGATTCTGAGAAATATACATGCAAATCTCATATGAGAAGATTATGCACGGCTTTCCAAAGAGTGGAGAAGCTACAATAAATGGACTGAGTCAGCCAATCCACAAATGAAACAAAACAATTGTCTAAAATCTCCCATGAAGTTTCTGATCCAGAAGCAATGAAGAAGATCTGCATTGTAGCCCATCAATTCTGAGAAGATGTACCTCCTTAAAGAAAAGATCCTAAAGATTCTGGCTGATATCCTAGACTAAAAAGAGACTTCTACTTTCTGCCCACAGAGGCACCAATTTATCAATCTCTTTTCTCTTTCTTTTCTGCATGGGTCATTAGCAACTATGCAAAGCTACATGCAAGATGAAAGCCTCTAGCTTGCCTGGCAAGCCTTGACTGAAATTCACTATTAATGATCACATGCTTACTTTTAGACAAGTTTCTTAAACACCTTACTTGAACAAGGCATACATCCCAATCCGTGAAAAAAATCTAATGTAACTCTTCTGCTGAAGAAACTATGTGCCGACCCACTTGAAATAGCTTTCTACAAACCAATCTCAAACCTACCTTTCCTTTGCTAAATACGAGAGAAAGACATCACTTCCTAGGTAAAAGAATTCACTGAATCTATTATTGGATTACTTGACAGACAATAAGGTTTCAGACCACGCAGAAGCATAGAAAGTGCAATTGTTGATAGAGAAAGTCAACTGTCCTTCATTCATGCCAGCAAAACTAAGACTTTGTGGTTTCTTCACTTTTCAGCAATCTATAGCACAATAGCCACAGGATGCTCCTCTAAGTTTTGGAAAATTGGGAGAGAGTATCTGGAAGAAGCTTCAATTATGCCATCTGCTTCTTTTTGAAGTGTTGTCAACAAATTAAAACAAGATCGTCTTCATTCGATCTGTAAGTCTTTGTGTACGGGGTGCTCCAGCCTCACCCCTATCTTCAATTCTTTTTAAAATTGCATGAGACTTTTTGCTCAGATCATCTTCTGCTACCAGTTGCACTTACAAATGTATGCAGATAACATTCAAATTCATTTTCATCTGTGTGAACCACCTCAGAGCAGTAAGCAAATATAACAACTCCCCAAAATACATCCACCAATGGATAAAGGAGTGCTATCTTCACACAAATTAAACAAAATCTGAAATCAAGATCTCCCAGCAACACTCGAGCAAACAGTCTTCCTTTGAGTGGCAGAGGTGTACTAGCCCCTAGTTCCAGTCTAACCAGTAAGAAATCCCAGGGTTTGGCTTGACAAAGATCTCTCATCTGCACATCAGATCTCAGAAACTGATGATGCTCTCCTACTAACAGGGCTCAGCTACTGTTGCCTAATTTACAAAGGAGTACACAAGAAGGACATCCTCAAACTACCGAACAAGGAAAACCAAGGTGCAAGAATTTGCCTCATCCTGAAAAGATCTTATCACATTACTCTTGCTTTCATACAACATTTTCTAGCTCTTGATGGACTAGAAAATTACTTTCAAACATCTCTGCATGATTTTTGAATCTTGGGTGCTTGTGGTAAGGGCTGAGATTGACCTATCTACAAACGTTAACACCATGCTGTAACTCTAACCACAACTTCAGATCCAGCAAAGAAATTAGACTATTATTTGGTATGGGTGACAGCCCACTCAGGGATTAACACAACTCTTGTCAGGGTGAATACTCAAAGTCACTAAATTAACCTGAGCTAAACACCCTGGTATCTATGGCACAGAGCAGACAGGCTAAACTTCAGGCAATGTGTAAAGTATTTATGTAGTAGTAAAACAGTAAAAATAAAAAACAAGCAATAAAAATCCCAAACCTAATTAGAAAAATACAGGAAAATGTAATGGCACAGAGATGTCAAAAACCCAATATGGGGAACCTTAGATATACATTTTAAAGATTTAATGGACAAAAGTGCCAAGAAGCACAAAACGCTAACAGTAGTCTATGAAAGCGACAGAACAGGACATAGGCACGATTTGAGCCTGACTGCAAAGGAGCCCTGGTCAGATATGTTGTGTTATGCAGATTTGTAGAGCGCACTATCACCCGAGAAGGAATCCTGGCGCTGAGCAGGTGTGACTCTAGGCACACCTAGGGCCTAGTGGGACTACTTGAAAAACCAGATCTTCAGATTCTTGAGGAATTGAAGGAGTGAGGAGGAGCCTCTTATGTGTAGCGGCAGGTCGTTCCATGCTGTAGTAGTGATGTAGGAGAAGGCTCAACTGCCAGATCTTGTTTTCAGTATGTATGGGATTTGTGCAATTAGTAGTCCGGATGAGTGGAGGTGCCTGTAAGGTTTGTGAAAGCAGATGCAATTGTTGAGGTAGGCTGTGACAGTGTCATGCAGTGCCTTGAAAGTATTGGTGAGGACTTTGAATTGTGCTCATTTGTGAATAGGAAGCCAGTGGAGCTCCTTCAGTCATGGTATGGTGTGATTACAGCGTGAGAGGTTGAGAGTGATTCTGGCTGCTGATTTCTGAATGGTATGCAGTCTTCTGGTGAGTATTTTGTTGTTCCGAGCATAGAGGGTGCTCCCATAGTCCAGCTTGCTTTTGACCAAGGAGTGCGTGACGGTTTTCCAGGTGCTGATTGGGCGCTATCTTCCTCAGCATCTTCAAGGTATGGAAGCATGAAGTGAGGACACGATTGACTTGGGCAGTCATGTTGAGTTTGCTGTCAATGATGATCCAAAGGTTCTTGGCGTAGATGGTGTGAGTGGGTATCAGTCCTAGAACTGTCAGACACCAGGTGGAATCCCACAGTGATGTGCTTTTCCCAAAGATCTTGATTTCGGTCTTGTCAGTGGTCAGCTTTAGACAGTTGGGGGCAAGCCACCATGATGTGCTGAGCTGGTGCAGAGCAGGAATATCGACTGAGAAATATCGTGGGACATAAATATCGCCGCAAAAATATCGTGGGGAAGAAATATCGACAACAAAAATATAGTTGACAAGAATATCAACTGACAGGTAAGTAATATCGATTACAAAAATATCGACGTCTTAAATATCGTTTACAAAAATATAGTTGACAAAAATATCGAATTATTAATAATGTTATGTATTTTAGTGTTTTTAATGAGAATTGTTTGTCATTTTATTATATGTTTTAAAATTTTACTAGTTATTAATTTATTTTAAGTTTAATTCTGCGTTTTTAGTTCCGTAGCGGGTTGTGGGTTTATAGGGGAATAGGGTGGGAAGTAATTTAATTATATAGATTTAATTAATTATTTATAGTAGTTAATACTTTTTTTAAAATTGAATTTTGCGTTTTTAGTTCTGTAGCGGGTTGTGGGTTTATAGGGGAATAGGGTGGGAAGTAATTTAATTATATAAAATGTATTCAATAATCAATATGTATAATTGTGAAATTATAGAGTTAAATGTGTTAATTGATTAATTAATAATTGTTTGATAATTAGTTGTTAATTAATTTCAATTAATCAATTAATAAATAATTATGTTAATTGTTTAATTAATTTTAGGTGTGTGTTGTGGTGTTTATATGTGTAAATGGTGGGAAGGGTGGTAAGTAATTAATTTTTTATTGATTATTTATTAAATATTTTTAAATTAATTTCCATTAATTAATTATTAATTATTAATTGTACTTGTGTAATTAATTTTAGGTGTGTGTTGTGGATATTATAGTGTTATTAATGTGTAATTATTGATTTTTTATTATCTTTGTTAATAATAATATATTTAAATTTAAATATTAATTATGTTAATATTGGAAATTAAATTTAATATAAATGTTGATGTTTTTGTTTTTTATTGTTGTGGGATCCAGCACTTTCCCTACTGTTGCAGTCACTGGAGTGGGAATAGTAATTTTTACCCCGCCGCTATCCAGCGCTTTCCCTACTGTTGCACTCACTGGAGTGGGAATAGTAATTTTTACCCCTCTGCTATCCAACGCTTTCCCTACTGTTGCACTCACTGGAGTGGGAATAGTAATTTTTACCCCTCCGCTATCCAGCGCTTTCCCTACTGTTGCACTCACTGGAGTGGGAATAGTAATTTTTACCCTTCCGCTATCCAGCGCTTTCCCTACTGTTGCACTCACTGGAGTGGGAATAGTAATTTTTACCCCTCAGCTATCCAGCACTTTCCCTACTGTTGCACTCACTGGAGTGGAAATAGTAATTTGTAACCCTCCGCTATCCAGCGCTTTCCCTACTGTTGCACTAATTGGAGTGGGAATAGTAATTTTTACCCCTACGCTATCCAGCGCTTTCCCTACTGTTGTACTCACTGGAGTGGGAATAGTAATTTATACCCCTACGCTATCCAGCGCTTTCCCTACTGTTGCACTCACTGGAGTGGGAATAGTAATTTTTACCCCTCCGCTATCCAATGCTTTCCCTACTGTTGCACTCACTGGAGTGGGAATATTAATTTTTACCCCTCCGCTATCCAGCGCTTTCCCTACTGTTGCACTCACTGGAGTTGGAATAGTCATTTTTACCCCTCCGCTATCCAGCGCTTTCCCTACTGTTGCACTCACTGGAGTGGGAATAGTCATTTTTACCCCTTTGCTATCCAGCGCCTTCCCTACTGTTGCACTCACTGGAGTGGGAATCGTAATTTTTACCCCTCCGCTATCCAGCGCTTTCCCTACTGTTGCACTTACTGGAGTGGGAATAGTAATTTTTACCCCCTCGCTATCCAACGTTTTCACTACTAATGTGTTTATTTTGTTATTAAATGTATGTATTATTCTTTTTTAAATAGTTTAATGTGTTAATTAAATATAGAATATTTTATTTTATTTTAAATTATTTATATATGTGTATATTTTATTTTTATATAATTTAAAAAGTTTATAAATTAAATAAAGATAATAGTTAATAAAATGTATTTAAGTAAATATATGTATATGTACACATTTTTTGTGTTTATATTTATTAAATTAAGTTTATTTGTTATAATTAGTTAAAATATATATTAAATTTAATTAATTTTGTTAATAATATTAATATTATTTAATTAATTTAATTTAAGTTATGTTATTTTTTAAAGTCGATATTTTGTACTTCTATATTTTTTACATCAATATTTTTGTGTCGATATTATTGTACTTACTTACTGTTTAAGTATAGGGAGTCGATATTTTTGTTATCGATATTTTTACATCGATATTTTTAACATCGATATTTAAACATGGAACCGCTGAACTGCATGAAATGGAAAAGGCAGGAATGCACCGTATTTAGCATTTTATGGCGCATTGCTGTCCTTTTCTAGTGCTGGCACACTTTTGCCTGCCTAGCACCGATGCAGGCACTTTTGTGTCATGGTGCAAGGTGCCTGGGTGGTAGGCAGGTTTCTTTTTGTGTAGGAAGGGGCACCTTCCTGCACTAAAACAATCCTGAGAGGCATTTTCCTCTTTCTATATGTGCTGTTGAATGCAGCACACATAGAAAGAGGAAAGAATAAGGAGAAAGAAAGATATTTCTCCTCATTACGCCTTACCTGGGGAGGCGTAGCATTTTAAAGCATTCCCACGTCTACCAACAATGGTAAATCTGGGAATGCATCAAAATCCATGGGTGGGTGCATGTGAACCCTCACGCTCCACCCATGGAACACATCCCTGGGGCAGAGTAATGCAAGGCAGTGATTTATGTTGCCTGCGTTACTCTACATTTATAAAGCCACGCAAGGTGGCCTTGCATGGCTTGATAAATCTCACTTAGGTTTTGCGTTGCCCTTGTGCCCCCTTGTGTGGTGCAAAGGTGACAAAAAACCTTGATAAATATGGGCCGTTGGCTTCATCAATTGAGTGATTTCAGTTATATAGGCACTGAACTTGATCCAGTTACTGGGCATCTTGTCTGTGAGGGAGAGAATGAGTTGCATGTCATCAGCACAAGAGAGGATTTTGCTATTGTGAGAGCAAATGATGCTGACTAGAGGGATGATGTCTGCGTTAAAGAGACTCAGGCTCAGGCTCAGGGAGGACCGTTGCAGAACTCCGCAGATGAGATTGCGGGCGTCCAATGTGTACGGTGCCAGGCTGATTTACTGGGTCCATGAAGTCAGGAAGGAGCAGATCCATCGGAGTTTGTGTCCTTGGATTCTGGTGTCATGTAGGTTTTGGATGACAACAAGGAGGGAGACCGCCTCAAATGCTGCAGATAAGTCCAGGTGGATGAGGGTCGCCATGTCTCCTTTGTCCAGAGTCAGGTGGATGGTAGACATGAGGGCAGTTTCCGTGCTGTGATTAGATCTGAAACCAGACTCTGTGGTGTCAAGTAGTTATTGGTCATATTCAGTGAGATGTCTGTTGATGATTTTCCCTAAGACCTTAGCCAGGAAAGGTAGCAGGGAGGTCGGTCTGTGGTTGGCAGGATCTGCAAAGGATTTCTTCAGCAATGGGAGGACAGTTGTGGGTTTCCAAACATCTGGGAAGGTTGTGTAAGAGGTGGAGGTATTCAGAATGGGTGTGAACTTGAATGACAGGTGTTTCATGATGGAGGATGATGTGTCCATGGATATGGAGCATCTGATGGCGTTCTTGCGGATGATGGCAATTCCGTCTCTGGGCTTGTGCAGTTTGTCTTGCCTGGCAATCTTGAAGTCGGGAGGGAATGCTGTTGCAATGTCAAGTGATGATGCAGTGTTCAGCCAGGTTTCTGTGAGGAAAAGCAGGTCAGAGGCATTGTCGTGCAGTAGGTTCCAGATCTTGTGGCATGTTTGGTGAGTTAGCGGGTGTTGAGCAGCATACTTGTAAGTGTAGAGTGTTGTGTGGGTAGTTGCAGGACTGTGTGAGTGTGAGAGAGCGGGTGTTGGGTGCTGTTGGGGCGGTGAGAGTTGTGTGTGGGTAAGATTATGAAAACTGTCAGGTACTGTCCGGGACTAAGTCTAGAGCACAGTCAGGGACTTGAGCAAGGACTGGTGACTGGGTAGAAAGCATAAGCAGAAAGAGGAGTACAGCGCTGCCCAGGATCACACAGGAAGTCAGAGGAGAAAAGGGATTCAAAGGGGAAGACTTCACAAGGAGACAAGATGGCTAAGTCTCAGAAAGGATAGGCACTCAAGAGGCAATTAGGCATACAGCTTAACTACACCCAGACCGGACATGCAAGATATATATATATAACAACATTAACAACAAAGGGAATGTGAGGTAAAGCACTCTGGAGCTACACATGGGGAGACTGCAGCTCAGTAAGTTCCTCACCCACAATTGCTGTTACAGATTCTGACTGCAAATACCCACATGTAGCATATACATGCAAAGGCAGGGTCTGTGGAGCTGATACCTATGGTGATGTTGTAAATATAACTCAAAGACAATACTCACAGTGAACAAGAAACACCACCTAGGTTGTCAGCTGTGCCCACGGATCCTGGCGATCAAACAGGAACACGCAAGGCAGTAACAGCAAGGGTGTAGAACTAAACACAAGCTCAATAGAAAAGGAGCTAGCAAGGATGAGTGCTTAACACTAAAGAAGGGAAACAAGGACACACTTGGCAGAAAGAAAGTAACAAACATACAAGGAAACTAGAAGCAAGAGAGTAGAACAGGAAGTCGACAGCTAAGGACTGAAACTGAGGTCATGGGAATAAAAGCAGGAACTGAGACAAAGAAAATACAGGATAGCTGATTCAATGGTGCATTAAATAGTACTGGTTCGGGAATCAAGGAAACAATGAATAGCTAAGTATCAGGAGTCAAGGTAGAACTGTAGTCAGTGTTAATTCAGGAACAAGGAATGCTATAGTTCAGGAACAGGAATCAAGGTAACACTGCAGGCAGTTGCTAATTCAGAAACCAGGATAGCTACAGCTCAGGAACAGGAATCAAGGAAAAACTGAAGGCAGTGCTCATTCAGGAATAAGGATAGCTATAGCTCAGGAATCAATAAATATCAAAAGCTCAGGAAACAAGGATATCAAAAGCTCAGGGTCTTTTTCAACGGAACACAGCTACAATGACCAGCACTGGACTGAAAGGAGCAGGGGCGTAAATGAGCTCACAGTAATCACAAGCATCAGGTGTGAGCAGGCTAGCAGCAGCCAGCCACAGGTGAGCTGAATTCCACCACCCATACTTGGCCTTCAGTGGTGGAGATAAAGCAATGAGCAGGGAATTCTAGGTAATGGAGCTTCAGGCATGAGAAGGCTGGCTTTCCAAAACCCGGCACGGATTGGGAATGGATGGCAATTTCTAAGTAGCATCCAAATGGCTAGAAGTCAGTTTAAGCATGCAGAGGAGGGTCCGGAGGCTTATTAGAACACTGTAAAGTTTCACAATGCATCCCCCTGGTTGTGGGCACAAGAGCGCAGGGAGCAAATTGTGACAAAAACTTGCAGAAAGCACAGGACAATATCCCTCGATGTTGAGTGGTGCAGTGAGGCAGCAGCGTGTGAAGCAGCGGCTGGGGTTGAGGGTGCTGAGGGTCGCAGCATAGCAGGGGTGCACCTGAAGCACGCATTTGTGCTGTTGCAGTCATTAAGTAGGTCTTGGAAGGGGAGGGGAGGAGAGTTATGTCACTTCCTGTGCAGATGAATGATGGAAAATACAATTATATCACTTCCTGTACAGAAGAATGATGGGAAATCCAGTGATGTCACTTTCAGATCAGATGGATGATGAGAAACCCAGTGATGTCAATTCCTGTGCAGATGGATGATGGGAAATCCAGTGATGTCTCCTCCCGTGCAAGTGGATGATGAAAAAAAATATGAACTTTTCAAATGTTTTGACTTCCAGACTTTCACAGGGATCAATCCATTTGGTTTATAAGTTCAAATGCAGAAAGGGACTTTACCACTTTTTGAGGAAAAAAATCCTCTTTGAGCAAGCCGCCACTGAAATATTAGCCACCACAATGGAATTGAAGGATGAATACTTGAAGCAGTATGTAGCTTTGGAGTTTTCTTGCTGAAAATGTTCTAAGTCCAAATGCAGAATGGGACTTAGTTATTTTTTTCTGACTTGCTTGGAAACGTGACCAGGGCAAATCTGAAATTCAATCCAATACCTCAAAACTGATGGTCAGATTTTTCCCATTGGCTCCCCTCCCCTCGAGCACTGCAAGCCTGGAGAGAACGTTTTTCAAAGTTTAAAAACGTTCTTCTGGTGCCCAAATAATCACTGGAGTACACTTCTAAGGCACCCAGGACTTCAGGGCAATCCACTTAGAGACTCTCAGAGTGTCAGGCAGAGGCCTACAGCAAAGTTGAATCCAAGGCCAGTTGCCTATGGTCAGCTAGGTAGTTATAGGAGAAGGCCTCTTTCAGCTTAGTGTGTCCCTGTAGCCACGCAGGAGGTCAGTCAACTCACCCCTCGTCTCCACTTCTTTGACCTGGGTACAAAAGATAGCAGGTCTAGTCCTTCAGAGCTCCTCTCAGGTCACAGATAGCAGGTCCAGCCCTCTTCTGATCCTCCCGTACAGAAAGTGTTCTATGAGCTGTTTAGGAGTGTCACATTTATACGGGGCACCAAGCAGAGGGCGGAGGTGACTCTTTGGCATTACCTAGCCAATGGGTTAAAAGTCCCTGAGGGAAACCCAACCCACTTTTCAATAGTTTCTGCTTGCCTTACTGCAAACAGGCCCAAAATGCCATATGCCAAAGCATTTTCAAGATGGTGAAAGTCTTTGACCACATTAAACCTGAGTTCTGAGAGTTGTGGGTGTGTAGGGAAGTGAGCTATGGTACTCACCAGTGTACTTCAGTGTACGCCCAAACAACCCTGTCAGGCAGGACTTGACATTGGGGTGAAAACTATTTGGCAGCCCCACCTTTTTGTTGAGCTCAGATGGGCCATCTCTGTCTATTCAGGTCAACCTCTCAATCACAGTGACCTATTTTGTGGTTCCTAAGAGGAATTTCACATCTCATTAAGAGCTGAAACCATGCTGAAAGTTGCCAAAAGCTAGTGCTCTTTGCCTTCTGAAAGCTCTTGAAGGTAAAGGGTAATTTCCTAAAAGTTACCTTTCTTAATATTTAATGAAAGTTTACCCTTAGATTAAATTTTTATTAAATATAAAAATAAGTCTTTCAATGGTGTGAGTAGCTAATTCAGGTGAAACATTATAGATTACAGTGTATAATCTATATTTTAACTTTTTTATGTACCAGTTACAGCTTGACAAGTAATAAAGTTGGTCTGGGCCTAGTGACTGGGGGAACATGCCATTTATAATGCTGCCCAAGTTCTACTCTTAAATATTAAATAAGTCACCCCTAAGAGCACCTTACTGCCCACAGGGTAGGGTGCATAATATTTAAATCAGGTTAGCTTACTTATCGAAAGAGAGATTTTGACAGGTCTGAGCATCAGGCCTCAAGCTTCTGACATCAGGCTACACAGGGTACCCCTGAAGCCAAATGTTTAATGCCACTGTATAGGGTGGCACAATATGTGCAGCAGCCCATAAGTGACAGTTAACTTTCCATTCCAGTGATGTATTTCTGTTTCATATACTATAGCCTTATAGGAAAGTTATTTAAATTGTACCACTCAGGGTGAACCAATTCTGACATGTTTAAAGTGGGTACACAGGCAATTTACTCCTGTTTAGCAGTAGTAAACTGCACAGAATTCTAATGCCACCAAAACAAATAGGGCAAAAATTAGTGGGACATAATGCAAAAGGTGGTCATTTCTTACAAAATGTAAATGTTCAAGACAGATTTAGTCGTAAAACACAGGGAGGACAAAGTGTCAGAACCCTGGATACCCAAATTTGGAATTCACAATGTCCAGATTGGAGAAACCACTTAATGTTTCATCAACAAAGAAACTGAAAACAAACATTTCCAGAGTGGCATCCTTTGCCTTCCGAGATGTCAGAGTGGCCACCCCTCAATCCCAAAAGACGTCTTGACCTACGAAAGATGATACTATCTTCCCCGTGGCATGAGAATAAATAAAGTTTGAAAGAATTTCCCAAAGCTGCTAATGATTGCCTACTGGTGTCTCAGCAGGAGTATTTTCCTGAAAATTGAACCTATAGATTTTGAAATATCTTGCAATATTGCATGGCCTATTTGTCACAGTCTGTGGTCTGCAAATCAATCAAATACCTACTTGCTGGAAATATACTGGCTTCTCGTCAAATAATAATGTGGTCCTCAAAGCGCACCTCTAAGAAAGTGTCAAAGTTTGTAGGGTTTTCGAGAAAAATACAAGTTGTCAGGCATATAGAAGAATATAAGAATTATGTAGTATTGCTAGTATTTGTCCAGCCTCTATTAGCATGTTCACACCTCCCTTAGGAGTAGATTCTCAAACATTTAGCACTGTGTTACAGGGGTGGTGCGCCGATATGGGCGTTGGGGCTCCGCCCCCTTTGATTCCAGCCTCCACTCTCCCCTGGCTGAAGCTTTTTTTAAATGAAATAATGGTGCCAGCCAGCTCCTGCGCAGACTGTCACTTGACCTCTGCCTGCAAAAACATTTGCTGGGCTGAGGTCCTGAGGTCTGTGAGGTCATCAGCTCAGCAAAAGCTATAACCTTGACAAGCAATCTCCACCCCCTGAAATCATTCTGGTGAAGTAAGCCCAGGGCGCTTCAGGCTCACGCTCTATAGTGCCGGGGCTTCGTGCCGGGGCTTCATTCCAATCAGGGAGTGGAGAGCACTGTGGCCCCACCCTTTCCTAACTCATCCCAGGGTTGGCTAGAATCAAAAATCGTCACTGACCTCAACCCTCTGACGAGCTAGGAAAGGGTGGAGAAGATGCCATAGTCAGGAAGCAGATAAATCGAGTCTGCACAGCAGATTAAGCATTTTAAAGATAAACTGCACAGACTCAAAGTATCTGCTTTCTGCACTGCTTTTAGTCATTGACGTGACGTCATAAGCATCATCGCTGCAGAGGACTTCTGGGTATTCCGAGTGCACTGTGGGTGATCATCTCACCAAAGCAGTCTGGTTGTAGCTCTTTGCCCACGCAATGCTCCCCCTGTGTGCCTCTCCCATTGGAGCCACAACGAGCAGAGCAAGCAGGTGAGAAAACATTTTTAAACAAAAAAGTAAGCGACGCAGCCCAGTCTGCACTATCTCTTTCAGCCATCATTACATTAGAATAAAAGTTACTGTGAGAGCATTCATTTGTGAGGCAAACCTGTTAGACTAATTTATTCTAAAGAAAAGTGGAAATAAATATGCTCTCCGGATAAGTCCTGAAAGGCCTCACCACACTGCATTCTTTTAGTTTCACACACAAAATTCCTAACGACCCTGGTGCATACTATGAATAAATATCTAAATATGGAACGTTACACTGTTTTGAAAAAACAAAATATGTATTATTCATTATGTAATATACTCCGCAGCAGGCAAGTTGGGGGTGAGACACCAGAAAAGGATAGTAGGGCTAGGGAAGAATAACTTGCCAGCTTTTGACATTCCTGCCAGGTCTTTCCCATATTCTTTGTAAATAAACAACCATTCTTGAATGGTTAGTATGGAACATGGCGTGTCTTTGGGTGAAAAGATGTTGGGAGAGGGCGGTGGGGGCTTCTCTACTGTTAAACCAAGGTAGAGGCAAGCAGAGAGTCTGCCTTCTGCATGAAATACATATAAATGTGTGCAATTGGTTAGTTATCAATTCTATAAGCTGCTTGGGTATGGATCCAGTATTTGCCTTGAATTGATTATGTCATTTAAGTCTGAGTTGTGGAGTGCGTCACTCTTATAAAGGTTATTTTTAAAAAGTTTGCACTAGGTGCAATCTGATTGCATTTTATTATTAAAATATATGTTTTTTGAAGCACCTTTATCTCAAATGCTAAATATTTCTGCACATTTTAGCAGCCTATCATTGTAATAATTGTTATGACTTGCATAATTGCAGTACAGTTGCTGTCAGGGGTCATGTCACTATTCCCCGGTGCACCAACCAGGTCTATGACACTCTGGTTATACACATGCATCTGCAGTGATCGCATTAAATTAATGCATGTAAACAAGTGCATTTCCAATTGATTACTTTAATTTGCATTATTTTCATTTAATGTGTGCAGCATTTACCTTTCAGGTGAAAGGTCAAGAAAATAGTTTGTTATTAGCCGCATCTCTAACCCCACCTACATTGTACTCAGGAAAACCATACTTTTTTATGCAGTTCAACCACTGAACTTTAAGAGAATCTGCGGACCGCTCAACTGTCCAGGACCTCTGTTTAGCCTGGGGTCTCTAAAAGTTCAGTAGGGTGGGGAACACAGGCCGTCACATGTCAAGCAGCTGCATGATTAACTCTTCTCCAATCCCACAGGCTTTTCAGCAGCACTGGTCTATCAGATTTTTTTCTGACAGCCTGAGTGCACTTCATAGTTTGACTTGTTAGCTCAGATATAATATCGCCTAGCAGCTTGAGCATACCAGGATGAGGCGCTTTATGACAAGAGATTCTACGTTTTTTAGGCTGTGGATGGTAGTGTTAAAAACACCCCTGGTATTTCTGCTCCATATTATGGTACTTGAAATGCTGTGTTCCATGAAATATCAAGGACTCACAAATGTACAACAAAAAGAATAAGGGTATTTGAAAACCTAACAAAAGACAAGTAGAGAGCTCTTTGAGTATTTGTGCACCAGGAAGCAAGAGAAATCTTGCTAAAAATCATGGGAGTATTTCAAATGTTTCCTATCACTTCATACTTCTGCAGTTCTGTGGTGTTGTCACAAAGCTTAAGTCACATTATTTGGGCTATATCGTCAGTATGCATGTCAGTCAGGCTCACTTGTAAGTCAAACTCAACCACAACTTTTACGCCAAACCACTGTACGTGCTGGGTTAGGGTCACAAAAGTGATGCTAACCAGCTCAAAATATTTTTGGGAGGAAAGTACCCTAAAAGTAGCGCAAAGCACTGCTTTGCGTTACTTAGCACCAAGGGGCATTACATGGGTGGTACATGGGCCTTCCCATGCAACAACCCATGGCTTTTGACGCAAAACCCTATCTACAAAGAATTGTAGACAGGGTTTAGTGCCAAAAGTTAATGCCACTTCAAATGAGGAGCTAACAGGAGAAATGGTTATTTCTCCTTTCTTTTCCGACTTTGCATACATACAAAGTGGGAAAAGCTTTTAAACTTGTCTAGGCATAGTATTTTGTACAGGAAGGGGCTCCTTCCCCTACAAAACCTATGCTAGACTCACGCACACACCCTAGTACTATGGCGCTAAGTAGTGTGTGTGGCGCTCGGCAGCTGAAATCTGCTCCAGCGCTAAGGAGAGGGAAGGAGCGTGCCATATCTCTGTAGATATGGCGCTCTCCTGCTCCCTCCCTGTCACGCAGCGCAGCCTCTTTGGGTGCTGCGCTGCATTGCGTGTATTTTTGGAAAACCTGGCCCTTCGTGTCCTGCTTTTCATATTATCTTCTACAAGTGCTGAATTAATCTTTTAATTTGTCAAATCCCCTCCTCAATGCTTCTGTGCCCTGGTTGTAATTAGACATAGCTGCTCATTCATGAAACTGACAGCTTTCTTCCGAGGAAGCAGTGCGACGGGAAGTTACAAGAGGCCAACCATAGAAAGAAGACTTCAGTCCCCACACTAATTAGAGCTGCCCCTCAGCTAGCTACTATTCTGACCCAGACCTAAAGAGAATGGACATCTCTAGCAAAGATCGAGCCGTGTACATTTACAGCAATGCGCTTCTGACTTCTGACATAACTCCTCCCGTGCACTATGTCTGTGAAGAGCTCTGAATGCCTCTCGAACCTTGCCAACCTCCACGGAAACCAGAGTCAGACACAGTCGAGTGGCACAACCGAAGATGCATGACTGCCAGAGAAAGGTCGGAGGGAGAAGGGAGAGCAGGGCCCGAGGCCCCCGTGCAGTCTTTGCAGCAAAAGAAATTATGGTTGTGAAATGACATGACAGAATCCAGTTGAGGTTTGGCCCTGCCTGGCCTCGTGCTCAGTGCTGTCTGCAGAATGAAGTCCTGCAGTCAGTGCTTGACTCCGTGTCTTTAACACCCTTTAGAATATTTGTGTCTACAGTCGTGGTATTTAAGGAACCTTTTATCCACGCTTTACAACGTATTCTACAGTGGCTCTTCTGTTTACCTCATGATGCGTTAATGTTGTCATTATTGAATCTTGGATTTTATGTAGCACCACATGTCCCTAGATCGCGGTGTTTAACGACCACCATTATTAGCTCATTTAAACGCCTCCCATCTTCTCTAACTCAAAGTGACACGAGCGGATGCTGCCTGAATCTCAACCCACGAGGCGCTGTTTTACTGTTTATCGAGACCTTGCACATCACCATCCCTCATTCTAGCGACATACACAATACATTTTTTTTTTAACTTTCTTTTTTAAACAGAACAAATAGCCGCAAAATTGGTTTGTAGTCACGTATTTCAAATACTTTGACTTTTGACTTCACAACAAAAAAATGTTCTAATATGATTTGACGCAGTGTGAAGTAGGGGGAAGTGCTCTGATTGTACAAGCACCAGGTTCATTCCATCAAAAGACACAGAAAAAAAAAGAAGCTTGTTCAGTCTCTCTGCAAACCCAATTGCCAACACTTCCTAACATGATCTGTCAGTGCTGCAAAGCTGTGGAGCTGATCTCATTGCCGCAGCGCCTTCCGCTGGGGCTGTTTGTACACAGTGCTGCTGCCAGTTCAAGAGATTCGGAGCAGGCTTTTCATTAAATGTGCTGGAGTACTCCAGAGACGCCTCGCTCTGTGTATTGTAAAGCATGCAAAGCTCTGCTCCCCTCCGCTCGCCCCAGGAACAGCCTGGCCAACATAAATGTGGAATGCATTAAAATCATTGGAAACAAATGGCGAAACGCAACCCTACGCCCAGCTGTTCCAGCTTGGGAATTATTCCACTCCAGGAAACAGGCTCCATTTAGTCTACTCACCTTAGTTTTCAGAGAGAAGGCAACAAACATTAAGGACAGCTGACATTGGGTGCAGCCATTTTGAATGTAGCGGAAGCCATTCTCGCGGAAGGCTGCAATGCTCCGTAGATTTGTTACTCGTATGTGGTAAAACTGTGTACTATCATGTTTTCTTACAGGTAGTTTAATAAATGATCTAACCCCGGTGCCCAGCCAGAGGGCAATAATGCAGTCGATTATAAAACATAAAAAAAATACATTCTGAGCAAGCAGGTGGCTTTTGAAAAAGAAATACGGAAAAGGGCCTCTCGGAGGCTCTTTGAGGACTAACATACTCTGAAGCAAACAGTATAGGGCCAAACAGAACACCACAATCGATGGATTGTCAGCCCTCTCTCTCTCAGGCTACAAGGACGACTTGAATTAGAGAAACTGTATGTGCGGGAACTACTAACTAGCACAGGCCACTTTTCACTTTAAGGGGCATATTCTCAAGGACTTAACGCTGAGTTAGCGGCACTTTATCGCAGCCAAAGTGGCGATAAATTTATTGCACCATTCACAAGCAGGTACTAACAGCCGATATCACCAGTTTTCCTGCGATAGCAGCCGCAAAAAACATCGCCACGGATGACACCGGCAACTAACGCTAATGAGATGCAGAGTAGGCGTTCCCGTGCAAAAAGCCGCGGAAACACCACTTCGCAACATTCTCAACGACCAGCCAGATCGGCGATAAGAAACAAAAACATGCGATAAGGCGCGTTAGCAGCAGGGATTTAACACCTGCTCCTACCTGGTATTAAGTCAGACGACAACCTGCACCATGAAAGGGAGCCCAGCCCAGAGCCACACCTGAAGAACAACAGATGCCATGGAGCTACTGATCATGCAACTCGGAGCCCCAAGAGGGCCACAACACCCACCGCCACCACACCCAGGCCCCGCCCCCCGGGCCTTACCCCGGGCACACCACCCCCCTCCCACCCCCCAGACAAAGATATTTTACATCTACCTTACAAATTCGTGAACACAACAATTCGCCTGATGTCGCACAAGTACAACAATTAACATTCATGTGTGGTCAGAAGAAGGAAAAACATTCATACATCTTAGAATTTCAAAAATAATTATTTTATTCAAATTTAACTCAACACTAATAATTGAAAGAGTCATGGCGGGTCTTCTCTGGACAATCTGTAAGTCACAGCCTGCAAGACAAAATTGAAGATAAGAAGGTGTGTCATGCGCTCAACAAAGGACAGAGAGAGAGAGAAAGAAATGGAGAGAGAGAGAGAGTGAAAGAGAGGGAGAGAGAGAAAGAGAGAGAGAGAGAAAGGGGGAGAGAGGGAGAAGGAGAGAGAGAGCAACAGAGGGAGAGAGAGACAGTGAAAGAAAGAGAGGGCGAGAGAGAGAAAGAGAGAGAAAGATAGAGAAAGAGAGGGAGAGAGAGAGACAGTTAAAGAAAGAGGGAGAGAGAGAGAGAAAGAGAGAGAAATAGAGGGAGAGAGAGAGCAACAGAGGGAGAGAGAGACAGTGAAAGAAAGAGAGGGAGAGAGAGAGAGAGAAAGATAGAGAAAGAGAGGGAGAGAGAGAGACAGTGAAAGAAAGAGAGGGACAGGGAGAGACAGTGCTGACTCTGCGCACCCAGGCCTCACAGCTCACCTGCTGCCACCGGTGTGTCTCCAACCACGTGCCGGTATACACTGCAGTCCACCAGGTCCCTCATCAGAAACAGAGTCCACAGCTAATGATGGCAGAGTTCATATCATTGAACACGGCAACATCGCTTGCCCGCCCCTGCGCACACAGGCTGCTGCACCCCAGCCCCTCCTGCCGCCCAGTGGGGATTGCCCGCCCCTGCGCTCACTGCTCACCTGCTGCCACTGGTGTGTCTCCAACCACGTGCCGGTATACACTGCAGTCCACCAGGTCCCTCATCTGAAACAGAGTCCACAGCTAATGATGGCAGAGTTCATATCATTGCACACGGCAACATCGCTTGTCCACCCCTGCGCACACAAGCTGCTGCACCCCAGCCCCTCCCGCCACCCAGCGGGGATTGCCCGCCCCTGCGCACCCAGGCCTCACTGCTCACCTTCCGCCACCGGCGTGTCTCCAAGAGGGCCCACCACGTGCCGGTGCAAGCTCCAAGCCTGGGGCCCGCTCCTTGGCAGCCTCCACATCATGCAGCCCCGCACCGCGGTCCACCAGGTCGCACACTTGATCCTGGGTCTTGATTTTGCAATGACAGAGATCATATCAGTGCACACGGCATCATCGCAGGCTGCACACCCGCTCAGCTCTATAGGTGCCACTAATTCTGTGAACCGCGAGGCAACGCCACGTGGCAGTAGGCCCACGCTGCCCGCTGACTCAGGCCTACACTGCAGTCCAGCAGGGCTCACACTAATCCTTACCAGTCTGGACCGCCAGGACGGCGCATCATCGCAGGCTGCACACCTGCTCAGCACTTTAGGTGCCCCTACCTCAGTGCACCGAAAGTCACCGTCCCGTGGCGTAGTCCCGTGCCGGCCGCAGTGTATCCAGTGCCACCTACTCTGTGCAACGCAAGTCATGGACCCTTCATGATTGAGTCTCGTGATATGCCAGGCGGACGCAGCCATGTCACCTCAGGCAGTGTGGAAGAACTTGGACACGTAGTGTCGTCGTCGTCCCTTTATACGTAAGCCGAGTGGGCTGGCTCGGCGTACGCCAGGTCAGCGTAGGGGTGTGAACAATTATCCCTGGCCTCTGGGCGTGGTTCATATCTGGGCTGCACAGGAAACCAACTGATGCGTGTGTCTCTGTTGCAGAGTCTGCGCCATACGGCCCGCAATCGACAATGTTGCAATGTTGCATGCAGCTGGAGTGCGTCCGCGCACGAAGGGATTGTACAAGGAGCGCAAGGCCGCTCGGGGTCTTGGCTCATACATGCCAACTGTTGTGTGTGCTCATCGCTTTTGGTGCACCATAAGCCCAAGGCCTAGCCTCAATTGCAGCATGAAAGCCACATCACATTCCCAGGATTCAAGCAGTAGTCAGACTAACATTAGGGATGAAAGCCCCTTTGTCTCAATACAGAAGGCGGAAGGACATCTGCACCTCCGACCTTGGAATTGCATGCGGCAGGCACCCCCTGAGAGAGATACCATGGCAGATGATGACGACTCCCACACTACACACAGCGCTAATGAAATATCAACGTATCCACACCCCACACACAGAAGTCCTTGCTCGAGGTACTCCTGCATGGAATGGCCTTGACACTTATGTACAGGACAACCCATACGTCCAAACTTTGCACACTCATACGACTCATTGCTCCGAGCTGTGGCATATCATCCACATAACAGCCGCAGGTCAGAAGAGTGCCGGTTCTACGAGAGCGAACAACGCAATGTCAGAACATCCCGGGCACATGCACAACCCCTGTCATGTGGAACTGTATCATGACCGAATGCTGCATTTGTTGGGGGCACTGCCACTGGCAATGTTGCGCATCAGTTACCGTCTGAGCTTCCGTCTTGCGTACCTCACCTGCGTCCAGCCCTGGTTCCACTGTCGATCATGCATATTCGAGTGGCCCATGGATGTCTGCCTATCCAACACAACGGTATCTGAACTGGATTATGACATGTGTGTGTGCCCCCTGTTGGACCACGACCAGGAGTGTAACCGTGATATCCGTTCATGGGATGCCTTGATATTTGGCGTATGTGCTGGCAGTTGGGCATGTGAGATTGCACAATTCCTCGTGTGCATTGACCACATCGAAGCGCTCCCCTATTGGGCTGTGTTGCGGATTGGTGAAACGGCGTGGATGGAGCACATCTGTCCGGACCAGCTAATGGATTGGCTCGCCCCCGTGTTCGTTGAAGTCGACAATGACATACTCTTGGAACTGATTGCCCATGAAGCTGCGCTCGCTTTCATGGATGAGTAACTACGTTCCTGCAGCCACAAAAGATTGTAACCCATAGCACAGGTTCCAACACCCTTTTGCATCTTGGAGAAATGGACACATATCCCACCATAACAGTGGACATGGCTGCATTCGCCTGGACTCAGAATGCATGTGCGTGCAACACTGCGGGTTGACACACACCTGTGCAAGGTGAGTGGACAGCGGCGCCTGGCAACGTTCCTCAACCTGGCACACCGCTGGAGGGAGAGTACACACATGGCAATGTAGTACTACATGTGACCTTGTTGGACTCCTTCACCTGCTCACTGTCAGCAGAGCAGACAGTCAGCGCAGTCCGGTGGTACAGGACTATGCAGATCCCATGGGCTGTGAGTGGTGTCCCCTGACATGGTGCAATGAGCATTCACCAAACACCACATGACTTGTCCAGCAAGGCAAGGTGGGCTGAGACCGTTGGCATCCGTAATGATTGATGTTCATTTGTGCCTCCCCATGTTTTGCACCTCTACATGTTCCTTTGCTGCCTGTTAGTGTATGATGCATTGGTCTGCATGTTGTGGCCCTTGTCTTGCCCGTACTGACACGCACATGCTAATAAAGTGTACGCAACTTCACTAGTGTTCAACTGTGATCAGTGTTGATTAGCATGTCAAATCATGTGCCTCAATGAGCATTGTCCGTACACAGGGAGGGACTGACTAACGCATTTCACTTAGAGGTGAGTCCCTATTGCCAGCTCCACCTCTGTGAGCCAGACATTGTGGTTGGGAGAGTTGCTGGTAGACCTGTGCGCTTACGTGTCTTCAGCAATGTGAGTATGGTGTCCAACTTCTTGCCATGTGGATCAATGTGTTCCATCAAACCAGGCTGTGTCCACACAGTTGAGTGTGTGTAGGTATTTATTTATTTATTTTTTAAGCAATTTGTAGAGCACACAAATACCCTTGGGTGTCTTGGCGTTGAGGACTGTGTAGAAGATCGAGCCAGAGGTGGGGTGCTAATTGATTAAAAAGCCAGGTTTTTATCAGTTTCCTGAAGGCAAGTAGGTTTGGGCAGGATTTAATATGCCGAGGGAGGGTGTTCCATAATTTAGCAGTCGCGATAGTAAATCTTCTGTCACCCCAGGAAACTTTTTTAGTGCGAGGGACCATCAAAAGGTTGGCCGTTGAGGAACGCAAGGTTCTGTTGGGAGTGTAAACACAGAAAGCCTTCTTCAAGAAGTCAGGTCCAGTTTTGTGGATGGCTTTGAAGGCAATGCAAAGAGCCTTGAATTTGATGCGGCTAATTAAGCCAATGAAGTTTTCGAACTACCTTTGAGATAGGTTGATACTTGGGGGTACCAGTTATCACTAGGTATGCGCACTAGGTATGCGAAGAGATGTTCTGTTGTCACATGTGATGTGGGACACTACTTTAGGCCTCCTACTGACTTTGACATTTTTACACACAGCCCTATTTAATACATGGATGTGGGGCTTCGGTGGGGGGTTGCGAGATTGTTGTTCATGATCAATGAGGCCACAGCTAGTTCACACCTTCACAGTCATCTAATTGGCCATGTGTGTCACGGTCCAACATGCGCATTGATGTCATTTCCCAGGGTGTACCTTTTTGTGCAATCAATGTCCCTACAGTCATCCATACTGTTATACTTGATTGAACATAGACATGACACATCTGTGTGATTAGGAATGTTTTATTCACGTTCTGTGGAGTGTCGGAGCTGGAGCAGTACATGGCCATGCACACCCCACATTACATGGTTGCCTAGTGGAGGGCCAAACAGAGTCCTTTAGGGAATGACAAGTTAATCGGTAGAGGAAGGGTTGAGTCCGCAGCCTGTTTGCTGTGTCATTGGTAACCAGAGCAGATATGGCAGTCTATGTCGGGGTCCAGGTGAATGTCGCAGAGTGTTTCGGGGGACAGTGGAAGGTGTTGTACCAGGGCATGATGCAGAGGGCTGTACCATGCAGAAACAGGCCATATGGCGGGGATGAATGCTTCAACCTCCTTTTTGACACAGAGTCATTACCATCCACATCTTCGTCCTCTGATATGTCTTCTGTGTCAGGTGTGCCATGTGTGTGTTGTGGTGTTATGGCTGCATCACTGTGTGCCACTGACACATCAGGGGGCGGAGGTGTTATGGCTGCATCACTGTGTGCCACTGACACATCAGGGGGCGGAGGTGGTATGGCTGCTTCACTGTGTGCCACTGACAACATCAAGGGGCGGAGGTGTTATGGCTGCATCACAGTGTGCCACTGACACATCAGGGGGTGGAGGTGGTATGGTTGCATCACTGTGTGCCACTGACACATCAGGGGACGGAGATGTGTGTGTCGAAGTTCCTGCAGCAGTCATCTGGGACAGGCTCTGTGGCAGCAATGGCAAGATGAGGATCTGCAGGGCATGGAAGATCCAAGCTACATCTCGCTGGTGTTCAGCCGTGGCAGCCATCCTTCCTGCCTGCATCCGCTTCATGTTCTCCATTGTCCTCCGCATATGTGCCAACTCTGTGCTGTCGTCGCTGGAGCCTGTCTGACTAGACAGTTCTTGTATCTGAGTAATGGCTCCAGCGAGGTCAGCCAAGGATAGTTGTAGGGCATGGAGTGGACTGAGGGTGTCCGTTAGGGACTGTAAGTGGTCCCTGATGGGACTAAGACACCCACGTATGGCATCTAGTTTGGCTGCCATGAGGTCGAAACCCACCCTCATCTGTTCAGCCAGCCCCCTCTGGCAGTCTGACACACGGCGTTGGAATGCCATGTGTTGTTCGGTGAGGTGCTGGGAGCCAGCCGTCGTGGTGGGTGCTTCCTGCTGTGTGGTCTGTGCAGGGGGTGGGATCACCTCGGTGCAGCTGGGATGCCCTGCTCCTGGAGGTGGGGTGCGGAGGCTGTCCATGAGCCGTTGGAGGGAGTCGGATCAGATGGCCAGGGGGTCCTCTTCATCATCACTGAAGAGATGTCTGGTCTGCTCTGCAGGAGGTGTTGATTGTCCCTCTGCAATGTAAAGGGGAGATGCAGGTTAACAGTGTGTTCCATGTATGTGCACGCATTGTACATGTTAACATACAGACTGCATGACAATGTACATTGTGACTGTTTTGGAGGAGCTGGGTATTTGATGGGAGACAGTGGACATTTCAACTACATGACGGATGTGAGGTTGTACTTGTACATTATCATCTGACAGTTTCCTGCTATGCCTGATGTGATTGGCCAGTTTCTACGCACATGCGGCACCAGTTGTGTCCTCTGTTCTGTGGTGTAAGTGTGGCACTTTGTACCACATTGTCGTCAATGTTGATGTGCTGTGATTGCTATGTGTGTGTGCTGCATTGTGGGAGCTCTGATTTAGCGGCCCCTTATCCCTTTGAGGCGGTGTGCCTTTGACTTGTGTGCTTTTACGGTGCTGAGATGTTGGCGACTTGGGTCATTTGTGCTCTTGGACGGATTTTGGACTCTTGTGCATTGTTTGTCTGCAGATGTGTTGTTGACGTCAGGGGTTGTATGTGCACGTGGATGTGTCAGAGTGTGACCTGCTACTTTGAGGATGTTATCCACACTGGGCCACCTCAATGTCGTGGCGTGCACCATGTCATGTATTTTGACTGCAGCCATGCTATTGGTCATGCAGTGTCACTTGCATTGTCAGTGTGGCTCACAGAGCCGCTGCTTTGCTGGGTTCAGCACATGTGCATGGGTAGGTTGTGAGATTGGTGATGGGGGGGCATTTGTGCACATGGTGGACGGGGGCCTACTTGGTGTTTCTATGTGTGCTGCAGTGTGCCAAGGCCATCAGGGACATGTTCCACAGTCATTGTGGGTGTGCAGTGTGCTACACATAATTGTGCATGTGTGCCATTGTGCCCATCTACCCTCGTCCCCCCAGTCCCTGGTCGTTACTCACCCTGTTGCTGTTGGGTCAGGTCATATCGAGCAGTGTCCGGACCCCCAACTCCTTGCACCGTCTCCGCACTGATGACTGTGGCCACCATTTCCTCCAGCTCATCCAGCTCCTCCTGTGGCGCAGGACTCCCATCTCCAGTCGCCGTTGCTGCCTTCCGGTTGGCAGCGAGTTTCTGCTTGGTTTGGGTTTTCACATCATGCCAGCACCTCTTGACCTCCTCCATTGACCTCCTCAACACTGTGACTGCATACACGTTGTTCACGATGGACTGCCATATTTCCGTTTGTGTTGCCGATGACACAGTGGAGGTGACGAACAGTTGTTGGTAGTGTTCTGTCACCTCCGTGACGATGATCCGGTTTTCCTGCGGACTGAACCCCGTCTTCCTCTTCTCCTTGGCCTTCCCCGGCCCCGGGCTTCCTGGCTGGTCGTCTGTGGGGCTTGTGGGGTTCGCGTTGTCCTCTGCACTCGGTCCGGGTGCGTCCATGGTGCTACGCAGTTACATTTTTTAATCTTTTTTTTTTCTCTGCTTTTATAGTGCATACTCACGCAAGACGCGTGGGAATCGCAGGCCTGTCGCTGGTTATCGCTGATTTTTGTATCGCCATTGGGGACATCGCAACTTTTTTTGCGTTCGTGTTTCGCATTTTTTCGGCGTCACGTTAATTTTAACGCGGGCATTTGTCGCGTTGTCGTGAGACTATCGCATGGTGCCGCCGGGTTGAGAATACTGCGTTAAAACGGTGTTATTTTCCCGCGATAGACTGTGATGTGAGAAGTTGCGTTAAGCGAATTTGGCGATAGTTAACACACGTTCTTGAGAATATCCCCCTAAGTATGTATTAGGACGAAAACATTTTTTCAAAACATTTGAGTATTGAAATGTCAGTTTTATGTTGATTTTGAAATGAATGTAGGAGTGTTTTAGACTTGATGTTTCAATACACAAAGAATTAGATTCTGCATTTTCTAGACGTGAAATCACTCTAAAATGATTTCACCGCATTTGTTTTATTAACACGCCAACTAACTCACCAAAATACACCCAATCCCATTTTGCTCAAAGAGAACATTTGCATCATTTACTGTTATTTCTTGAATCCCCTAATTTAGAATTCCAGCGCGTTTTCATTCCCTCTGGAATTATCTTTCATCCTTGCATACATGGCCAGGAGTACCATTTGTCATTTTATTGCTGTCATGCAAAGTGAACAAAGATATGATTGGCTGAACCAGCAAAATCTGTCTGCCACAATCTTACCTTTAAAAAGAAAGTGTAATATATTTTTTATAAAGTATGTCAAGAGAATTTAAAAAAAATGTTTTATTCAATCCAAACTGAAACTGCCTTTCCTGTAACAAAATAAATACTGTATGAGAAAAATAATTTAATGTAACATAGTGCATTATAAGATTTCGTACACTTCTGGTTCATTTTGAGAACAAGGCTTACTTATACTTTTTAGTTTAATGAAAAGACAGAACTCAGTAGATCTGTTTAAAGTTTATGATATTCACCTATAACATAACATAAGGTATATCAGACTTTACAATGCAGGGCTTTACTCCACATACCTTTACCTCGCAATGCAGTTGTAATCCTCACTCTACATCCTTTTTTCCTTTTTCTGTTTTGGGGATTAACCCCAAACCACTCTTTGTTCCTTTTTAGGTTTCGCCTGCACAGCGCGTGCACTGTGCTTGTGAAATCTATTATTTTTAATATAAACTTAAAAGGGACTTACATCCCTTTTCATTGGTTACTGTGCTTGCCATTTACGTTTCCTTCATTTTTATTGGCTGTAGCATATTTTCCTGCACTTACCAATGCTTGTTCCTCAGCTGCTTCTCTTATCAGTTTTCCGTAGCTGAAATACTGTTAACATCCGCCTTGGTGGAACAATTTTTTTGAAAAGTGTTGCCTCTTTCTGCTTGCGTGATACTGTAAATTAAATTAGCAGATTTATATCGCGCACTTTATCACTCGAAGAGATTAACTAATTTGCACTGAATCACAGGCTGTTGCGCCGCCAAGACTTGAAACAGGATCCGCAGGTCTTGAGTCAGCAGCTCTGACTGCTGCGCCACATCCTCTCCACTCCTGTAATGCTGGCCTTGCAATGTTGTGTTCATTTTGAAGCAAACTGCCACCACCTAATAGTCACCGGTTGGAGGGTGTTCCCTGCGGGGGCAGATAGGACAGCCTTCTTTCTGTTTTATTGCAAAGGTTACTCCAGACATTTATCGACATTTCAGAAAGGCAACGTGACATTTCACACAGGCTGAGAAATTAGTTTAATGAAACAAGTACGCTTTCCTTCTAAAAATACAGCGCGCTGGTGTTCTTTCACGTATCCGTTTTTTTTCCTCCGATGCCGGGCTGAAAATGAGTTTAATGAAATGTTTACAATCCGCTTTCAAATCTTCCTTAGTGTGTTCGTCTTTGTTATATGTTTTCCAGCTTTCAGATAAGGTATGTCAAGCACAGGTCACAGGTCTGAGTCAGTGACATGCAGAAAATATTTGCATTTTTCTGTGCAGCGCCACTGAACAGTTAACATTAGTCACCAGTCGCGGTCCGTGTAGGAGTGCCGGCCGGGCGGTGACGTGGGGTGGGGGTAGCACAGTACGGATTACGGACCTATACAGGTAAGTAAACATTTAAATCAATGAAACGAATTTCGTTGCGCGCACTGCATCGCATTTGGCAATGCAGTGCGCGCAACGAAATTCGTTTCATTGATTTAAATGTTTACTTACCTGTATAGGTCCGTAATCCGTACTTTGCTACCCCCCACCCTGCCCCTCTCCCGCCCCACGTCACTGCCCGGCCGGCACTCCTACACGGACCGCGACTGTTAGTCACTGTTAGGTACACAAATGTGTTATCCCTCGGGCCGTACCAGTTTGTCACAAAATGGGCGTGTGCCGTTTTTCAGTTGCTTTTCTCTATTTTTATACCACCTCATTTGCTGTTGAGTCTATTCTCTTTGTGTGTCCGGAGTAGGAGAGCATAGGCGAAACCTAATGCATTTTTAATGCTTGTTTCTGTTTTGGGGTGACCCCCTAAACATCACTTTTTTTTAACCCCTAACCTCTCTCTACCTATATCTTACACTGAACCCTAAATAGCTGGTACCTCCCATTAGGTCTACTAAACCCTGAACTCTAACAACCCTTTACCTCTACCTCTACCTCTCCTGCCCCTCAACCCTAAAACCCCTTACCTTCCTTTACTTCTACTGTTCCCTGAATCCTAAAAACCCCTACCCACCCTACAAACCCCTTACCTCCCTTGACCTCTGCCCACCCTTGATCCCTAAAATAATCTTATTTCCCTTTACTTCTACCCACAGCTGAACCCTAAAATCCTCTTACCTCCCTTCCCCTTTACCCACATCTGGACCATAAAATACCCTTACTTTCCTTTACCACTACCCACCCCTGAACCCTGAAAAAACTTTACCCCCTTTACCTCTACCTGCTGCTGAGCCCTAGAAATACCCTTACTTTCTATTACCTCTACCCTCCCCTGAACCCGAAAAAGCCTTATCCCTCTTTACCACTACTCATCCCTAAGCCATAAAAATCCTTCAACTTCCTTTACCCCTGCCGTCCTGTACCCCTTCCTTAACTCTTACCCATCACTTAATCCTTAAATCACCTTTTTTTAAACAAAATAATAATTATGTCATTTAAAGAAAATACTTATCTGCGTGATACATTACTGTGGGGTAAAGTACCAGTAAGGGGCCTGCTTGGAACTTACCTGAGTGGTAATGTTCAGAGGGGGAAAGACCGGTGGGGGGGGAGGGAAAGACTGCATACCTTTATAAGCATTCACATGGCACACACTCTGAGATTAGTAAGGCCTTGGACCACTCTAGAAAAATGCCTCCTTTTTGTATTTTCACCCCCATTTTTTTTATCTTTTACCAATGCTGATTTTATTTTTATTTTTTACTCTGCGCACTCGGTCAGTGTCTTTCCACCAAATAAGCTTAATGTGGCACCTAGAAGTAATACCCTATTTTTAGGTCTGGCTCGGAGACATCTATAGCTGTGTTGACAGGTTCCTGTAATAAAAAAAAATCATATTTCAAAATTAAACAGTGAAATTGACAATGCAGGAAAGGGCACAGAATACGTGCCATCTTTTTTATATTTATGGATACTTATTTCCTCAAAGTTCCTGAGAATACAAAGAGTAATGTGTTTATGGTTCCTTATGAGCCTGGAAAGAGCAATGCCATTGTAAACTTGGAAGGAAGTAAAATAATTTATATCATTTAGTTTCGAGTTAAGGAAAGAGTCATGCTCTGTAGCTGCAGTAAATAACTCTACTTCTTTTAGCTGGTGAACAACTTTCTTACAATACGGGCTAAGTGACTTTGGATTAGTTCATAATACAGTGGTCAAATAAGACAACAAACAAGTAAGGGAACAGGATGTGGACCATGAGTATACTTTGGCATATTAAGAGCCACTTTTAGTGCTGTATTTTCTAAGAACTGTAACTTACATTGGTTTTGGATTTACCACCAACAACTTTAGACCAATTTCACCACCAATACCCATTCCATCAGTGGTTGTACAATCTTGGTTGTTTAGGAGGTGTTGTGTTTTACGTAAACATTTCAGGTCATAGTTTGAGGAAAGTAAAATCTTACCTACTTGATATTACACTGAGAGCCATTTGTCAAAATACACACCTAGGGGCATATTTACGAGCCCCTTGAGTCGCGTTGCATCACTTTTTGTGATGCAATTGTGGCACAAACCACCAAATCATATTTATCAGGCCTCGCAAAGCCATTTTGCGTGGCTTTGAATGGCCTCATAAATATGGATTTGGCAAGGCAGCACAAATTGCTGCATTGCCTTACTCTGCACTTGGGAGGCGTTCCATGGGCATTGCGGTGGGTGTTCCCACCCAACACCCATCTGTTTTTACACATCCCCAGATTTATAAGACAATTGAAACCTGGAGATGCCCTGTGGTGTTCTGCATTTTCTATTTCTGTGTTCCCTCCTTTTGTTCTTTATGGTATAGAATGCTGGGATTTATGTGTCCCTCTATCAAGTGTAATTCTGCATTGGAATGTATGGGAACAGAGGATTAGAACACCTTCTTCTGTTGGTGCAGATCCTCTGGACCCGTTAGACCTGTGTACCTGCGTCTTCAATAAAGCTCCTATCTAACTACTACTGCTTGGAACAGCGTAATTTCAATTGGCGACGATCTTGGGATCCAGACCTGTCGTCCCTGGCAAGTAATACACTTTCCAGCCAGACTTTACTCCAACAAGGTACTGGTTTTTTTTTTCCATACGCGCCCAGAGATCGTTTCCTTATTTCACTGATTTCTCATTAACTTGCACGTCTACTCCTCTCTACATGAACTTTACGCTTCTCGCTTTGGGCTGATTTCTTTTTTACGAACTGCCTTCAAAAATTATATCAGCCTCGCAAGCAGTTTCTCGAGTGCTCTTACACGCGCCTGTGTTTACTTTCGAGTTTCATCGCGAGCAGTTTCACGAGCATTCTCTCACCCGCCTAGTTTCTTGCTAGGCTGTCTCCGCTCGTCCATATGTTCATCATAAAGCTCCGTTACCTTGGATACACGCTGCCTGCCTTCCTGTATTGATGTCTCCCGTCTCTTTCCTCATCTACATGTCAGCCGTGGGATACCGCTCCGGCTTAATCCTCCGTCTTCTCATCATCTCGCCCGTATACTGCGATCGTGGGAGATCGCTCCAGTTGTATTCCTGGCACGTTCTGACGTCACTTTCTGTGTGTCTCTCTTCATATTCTAGCATGCTAACCTCCATCAAGAAAGTGTGGATTCAGTGATTCACACACTCATTCAAGTGTGCATCTACAGTGCTCTTACATGCTACAACCGGCCTTAGTTGTTGGTCACCTGTTTCCTTCCACGAACTTTTGCACGTCTATTTTTACCAAGAATAATCTCCATCAAGAAAGTGTGGATTCAGTGATTCACACACTTATTCAAGTATTCCTTCATCGTGCTTTTACATTCTACAATCAGCATTGCTTGTTGGTTACCTGTTTTATTCCTTAAACATTAGCATGTTCATGAACCTGTGGATTCAGTGATCCACACTCTCTTTCAACAGTGTACTCTACCTGCTTGTGCATTCAGCAACTGGTTTTCTTTCTTTTCATTGTTTACTATTGCATCTTTTTGAATGTAATATTGCAGATGACAGTATCTCCAAAACCTTGCGCCTCCCCAGGGAGGTGCAACGAGGAGATATCACATTATTTTTCCTCATTTTTTTCTTTTTCTATGTGTGCTGCCATCTGCAGCAGACATAGAAAGAGGAAAAAGCCTCACAGTATAGTTTTTGAACACGAAGGTGCCCCTTCGTGCACAAAAACAATCCTGCATAGAATGCAGGCACCCTTGCACCATGGTTCAAGGGCGCCTGCGTTGGCGCTAGGCTGCCGAAATGGCATCAGCGCAAGAGGAAAGGACAGGAATGCACAGTATGCCATAGATAAGGTGCTGCGCTGCCCTGCGCTAAATCCTCATAAATATGTCTCCTAGAGTCTTCATCTTGTCTCTACCTTCACCTCATTTGAACAATACAGTAATTATTTGTGCAATTCTTCAACAAGTAAGTTAGACATGCAGTTTTGGACTCATTCAATCTTAATCTTCTGTAATTTGTTTGCACCGTTAATAATTCCAAACACTTCACCAACCTTCTGTCTATCCACACAAAGGGGCTATTTATGATGGCGGTCGGATGAGTGTCCAACCGCCATTGGCGTGGACAGGGGACTGCCCTAAAATTCGTCAGCAGAAAAGTGCTTCATAACACCGCAGCTTGTGCTGCGGCCCTGAGAAAGGGCCACAGCACAAGTCGCAGTATTATTGAGCACTTTGTGCACATTCATGCATCGTGTGACAGGCACCAGCTGGCTCACAGTGCATGAATGTGCAAGGGCTCACTATCACTGTCCAAGGGCCACTTATAGTCGCACACAGGGGATGGGGACCCTGCTTGGGATCCCCAAAGTCCCTTTCATGCTACCTTTTCATGGCGGTGAGACCGCCATGAACAGGCAGTCGGAAAAGGACATCGTAATCCTGACAGCGGTGCCTGAGCAGGCACCGCCTCCATTCAGAATCACGATTCCGACCGCTACCCCATTGGGTTCATAACACCTGGAGCACTGGCTCTCTGACTCAAGAATCTTCAGGGTGGATGTCTGAACATCAAGCAAAGCTGATTCAGTGCCTCAGTTTGGGCGGAAGTCTGACTGTCTGTCTCCAAGAACGTTGTTTACCTCCTCATGTTCCTGAAGGTGAAGGGCAGTTGACTTCTCCAAGAGCTTCCGGAGTGATGAAATGTTGATGATTGGATGATGGATCGAAAATCTCCAGGCCATTTTTTTTTTTAAAGTGGTGAATTCCAAGCTTCCTTTACCAAACTGAAAATAATGCCTTCTTCAAACAAATGGTTAGTTATATTCTGAATGCTAGGCACCAGTGCTTTATGGCATCCGTTTATCCCCTTCTAGAGATGTACATCCCCAAGGCAGCTGGTCGGATATCATAAACTGCATTAAGGAGTTAAAGACATTACCCAAAAGCAGAAAGGGTGATATGGTTACAATCAGCTGTAACATTTGACTCCGACTCACCATTATAAGGGATCTACGAGCGGATTGACAATTTCGTCTTGCTCATGACTGTATTTTACTTGCTGCAAGGCTGGTGCACACCATCCCCAGTGAGCAATTATATGGTGGAAGCCCGAAAAAAACAGGTAGTATTATTACTTGTCCGGGTATTTGAAGGGGACAAAACGCACAGAATGATGTGATATTAATTGTTTTCTGGCTGTCTATCCGTTTTTAGAGCTGACTGAAAGGTTTGGGTTTCCACACCGATAATGCTTTTTGAAGTATTTACAGCTCTGAGCCTGGATATGTGACAAGAGCGCATTTATGTTAGTTTCATCAGCCTATGAAAGAATTGTTAGTGTGCATGAAGGAGAAAGTATTGAGCATAAATAGGGTGATTAATTACTGAATGGGATTGGGGAATGATGACATGATAGTTAACAGGAACGGGAAGGCTGGTATTATTAAATCTGCAATTAAGTTGAAGAAGTTATGTATAAGGAATCCCTCCATTCTGCAGAAGTCTGTTCTATGCAGAAACATTGTTTCTTTACATGTAGCAATTATATTATAACCTGGACAGATTGTATCGAGTAAATGGGTGAGCAACACAGTCTTGTGCTCAGGATGCATTGCAGTTGCATTTAGATAGCTCTTCCTACCCTCGATGAGGGTCTGAGATGCTTTGCTGATGGGAAGGACACTGCCTGTAGGATTAGAAAGGAATCATGGGAACATGGCTTCCTTGAGATGGCCTCATTCTCATAATCAGGTATATTGGGTGTCACTCTTTGATGAAATAACTACTCCCTCAAAGGAAGACATCAATCACTGTGAGCAGATCCCCATGAGAGGGCTGGTCGCACAGAAGGAGGTCTCCAGCTCGTGGATTAATGCATGATTTGTACTTGCTCTCTTGAGACATGCTTCACAATCTCTAAAAGGTGGAAAGTTGAGAAGGCCCTGAATATATCGGCATAGCGGACATATCTCTTGAAGCCGACTCATTATCTAAAGTTTGCTCACAATTGCTACCATAACTTTGTTTTGACATGCTTTCCATTTGAAAATATTTCATAATTTGGTAACTTTTCCCCCTGTGAATAACTGGTCCGACAGTATTCCCAAGTGCCCACGGGATAATCCTTCTGCTCAAACCAAGATACACACCTTGTTTTTCTGCAATTAGTTTAAGGACTTAATGAAACGTTTTTTTACCACCGATTTTACGTGATCTGAATTTTAAGCAATGTCGCCCCACTTAGTTTTACAAACATTACCTTCTCTTTCGATCTGTTATTATGTGGCCAGCTACTTATGCTCTGCTTTGCAACGCAGAAAAACATGGATAACCTAGCTCCGTCTAAGTCTGGGAGTTTTTAATGGCGCTTGCACTTTAGTATTGTACTGTTTTATTCAGTAAACTTGTAAGGTCACTGGGACTTGTTCATGTTGTTGGAGAATTCTGTAACAGCCTTTTTAACATGTATGCTTTTAAAGCATGAAATCGAATAAAGCTGAATGAGATTTTTTGGGGGGGGAGTTTTATATAGCACAAACTCAACCTGAAGGTATCAGAACACTTTAGATGAGCACCAGTTGGGTTACAGACAGACGCATTCCTTTTGTTAGGCACTGGGAGATTAAGTGATTTTTCCCAGAATCACTAGGATGTTGAGCGTCACTGCCAAGACTCGAACACGATTCCCCCGGTTTAAGGTTGACTGCTCTAGCCGTTAGGCCACATCCTCTCCCTTTGACTCATTTGGAAAATTGATAGTAGATGCCCTTAAGAATCAATCATGACAGGTATAAGTCTTTGGTGGTACAATATTTGCAAATAGTTCAACAATGTTAATGTGATAAGTGCCTTAAATAAATTTAATTTGAAGAGGTCTCTCTCTTGACAATTGCTATTCTTATTTTAATTTCGGCCCTCGATGTTTGTTGTCCAACTTTGTAAATGCCCTGGTTGACCAATATAATATTATAAAATTGTTTGTCTTTCATCTCCCAATTAGAATTATTTGTATTGTTCATGATCTTTTTCTGCCCCTTTCATTACTTTCATGTCATGAAGAGTGTTGCCTGTTTATTTAAGAACCAGTTCTTAGTTCTGACTTCTCTGTAAAAAAAAAAGGATCAACTAGTTAGTCATCAAACTAGATACCCTTGCCAACAAAGTGTAATCTTTGTCATTTGTTTAATAAAACTTGTCGGCGTGTCCATCATGTATAAAAGCGAGTGGATGAAGTGTTCTAAAGTCTTTGAAATCACAACTTCCGGTTCAAAACTGAGCACTTCACAATATAGTCTTTTCTTTTATTATAGGGGGTATTGGTGTAATGTGGACTTAGCTCTATTTGGCAAAGGAGTGCTTTATCTAGGACAGGATTTACAATTTGACATATGCTGGGCACAAAGGAAATAGTCAAACTCTTATGAAAGGTATGGGAGGCAAGAAGGCAGACTACAAGAGAATTCTATTTCAATGTGCTTCATTTTACTTGTCTGCTAAGGCACTAATTGCTTAGACTTTAGCTTCATGGCAACATACAAGCAGAGTCAAAGCCTATATGTCTACCCATAGCTGCCTAGTGCCAAGGGAATTTATTATTTTGACTTTTCCTTTTTGTTGCATATGCTTGCAATAAAAACAGAAAAAAGCAAAGCATCCCTTAAACATGGCCACTAACAATTTTAAATGTAAAAAACATTTACCGAAGCAGCTGTTTACTAGTGATGTTTTTAAACAAAAAGTATTTTAGTTGCATCATCCTTTTTATTATTATTATTTTTAAAGAAGAGTAAAATTACTCACTACATAACCAATAATTCAATTCACAAGTAGCTACAATGTTCCAATGTCACTAAAACACTTTATAAAATAAAATGTAAAAAGGATTGTAGGCAAAATAAATAGCTGGTATTTAAGGTTAATAAAATGCACACTTTGAACCATCTTTGTAACTGAGAAGAAAGGAACTACTTTCAGCGGATGTGAACAATGTGCATATGTTTCTGCAGCCATTCAAAGTGAAGGGAGCCCATGGGTAAAGTGAGCCGCCCGACTGCTGCATACAGGTCTCTGTGGAGGTGGAAGCAAATTGTGAGTGTCAATTTAACAGACCAATTGGTGATGCTCCCTGACCAAAAGCCCCTCCCTCTGTGTATATTATGTATGAATATTTTCAACAACAATAGTATGGTGAGACAACTCAAGCTGTCTCAAATATCAAAGCTGAAACGTTGGCCGTTTGGGTTCAACTTGGATGTGACTAGAGGAAATCTAGTTTGTGTGGTTGCACTATAGAAGTTCAATTTAAATTCTGGGTGACTTTTTCTGTTTGCAGGAGGGAATCTCGTCTGAAAATGGGTATGGAGGAGACAACCTTGCAGTTTTGCTGCACATTACAAAATTGATGAGGGACAGATGTGGTCTAGTTGTTATGATGCTGACCTTGGAAGCAGTAGACCTAGGTTCTAATGGTTGCAATGTAAACATGTAAAAGCTAAATAACTGTCTCTGATTGTAGTCACAAGTATCCAGGTGCACTCCTGGAAAAATCTGTGAATTTTATTATCACATGAGCAAATATAAAGGAGTGTATTTGCTCATGTGAGAATTAACTGATTATAGAAATGCACCTGCTGACTTTTTATCATTTAACTCAATGGCCAAATATTTTTCTCTATGGTGAAACATTTCCCTACATTCCCACCAATGGTGGGGTGAGCCCTCTCCATCCCACCACTCAAACAGATTTACTGCTACCACTGTCAGAAGTAAGGGCCATATGTACAAAAATCTAGAATTGTGAATTCTTGCTGAATCACAATTAGGAATTTGCAATTCCTTATGTTAGAAAACGTGCATCTTTTAAATAGCGATTCCTAGTGCGTCGCAAATTGACCTACCTCATGAATATTAGCGAGGTAGGTAGCAGTTTGTGACCCATTAGAAATCACTGCCATCACTATGTCTGTGATTGCTTTTTAATAAAGCAATCTTTTTTAAAATGCAGTCTGTTTTCCTCAAATGAAAACGCGATGCGTTAAAAAATGAAACTTTGAAGTTTCATTTTTTAAGTGTAGGCAGTGGTCCACAAGACCACTGCCTGCTCTGAAAAAATATTTTTTTCCATTCTCGAAGAGAAAGGCGTTCCATTGGGGCCCCTTTCCATTTTTAAATGGGTTACTACTACCTTCATATTAATGTTTTGTGAACGGAATTCAGTCGTAAAACGTTAATACATCCCATTCAGATTCGGTATTTGGAAGGGACGCCAAAAATACGCCCCTTCGAAATACCAAATCACAATCACAAATTGTGATTCAGTAACGTGTTACCGAATTGCAATTTGTGCTTTGACAATACATGAAAGCATTTTTGCAGTCAGAAATGGCGCCATTGTGCTGTTTACGACTGCAAAATTCTTTGTATATTTGGCCCTAATTGTTTTTTACCATTTCCAGGTTAGGAAGAGGATTGAGAGGAGTTTGTGACTATCTACAAGCATCTGAGTTTGTGTGTGCGCTAACCCACTAGTCATTTAAGCCCTTAATAATATGAGTAGATTTACTTAATGAAAAATCGTCATGTGAGTAAATCCTTTTGTGACTGCATAACCAACTTTGGTAAAAGTAAAACATGATTTTGCACTGATTTCAAAGTCACATGCGAATAGCTTCTTGGACTGGACTCCCAGTTTATATTTCAGTCAATATTGTGCCCATGTTACATGTGCCCACAACACTCTGTATCAAATCCTGATTGCTGTATTCAACACTTACACATCATATTGTCCAATAGCCTCATTTTCGAGATGGCTCTCGTACATTAGAAGTCTTCTGTGTGCAGTGATCTGCTCCAGTGACCACTGATCCTTGGAGATGGCTTGTGTTGTAATTTAAAGAAGTACCCGGATACAGGAATGCTAGCAATAGGCAAGGACACTGGAATTATGTGATTATACAACCTTGTTGTTTTCCGCATAATTCTGGATTTTACACATTTACCACATATTGCATCATATGCAGCATTATCTGCAGATGCTAACAAAAAAATGTTAATTCTAGCTCAAACGGATCACAGCTTACTAAAAATGCAGAGATATGTGTTGGAGCTCAGTGGAAGGCCCTTTGAAAAGGTTTACCGTTCACCTTTCTATTACTTATTGCTGTATTTGGGTGTAAAACTGCTATTATTGAGGTGAAATCTTTGTCCTGACACTGTTAAACGTGTAAAAATGTCAAAATAATGAAGTAATACTATCACAACATGTGCCGCTTTAAAAGGCGTAATTGGCCATTTGTTGCCGCATAATCTGGTCCTACCCTGCCGCACAACTGCAGTGTCCCTGGCAATGGATCCTGCTCTTGAAATTCCCTCTGCACTGTTTGCTATTCATTTGGACCTTGATACCTTTGCCTTTGTGATAATCAAAGATTGCATTGTATATTTCCAAATAAATAAAAAATAAGCACATTATATCTTCTTCTGCTTCTTTAGAGGGAGCACACACTATTCATTTATTTTTCCATTAAAGTCCTCCGGAATACATTTAGAGAGCAGCCAAACCTGAAAGCTTTGAAGCAGAAATAGTCGCCGATTGCATTTGGAATTAATAAGGTGGTTTCGTAAGTCGGCGAGGGCATGCCAAAATAATGCCGGAGTAAAGAAGAAGCCCCTTCAAACTGGAAAATATCCAGCTCAGTGTCTCCCTCCCTTTGGCTGCTGGAGCTGAGGATTTTCTTGTGGGACGGTCAAAGGGAGAGTTTAAATATGCTGCAAGCCTTCCACTGTCTCAAAGCAAACTATGCATTTAAATCCGCCCTATTTATGGCCTTAATGGGACTGCTGATGCGATACAATCACGCCCATACATCCTTATCCCACAGGGGGCAGTAATGTCCCAGGCCACACCAGTAATATGATCACACCCTTAAACAATGCCCCCTATGGAACGGGGAGTGATTGTGGAAACTGGTGTTTTGAGAACATGTTGTGCATGCAAATCCCACATCCTGGGCTGTTTTCTTCAGATATATTTTCCCAGGTGGAATCTGGCAGAAGAGTCCTCAGAAATGCCACATGTGCCAACAGCATACATCTTGTAATACCCCCTCAGGCAGAAGCTCCGGTTTACTCTCACACCTGTAATCCCAGATACTTGGAATGAGGGTCCTATGAGCTGGCCTGCCACCATTTTACAGTGATGGGGAGCTTCTATGCTTAAGCATTGAAGACATTTGATAAACATCATTTTACAGCAAGATCCGCTGAGTGAAGTTATTCAGTTTAGATTCGAGACTTTGTTCGTCTGCTCGCCCCATTTTAGGTCAGCCAGGCGGCTGCATGTTGACATGTTATATTTGTAGAAATGCACTGCTTCATGGTCTGTTGCGAGGACGTCTAGTGTGGTGTGCTTTGGGGCTGTGCTGTTCAGAATATTAAGCAGGTGGCTAAACTGATCTGTGGGCCACCCATCGATTTGTGTTCCCTGTTAACATGTTTACAGGGCTCCGCCTGAAGAACATGGTGCGCCGAGCGCTCTCAGTCTGAGAAATTGTAGCATTGACTTTACGTGATTAGCTTTCATGCTGTAGGTGAGATGGATTGCATTTTTGACCATAAACCATTTGAGTGGAGTAAGTTTTATATTATTTTTTAAATATAACACATTATTAATACAAAAATCATGTTAATGCTACTTTTATTGTGTATTTCCGTGTCTTCAGTGGGAATTGTTTTTTATCTGACGTTTTTTCGACCTTCCGGTCGCTTTAAATTTGACCCAATGTTTAGACCTTAATTTGATGAAAGCTTAATTAAGTACTACAGTCTGGATACGCTGTAGTTTTCTTTTGAGCATATGTCCAAAGGGAAACCATTCACTGCACAGCTCATAAACACGGATTTTGCTTTTTAGGAAACCCGAAAAGGTACACGATCAAATTAATTAACTAACTGTGGATATTTAACACAATATGGTTTGAAATGAATATTTAGCTTTCTCTGGGAATAACTGTGTTATCGTTTCCAAATAGGTGCTGTAGATGTGCTTCTGTCTCCATCTTCCATATTTATTTGTTTTATCTTTGTTTTCTTGCGGTGTACAAAAACTATCAAAACCTCAAAACAATGCCTAGCCTTATTGTCAGACCATGACACACAATTATTTGCTTTAAACACGGGTATCTCTTTCAATGAATCAATTAAACGTGATTTGCAGAGCGCTGCTTATCACCTGTGTAGGTATCCAAGTCTGGGGGTTTCTGCTGCTGGGAGGGGTTAGTTGAACAACAAGGTTTCCAGACCGTTTCTGAATTCCTGCAGGGAAGGGGATGTCCAGAGGTGGAGGGGGCGATAAGAGAAAGAGCACTGCCGCTCTTTCTCTGGTGGATTCGGGGGACTGAGCGAGGTGGAGGTTGGACGAAGCGCAGGTGTCTGGAGGGCTGATGGAATTTCAGCCGGTGGTTGATGTGGGCTGGTCCTTGGTTCTGCAGGGCCTCGTAGGCGTGGGTTAGCATCTTGATTTGACATCTCTTGTGTATGGGGTGCCAGTAGAGCTTCCTGAGGTGTGAGGTGATGTGGACTCATTTGGGGAGGTCTAGGATGAGTCTGGCGGCTGAGTTTTGGATGTTCTGAAGTCTCTTTAGCAGGTGTGTGGTGATTCCTACGTAGAGGGTATTGCTGTCGTCCAGCCGGCTGGTGATGATGGCCTGGGTGATGGTGCATCTTGTGGTGGCTGGGAGCTACTTGAAAATTTTACAGATCATGCAGAGAGTGAGGAAGCAGGCTGAGGATACAGCATTGAGCTGGTTTTTCATGGTGAGTTTGCTTTCCAGCATGATGCCGAGGTTTATGGCGTGATCTGTGGGTGAGGGGGCAGGTCCAAGTTCCGCTGGCCACCTTGAGTCATCCCATAAGGTGTTGTTGCTCCTGAAGATGAGTACCTCAGTTTTGTTGGTGTTGAGTTTGAGGCAGCTATTTTGCATCCATTGGGCTGTGCAGGTCATGCACAGGTGGAAGTTGGTTTTGGTGGAGGAGGGGTCCGTGGATAGAGAGAGGATGAGTTGGGTGTCATCTGCATATGATATGATTTTCAGGCCATAGGCCCTGCTGAGTTTGGCCAGTGGGGTCATGTAGGCATTGAAGAGGTTGGGGCTGAGTGAGGACCCTTGGGGGACGCCGCAGATGATGTTCTTGGGGTCTGAGGTGTAGGGTGGGAGGCATATGCTCTGGGTTTTTCTGGTGAGGAAGGATGTATTCCATTTGAGGCCATTCCCTTGGATCCCCATCTAGTGTTGCTATTCTTGGGGTTGTGGTGGGAGTCAGTATCTCCTAAGTCAAGGAGTGTCCTGATGCTGTCGGTGGCAGCGATTAGGGCTGTTTCTGTGCTGTGGTTTGAGTGGAATCCTGATTGGGATGGGTCCAGGAGGTTGTTGTTCTCTAGGTAGTTGGTGAGTTGGTGGTTGATAGTTTTCTCCAAGACTTTGGCAGGGAACGGGAACAGGGAGATGGGTCATTAGTTTTGGAGATCCTTTTGGTCTGCAGAAGGTTTTTTGAGGAGTGATTTGACCTCCACGTGTTTCCATTCCTCTGGAAAAGTGGCAGAGGTGATGGAGGTGTTGACAATGGTGGTGAGTCTTTTCCTTATAGTGTTGCTCCCCAGGTTGAAGATGTGGTGGGAACAGGGGTCTCTGGGTGCTCCTGAGTGGATGCAGCTCATGATGGCAGAGGTGTTCTGTGTGGTGAGTGGGTCCCACATTGTGATCTTGAGGTTGGGGTGAGGGTCAGTTCGGCTGAGGAGGCTGTGAATGCTGTTGTCGGATGGTTGGGGGTCAAAGTTTTCATAGATGGTGGAGATCTTGTTGTGAAAGAAGTCTGCTAGGGTGTCGTGGAGGTCTTGCAAAGGGGTGACGGTGTTCTCTGCAGCCGAGGGGTTGGAGAAGTCCTTGACAATGCTGAAGAGCTTTTTGCTGTTGTTAGCACTGGCTGAAAGGCGGGTAGCCAAAGCGGCCTTCTTTTCACTTCCCAGGAGCTGGTGGTAGCTGTTGAGTGCCAGCTTGAAGGTGGCTCGGTCGTTTGGCGTCTTGCTAGAGTGCCAGATCCTTTCTAGGTGCTTGCAGTTCTGTTTCGTGGATTTTAGTTCTGGGGTGTACCGGCTGGTGTGTTTGGAGGTTCTGCTTAGTTTTGCAAGTTTCATGGGAGTGAGTTTGACGGCGCAGTCAGTGATCCAGGTGTTGAAGTTTTTGATCGCCTCCTCAAGGTTGGAGGTGGTGTCCGGAGTGGAGTCATCAAGGCTGATGGTCCATTTTCTTTGGGTATCTTGCTCCAGCTCCTATGGGGTGTACTGGGGTGGATGGAGGCGGGGGCCACTGGGATGGAGAAGTGGACAATTGAGTGGTCTGATCATGTGAGTTCGGTGACGTGGCTGTACCAGACTCTGGCGTTGGCTGTAAAGATGGGGTCAATCATTTGCCCAGTGATGTGAGTGGGGTTAGTGACCAGTTGAGAGAGGCTGAGGATACTCCTGCTCTTGAGGAGGTTGGTTGAGTTAGGGTCATCGAGATAAAAGTTGAGGTCTTCGAGGAAGATGAAGTTCTCAGAGTTGATGGCCAGTGGGGGATTGACTTGCAGAAGGTGGAGCATGGTTCTGGTGGTATGTAGGTCAGAGTGCCTCTAATGGTGCTTTTGATGTCTGTGTTGAGTTGGAAATTGAGGTGTTCCATGATGGGGGTGACGTCCTCAGTGGTGGCTGTGCAGTGGAGGGATTCTTTGTGGATTGTGTCTATTCCACCTCTGTGTTTGTTGATGTGGTCTTGATCTATGATTTTGTATCCATTGCGCATGGCTGTGGCCGGTGTGGATATTTGGTTTAGCCAGGTCTCTGTGAGGAAGACGATGTCCGGGGTGAGGGACTTGATGGCGTACCAAATCTTGGTGGCATGTTTGTGGAGTGATCGGGCGTTGATCAGGATGCAGTGGAGTTTTCTCAGCTCGTGGAAGCAGGCAGGGGCCAGTGAGTGAGCGTTCTGATGCCGCAGAAGAAGAGGCAGTGCCAGCAGAAGAAGGGTCCAGCCATTGGGCATTGAGATGAGCAGCTGCAGTTGCTGTTGCGAGGTCTGGGGTTCAGAGCTGTTATTTTGGCTCTGGTGTATCTGTGGGTGGGCTGAGATCCAGGGTTCCTGGTGCTGGGCGAGGTCTAGGCATGGACGGGTGCAGACGAGCTTGCCATTGGCCTGCCGGCAGCATGCCCACAGCATACATCCACTGCATAGCCATGCAGTGGTCTCCATTAAGTATGTCCTGGGAGGGAGGCAGCGGGTGGGGTGCTGGGTGGGGTTAGTGGTAGGCGGGAAGTGGGAGGGAGAGGCAACGTGTGAGGCCGAATAAATGAGTGGGAAAAGGAGGCACAGTGGAAGAGTGAGCGAAATCGAGAAAAACAGTGGTTAGATGAAAGCAATTGGTCAGAAGGAGGAACTGGTGGTAAAGGGAGAAAGAGGGAGTTTATAAGGAAACAAGTATTTTAGGAGGAAAAACCAGTGCTTGAGTGGAGCAAAAATTATAGATTATAACTGGAGGCAACTGGAGGAAAGCAATCATATTACAGGGTTAGGGTGGAGAAACCGATTGGTTAAGGCAGGAGGAAAAAGGAGTGAGGACAGAGTTTAGCATGGAGAGAAATGATGGTTAAGGCTAGAGGAAGAAGGAATGAAGTAGAGTTGGTGTGGAGAAAAATTAATGGTTAATGCTAGGGGAAGAAGAAATGAAGTAGAGTTAGCATGGAGAAAATCAAATTGTTAATGCTGGAGGAAGAAGGAATGAAGTAGAGTTAGCGTGTAGAAAAACAAATGGTTAATGCTGGAGGAAGAAGGAATGAAGTAGAGTTAGCGTGTAGAAAAACGAATGGTTAAGGCTGAAGGAAAACAGTCAGATTCACAGGGTCAGTGTGGGGGAGCTCTTAGCCCAAGCTAGGCCGCAGCAGAGGGTAGCTTCGTCCTTGGAACTGCTCAATGGGGTCACGCTGTGGCCTCCATTAAGTAGGTCCTGGGAGGGGTGCTGGGTGCTTTGTGGGGTTAGTGGGAGGCGGAAAGTGAGAGGGACAGGCGGTGTGTGAGGCAGGAGAAACGAGAGGGCAAAGGTGGCACAGTGAAAGACTGAGCGAAAAACAGTGGTTAGAGGAAAGCAATTGATCAGAAGGAAGAACAGGTGGTTAAGGGAGGATGAGGGAGTTTATAAGGAAACAAGTGTTTTTAGGAGAAAAAACGTTGGTTGAGTGGAGGAAAAATAATAGATTATAGCGGGAGGCAAATGGAGGTAAAAAATAATATTACAGAATTAGTGTGGAGGAAAAGAGATTGGTTATAGCAGGAGGGAAAAAGGAATGAGGCCAGAGTTAGCATGGAGAAAACCATTGGTTAAGGCTGGAGGAATAAGGAATGAGGTCAAAGTTAGCGTGGATGAAATGGATGGTTAAGGCTAGAGGAAAACGGAGTGAGGCCAGAGTTTAGCATGGGGGAAACAGATGGGTAAGGCTGGAGGCAAAAGGAATGAGGTCAGAGTTAGCGTGAAGAGAAAGGATGGTAAAGGCTGGAGGAAGAAGGAATGAAGAAGAGTTAGCGTGGAGAAAAATGAATGGTTAATGCTAGAGGAAAACAGTCAGATTCACAGGGTCAGCGTTGGGGAACCTAGAGCCAGAGCTAGGCAGCAGCAGAGGGAAGCTTAGTCCTGGGACCTTTGGAGACACTTTTATGAAAACTAACTATAAAAGAATAGAAACAAAGGAAGGACTAAGGGAATGAACAACCACAATCACAGCTTTTATAGCCGACAGCTCTTACACAGCGTGCAACTGCCTCTCAATCCACCTATGAACGTGTCTTTCCTTCGATTGGTTGGGAGTGTTCCAATGCGATCGTACACATTGCATAGAGCTTATTGATCGCAGCTACATCTCCTGCTTTCTCTGCTTCCATTAGAAATGTCATTACTCCCACCTCGCAGCACTCTCCCGCCCCTGAACATTCATCCATTATTGAAAGTATTTATACTGCTTGCACTCATTTTAGAGCATTAAACGAGTGCTTGTTTCACTTAACCTCTTATACAGCCTGCAGAGTCTCTCGGTCGACGGTACATCACACCAAGCATTCAAAAGCAGGGGAAAATACCCAGTGGAAAGAGCAATAATTGCCTTCTATCTTATGGATTAGGAGAAATCCTTAAATAGAGATAGAGGTTTGTGCCATCAAAGGCCTAAAAATACAGTACAAATACAAAAAAGCATTTGCAATGCAATCAGTCTCGCATTTGTGAAAGTTAGAGCTATTGTCGTTGTAAATGACAATGTTTTAAAATTTGTTTTTTTGTTTCCAGTGGAGTGATCATATTTGCATAGCGCATTTGCCATTTGTTTGACCTTGCGGTGCTGGAGAACCAGAAAATGGACAATAGGTTACGAGAGATGGCAGGTGGAAAATAAATAACACCAATGGAAAAAGGAATTTAAAAAATAGGGAAGGAGTTGCTGTAAGTTAAGTAAATAAGCATCTTTCCCATATACTTTCGGGAAGGCTGGGCTCACTGGACAGAGGGTTGAATTCAGAAAGGGATGCTTGGGAGATCCCAGGCCGATTGGAAAGTTAGCAAAGATAGCTTTACACAAAGTAAACAACTAGCTAATTGGTTATAGAACATATCTGTTCAGTCCCCAACTAAAAGCACTCAAGTCACACTGTTTTTTGTTTTTAATGAGGAAAGAAGGCCACGTAATACACTTAAAACACCTAGAACACTTTGAAAGGTCCAACATCTGGGGCATCACAGTGAATGGGAAAACCACCATTAGCAGCTCTGGTCCATCCAACACCCTCCCCCCCCTTTATTTTCAGCTGCACTTTTGTAAGCTAACTCTGGCTACTCTACGGTTTTATCACACCCACTATAAGCTGTACTTGCTGCAAGGTTTCTTTGAAGAAAATTTGGAAACCGCAGGCACATCTTTGAAGAACTAGAGAGCACTACCAGAAAAGCTAACCAAGTAGGCTGATGTCCCCAAGCTCCACAGTGAACGCTTCCCAACAATGTTTGCTGCTCCGCTGACACATATCCCATTCAAAGGAACGCAAATCCATGATACATGGAAACAAATCTCAGCTCCTATCGCAGACAGCAAAACAATTAGCATGGCAGCACACAAGTCTACATACACAAGGAAGGTGCGCAGATAATACATTTCAAAACACTGAACAATTATTTAACACTACGAATCAATTGTAAAACTGCTTGGCTGTTTTTTTTAGTTCTTAAAACCCCGACATAAACCTTTTCACAGAGTAAGTTGGAAAGGGTGCGAAACAAGAGCAGGTAAATAATGAAAATGGGCCCTCGATATGACCCAAGAAGTGCAGCGATACAGTGCACAACACCCAACAATGGCATAAATTCTACTCTAGGTGTATTTTACCGCATTTCACTGTTAAAATGATGAAAGAGATCCCCTCTCTAAGACCAAAGGTAAAATCTGGTAGATCTTGGCCATGGGGGCACTGATCCGAGAGCAGGGCGGCCAGGCACGGAGCAGTGCTTGGGGAAAAAGGGCCATAGAAAATAAATAACACACCACCCCCGTCGCATTGCACGCGTCACGCCAGGAAGCAGTAACAAGCATTGGCCATTCACAATTGGACAAGAGTGCCTCTTCATTAAATTAAAGTTATTGCGTCCCTTCAAAGCTGGTCATCCCCACTTCTCCCCACTCCTTCTAGCTCCTGTGGTAAGCTACGTGGAGGCAATGTGTCTAGTAATGTGAAAGGAGCACCCCAGTCTTAGGGTGTGTTGCTGGCTACGATGGGCAGCAATGGTTCCCATACATCCTTGCTCTACTGCCATGCATGGTGGAATAAGCCACCATGCCGCGTCTCTGTGATGCAGTTCCGATGTAGACAGATAGCATAGGTGTAGGATAGCATTATAGACAGCAGCGCTTGCCGCAGTGCTGACTGTAATTATAATGTATTATGCGGGCTCTTGCCCAAAAAAGGAAAGGTGCGCAGCCGCCATAGTTAAAGATGAAGCGCTGCGGCTGTCGCGCTGATTGCAATTAAAATGTATTATGCGGGCGCCCAACGTGCGTAAAGAGCTTGGTAGAGCTGTTCGGATTTTTTTTTTTAAGTCCCAGAGGAGAAAGTAAATAGAAACAAGTGGAGGAGAACAAGTCCTGGGGGCGATCCATGGGAGTCAACAATTGAGCGCAAGGTGTCATAAATTTACATCTGCAAGCAGAGAGCGGGGATTGCAATGTGTATACCGAGTGGATAAAAACACTTCTAGGCACTACTAAAATAACTAATAATAACTCATAACCCACAGGAAAGTAACATTGATGGTATTGGCTTATATTTTTGAGAGGCTACAGGGAATATATGTTTTGAGATCCGGGATGTAAATCAAACAGCTGCTAATAATGTTTTTAATCTGTAAAAAAGAATAGAAATATTTTCTTTTAGAACCGATCCGGCCGATACAAGTCCATGCGGGTAGCAGCAACATTAGGCAGACTTCGCTTTCAGTTATTAGTTTCTTTAATTACAGAGTGCAAGCCGCCATCAATTCACATGTGCAAGCAGAAAGCGGGGTTTGGAGCAAGTGCACCAAGTGCTTAAAAATCTCTTCTAGAGACAATTAACAGAACTGAGGGAATGCCAGGCACAATGAGATTGGACAACGTGATCTTGTTGTCGCTGAAAACTCCTGTTTATGGAACAGGAATATCATACAACTCATAAGAAGGACCTTAATCTTTTTTGCAAACAATATGACAATGCCTGTTGCTATTACTGTCATGCTACAGAACGTACCCATTTGCACTATAAAATCGGACATGATTGCAGTAAAACCAATGATTCCAGTCACGTGTACTATAAAATTGTCTGCGCTGTAGTAAGTTAATAGACTTGAATTTTGCAATGCTCATGTTTGGAAATTCCATATAAGACGACCCCTCATCTCAGCTCTCCAACAAAATATCTTCACGGACAGTGGCTGAGATTTATTATTTTACCCCCCAAAAATGAAGATTTTGTTTGCAGCAGTGCAGTTGTGTATCTTTCTTGTCACAGATCGACCAAGAAGACAAAGCTTGCATGTCCTTCACCTGTGGGGTCAAAACAGGGCAGGGGAGGAGGAAAGCGGGTTCGAAATGACTAACTGAGTTTTTAGCTCCCTTTACCGGGGGATAATGGCAAATGCTAACAAAAAACGTATTGAACGTTTGACCCTCATGCGATCATTTAAGAAGCATGGTTAAATCTGGAGTCAGTCCCATACAGCTGCAATAACATTATTGCTCGTTAATACTTGCAGATTTACACTTTTGCACAAATGCATGGGTAATGACCTGCAGCAACACACATTTTCCCACCTACATTTGCAATTTGTTTTCAGCAGCCTTATACTGGTGAAAATGATTGACAATGTTTCTGTGATATGACGTGGAAGTAGTGCATCGTAAATGTAGTATTGTAGTATTGCTTACCATTCTGTTGCTGCACTGTGCACTGTGCTTTGTAGTGCACACTGAGATGCAAAAAAAATGTGGGTGAAGGGCCAGCTGCTGCAACAAGCCAGCTGTGAAGGAGGGGGAGCGCCCGAGTGCACAGACCAATGGCTTTACAGAAGCTACGGTTTGCGGAGGCTTTTGAGACAAGCTCTCCTATTGGCTGAGTGATGTGTAGTGGGAGCTCCGAGGCAGAACCGAAATTAAACCAGTACTGCAGTCATGTTCGGCTGCAGCCTGTGGAAATTCAATAAATAGTAATTAATTAAACTTGTGAGGACATGGCAAACAATAACACAACAAGGACAACAAGCAGGCACTGTGCTGATGAAAGCAAGGCGCACAGCCGCCATGCAGAAAGATGAAGCTCCATGCGCCTTTCTTTTATCAACATGGCGCCCGCTTCACGGTTGCCGCGCTTCATGAAACATGATGCGTGGCAGCTGTGAAGTACTGTGGGTGTACTTGAGGAGGCTTAACGTGGAGCATGAGAGAGCGGCGAACAAGGTGGCAATATTGAAGTCTGAATCACAGATTTGAAGAAGGAACAGGTCAGCACCATGTCGATGCCTAGGGGCAGGGCTAGCGGCTTTGTATACAAAACACAACCGTTGATGGCAAGTGAGTGTCCCACAGGATTGGATGAACAAACGGCTTCGGGAATAATTCAAAGAAAAAAAGAATGCGCCGACCAAAACATAAATAAGCCAAAAGAGTAGGGGGACATGTAACAGGGGAGGTCTCATGAAAGTGAAAAACACACCCACATGCGGTACAAATAGCAACGTTTCACCAATGAAACAAAAGTAATTTAGAAAGCCACAGGAAGGAACCAATAAAAATGGCGGGCGTGTTTAAAGCACATTATGAGATACAGCATGTATCTGAAGAGACAGCGCATGTACTGCCTAGGCAAGACCTAAAAAGCAGCTTTGTATTCAAACATCAGATTTATGTATTGGAACCTGAAGTATGTGCTGCTGAACATGCTAGCAAGCTCCCCTTTCAGCCCTGGTTGCCATACAAGTGCATCATGAGTTGAGGAAGGAACTTGTTTTGTTAATTCAGACAGATGAAACTGCCCTATCAGATTAACTTCAAAGTGTATCACTTCTAATTGTACCTTTCTGCCTAAAACCAAGGGGCAGATTCCCAAACATTTTCGTCTGGGTTTGCATCATAAAAGTGATGCAAACCTCGAGTTGCATCACAAAAGCGATGTAAACCAGTGCAAAATGTTTATTTTTAATTTACGTTCCAGCACAAAACTTGTTTTACCCTGGAAGGTTGCCTGAAAGCAACGCAAAGCGGAGCTTTACACTGCTTTGATTACTTTGTGTCAGGGGGCATTCCATGGGTGGTACATGGGTGTTGTAAACTAAGAAAGGTACGCTGTTCCCCAAAGGAGATGGAAAAACAGGAGTGGAGACCACAGGAGGGGAGTCCTCCTAGACGGAACTAGAGTCCTCACACACCCAGCAAGCTAGGTGTCATGCTTCATCATATGGACTCGCTCCTCGTCAGGTCAGCGGTGCAATACCCGACGGGCACCCATAAAGGGGCTCTTTAGCGGAGATCTTCTGTTCCTGCCGTATGGTGCTGTGGGTGTGAGGGCCCTAGAGGTGAGTGTTGATGCGAATAAGTAGTTAAAAAAGGTTGGATAATCCAAAATGTGAAATTTAATGGGATGGTCATCCACCTTATTAAAAATACAGAAGAGCGGCTGCTCGCTGGCCGAATAAACCAGAGGAGCAAAGCTCGGCTCTAAAAAGTGGTCGACATGTTTCACGCAATATGATCAAACTATGATGCTATGCATTTCTTCAGGACCTATAGGAAACTATCTACACGAGGTGGTAAGGTGGAGGAGTTCCTAGCTACCACTGTTCCTATTTGCATAGCATCATAGTTTGATCATATTGCGTGAAACATGTCGACCACTTTTTAGAGCCGAGCTTTGCTCCTCTGGTTTATTCAGCCAGCGAGCAGCCGCTCTTCTGTATTTTTAATAAGGTGGATGACCATCCCATTAAATTTCACATTTTGGATTGTCCAACCTTTTTTAACTACTTATTCGCATCTACACTCACCTCTAGGGCCCTCACACCCACAGCACCATACGGCAGGAACAGAAGATCTCCGCTAAAGAGCCCTTTATGGGTGCCCGTCGGTATTGCACCGCCGACCTGACGAGGAGCGAGTCCATATGATGAAGCATGACACCTAGCTTGCTGGGTGTGTGAAGACTCTAGTTCCGTCTAGGAGGACTCCCCTCCTGTGGTCTCCACTCCTGTTTTTAAATCTCCTTTGGGGAACAGCGTACCCTTCTTAGTTTACAGTACCTGGGCATGTACGCTGGACCCCGTTAAACAGCCCTCTTAGTCCCTCTCCTTGTTTGATATGGTACATGGGTGTTCCCATTCAATTACCCATGGGTTATGATGCAAAACCCTATCTACTGACAATAGTAGGTGGGGTTTTGTGACAAAAAAGAAAGTATTCTTGAGAGTGGTGTTAACTTGGAGAAATGCTTTTATTTCTCCCAACTTTTGCGACTTTGAATGTGTGCCATACAGTGCAGCATGCATGCAAGGTGGGAAAAGTTTTTAAAGTTTGTCTAGGCATAGTATTTTGTATTGGAAGGGTACTCTTCCAGTACAAAACCTATGCTATCTCTTAATCAATCAACGGAGATAGAAGCTGGGATCCATTCGGCTTCTAGGTGATAAAAAAATTATCATAGAATGGATCACTTGTCCTGTATTATTACCAGGGTCTGGGTTTTGTAGCCATCTTAAAAAACCCTCATTCACATAGTAGGTACCGTGGCGGTATATCTTGATTATCCGCCTTTTTACCTATGTGAAAAGCATCATCATTGGGTCTTTTTTGTATGCTTTCCTCCTCCTGGAGGTAGACCTACTGGTGATTACAGTAGTGTCCAGTGATAGTGAATGTGTGATTAAAGTGAACTTAAAATTACCGCCATCTCTCAACAATGCGTTTTAATCTGTTGGAGATGGGGCAAGGATAAAAACTCAGGGTGGTGCGTGTCTAGAAGTGCTACTGTTCTATAGCACCTACTTTTTTGAAAAGGTGAGTGGCCGACATGTTGCAGCTCCTACGGTGCCCAAGAGGGTAGGGGGGCTTTCTTCAGGACCAAAGGCGTGCACACTGGCAAGTTGAAAGTGTTCGAAGGTAAGTTATTGCACTTACCCTACTTCTCTGATGTTATGGGTCTATAGTACCTATAACTGAGAAAAAGAGAACAGAAAAAAGAAAAAAGACCATAACAACAAAGTATCACATTATTGTACATGACCCTAGATCTTTTGCGATCAGCGGTTGTTTAAGAGGATGCTAAAAACACTCTTGCGCAAAGCACTCGGGAAGAGATAGGGGAACAGGCAGTAATTACTTTGCAAATTCAAAGGTGAAACCTTATGCAAGTGCGGTAAATCTCGGTTGGTCCGCTCAATGCTTTGTTATTGGTTATGGCGGTATGTATAAGTCGGTACTGACCCTAGGGAGATGTTTTTATAGTATATTTGGTACGCTAGAGACTGTGTTATATAACCATACTGTGATCGTTAAAAACATCCTAGTTTTGCACACTAGAAAGTATGGCCAGTTACCTTACTTCATTAGCAGTATCTACCCGATGTAGGGAGGGATCGTGATGACGATTCTCAAAAGTGGGCATTAGTAAGTTCCAATCGGTCATGCGTGTAAAATGCCGAATCTATCAACACTTGTGTGCGGTCAATTATTGCTTATGTGTGCTAGGAATCTAGTCAGTGACCTTACTCGTTAAAGGTGTACGCCCATAGCTGAGAAAGACTCTTGTAGTAATATGTAATAGTTCTCTTTGGTCTTGCGCTAGAGTGAGGCCAAATAATGCTATGGGGTACTCGCTTAATGATGCAGGGAGTTGAGCGATACTCTTTTTAGAGCTTCGCTCGCATAATGTCGAGTTCAGAGAGGAGCGCTTGCCGTGCCGGTCGGTTCGGAAAACACTCGGATGTTTAAATACCTTATGGTGCAGCTTTTGTGCTTCCTTGGGGATCACACGGAGGCTTCCTCATTAACTGTGGAGCAAGGAGGGAAAAGTAATTTACAAAGAACCGCGTAGCCACGCGTTTGTGTTAAACATCTTCCTAACGATAGAAAATACCTCGAGGAGTCGAGGTCACGACTTGTGCTTACTCCGTCTGTTCTGCCCCGGTAGAGAGCGTTCGCTGTGAGTCAGAATTTGTAGTTGATTACCAGTGATGTGCATGGTAGATAGACTCAGTGTATTCATGCTGAGTATCAATATGTGCTCATATTTGGAAACTTTTCTTCAATAGGTAACTAAAAATAGAATTAACATATGGCCCATCTCGCATGTGTTTTTGCTAGTGGTTCGGTTGGCTAAATTGTACAGATTCACCTTCTCGTTTCTCCCTATAGTCATAGTTGTTTTATTTAATATTGAGGAAGGGACATCCATTTCGGGGGTTCTTCATCACCGGCGCTAACAAGATCTCATTTATAATAATATTAAAAATATTAATATGCTCAGGGCATCTACGGCCCGTTCGCCTTCTCGCTCTGGTTGTAGTTGTTTGTTACGTGCCTACAGCTGGTCTAAGTGGTTAATCACAGTTGGCAGTAGGCATTACGATGACTGTTCCTGTGGTCGGTTATGTTGTGCTAATCAACACTGGATGATGTGCCACAGGATATTGTCGTTTAACCCTGTTTCATACGTCCTGAGGCGATACACCCATCTTTGTTCCGTTTCATACAGGATTCGTTCTGCATTGTGATTTTTTGTGTTCAAGTGTGTGCTCATTTTCGTTGTCGTTCTTTTACATTTAATAATATTTTTGTGTTCTATGATTCTTTGTTTCACCTTGCGACAGGTCATCCCTATGTACTTAAGTTTGCAAGGACAGGTAATCATGTAGATTACGTGGGAAGTGTTACAGTTTGTATGGTGTCGTAAAGTCCATTTGAGATCCGGCAACAGTTGTAACGTTTTAGTTGCCTTGGTCAATTTGCACACAGAGCAGGACCCACAGGGGTAGTGGCCCAATATAGTTACCAAGTTCCAGGCGTTTGTAATTGATTCAGCACTAGGTTTCACGGGGGTGGTCTCGTGTGTACTAGTATGTCCCTGATGTTTTTTGTCCTCCGGTTAGCAAATCTCGGTTTTGGCCATTTTAAGGACCCTGACGTGAGAATGCGCCAGTTTCTGTTCACGATTTTTTTCACGGCATTGGAAGCTGTGTTATAGGTTGTCAGGCAGGTGAGAGTCTCTGCTGTTTCTCCTTTCATTGTTGTATCCAAAAGGATGTCCCTGTGCTCATTCCTTGCTCTCTTCTGGCATTTTTGTATCACTCTGTTGGGGTTGTCTCTTGCTTGTAGTTTCTGGCTAAGGTCCTTGGCTTGTGTTTTGTAGTCTTCTAAATTGCTGCAGTTTCTCCTGATTCGTAAAAACTGGCTGTAAGGAAGGTTCTCCCTCAGTGGACATGGATGGAAGCTGTTATATGAAAGCCAGCTGTTTTTTGACGTGTGCTTGTAATATGTTTTGGTGTGGATTGTATCATTTTCTATGCAGATTGTTATATCAAGGAAATCCAACTTTCGGGTATCTGCTGTGTATGTGAATTTCAGGAATTGGTCCCTGGAATTAATCCATCTGTGGAAATCCTGTAAGCTTTCGGGTGTGTCGTTCCAGATCATTATCACATCATCGATGTAGCGCTTCCAAAAGCGTATTTTATCTCTGTATGGGTTGGTGTTATTGAGTATGTTGTTTGTCTCAAAGGTACTCACGTACAGCCCGGCCACACTAGGGGCGAATGTGCTTCCCATTGATAGATTCGGCATTTTACACTAATGACCGATTGGAACTTACTAATGCCCACTTTTGAGAATCGTCATCACGATCCCTCCCTACATCGGGTAGATACCGCTAATGAAGTAAGGTAACTGGCCATACTTTCTAGCGGGCGAAACTAGGATGTTTTTAACGATCACAGTATGGTTATATAACACAGTCTCTAGCGTACCAAATATACTATAAAAATCTCTCCCTAGGGCCAGTACTGGCTTGTACATTCCGCCATAACCGATAACAAAGCATTGAGCGGACCAACCGAGATTTACCGCACTTGCATAAGGATTCACCTTTGAATTTGCATAGTAATTGCTGCCTGTTCCCCTATCTCTTCCCGAGTGCTTTGCGCAAGAGTGTTTTTAGCATCCTCTTAAACAACCGCTGATCGCAAAAGATCTAGGTTCATGTACAATAATGTGATACTTTGTTGTTATGGTCTTTTTTCTTTTTTCTGTTCTCTTTTTCTCAGTTATAGGTACTATAGACCCATAACATCAGAGAAGTAGGGTAAGTGCTATAACTTACCTTCGAACACTTTCAACTTGGCAGTGTGCACGCCTTTGGTCCTGAAGAAAGTCCCCCGACCCTCTTGGGCACCGTAGGGGCTGAAACATGTTGACCACTCACCTTTTCAAAAAAGTAGGTGCTATAGAACAGTAGCATTTCCAGACATGCACCGCCCTGAGTTTTAATCCTTGCCCCATCTCCAACAGATTCAAACGCATTGTTGAGAGATGGCGGTAATTTTAAGTTCACTTTAATCACACATTCACTATCACTGGCCACTACTGTAATCACCAGTGGGTCTACCTCAAGGAGGAGGAAAGCATACAAAAAAGACCCAATGATGATGCTTTTCACATAGGTAAAAGGGCGGATAATCAAGTTATACCACCACGGTACCTACTATGTGAATGAGGGATTTTTTAAGATGGCTACAAAACCCAGACCCTGGTGATAATACAGGACAAGTGATCCATTCTCCTATGATAATTTTATCAAAACCTGTGCTAGACATCACACCTAAATCCTTGCACTATGGTGCAAAGGTGTGTGTGTGTGGCACTAGGCAGTCTAATTGTGCCCCAGCGCTAGGGAGAATATCATTTCTTAATAGATGTGGCATTTTCCTGCTCTCTCACGCAATGCAGAAAAGCATACAAGAGAGCCCTTTTAAATATGTCAGTTCAGGATGCACACATCCTGAACTCACATATTTAAATGTGTTCTGGTCTCTTGTATGCTTATAACATGCAGGAGCGTTTCACTTTAGTACATCAGTTTATATCATTATATTGAAAGGCATTTAAGCGCAAAAGAAAATTCCCTGCATATCAGGGCCATCCTCTTTTTGTTTATTCATTTTTTTTGTTTGTTTTTAGAGTTTTATATAGCGCAAACTAGACCCGAAGATATCAGGTATCAGAGCGCTTTACACGAGCACCAGTTTTGTTACAGATGGACACATTAATTTTTTTTGTTGTTGTTGTTAGGCACAGGGACATTAAGTGATTTGCCCAGAATCACAGGATATTGAGCGTCGTTGCCTAGACTTAAACCAGTCTTGATTCTGTTGTTTTTAGCAAAACAAAAAATGAATGTTGTGCAGGCCAAACAAAAATGGAGCCTGCTGAACACTGGTGTTTATTTTCAGTGCATCTGACATACTGCAGGTACAGATATCCCATCGAGGGTAGTGGTGTCTCTAAATATGGTAGGCAGTCCTCCAAGGAGGGGAGGGGGGTTGTAGAGGCCAGAGCCCCCGCTGATTAGGCAGACTGCCTGCTAGGGTTGAAATAACCCATAAAGTCTTTAATAGTTATGACTACCTCCTTTCAGAGAGCTCATTCTGTTATACAAGTGACGTGCTGTTGAGTATCATAAAAAATGAGTACCAGTAAAATAGTAACATCTGTTGGATGCTTAGAGATGTGCTATGAAGTGCTCTTATGATAGTAGTAAGTATTGTTGTTTTTTTCCAGTAACCTAATACTATTCCCCAAATTGTTCAGATTCAAGGTAGCTAAAGAATAGTTTTCGCAGATGTAATGGTAATTTTCAATAACATATTAGCATGTACAAAACAATCTATATTTGCTGATTATCAATTCTGTCATTTGTGTTTAAAGAATTGTTTATCCAGCTGTACACCTAGGAGACAGACTGCTTGCGTGGCTGTTTTTTGACTATGTATAGTTTATGAATAGATAAAAAATATTTTAGAGGTGAAAATCTTAGTATCAAAAAGGAAAAAGAAGACAGCCATATTTTCAGAGACATGTAAAAGAAAATTAGGTAAACAGAAGAAAGAAATTCTTGATTGAAAAGAACGATACAGATGGGAATGGGATTGTACACATTCTGAAAGAGCAGTGAATATAAACTACTTCAGAGAAGAAAATAAGAGCATGAAGAAAGTTACAAAGAGGGGAGGAAATTGGAGAATGTGAAACAAGAGAACAGAAGGCGAGAGGGACTTCAATACCAGTGGAGAGCAATGTTTGAAAAACGTTTAAGCACCGAGGGGCACAGGAGGAGCGTCATTAGTTGAAAATGACAAGAAGTGGTACAGACAATGTAAATGCCGTATGTTAAAAGGTTTATGGAAACATTAAGCCTTTTCTGCTTTTCTTTTCAGCTATACAAATTAAAGTCAGTACTGAGTGACATCATGAGTAATTTTCTATTTTGACAGTGAATGCAGGTCTTCTTGTGTTTATATTCAGTGGCATCCCACAACCTGTGACTCTCTGACATTTGTTATTCTTGCAACAAAACCCGCTGTACCGTTCAGATAGTGTGGGTTAAGGGACCAGTGAGGATGCAAGATGTCACGCACCGTAGGCAAAGTGGCATTTTGCTCCTGCCTTCCCTGCCAACAGTGCTGAATTTGATTCTTTTGGAAGCTTGTAACGACCCTGGTTGTGGCACCCTGCTTGTCCGTGTAGGTTTGCTGCTCCATATACCTTGCCCTTGCGCATGTCTTCATCTATGCCACTGTAACAGTCTTTTAATCCTATTTATTTACAACTTGCAATAGAATTTTGATAACTTTTTGTTGCAAGTGCTTTCAATAAATGAGCACAGGGCTGGCTGGGATGCACCAGGGAACTTTCTGGCGACAAAATGTTATACTTGCTTGGTTGAACTGCCCTTGTATATCCTGAGGCCCCTTTGACAGGCACATTGGGAACTACATCTAATGGTATTTTGAGCAGAAGCAATCAACCACCAATTGTGTGAAACAAGAAGTAAGATCAGCAGCTGGTGTTGGAAGCTGGCACAAAATGACAGGCTTCATCACGTGTGGCTATATGTTCTCGAGGATGCTGCTTGGTTTCCTGGAAACTGATGGGCATCTCCCTGCGAAATGTGATTGTACAAGGCAATAACTCGTGAACTCCTGCATTTTGGATGCTTTTTTGAAAAACAAGATAATATTCTGAGGAGGAAACGCTATAGTGCACACACCTACGCAGTAAGGAATTTATAGGCTTTCTAAATGACATACATCCACATTTGACAGTCTGTTCTGTTTCTCAGTTGCTTCATGGACATTTCATACATTAGGTATGGTTAAGAAAAATTGAAGCAGGTTTATGTTTACCTTAATGAAATTGATGCTTTTGAACACATATTTTTACATAAAGTTGACCTGACCAGCGGTGTTGGTGAGAGGCTCAAGGTATCCGTGTTGGGTTTTCTTTTGCGTACATACCATAGCGAGAATAAACTTTCTTCCACAGTCAAGGAACGTCTGGAGGCATGAATTCGTCATTGCCCTTTGTAAATTTTGGGTTGTGCAAAGTTAGCTCTTTTCTGGGGAATGTACATTTTCGGTGGTATGTCAGAATGGCATATGCAGAAATACTGTCTGACAATAATATTACATCTTAAATCTCAAACAAAACAAAAATATCTATGCGTTGCCTGTTGATTTTCTAATATTAACTATTCTGGGACAATATATTTGGGTACATTATTTGCATCAGGTGATATTCTGCCAGCAGTATTTTGCTATTATATCACTTTTCACCTCTGTGGACAGCCTGTGTAAATTGTCTTTTCTGGGAACACTTTCTAAGATGGAAGGCAAACTTTTGAAATTACACTGTTGTCACTCCCTGAGCACTCATCCCCAGCTATGGGAAGAAGAACATGTCAAAAATATGAAACACCATGGAATGGAATCAGAAACCTGTCATTGTACATTATGGCTATGCTGCATCGGATTAAGAAAAATCTGCATCTAGGTATACAGGCTCAAAAACACACTTCGCCCTGATGAATAAAGTTTTTTTCATGAATAATGGGTGGGTGGGTGGGTGCGTGCGTGCGTATATATATATATATATATATATATATATATATATATATATAGAGAGAGAGAGAGAGAGAGAGAGAGAGAGAGTCTGGACTTGCTAGAGAGCAATAGAGCGCCGAGCATGAGTTTAGGGGGTCATGATTGTTTACAATCAGGTGGAATATTCATAGGAGGCGAATCCCTAGTGTTTAGATGCGTTGTGAGTCTGAATAGGCGAGTCTTCAGATCCCATCTGATTTTAGGTGGGTTGGGGCAGTTCTGATGTTGATGGAGATGTGGTTCAAGATCCAAGGAGTATAGCTAGAGAATGTTTCTATTCTGCTTTTCTCTTTCTTGCAGTTTTTCATTTCTACTCTGAAGACATCCTGATTTCTAGTGTGGGGCTTGTTGAAGGGTGGGGGCCTTGAAAGGGAGTCTGTGATTTACTGGCATCAATAGTCCAAATATGATGTTAACTATTTTGTGTTATATCTTTTATTCACATTTTTGCAATAGAAATGTTTCATAGAGTGAGATGATTAAACTTGTCAAAACATAGCTGGCAGGTCTGCGAAGATGACAAGGCAGGCGTCACCTTTCTCTAAAAGGCAGAGTGGCTCATCTAAGATGTGTAGCACTGCAGTCTCCAGCATCGAAGAAAACAGAGGATAGTAGATATGATGAAATAAGAACATTTTCATTAGGTCCTGGTATGGCACCATTCTCTGGGATCATGCCATGTTGACTGGGGCAGCATCACTGCTGAAAAGGGGCCATTATGAGGACACAATATGACTCTTTTTAACATAAATATCGGCCCAATAATAGCCAATATCACTTGTTTTATTAATTTATTTATGAGATTTATAACTCAGCACATCTGTGGCCTTTCCACCTCTTCGGGGAACTCTCACACACATTTAGAAGTAGAGGTGGGGTTTGAAAGAGGGAAAGCAATGGGGCTGATTACAGTGGGCTGTAGAGGGGTCAAAAGAGAACGCGTATAATGTTGGAAGTCGGATTTGTTTTCTGTTTTTGGATGAGTGGGTTAGTGGAAGTAGAAGGGTGGCTCGAGGTTGGGATTTGGAGAAGCTGAATGTTACACTATGTATTAAAATTTAAAGTGAATCCTTCTGAGATGTCTTTACTCACTAGTCAACTATCCTCGGCTACAGAACATATCACATTAACATGGGTGTGTGTGTGTTTATAAATATCCATATAAATCTTGTCATCAAGATCTGAGAAAAGATGCTCTTCCAAAGTTTAGTCCAATTAATCGTTCTTTATTCAAATAGTACAGCCAGCAAATGTTTCTTCAGGACTAAAATTGCATACAAATTTTAAATGTCATCTCTTAACCTAATCATCTATTTCTCCCATGTCTTGAAATATCAATCATCAAGATAACTAAAGGTCCCAATGCAACCACATCTAAAGAAAACAGTTTTCTTTGGATGTGGTCTTCATAAGATTATTGTATCAAGGGATTTGTGGCTTGAAATTATACAATATGACAATAACTTCTTGAGATTATGCATATAATAGGATGGATATTTTGTGCTGGTGTGATCACGAGGGACGTTTCCTCATTTCCTTCAGGGTGTGGCCAAATGCAAATGAGGGAAACCTTTGCTATTGAAATGCACCATGCTGCAGACTCAAGTACATTGGCAAAGAAGCCGCCATCAGCAGGCCTCGTGATTGTACACCACATAGATCTGGCGTACAGCTAGTGGGCCTCTGTGGAAGCTCTATGAGTGAGGGTCATGAGGGTCCCCGGAATCCCCCAATCATTACCCTGCAGGCAGTTGTAGTAACACACTACTTCCCTCCAAAGTGAGGCTGGTTTGCCTCCAGTGAAAGAGAAAGCCGCAGTTTTAAACTGCTGCCCTGTCAGCTGACAGGTTCTCCTGTCAGCTCAGTCACTACCAGTCAGAGTCTGCATCTGCACTGAGGGCAGTGCACTTTTGTATCGGGCATACTGTGGCGCACATGCTTAAGGGTCGTGCCACAGCTCACACATTGACAGAGCCCCTTTTAGTAATTGTAGCCCAGATATTTCCCATTAGGTTGACGATGACCTTGGCCAGAAATGAATAAGTAAAATCCACAGTACCAGGGAAATGATTCAATGGGATATACTTCCACAGTGCAGAGACTGAGGAATATTAAATTGAATGGTGAGTACAAACTTCTGCACATGGCAGTTGAGACTGTAGCGCAATCTGTACTCGTTACGGTGGGTCACTCTCAGCAGGATCTGCAGTGCCTCTCACAAACAAACAAGTCCTCAAAGAAGTCATTGACAGCTCCAACCCAACAGCGTCCATGTGCCCAGTCTCTCTGCATTGCCTCTCCCTCTCGTTTCTGTTCGGAAAGGAGGATGGAAGGAATATTCCTAGAGACACAGAATGGGAACCCCTTTTGAAAGGCCCTTTGCTCTATCAGGCCAATACGTGTTTAGTTTATAGTGCCAGGTACAGCTTTACTGATAAGTCCTTGCGGTGTTGGGAGGCTTAGAGACCTGCTCATGAAGGAGCCATGCTTAGCCTCACTCGGTACAGACACATAGCTAGTCATCCATAAAGCCACAGAGAGAGAACCTTGAATATTCACTCGGTGCGGTATCCTGGAGACAAATATTTTAAAGCATTTTTCGTGTTGTATTTTTCCGAATGATTTCGTCAAGGAATGGCCCCTTTTTCAGTAGCAGTAGTGGCCGTTTTTGGCAGGTAAATTCACAGATGTAAACCAGTACATAGAGACGAGACGGACACCCAAACACACATCCTGATCAGGACGGGGTGAGTTCTTGACTCCCCCTAAAAAAGTAACTTTGGAACTCAAGGTACAGAGCGGTTCATATTTGTAATAGAGGTTGCAGCGAATGGAGTCTAACCTCAAAGAATCTTTCCCGGCAGATTTCGCAGAGAAGATGAACTGGTAAATAATTCACTGTCTGCATATCTTGTAGCAACATTAGCATTTTAGAATGAAGGTTGTTGATGTGTGCACGAGTTGTAAGGTCTAAACAAAGGTTTAGGGCTTCAAAAAAGCGACAGTTAGAATGTAAAATGCTCTTCTCTTGGATCTATTAAAATAATTGTCACTAATAAAATTGCTAAAAGTATGCAGTTAGCTGCGAGCTAAGCATCCGCGATGAATACAGATCGCAGCGCCCTCTCGGCACCTTTGTTTAGAAAGATAGAACAAACAATTTGCGTAAAACTTGTTTCTATGGTATGCAGAATTCACAGGTTCCAACATGGTGCGGAGATTTCAGAGGAAATGTGAGACTATTACTTTGTTGTAGTGGCATTTGGGTGCTTCGTCATAGTACACTATATTCACATGAATTGTCTCTATACCAAGCTACAAACATCACACCACACCGCCTCATGCAATGCCACACCATCCAAAAATCTCACACTGTTCCACACGTCATGATTCTTCGTCATAAGCAATAAAGCAATATTACATTTTCCCACCGCACACAACCAACTGCATTACTCCACACACCATTCAGAACTTTCCACACAGCATCACACTTCATATTACAATGACACATGCAAACGCATCTATCATCTATCAATGATATATCACACATTCCTACACATCATTTGGATGAATGTCTATGTGACAGGAATACAACATTTACCCAAGAATGCAAAGCTCAAATTCCAGCACCTGCATAAACTTATAAACTCCCTTTTGCCATACGACATGGGCCAGTGCCCCATATTATGTCACCTCTCCTTCTCTGCACCACAGAAAACATTCCATGATAGTTGTTGTACTGCTTACCCCCAGAGCTCTCTCTCGTTCTCTCTGTCTTACGCACACTGACACGCACACACCCCATCATTCTACATACTATTAAGCCACACATTGTATTTATAACGGGATCCAAGGGTAGCGGAGTACTGTGCATAGAGAGCCCATATCGCGTTACATACATACAATTTTTCAACCACAGAAGATATAATCTAAAGAAACATATGGGTACGCGGTCTATGACCACCCTAAGTGAGGAGCCGACGACTATCGATCACTATAGAAGCATCGTGTACAGCAAGGGCTCCCTATATCAAACCGTTCTTGAGTTTCCAGTGTCAGGCAGTTCTTTACCTAATTGTGAAAATCTGTTCAGAAAGATATGTTTGACTTCCTTCTTGAAGGCCCAGGCAGAAGGGTTTGCATGTGACTCTTTCATATCCCAACAGTGTGGGCAAAGCACACTACAACCTCTTCCCTTTTTCATTGCATATCTTCAACCTCTTCCCTCCTCTCCTCATTCTTATAGCCTCACTTGTAGTTTTTCTCTTTTTGCTTCTCATTCCTTCTGTCCTCTACCCTGCCTAGCCCTCCATTATTTCTCATCCTCAATACTCTCCCATCTCCTAGTCAGCTCTACTTTGTCCTTTGCAAACCACATTGCTTCTGTCTGTTTCTCCCTCATTTTGCAATTACTCCCCTGGCTCCTTCTCCGTATGTTCCTATCCTGCTTTCTCATCACTTGCTGCCTTCCCCTGTCTTCATTCCTCCTTTCTCCCATACAGTCTTTTTGGTGTTTCTCCACTACTATGAATTCTCTTTTTGAATTATTCCTTTACACCTTCTTCTTCTTCCCTTTACATATTCATGTTCCTTCCCATTTCAGCTGCTTGTGTCACTTCTTTTATACTATACTTTGTTCTGTTTCTTCCCTCATTGCTCTTCCCATTTTCTCTCTCCCCTATTTTTTCTCAACTGCACATTCTTTTCTTTATCTCCGCCTCAGACACTGCCTTCGGACATTGGCTCTTGGCTTCTCTCTTCCCCCTCTCCTTCCTTCCCTTTGGTCTCTTCCATCACCCCTCTCTTTCATCTCTCTCTATGACTACTCCATTAGATCTATCCATTCTTCCCTCCCCTAGACCCAATATATTCTTCCTCTCTTTTTGCCTCCTCTCCCATGTCTTATACCTCTTCATTCCCTCTCTCCCCTTTTCCCTTCCCTATTCTCTCTTCTCCTTATGCCTTTTCCTTCTCTTATCTCATTTGCTCTCACTCATATCCTGATCATCGCCTTCCCCCTATTTCTGCTGTTCTCTCCTACTCGTTTTCTCTCTCCTTTCCCCCTTTTCTCTTCTCCTTTCCCTCCTCACTCTCCATCTCCTCTCTCCTGCTCTCTTCTTTAATTTAACACACCATTCAATAAACAACAGACAGCACTGATGGAAGAAAATCATATTGCAAAACAAATAATGCATTACATTCACGTCCCTTCTTAACATATTCACTGCACAACTATACAGCATGATTATCAGACGTATGCCTTAAAAAGATTGAAACATTCTATAAAACGCATAAAAAAGTTTTATTTTTTACGAGCCCACACAGTGACTTATTTGTTCAAAGGTATTATATTTTAGGCCCTTCGGGGATTGTTACTGCTAAATCTTACTATCGTATGTTACATTTTAACTATTTATTAATTTAGGTATGTGTATACTTGTACTGCTTTGCTGTTGTTAAATGTGTGTTTTATTTGCTATTCTTAATCTGTATGCTATAACTATTTTATTGAATTGCTTGACACATTACTACAAACCATCGAATTCACGACCCATCCACAATATTAAGTTAGAATACGCCACACTTTATGACAATATACAATATATTTCATACCATACCACAAAGCAGCCCCTCCAACTTACCTCCACTACCTCACAACAAACAATACTATATTCCATCAAAACTCACCAAATGACACTTCTCTACACCACAGGGCATATGTAAGTTCTACACAGCACCTGATAGCCTGGCACAATATGAGTAAGAACAACATCTAACTGTATTACATTGTAACACATCAAGACATAGCACTCCACAACATGGAAATGAATAACATCAGGCAACACTGCACAACATAATACAAACCTATAGACCGAGCCATCAAATGAAATGAAAAAAATGAAAATTCGATTTGTAAAGCGCAACTAATCCCCGACGGTGTTTAGGCGCTGACTCACAGAGAAAAAGAAAGGGCTGCAGCGAAGAGTTAATGGTTAAAAAGCCAGGTTTTAAGCACTCTCCTAAAAGTTAATAGATCAGTTTTGCTTTTCAGTTCCGAAGGGAGGGAATTCCAAAGTCTGGAGGTGCCCACCAAGAAGCTTCTGCTGCCCCAGTCGACCTTTCTGTATCTGTGCACTACAAGATTGTGGGCCGGGGCAGACCACAGTGACCTGGCAGGAGCATACCACTAAAAACTTTGCTTAAGGAACTCTGAGCCAGTTCCATGGAGAGCTTTGAAGGCAATGCACAGAGCCTTAAAGAGAATGCGCTTTCTGAATGGGAGACAGTGCAAGCAGGCCAGTGCAGAAAGAAGCAGATTAGTGGTTAGGCATACCTAGAAGGAGGCGGGTAGCAGCATTTTGTACAACCTGGATTTTAGTCAGGCACCTTTTCCTGATGTTAACGAACAGGGCATTGTAATAGTCGTGCTCACTACGCCACTGGAGTCAAGCTATCCTGGCTGATGAGGGCTGAAAGCCCGAAACCGGTCCTAGGATGCTTGATTCTGGTCCAGGGAAGACGTGGCTTGGCAGTTCGGTCTGGACTGTTCCCATGAGGCACAGGGTCAAGACTGATTTGCATATGGCTATGTCTGAACTGGGGTGGCGTGGTGAAGCAAAATAACGATGGATTAAACCCAGATCTGTGACTGGGGGTGAATGTTTGCCAATGTGCAACATTCCGTCCATCATCTTGTGTGTTTTGCATTGTAATAGTCGACCTTTGAAAGAATGAGGGCTGAAGTTACCATCTTTTGTAGATGCTGAGGTATAAAGGGAAAAATCTTTTTAAGGAGTTTCAGCATAAAGAAGGAGGCAGAGGTGATTGTGTTAACGTGGCCCTCGAAAGAGAGTTGACTATCAATGATTACTCCCAGATTCTTCACCGTACTTACATTTGTCGGGAGAGAGCCTAGTGCCTGTGGCTACCATGTAGGCAGCCAAAAAGAGATATTGTTTCCGAAAAGTAAGACCTCTGATTTGTTGGTATTAAGCTTTAAACAGTTAGAGGTCATCCCGTTCCCGACCTGAAGCAGGCAGTTATGAAAGCGCGTGGACGTATCAGTGGGGTTACTGGCCATAGATATCACAATTTCGGTTTCATCTGTGTAGGACACCACCGAGAACCCAAAAGATTGAATACATTTTGCCAATGGTGTTACATACAAATTAAAAAGAGTAGGGCTCAGCAAAGAGCCCTGGGGGACGCCGCAAGGGGGTATGAAAGTTGGTGAGTTAAAGTCCTCTAAAGCAACAAATTGTTCCTGATCGGTGAGAAAGGACTTCAGGAGTAATAGTGCACGCTCTTTGATCCCAATCGAGGTGAGACGGTCTAGTAGCGTGATATGAGTGACAGTATTGAACACTGCGAAGAGGTCTAAAAGCACCAATCAGCACTGCCTCCGGAGTCCACTATCTGTCTAACCTGCTCTGAAGCTGTGATCAGGGCAAGGTCAGCACTGCGGTGGCTTCTAAATCCAAACTGAGTGAGTTCGAGATGTCCATGAGTCTCAATGAAGGTGGTAATTTCCATATTCATAGCCTTCTGCACTATTTTGGCAGGGAAATGCAGTTTGGAGATGGGCCTATAGTTGTTTAGGTCTGTATTATCTAAGTTTAGTTTTTTCAATAGCGGAAGAACTGATGGCAATTTCCAATTGGTGGGAAACCAAAACAACTCCAACCACATGATCTCCTTACTAGTCCTTGCAACAACAATCCAATCTACAACAGGTATTCTCACAGCCCCAGACCGAAAGCACACCATTCAACAATCACAAAACCATTTATTCTGCCAGACGATTCCATTCATGAGATTAAATAAGATGATATCCCCAAACAATATCACGTAATATTGGGGAATCAACATTAAAAACTGGCTAACCTGACCATAAAACACGCCCACAAACTGCTAAAAACGCCGGCCCACACACTGGTCTGTCAGACTAGCCATCAAGCACTGCTTGATTACCTTATTGGCCAGTCCGGCCCTGACACATGCCACATATTACATCATTCACCATGATCAAATCACCAATTGCCAATGGCACAGAAACAAAAAAAAGTCCAAAGAGCTATCATGAGAAGAATAAGGAAGGTGTTATTATTACACAGTGGCGGTCGCCATAGTGTAGTTATAGTTAGGACCAGATTTCCATACGAAATTGATTGTTTGGTTTACTAATAACTTTGGAGCGGTTTGATGACTCTTCACAAACCTTTCCAAAGAAGAGGTTCATTCACTTCAGCTCCTTTCTGGAATGTTTTAGAGTGATCCATGAAGCGGGTGCCATCCATTTCAATTTAAATAAGCCATGGTGGGCCATGGCCTGGGGAGGAGAGTGGGTTGGCACATCATTTATAACAGGGTATAGGGTGTGTGCCCCCCACTACCGAGTCATTTAATGGCCTGGGGTCCCCATCCCCTGGGGCTCAATATATATTTTATTTGGAGAGGGGGCTGTAGGCTCTATCCCCAAACCATATGCCTCAATGCCAGGCAGTGTCAAGGGGACCACATCGCCCAGGGCACGTCAGAGCACAAGCAGAGAATTGAAAACTAACTCCCTGCCCGCACTCTCCCAGGCAGGGAACATTGGCTTTCTCCTGGGAGCAAACCAATGCAGCCGGTTCCCGCTGGTACCCAGGATGAATGCTGGCCGGCGAGGCCCGGGGACCACGGACATTCCCCTGTAGCCCACAAGGCCTCTAAATATTGTTGATGCCCTGGGCAAAAGAAATTGCTGCCCAGGATATTAATAATAATAAACTGGCTTGAATATAAACTGAGCAAAATAGCGGGTCATTTCATATTCACTGCTCCCATGAAGGAGTGCCCTCTAATGCCCTGTGAGGGCGTTCTATGTGTATTTTTTGTACCTCATGTTGCCCCAAGAAGGGGCAGGGGTATCATCAACATTTTTTTTAATTGTTGTGGGGGGGCTGCAGGAAGTGCAGACCATTAAAAAAACTCTCAGTAAGTCTCCTTGGTCATTGAATATATGACCCTAGAAGAGCTTACCATCTTTTTTGAAGCACTCAGAGCTGAAGCTGTATGATCTTCAGTTGGAGTGTGAGGACCCCTTCTTATTGGTCCTATGGCTGCATTTTGTGGCCTGAAAAGTGGTAAAAAAAAGACTCAAACACACGTTGATAGTTTTTAAAAAATAAAAATGCTTTATTTTTTATATTTTTGTAACTATTAGTAAGCATGGCTGTGTGTGTATTAATAATGTATGCTTTGGTTTATAGTTTTTGATAAATTATTGTGTTGACTTTTTGACAAAGACAGTAGATCTGCTTAATATATGTTAATGTGCTTAACTCCTGAAAAAGCCAATAGGCCTGCCTTTTATATTTTATATTTATATTTTGGTGTTCTGACACTTTAACAAAGCCAGTAGGTCTGCCTTACTTAAAATGGCACCCTTTTATACTTTACATTAAAATAAACCACTGAAATTCACTGGAAAAAGCAAAAGGTAAAAGTTATGTTATAGTTCGGTATGGTATAACATCTTACTTTATATTTTTTTTAAACCTCAGAAATTCACAAAAAAAAACATAAGTTAAAGGTATAGTTAGGTGAAAATGTTAGTAAAAACGTAACCTCTTAAACTAAAAAAACCCCACTAAAATTCACTTAATTTGACTGAAGTAACTATAACTTGAACCCTTGCAATGCTTTGCTTATGATCTCACAGAGCACATCACTCATGACATTTTGTATGAAATCATTGATAACATCATTGATGACATCTGAAATGAAATAATTGATGTCACTCAATTTCAGATCAATGATATCATTGATAACAACACTGTGCATGATGAGGCTCGAGTTATAATTACTTTAGTTAACTGTAACAGGTGAATTTCAGTGTTTTTTAGTCTTTAAAATGAGTCTTTTTCACCTAACTGTAACTTCACTTGAACCATTTTTTTCAGTGCATATATATATATATATAAAACCACCAGACGGTCCTCTCTCGACTCCACACACTTGCTTGCTTCCGCCGAAAAGGAACCACGAACCACTGGATATTAAGGCAAATAAGTTATTTATTGTTTCCTCGGATTACGCGTTTCGGGCAACACTTGCCCTTGATCACATACTCGTGAGGTTAGAACGCCTTCTTTTTAAAAATCACGCAACATCACAAGCGTGAAAGCAAGCCACTCCAACCAAACCTTTCAAGTATGAGGTTTATTCCAGGCAGAATAACAAAACACAGCATGACGCGTTTCAGTCCTAACGGACCTTAATCATATGCAAATATGAGGGTTCAATTTCACCTGGATGATATATACTCAGGTTGTCAAAACAAACGAAGGACTACCGAGTACATTTTTCTTATTCAAGCGCTATGCCTGATTTCTATCAGCTCTGCCGACCAAATCACAGTTTTTCAGTTTTAGTACTCTTAGAAATATCATGCTGGTGCATTTTCTCTCAAATAATGTTCGAGTTACTTGATTTAGGTCAGTTTTTATAACATTACTGGACTCCATTGTCCATAATGCATTGCAGCTGAAAATCACAACGTGGTAGATTCCTTCATTGTTACCTGTTTTACCTGCTTCGGTAAGTGTCAATAAAACAGAGATGCCATCCCCGTGCTTCAAAAGGATCAAATTCCATATAGTGCACAATGGCAAAAATGTCTCACTTTTACTTTCCCGGCGCTTCCCCTCGTGTCTTTGTTTCTTCACCATCAACGTGTAATATATATATTCCGATTCACTTCGCAACGTAGTTGCCAGGTGCACACTCCTTTCCGCAAAATAAAGGCACCATCCAATAGTGCTTGGGGTGAGTTTATTCAAGGTACCAAGCCGAATAACCCAATGCGTTTCGGCGTATACACGCCTTGATCACGGGTGGAATTACAAAGTTTGGGAATCACCTTTCAATACATGATTGCGTGCAACGTGAAGACGTAAAAAGATGTAAAACAAATAAGGGACTTACAAAAGAGCATTGCTTGCGATGTAAACAAATCGGCCATTTTGTAATGGTATTGTAAAACAGTGCGTTTAACAGTCTTCATTGGAAATATGCCTATGCATATAGACAGAACCATGATTGTCAGGATTCTCTGTCCAATTCCTCGGGGTCGTGCTGATGCTCAAAGGGGGCCCACCTCTGAACCACCCCAAGTCTGGAATAGCGTTATACACTCAGACTATTGGGGTAATTGAGCGGGGAAAGGAAAGGGTAGGAACTGCGTGGAGGGAGATCTGTGAAGGTGACAAGAAAACAACGTAAGTCTTCTTTGGTCTGCTTTCCCTTACCCCCCGTCAATTATCACCTTACCATCTATTCTTTTACACTACAACCCCTACCTGAAACAAAGAAAAGTGAAACGATGACATCAGAAGAGAGCAGAGGGTGATGACATATTGCAGAACACCTTTCTAAATGAAAACATAAAATGAAAGAGAGCGCGTTAGAAAGAAAGGTTTCTATTCTCCTCTAAGCCCTCACTGCATTCTATTTTTCTTACGGGAGTGAAAACACACCTACCAAGATCATGTGTCTCGTATTCTGTGATGCCAAGATGTGACCCCTCTATCCGATCTCTCTTCTGAAGGGACTGAAAATATAAAGAAAGAACAACCAAAATCACACAAATCAGAGGTTGTACTTTGGACCCTGGACAAACAAAGCTTGACTTCTTAAACCATTAGAGTGGAGCGCCCAGGAGTGTTAGCAGTCACACGATCCTAGCATCTCACCAGCAAGTGTAGGCTTCAAAGAAGAAATGTCAAACAATAAGCAAACACGGCTTGATATTAGCCCCTGCAATGTCTCGGAGCGTCTTTAACAAACAATGTCCACAAATCAGGGCTTTCCATAAGTAGACAGTATATGGAATTGTCAATGCCTGGAATATCGCGGGTGCTTACTTTCCCTGCATGAAACCGGAATGTAATTCTCGGTTTCTCCAACAGGGAACGAGCATCCCAAGCGCCTCGTCAGGCACCTAAACTCCCCTGCAAGAGACCGCGGTGAAACAGCGTGTCTCATCCAACAGGGGAGTCCGTGGAGATGAACGGAGAATTAATCTCCGTTCGGATTGTTACAATGGCTGCTCGGAAATGTGTGCGCTAGCACTCTTACCACCTGGCTTGGCCTGCAGGTTCGTAGAAGGAATCCCAAATACGCATCCCGGGTAGAGAATAATCGGCGGCGCTTTCAGGCTTCCGCCGTATTTATTCTTTTTTCCGGCGAGGCGTCCGAGTCACGTGATGCGCGACTCGCATTGCATGCCGGTAGGTGTAGTTTTGTGACGCGGGTGTCGCACACGGTCCGCGCAAGGGGGGCAGGCAGTGTACCGGCGTTCGTGATCCTGACAACGATAGTAGAACCGTCTTGGCACTTCTTGATCATGATAATTGATAAAATAACAAAACAAAACCATCATCGCCATAAGCAAAATATCTAAATACATGGCTGAATGAAAATTTCATATACCAATGCCAATTGCATTACATCAGGTAGTACATGCCCGCATCTCGTAAACATCAATAACCAAATAACAATACATCTCGTGTTCGATGACATCCCTACATATACTAAAATTTGTAAGTAGCTATTACACTTAGATAAATGTCATGTCTGCAGGAAATAATCGGTATACAACAAATATAAAGGGGATAAAGGGTGAGTTAAAGTCCTCTAAAGCAACACACAATGGTATCCCTTTGAACTTATGAATTGGTATTAATATTGTAAATCTTGGAGAAAAGTATGCAGGTTCAGAATAACTGTGGGTATAGCATTATATTACAGCCAATGGATGTACACTAGGATATATAACAATGATAAGATTTCGGGCCCACTGGGGCGGGATTGTTGAGGTGGTGATTTAAGGCCATTGAATATCCACGGTATATTCCCACTTGGGCATTATTGTTTTCGTGACTATAATTAATATTAGTGGATATTGTTTATCCCCCTTATCCCCTTTATATTTGTTGTATACCGATTATTTCCTGCAGACATGACATTTATCCAAGTGTAATAGCTACTTACAAATTTTAGTGTATGTAGGGATGTCATCGAACATGAGATGTATTGTTATTTGGTTATTGATGTTTACGAGATGCGGGCATGTACTACCTGATGGGATGCAATTGCATTGGTATATGAAATTTGCATTCAGCCATGTATTTAGATATTTTGTTTATGGCGATGATGGTTTTGTTTTGTTATTTTATCAATTATCATGATCAAGAAGTGCCAAGACGGTTCTACTATCGTGGTTCTGTCTATATGCATATGCATATTTCCAATGAAGACTGTTAAACGCACTGTTTTACAATACGATTACAAAATGGCCGATTTGTTTACATCGCGAGCAATGCTCTTTTGTAAGTCCCTTATTTTTTTAAATTTTTTTATTTTCTTTATTTGTCAAGCTTTTACAGAACATACAAGGAGCAATTTGAAACATCACAACCGCTAGAGAGCGTGCACATGGTGTACAGGTAAGTACGATCCAGTATAATACAAACAGATCAAGTACATGTCAGCATATCTATGTAAATAATTACAGAGTAACATACTGGTGTCTGTGGTGGCATCGTTCACAGTCACTCCTAAGCAGAACCGTAGGGACCCACATGGAGGAAAGGCCCCAACTCAGCGGTCTGTGTGCCCACCTGATAAAGTCACGGGAGGGATCAAGCAACAGATGGCGTGGGGGCCTGGGGCAGCGCGTCACCGTCAGTCCCTGACTGTTCCGATCCTCGGGTAGATATATATGTCATATAAAGTCCCCAGAAGTTTTTGGACGACTTCTAGGGGGAAGTAGTTCACTAAAATTCTCCGACTGTGTGCAGCAATAAAGCATATTGTGGGACCACTGCGCCACCGTAGGGGTGGGGCCGCGGAGCCAGTTGATCGCTACTCTACGTTTTGCTAGAAGAAGCCCCATGTCTATCAGTCTGCGCCTCCCTAGTGGGATCTTTTTGGAATAACCTAACAGGGCCAGGGCAGGGTCCAGGGGGAGTTCCGATTCTGTTATTTTCGCCAGCTCACCAAAAACCAATCCCCAAAAGTTATGTACCCCTGGGCAAGACCAGGCCAAGTGCATAAAATCGGCCGTGGGTTCCGCGCATCTGTCGCAGGCTGCAGCCTCCCTCAACCCGTATCTACACAATCTCTCGGGGTGTAATACGTCCTATTGAGGTACTTAAAATGGATCAGTCTGTGCCTGCCATTGAGCGAGATACGACGTGTACTGGTGCAGCAATATGCCCACATCGCATCATCGATCGGTTGCTGTAGGTCTCGTTGCCAGTCTAACCTGGCCTTAGAGTACTGCTTGACCCTGTGGGACATGGTGATCTTGTAAATATTGGAGACAATCCCGCGGGGCGATTGAGCTTTGATAACATAGGTTAACTCGGCCCCTCAGGTGGCTCTATGAGGTCCTCCCCCAATATTTTGCGTAAAGCATGTCTCGTCCTGTGGAACTGAAACTGCTGCAGCATGGTATGAGGGGGATCTCCCCCTGCCAGCGCCTCCCATTGTTGAACCACGCCGTTATGGAAGAGATCACCAGCCGTCCGAATATTCAAGGAGTTCAATGCTCGTATCACCCCCCTGTCTCTGCAGGGGGGCAGCCATCGAACCCAGTCAAGGGGCATAACTGGGGAATATAGCAGGGCTCCAGCTTGGAGCTGCAGTAGAAAATGCCAAGCATGTCGAGTAGCATTGATGGAGTCGAGTATACCCATCCTGCGGTCTGCGTCTTCAAATATTAAGGCCGGGAGTGGGAGCGGATCAGCAACTAACGTCTCAAGGCAGAGCTGCGGGGCATCCGGAGGACCATGCATCCAGTAGTATGCATGGGCACACTGAGCAGCCCTATAATATAAGTTTAAATCCGGAGCTCCCAGTCCCCCCATGTGGTACGGCAAGGTTAGTGTCTACCACTTGACCCTGGCTTGTTTGCCCGCCCAGGCTAATTTTATCAATAGCGTCGTGACCCGGCTAAAAAAGGAGTTTGGTAAAACCATGGGGATATTCATAAATAAAAACAAGAACCGCGGCAGTACCACCATCTTCATAATCGAGACTCTGCCTAACAGGGACAGAGGCAGCCTTATCCAGGCCTCCACGTCGTCCTCCAGCCTACTGACAGCCGCGCCATAATTTTCCCTGAAGACGACCTCTGAGTCTGGGTGTACCCGTATTCCCAGGTACCTAATCGATTCCGTGGACCACTGCAGGGGGTAGTCCGGCTCATGCCACGTCGTGGCGGGCGTGAGCGGGACAACGACAGACTTGGGCCAGTTGACCTGCAGCCCCGACAGAGCGCCAAAGTGCACCACCTCTCGCAAAACGGAGGAAAGATTGTTTTCCGCATCGCGGACATACAGTAATGTGTCATCCGCGTAGGTTGACACTATCAGTTCATATTTCGACAGTCTAACACCCCTGCGGCTGTGGTATACGCGCAGTGCACAGGCCAGCGGCTCAGCTACCAATGCGTATAATAGTGGGGACAGCGGGCATCCCTGCCTCGTCCCTCGGGTGATGTTAAAGGGATCCATCACCAGATTGCCTACTCAGACTCTGGCAGAGGGTTGATTATACAACACCCCTATCAATTGTAGAAAAACCGGGCCCAGACCCATCCTAGTCAAGACTTGGCGCATGAAGGGCCATTCGACAGAGTCAAAGGCCTTTTCCATATCGAGAAAGACCACAACTGCCTTGGTATCTTGTCGTGTATGCTGTAAGGCCGAGAATACCGTACGTAAATTGTAAGTGAGGTTCCTATCCGGGATGAACCCTGCTTGCTCAGGGGCAACAAGAATCTGCGCAAGAGGAGCTATACGGTTAGCAAGGATTTTAGCGTAGATTTTGGTGTCGACGTTTAACAGGGATAGCGGGCGATATGACCCGCACTCCTCAGGCGGCTTCCCCGGTTTAGGTATAGCGACTATCACTGCCTCCCTCATTGTAGGGGGCATTGTTCCGGTTTGGCACAGGTCGTCGAAGAGCGCAGACAGATGCGGCAAAAGAATATCAAGAAATGCCCTGTAAAAAGCCACAGTGAGTCCATCTACCCCAGGGGCGCTGCCCGCTCTCATTCCCGTTAGGGCCAGCACTATCTCGTCTTTTTCCACCGGCCTCATCAGGAACTCACGATGGGAATTCAAGAGGTGGGGAAGTTAAATATAGGCGAGATAATCTAAGATTTCCTCCTCTGTCTCGGAGGGTCGGGTGGAGTATAGTTCCAAATAATAACTTCTGAAGCGCTCCGCTATTTCCGTCTCCTCCGTGAGAACCATTCCTTCCGCTGATTTAAGTTCCGTGACTAAGGCTTTACTGCGGCGCCTCCGGAGCAGCTGTGCTAAAACTGCACCCGGCCTTTCTGCCTCCCCGTACACGCGTGCCGTGGCATATTTCCCTAAGTGCCGGAGTTCAGCATCCGCTGCATCATGATATTCTTCCAGAAGGGATTTGATTTCAGAAGCCACTGCGTCGTCCACACAAACCAACTGTCGCTGTTCCAATACTCCCAGCTTCTTTTCTAGATCGGCCAGACGCCTTCGAATGTCCCGGAGGACACCCGAGTGCTTAGACATAGCTATGCCCCTAATGTAAACTTTAAACGTTTCCTAGATCGTTTGGAAACTATCCACAGACCCCACGTTAGTAGCGAAGAATGTTTCAATATCCTCCCCAAGCTCCGCCTTGAAGGCTGTGTCCAGCAGCGAATATGGAGGGAATCGCCATGTAAACGGCGGTACGCGTTTCTTAGGGGTGGCTATCGCTATCAACAGGGGGGAATGATCAGATAAAGTGCGGGGGAGGACCTTGCATTCCCTGACATCGTCACATAGGGGTGTAGATGCCAACCAGTAATCTATCCTAGTGTGGAGGTTATAATAAGCGGAGTAGTGAGTGTATCCCCCTTTAAGCGGGAATCTCGAGCGCCAGACATCGCGCAGGTCCAGACGTAGCATAGCGGACTCCAACGCCCTAGCGGCCGCAGAGGGGCATCGCTCAGGGCCCCCTGACCGATCCACACTCGGGTTCCGAACCAGATTAAGATCCCCCCCCCAGAGGAACCTACAATCCTTGTATTTAGTTACGGTGGACACCAAGGAGGCGAAGAACTCGGGGCAGTCATAATTCGGGCCATAAATATTAACCAAAACCAAGTCAATGCCCTTCCCCCTACATCTAGATATCGTATATCTGCCGTCCCTGTCAGTGGCAAGTGGTTCTAGGGTATAGGGAGATTTAGGATTAATCCACGTAATTACCCCTCTGGAGTGAGTAGTAAAACCTGAGGCGTGTGTGTTGTCCCGAAGACCTCTGCTGCGTAGGAAGGGGCTATCAAGTGGCAGGTGCGTCTCCTGTAGTAAAGCTACGTCTACAGCATGATTTTGCAAGTAGTGAAGCACCTTGCGGAGTTTCCTGTGATCGTTTAGACCCCTAACATTCCATGTGAGCGCCCGGAAAGCATCAATAGTGAAGTTCTCACTAGCATTACTATGTACCACCATCACACTTGTTTTTTCTCACCCTGTATCTTGATCTGCGTCTCTGGCCGCAATCTATCGCACCATGTATGCACTGATAAAAAACATCTATTTGAAATGACATACAATTGCTTCTCAACACCCACCAACCCCCCACCCACAGCAGACCTTCCCCAACATGGTCGCGGACATTCCCCGTCCCCTCCCCCCACTGCAGACCATCCCAAACTTGGCCGCGATACATTCCCTTGAAATCAAGCCCACCCCACCTCTCCCCCCCACCCTCACCCAAGCAAAGACCCTTCCAAGTGTGTTTCACTCGTGGGCGGAGGTTGCACATCGTCAGGGGTTACTATCCGGCCGAAGTCCCTTATTTGTTTTACATCTTTTTACATTTTCACGTTGCACGCAATCATGTATTGAAAGGTGATTCCCAAACTTTGTAATTCCACCCGTGATCAAGGCGTGTATACGCCAAAACGCATTGGATTATTCTGCTTGGTACCTTGAATAAACTCACCCTAAGCACTATTGGATTGTGCCTTTATTTTGCGGAAAGGAGTGTGCGCCTGGCAACTATGTTGCGAAGTGAATCAGAGTTTGTTATAGGGTATCCTCGGACCCTGGCGTGCACCACAGCTGTTGTGTCCCGGCTTTGGCGAGGCAAGTGGAGTTGTTGATATATATATATATATATATCGACCGTGACCAAGGTATTAGGTAATACCGAAACGCGTTGGTTATTCGCTTGTTTCCTGTATCATGAAGTAATGGATTTAAGAATAAATTAATTGTGCTTAAAGAGACTGCAAGAGTGCGACCCGTTTGTCTTTTGGAAACAAAGGATTGTGAGGAAATATATATATATATATATATATATATAGATGTGTTATCAGTGATGTCATTAATAATGTCATTTAATATGTCATGAGTGATGTGATATGTGAAGTTATAGTTAGCTCATTAAGCTGAAACTGGTGAATTGCAGTGTTTTTTGGGTTTTAAAATGCTAATTTTTATTTTATTACAAGGCCAAACTATAACACTACTTTAATTTTTATGTTTTTATGTGGATTTCTAGGGTTTTTAAAACATAAAGTTAGATATTATTATCATATCATAGCCATAACAACCATATCATATTATTACTATACCTAACTGTAACGTCACTATAACCTTTGGATAGGTGTCCTGATTGAGTGTGCAGCCCTAGCCGCTGCTTCCAAATGCATACCTGATTTTTAGCACAAACATTTACTAATCAGAAATGTTTTATTTGCCATCACATAGTGAAAAATAGCCTAAAATCGTTGTGACAGTTTGAGAAACTTTGTGGACTAGTGATGGTGTTAATCACTAGGTATGATGGAGAACAAGGTTTGACATCTCCTATAAACTCAGGGGCCTATTTATGAGCTGGTTTACATTGCTTTTGCACCACACAACGTGGTGCATGAGCGGCACAAGCCTTATATGTGATTTATGAAGCCACGCAAGCTCACTTTGTGTTGTCCTGAGTGGCTCCATAAATCTGGAGTATGGCAATGCAGTGCAAATCGCTGTGTTACTTACTCTGCCCTGGGAAGGTGTTCCATAGGTGTTGCATGGGTGTTCCCATGCAACTCCCATGGTTTTTTAGGCATTCCCAGATTTACCAGAACTGACAGATCTGGGAATGTGCCAAAAAGATACGCCTTCTCAGATGAGGCATAACAAGGAGAAATATCTTTATTTCTCTTCATTACTGTCTTTTTCTATGTGTGGTGCATTCTGCAGCACTCATAGGAAGAGGAATATGCCTCTCAGTATTGTTTTTGTGCAGGAAGGTGTCTCTTCCTGCACAAAAACAATCCTGCATGCAACTCAGGCACCCTTGCCTGCGTTGGTGCCAGGTTGCCAAAGGGGCGCCAGTGCAGGGAAAAAGTCAGGAATGAACCGTATTGCCTTAAATACAGTGCATTCCTGCCCTTCCCCTGTCATGCAGTGCAGTGCAGCAAGGTGACTTGCTGCCCTGCGCTGCACTGCACTGTGCAACATTCTCAGACATAGGCTCCTCAGAGTGTCACAGGGATAGGGATTTAGAAATGTAAGAACAATAGCTTTCTATATCTAAGCTAACTGAGTGGAAATAGAGCTGGAGAATTAGGAATTGCAAAGGAAATGGAAAAGACCAAAAAGGTGGTCGTTTTGATTATTAGTGGCAATGTGCAGTAGGATGGGAAACAAACGAACAGGCAAACATGTGAACTGGAAATATGTGTTCAGGAAAACCTTTTTCAGAGTGTCAGCAGACAGGAAATTATGACACTCAAAAACAACGGTCGCTTGATACATATCACATCAAGTGTTTAGTATGATGCCGTCCTCTGCAAATAAAATTTGCTCTACTAAATTGGATCCACATTACAGATCATTCTTTACACACCAAAATGCCTAGGAACCTACTTCTGATACCTGCTGCCTTCAAATTCGTCAATGCACCCAAAGGCTAGTATAATTTGGTCAAGAAATCCAAAGGTGGAGCTCCATCCTCAATGCCCCCTATAGAGAAAATGGATAAGGAGGCTAGGTTCCCCTGCCATCTACTTGTGGAAACCTTCAGATCTCTACGCATACAATTCAGACTGAATATTTTCCTTCTAAGTGTTGGGGTTTAGCCTAGCACAGAAGTAATTCTCATCCGACTATCTTCCTCGTATCATATATTTTGTCCCCCGGAACATTAAATGCTTCTGTGATAGTGATTAGCTGCCACTTTCGGGATCAGCACAAAGATAACAAAGCTGATCAAAGCGTTATCTGTAAATTATGGAAAGGGAGACAAAGAAATCTCTACAACAGCACTTCACATCAAGGTCTCATATTCTTCAGTCTGGGATAAGGCTGGGTCAAGGACCTGGAAGGCCTCGACCCAGGCACTTTTCATGAATCAACCAGTCCACCACCTTTTACACAGTAAATCACTACACAAGGCTGGCAAGGCTGAAATAGAGGTCAAATTGTCCATAGCTACACTGGAGTAGATCCTGCATAAAACTACTCAAATACCAAGATAGTAGTGTCTTCTGGGGTAAAGGTGGGCAAAGGATCCAGAAATGAGGGAGATAGTTTCTGAACCTCCCTACTGTTTTAACGGACCTGACACCCAAACTTTGTTGTTGGACTAGAATGCCTTGTCCAAGCCTTGGAAACATCCAATCATTTTACTTTATAGCATTTTCAAAGAAACGCTTTACGACACTGCAACATTAGTGGAGGGCATTGGGAGGTCAGTTCTGCAACATTTTTCCAGGCATAAGTCAGACATAGGCCTAGAAATATTATATGCATGGGTGCATTATGCACAATTCACTAAAGTGTAATGGATCCATGTAAGCGTCACATAAATCTGTGTAATGTCGGCGGTTAGAGCAATTATATGCACATTGTGCATACATAAATTCTGACTTGGTTAGCAAAAAGTGTCAAATATTGCAATCTAGGCTAGTAATGATACATTAACATTTTTGGGAAATTGAAAAATATCTCAAAACGCAGGTCGTACCTTTATTTGAGCAGCGCACGAGAATGGTACTTTTCAAAAAAGGTTTTACACAGCTCGAACTCGAACTAAAGGTATTGGAGTGATTTACATGAGCACCGTTTACATTACACTTGGTCTCATTCATGTTTTATAAAGGCACAGGGAGCTCACAGGCCAGACTTAGTAAGTGCTTGCATTGCCAATGTGTCACGTAAAGCAATGCAATGCAAGCCCTTCACTGTGATTTACTAAGCCGTGCAAAGCCACCTTGCATGGCTCTGCGTGGTATAGTAAATCCAAGGTAACACAAGGCCGTGCATTTCTCTGTCTTTCATTACCTTGTGGGAGGGAGGCATTCCATAGGTGAAATTCACCCAGGGATTTTGACGCATTCGTCGATTCACAAAGAGATGTAAACATGGGAATGTGTCAAAGTGGTGCTACTTCCAGACCCAGGAGTAACGAGGACAAACATCTTTATTCCTCCTCGTTGCTTCCTTTTTCTATGTGTGATGCATTGGAAAAAGGAAAGTGCCTTTAATGATTATTTTATGCAAGTGTCCTTTCCTGCACAAAAATAATCCTAATCATAACGCAGACACCCTTGCGCCATGGTGCAAGGGTGCCTGCTTTGGCGCTAGATAGCACACAGTGCGGCAGCAGAAATTTGCATTATCTTTGTAAATAGGGAGCATTTCAGGTTAAGGAGCACAGCCGTGCTGTGCTGCGTTGCTGGAAATGTTAGTAAATCTGCCCCTACGTGATTCGCCCAGAATCATAGGATGTAGAATCAACATTGACACTCAAACCTGGCTCTCCAGTGCCAAAGTCAGCAGCTCTGGCCGTAATGCCACATCTTCTCCTACTTGCTTAGGTAGTGCAGAAAGTGGAACATTCACTATTTACAGTTTGGAGAGGGATTTTAGGAATGCGTGTTTTAACAGTACACAAACAGTACAAAGATGACGTCTTTATTCTAATACTCTGTATGCATAAGGTGTGTGGGGATGCGTACATGTGGGCATGTGTCTCTGCATTAATTATTTAATGTGTACTTTACTTGAGTGGAAAGGGAATGTATCTGAATACCCAAAGAGCATTGGCAATAACAATAGGACTGGTTATAATGTGTATTCACAAAAGCATAAATTTCACTCTGCAGTCATACAAGCACTCCAGCCACCCTGCACTCACACTGGTACACCATGCACCTGCCACTCACAATCACACACCATGCATTCACATGGAGCCCAACACTGATGCTTCACTCACACAGACACACCTCTCACCCTGCACTCATACAGGCACACTGAGAGTTGCAGCTTTATCACAACAAAATTACAATCAAATGTCTACAAAGAAAATTTGGCAAAGCAGTTCTTTGGAAGCAAATAATGTATAGAGAAAAAAGACTGCAAGTCCACATAGTAGTCACACAATGAACAATTGTTAGTATAAAAATGAGTGCCTTCAAGCCACCTGTCATAATAGCAAAGTACACAATAAATAACTGTTGCAAAGTGCAGCCCTGGAGGTGGAAACGTTTGGTGGCATAGATTATATTTGGGAACATGTAAGATACATAAGGTGTAGAAAAGGAAGAGAAAAAGAAAATTTGAATATGGCTCTCCATTTTGGGATTAAAAACAGGAGAGCCTTTCTCTCCAAAGTAGTACTTGCATGCGGGTGATGAGTGCTGTTACCAAGTAGAGGGTGGTTTCAGGGCTACTTAGGTCTAGAAGAGACATATTTGAAAGGTGTGACCTTTTTACCCAAAATTGACCTTCTGTGAAGAGTTATCCGTGCGTACAGCACCCACCTCCCTCTATGCATTTTTAGGTCTCGCCTAGGCAGCGCTTGCACTGTCTCTTCGAGACATGCTGTTTTCAGGTATGGACTTTAAGCTCTGCCCATTTTCTGCCCATCTTTTCAATTTGCTCCTGTTATTGTCCTTTGTAAAGGGTGGCTTTTGATTCGTGAATAGGCTTAGTAGTCCCTCCTTAGACCCTCCTTTTCTCCTGTTGTCACCTTCCATGAGGACTGCCCCTGTTACATGTGTTGCTAATCGGTATGTTTTATTTACAGTCTGTGAGCACTATTTTCTTAATTGCTGCCCTCACTTAATCTTTCCCCAGTGCCGTCCCCACAACACCATGTCCCATGCCCCCTGCTTTAGCATTCCTTATTTTGTTTCCGTGACATCATTTATTTACATTTGCCATGTTTTTGCTTTTGCTCCATTTGTGACCTCACGCTCAGTTCGGGATTGTTGAGCATTCCGAATTTTGTTTCCATGATGATTGTCATGTATTTACATTTTATATTTTTTAATGACGATCACCATATATTATATGTATATTTTTAAAAGGCACAGTTTTAACCAATGCTGAGACTCAAACCCTATTCCCCAGGTCTGAAATCGGCAGCTCTCGAGGTTACGCCACAGCCTCTCTCCTGTTAGGCATTGTCGTCTTTTTGCTTTCTCCTCCACTTGTGATTCCGCGCTCAGTTAGAGATTGTTGAGCATTCCTCATTTTGTTTTCGTAACGATCTTCATGTATTTACACTTTATTTTTTGTTTTAATGACGATCGCCATGAATTTACATTATATATATATATATTTTTTTTAAAGGCACTGTTTTAACCAATGTAAGACTCAAACCCTATTCCCCAGATCCAAAGTCAGCAGCTCTCGAGGCTACCCTACAGCCTCTCCCATTGATTTCTTTTTTGGTTGGCCAGCTCTTGTCAATTGTTGCCTCCTCGCTCACACCCCCTCCCTCCTGTCATTGCTGCACTTAATCTCCCCAGTGCCCTATGTACACCACCACCTCCCATCATTGCTGCTTTAGCATTCCTCATTTTGATTCCATGACGATCATCATTTATTCATATTTTATTTACTATAGACAATGAAACGTTGTAATTCAGTAGTTAACCATTTGTTTTCAAAAGACAATTTCAGAGTGTTTATTTTTGTAAAATGTTCCCAAATAATATGCTTTGCTTTTACATACTTAATACATACTTCTACTTTTAGCGCGGCAGCCGTTTAACCAGCGCCGCACTTTATCTTTTACTTGCAGCTTCGGCGCTGCATCTCCCCCCATCCACAAAGCAAGGAAAGGGTGAAGTACCACAGGCAGTTACTAGGTGTCCCTGTGGAGTTGTAAACGGACCTCTATTAGCCACATAAGGCACTGCTCCCACAGGGACACCTAGTAACAGCCTGCAGCCTGCACTTTTTCCTTGCTTCGTGCATTTGCTTTTTCTTATTTGTGTTTGGCCTCGTGGTTCGGGGATAGTTCTTGTCCTCTCCTCCTCACTTTCCCTTACATTCCATGATGTATCCTTCCTCGTTCTCTCGTTATGGATGTGCCCATTCGTATACACGTATACGTAATAATACACACATACACTACTTTGTTTCCCTTTCTCCTTCTTGTAACAAGTAGACTCATGTCTCACACGTGATTAAAGGAAAGGAAAGACGAAGGCTTTGCGTACATCTGAGTGAGTCTGCTGACGCAACCACTTAAAGTCACCAAACATTAGGAGGGGAGCAAATGAGAATCCGTGAACACAGAAAAATAAAACACACTTCACAAGATCAGCAAGACGCAGCGTGTTTCGAATAAGCACAACAAACACAATAATTGTTAGAGGAACAAGCATTTGCAGTGCAATAGGTCTCGAATTGCTGAAAGTTTGAGCTATTGGTGTTGCTAATAATATTGCAACGGCAATAGCTCAAACTTTCAGTAATGCAAGAGCTATTGCAATGCAAAGCAATCGCAGCACTCGCGCTTTAGCTTTAAACATGTTAAGCTAAAGCGCGAGGGCCGCCATTGCTTTGCAATGCAATGGCTCTTGCATTACTGAAAGTTTGAGCTATTGGCGGTGCATTAATATTAGCAACGCCAATAGCACAAACTTTCAGCAATGCGAGACCTATTGCAGTGCAAATGCTTATTTACATCTGCTTTAAAGTGGGAGCTATGGGAAACGTTGGTGTGCCTGTTTCCACTGGTCTGGTAAAATACTGCATCTGAGCAGGCGCTAGCAGGAAAAAAATGGAAGGAAAATTCTTTTGGGACTCAAAGTCTTCATACTAAAGCCAGGCAAGAACTTGAAAGCTCCCTTTCCCAGCATTCGATTGAACCAGCTGCAGCCTTGTGAGTGAAACTTTGGGACACAGCACTTATTCTTTTACAAATTAAGCAATGGTCACCCCTATACTGCCCACAACCAAGCTAACAATGAGCTACCCTCACATCAATTTTGCCTTCCTCGGAGATCATTTTGGTCTCGCCAGTGTCCATGCGGTTTTCTGGGGCAGGGTGAACATGGCTGTGACAGCTAATGACACTATTAGTCTTCTGGTGCCACTGTGGCTGCTGGTCCTTGCTTGACTAAGGAACTTATGTCTATCACCTCCTGTCAATGGGTGACATAAAGCAAAAGCTCACACGCATGCCGTAGCCTCTTTTTTTTTACAAATATTTGAATGTGTAACAGAACCAGGAAGTGATTCACCCTCAATAGGCTGTACGTATGAAAAAATAGCTGCCCTCATCCTCCACCTTTTTGTGAGAAGAAAAAAAGGATAAACTAGACTGAAGAAAGAGAATCAGAGTTTGCTGATGGGCTCAGCAAGAGAAGCATGGAGTCAGGGGTCCAGTTACTATTTTTCCCCTGGGTGAGGGTCAGGGGAGAGACAGAAAGATTCAGATATCACTGCAACATCAAACACAATGAAGCAACCTTCTTGAATGAGGAAAATACCAATTGACAACTAATAAAAGAATATACTTTTTTTAAATTGTACCTCTAGCCCCATTGTTAGACTTGGCATCCTTGGTATGGTTTCCCCTAACTTTTTGCCTTCGGACGTTCTGTTTTTTGCTGACTTTGTTTTGCTGGCCTTAGGATTCTGCACACTTTACCACTGCTAATCAGTGCTAAAGTGCTTGTGCTCTTTCCCTAAAATGTGGTAACATTGGCTTATCATCCCCAATTGGCATATTTAATTTACTTATGAGACTCTAGTATTGTGCACTACCTGTGCCCAGGGCCTTTAAATTAACTGATACTAGTGGGCCTGTTGCACTGATTGTGCCACCTACTTAAGTAGCCCTTTAAATATGTCTCAGGCCTGCCATTGCAGAGCCTGTATGTGCAGTTTTAAACTGTCATGTCAACCTGGCAAGTTAAACCTTGTACCAGGCACAAACCTTCCTTTTTAATACATCTAAGTCACCCCTAGGGTAGGCCCTGAACAGCCCAAAGGGTGGGGTGCAATGTATTTAAAAAGCAGGACTTGCATCTTTAAGTTTTACACGTCCTGGTAGTGAAAAACTCTAACATCCATTTTCACTACCATCCTATGGGAGAGCCCTATCTCTCCCATAGGATGAAATTGGAATTGCCTTATTACATCCTATAAGAGTAATTTCCAAATGGGAAGAGATGACCCTTTCAAGTTTGGTGTCTCTGGAATCTCAATTTAAAATCCTAACTTATGGTGAAGTCTGATTTTAAATAGCAATTCTAAAAATGCGGGGTTTAGAAAGTTGTCATTTTCTAGCTTTAGCCATTTGGTGCCTGCTACCCGTCTCTGAGCACATGCATGGGGTGGGTGACAGCTGGTCTTTGCGTATTCCCCCTAGACAGCCACACACAGTGGGAGCTTACATGTGACTTAATTGGCCATCCTGGGAGGATGGGAAGGAGGAGCTGGACCCAGCCTCACTTCAATCAATCAATAAGGATTTGTTAAGCATGGCTTATCACCCTGAGGGGTATCACCTGGAGGTATCCAGGTGCTGGGGTGCGGTGAGCCTCAGTCAAAGAGCCAGGTCTTGAGTCCCTTTCTGAAGGTCGTGAGAAAGAGGGTGGTTGAGGGGTGGAGTGGGAGGTTGTTCCAGGATTTGGAGGCGAGGTAGGAGAAGGAGCGGCCTCCCCTGAGACTCTGTTGTATGTGTGGAATGTGTGCCTGGGCAGTTGATTGGAGTTGTCTGGTCGGTTGGTGGAATGTCAGGCAGTGGTTTATCTACAAGGGTCTGGCGTTATGTAGTGCTTTTTACGTGAGGGTGAATAGATTGAACAGGCATCTCTTCGGAATGGGGAGCCAGTAGAGGTTTCCTAGGTGGGGGCGATGCTGGTCCATTTGGGGAGGTTGAGGACGAGTCTGGCTGCAGTGTTCTGGATGGTCTGTAGTCATTTGAGGAGCTGGGTAGTGGATCTGTTTTACTGATGCTGATGGGGATTCACCTGAAAATATTGCAATGCATGTTTAGGTTATGGAAGCATGAAGAGGTGACTGCGTTGACCTGGCGTTTCATGGAGTGGTCACTGTCCAAGATGATGCCGAGGTTGCGGGCGTGGCTGGTGGGGGTAGGTGAGGGTCGGAGTTCCAAGGGCCACTATGTGTCGACCCATGGGGAAGTGCTCTTTCCAAAGATGAGAACTTCAGTTTTGTCAGTATTCAGTATCAGGCAGTTAGATTTCATCCAGTCGGCGATGTTGGTCATGGCATTCTGGAAGTTGTGTTTGGTGGTGGTGGTGGTGTCTTCCTACACAGGGTATTGTCTGTGTATGAGCTGATGTGGATTCCATGGGTGCAGACGATGTTAGCCAGTGGGGTCATGTAGGCATTGAAGAGGGTGGGACTGAGGGACGATCCCTGGGGAACTCCGCAGATGATGTTTTTGGGTTCGGAGATGAATGAAGGGAGGTGGAATCTTTGTGGGCATCCTGTGAGGAAGGAGGAGATCCACTTGAGGATGTTTCCTCTGAAGCTGATGTGGTGGAGACTGGTGATGAGGGTGTGATGGGATACGGTGTCAAAGGCCGCTAAGAGGTCGAGGAGGATCAGGGCTACAGACTCGCCTCAGTCGAGGATGGCTCTGATGTCAGCTATCAGGGTGGTCTCAGTGTTGTGGTTTGAGCAGAAACTAGACTGGGAGGCATTGAGTAGGTTGCTTCCCTCCAGGTGATCAGTGAGCTGGCAGTTGATGGCTTTCTCCTGGACTTTGGCTTGGAAGGGGAGCAGCAAGATAGGGCAGTAGTCCTTGAGCTCGCTGGGGTTAGCGGAAGGCTTCTTCAGGAGGGATTTCAACTTTGTTTATTTCCAGCCATTGGGGAACATGACAGTGATGATGGAAGAGTTGAGGATGGCTTTGACACCATCTCCCAACACGCACCCTAGCCTCCAGACACCACGACATCGGCATCCGTGGCAAGGCCCTCGACTGGATATGCTCCTTCCTCACTGGCAGAACTCAGCGGGTCAGACTCCCTCCCTACCTCTTGGAACCGACAGAGACCAATTGTGGAGTGCCCTGGGGCACCTCCCTTAGCCCTACTCTCTTCAACATCTACATGACCCCACTCACAACCATCGTCAGGAACCACAGGCTCAACAATGTCTCCTACGCCGACGACACCCAGCTTATCCTCTCCCTCATTAACGAACCCAAACCACCAAACACAACTTCCAAGAAGGGATGAAAGCCATCGCCACCTGGATGAAGAACAGTTGCCTGAAACTCAACTCCAAGAAAACAGAAGTCCTCATCCTTGGCTCCATCCCCTCTGCATGGGACAACTCCTGGTGCCCACCCGCCCTCGGAAATCCCCCCACCACAATGGACCATGCACGAAACCCCGGCATCATAATAGACTCATCGCTCACAATGAACCGCCAGATCAACACCGTATCCTCGACCTGCTTCAACACCCTTTTCATGCTTCGCAATACTTTTCAGATGTATCCTATCCGAATCCATAAAAACTGTCATGCACGCTCTCATCAGCAGCAGACTGGACTACAGCAATGTTCTCCACACCGGAATCAGCAAGAAACTCCTTTGCAAACTCCAGACCGTCCAAAATGCCGTAGCCAGACTGATCCTCGACACCCCCGTCACAGTCACATCACCCAACACCTCCGCGATCCCCACTGGCTCCCAGTCAAAAGAAGAATAACCTTCAAACTCGTCACCCAAGCATGCAAGACCCTTCACAACACCAGACCCACATACCTGAACAACTGCCTCTCCTTCCACGTACCCAAAAGATACCTCCGATCAGCTGATCTCTCCCTGGCCATCGTCCTACGCATCTACAAGACCAGAACGGGAGGAAAGTCCTTCTAGTACTCCGCAGCCAAGGACTGGTATGACCTCCCCCTCCCCCTTTGGCAAGCACCCACATTGCCCCAGTTCAGGAAGGACCTCAAGACCTGGCTCTTTGGATGACCACAGCACTCAACAGAGCTGCCTCCCAGCGCCTTGAGATCCTCACAGGTGAGTAGTTGCGCTTTACCAACCCTGATTGATTGATTGATTGATTGATGAGTGCGCTGATTATTTCCTTCTGTCCCAGGTTGAAAATGTGGTGGGGGAGGGGTTGGTCGGAGCTCCATAGTGAATGAAGGCCATGATTGCTGTGGTGATGGACGTGGTGAGTGGGGTCCATTTGGTGAGGTGGCTGTGGGCATTGTCGGTGAGTGTCAGGAGGTGGTTGAGGTCAGATGGCTGCTGGTCGAAGTTGCTGTAGATGACTGCTATTTTGTTGTGGAAGTAGTCTGCCAGGGAGTCGCAGAGGGCTTGGGAAGGGTGGATTGAGGTCTTGGTGGCCGAAGGGCATGATAATTCTCTAACAGTGTTGAAGAGTTATTTTGTGTGATTGGTGCTTGTCTCGATGCAGGTGGTCAGGGCATCCCTTTTGGCTTCCTTGAGGTGGCAGTGTTATTTGCTAAGGGCCGTTTTGAAGGAGGTGAGGTCTGAAGGGTTTTTGCTGGCGCACCATCGTCTCTCCAGTAATTTGCACTCTCGTTTGAAGGCTCGGAGTTCGTGGTGTACCATCTGGTGTGTTTGGTGGATCTTTTGGTGCTGGTCATTCTCATGGGTGCAACAATGTCGGCGCAGTTGGTGATCCAGGCTGAAAAATCTTGGACGGCTGTCTCGAGGTTGCTGGAGGTGTGAGGTCTCTTGGTGTTGAGGGTGGCAGTCCATTGGGGCTCAGTGATTCTGTTCAACTGTGGCATGCAGGGGTGGGGGGAGTGGCAACCGGTCGTGGTGAGCCTGCGATGGTAAAGTGGATGATGATATGGTCTGTCCAGTTGAGTTCGGTGGTGTGGCTGAAATTGATTCTTTCGCTGGCTGTAAAGATGGTGTCCAGGATGTGTGCTGCGCAGTGTGTGGGGCTGGTGGTGAAGTTGGGGTCATTTGGGTCGTTGAGGTGGAAGTTGAGGTTGCTGATGAAGATGTAGTTACTGGAGTCGATTGCCAGGGAGGTGATGATTTTGGTGACGGCGTCACAGAAGCCGGGGCCAGAGGGTCTGTAAGCTAGGGTTTCTTTGACGGTTGTGTTTGCGTCGATCCGACTCTGGAAGTTGAGGTGTTCCATGATTGATGAGATGTCATCGGTGGTGGTGCAATGGACTCCTTGTAGATGATGGCGATGCCTCCTCCGTGTCTGTTGATGCAGTCACTGTGTATCATCTTGTAGCCATGGACTGTAGGGGTCGTGATGTCAGGGGTTGAGGACAGCATGAGCCAGGTGTCAGTGATGAACATCACGTCGGGGGTGGAAGTGCTAATGGTATCCCAGATTTCAGTGGCGTTCTTGCTGAGGGATCTGACATTGAGCAGCATGCACTATAGTTGTTCTGCTGGGTTTGAGGTTGGCTGTGTAGGTGCTGCAGGGGTGTTTGTACTGCAGGTGAACCGGCAGCAGTGGCAATCGAAGGGTTCTTCCATGTGCCTGTGGGAGGTGATGCAGCAGTTGTTGTTGCAGCCTCTGGGGGCCAGGGCAAGGAGCTCGGCAGAGGTGTAGCGACGGATGGCCGGAGAACCACGGTTCCTGGCGCTGGGTGAGGTCCAGGCATGGACGGGCGCAGATAGGCTTGCCTTTGGAGTGACTTCCTTGCATCAGCGGCATGCGCAGCGGCCTGCATAAGTAGTCCTGGGAGGGGGCAGGGCTGTCAGGGGGGCAGGAGGTGGGGAGCAATAGCAGGAAAAATGGCAGTAAGGGTGGGGAAGATCGCAACAAGTGGCCAAAGGAACTAAGTTCCAACAACCAATCTGACAGTAATTCTACCAATAGGCTGTAATACTAACGGTATACCTGAATAGACTGTCTCCTGTCCTCACACATGGTTGCATACCCCCCTGTAGTGAGTCTGAAGCCAGGGCAGGATATCTGTGCACCTTAAAGGCTTATCTTTGAAGTCTCCGCCACTTCAAAGGCACTACTGGGTATGAGTACTGGACCTCAAACACTATCAGTTCAGTACACCTCTGGCCCTGTGGATACTCTGCCAGGAGGAAGGACTGCTGTGCTGCTGCTGAAAGGACTGCCGCTCTGCTGGAGTGCTACTCTTTTGGACTCTTGCTTTGCTGACCTGCTGCCTACTTGCTTGGGTGATAAGAACTGGACCTGCATCTCTGACCCCAGAAACCAGAGTGACTCCAAGGGCTAGTTGGCTGGCCTCTTGTTCTGAAGCCTCAGGGACATAACAGGATCCCAACCATCTTGTATCTGCACCTGGATTCTGCCATCTGTGAGTCTACCCTGCCTAGTGGTGCCACCCAAGTCCTGGACCCTTGGAAGTGGGCCTAAGGTGCTTACCAGCAGAACCTATGCATCTTCTCTGCTGAGAGGCTCATCCTCTAGCTAAACTGATGCATCTCCTCAGCTGAGTGGCACATCCTTGAGCAGAACTGATGCATTGCTGCTGTTGAGTGGATTGAGCCCAGCGCAGAAGGTCCGCATCGCCCTTCGCATCTTCGGAACCGGTGCATCGCCAACGGCATGGCACATCTCTGACCCAGATCCTTGCATCCCTCATTGAACGGCAGCTAGATGACAATGCCAGCCTCAGCGTCACAGCCTCGCAGCTCATTGGAACTGACGCATTTCCCTAACTGCGCACCGCACCCTTGACACCTGGACTTCGCATAACAAGACCCGATCGACGGGATCCTTGATGACAATGCACAGGACCTCGCACCGCAGTCTCTCTGCATTTTGGAACCAACGCATCGCTTCGACTGTGCAATGCTTTTTGTCTCAGACCCATGCAACGCTCTACAATCAGTACTTTGTTCAGCGGGCCTAACCTGGTCCCTGTAGCTGGCCCACGCTCCATCACGGTCAGCCTGAATTTGTGACTTTGTCCCGGTTCGGCATGACCAGATATCCCCTGTTGACGCTTTGTGATTTTTGGCATTTTTCTACCTTAAATCTTTAAAATGTAATATCTCCGGTTACCCTGATTGGATTGTTGTCATTTTGGTCTTGTTTTATTTTTAAAACAAATACTTTAATTTTCTAAACTGGTGTGGGATCTTTTGTGTAGTGTTTTCACAGTTGTTACTGTTTGAAGTGTTGCACTAATACTTTGCACATTGCCTCCCAGTTAAGCCTGACTGCTAAGTGCCAAGCTACCAGAGGGTAAGCACAGATTCATTTGGGGTTTGATTGTGCCTTACCCTGACTACGTTTGTGTTTGCTGCTTGACCAGGACTCACACCCCAGTCTACCAACAACACAATTTCTAACACTCATCAAGTCATCATGCAAAATGTGGTGGTGGACGTATTGAATGCATGAAATTCCCCCTTTAACCAATAAGGGAAGTTCTAAAGTTAAATTCTTTCCTCTTCACTCTAGCCTCTACTGCAATAACTAACAGGTCTATGTCTTGATCCACTGGAGCAGCAGACAACACACAACCCAATGGCACAGCAAAGACACAGCAACAGACTCACAACTGCAGTCCATTTAAAAGCGTGTAGATAATTGTTGCCTAATCAAAAGCTTATAGAGAAGAAAATCAACAGGAGGTGGAGCCTAAACCCCTCTTTCAGTACTGCTTCTATCTTTTTGTCTGAATCATCTAAGGCAGTGCAATGGCTGTGCTGAAGGACCACACCTAACATTGTATGTGTGTGTAGTATGACAGAGTAGAGGGCTGCTAAGGGAATTAATAGCACAAAACCTAATTGAAACACATAAATCAGCATGATGGTTTCATGCCATTTTTGTGCATTCATTCTGCAGGGGTAGCCAGCAGGTCTAGCAACAAATGAAGCCATTTCACTTTTTAGCCTTTGCAACTGGTGGATGACATCTTGAATTCTAGTCTCAGTCTTGCCTAGTGTTTTCTTCAGACTTCAGGTCTACAATTCGACATGCATGTTCTTTTTCTGTATGTTTGGACACATTTGCTGGAGCATTTTCATCTTCAGGATTAAGGTCAGGGCACAAGATGAGAATAGCAATTTGATCCAATATGGTTAACCTTCCTACTTGATTTCTTAGAGGTTAAACATTTACCACAATTGGCCAAATATAATTCTTAACCTTGCTCTTTGTTTCTGCAGTCATTTTGTTGGCTTACTCGTGTTTTTCTTCATGTTACTCGTGTTGATTGTACGTCTGTTCCCTTTCCAGATTTTTGTTACATTCCTCCTACTTTTCGTTGTATTTCTAAGTCTCCTTTTATTTATTGCTTAATCACTCTTTTGGATGCATTAATTCCTTGCATCCTCAGATTTATCCTTGCTTTATTTCACTCTTTTTATATTTTAGTTCTCTGTTTTTCTCACAGTCCAGGAGCTCGGACCAGCTCTGTCCCCACTAGGTTACACAAATCTTGGTGTGTTGGTTCAAGAGTTCACTAGGTTACATTAGTCATAAAATACTGTAATACTGTATTCTACAAACGTGAACTCATAATGTCCAACAATGTTAGATAAACACTGAGGTCCAGATTTACAAATAAATAGCGCAACGTGCACAGCAAGTGAAGTTTGTGTGTCTTTAAAAACGTGTCACTGTTCTGCTCTCTGTCTAGTGCTGGAGCACTTTTTGCTGCCATGTGCCAACATAGACGCCCTTGCACCATAGTGCAAGGATGTCTCTGTTGTGGTCAGCATAGTTTTTGTGCAGGAAGAGGCTCCTTCCTGTACAAACATAAAGGCTATTTCTTCTTTATATGTGTGCTCTAGAGTGCAGCACACATGGAAAGAAGAAAAAACAGAGCACACAAAAATATTTCTACTTGGTATGCAGGTGTCAGGGAGGCACAGAGTTTTTGCGTAAATCCTTGTCTACAAGTCTTTGCGGATATGGATTTCCATCAGAACCCATAGATAAATGTACGGAAACGCCCATGCACCACCGATGGAGCGCCTCCTTGATGCAAAGTAATGCAAGGCCTTTCATTGGGTTACAATCCAACAAAATCATGATTTGTGATGGACTGTAAAGATCTACTGAACACTTTGCCCTGGGTGTGCATTAAAAAATTAACACAAAGCCGATGCAGTGTGTTTGTAAATCTAGGAAGGAGGCTGCAAGCGTGCTGTAATCCACTCCACTTGTCTGTTTTAACATATTGTCAAAGGATGTCTCCGTAGAGTTGTGAAACAAGGACAAAAACCGCAAGCCTGCTGAATGCCAACATTACCCCTAGACATAATTGTACATAATAAAACACAGATGATCATGTAAATTGGGAGGCAGAAAGCATACAGAATGTTGCTTAGTCATTTTTGGCAGGATTTTGGCAAAGCCACAATTCTGAAATTGTATCCATTGCCATCACTTCATTATTGTAATCCAGCGGGTAAACACATACAAGTGAAAAGAGAGCCAGCAGCTTCTTTCAGAGGCTCATAGGTAATTTCGCATACTGTATCAAAAAGTGCTAATGACATTGGGGTTCGCCCTGGAAAAACAGCATAATTACAGAGTTTATAGCGTGGCAGTTGCAAATCCTAGGGGTGATTTGTGTGACAAAATAATTATAATCGTCTCTTGACACAAAGATACGTAAAGCAGGAGATTACCTTTGCCGGTGGTGGAATTCTAAAAGTCGGGTCCACATCAGGTAGCCCACCTTAGGGGTGGTACTAGCCTGAGAGGGGGACACGCCTCCTGACTAATTTTCCTGCCTGTCCAGGTGCCAAATGGGCACGGGGCAGGAGGTGGCATATCCCCTATCTGGGGACGCGTTTGGTCACATATCAAAGGCAGCAGAGGCCTTGGAAGCCTCCTGCCTTGATATGCTGATTACTGAGCCATCTTGCTTGGAGGAGGTGACAATAACTCCAGCCGGAGCAGGTATTGTTGCTGCCCTCAGAATGTATGGGCTCGCACCTGCAGAGGGTCAGAAACCTGTCTGTGGTGGCAGGCTGGTCTACACCAGTTAGCCAGAGCACTAGTAGTTGGTAGGTTTTCATGGTGCACCTCTAAGGTGCCCTCTGGGTGGATGTATTATTAAGATATTTTATGCCAAACATCTCTAGTTTCACTGAAGCCATCATGTAGCTGGAGAACTCTAAAATACCAGTGTCCAGCACATGCACTCAAAATGGATTCCTTGTTCACTTGCAATATCTAAGAATGAACCTAGACATCACATGGGCATATCTGCTCATACAGATATGTCCATGCATGTAGTATAGTGAACCTTGCCTTAGGGCTGTAAGGCCTGCCATAGGGGTGACTTTCCTGTACTGCATGCAGAGTCTGTAGGCATGGCACACAGGTGGTGTGCCATATTGTGTCTTCCCTTTTCTCTACACCATAGCAGGCAGCCCACAATGGCAGTTTGCACTTTGGTGCTGGCTGATGGTTCCTTTAGAGTGGCACAATTCATTCTGCAACCCTTAAGGACCCTCCTTAGCCTTCTTGCCCTAGGTACCAGGGATACCATTTACTATGGACTTACAGGGGGTGCTAAGGGTATTGCCAAATGGGGGTAAAACTGTACAGTTTTAGGAAAAGAGATCTGGCACTGACGACCTGGATAGCAGGAGCCCAGTGCACTTCTGTAAAAATTACATCAGAGACCAGACAAAAAGTGGGGGTCACCATGTCAAAATGGGGCACTTTCCTATAGTAAGTACCTGCAAGTTGTGGTAACTCCAGGGAAAGTACCACTTGTGGGTTTTGATCAAGATTCAAGCATTTGATGCTTAAGGATTGTGGTGAACATGTAAAAATGAATCAAATTAGTAGACATCACCTGGGATTATTATTCCCTGTTCCTGAATATTAATTGTGAGAATGGAAATAATGAGTGCAGAAGTTTGTTCCATCACATGCATCCTTTATTAATCCTGGACTGGAGCACTGTGCACTGCTTGTGTTTGTGAATGCCTTATTTGATTTGGCCAGATTCCTATACTAATTTCACATATTACGGTCGCATAAAAATGCTGGCTGAGTGCATGAGTTTGCAAAGTTTCCTATGTGTAATTTTACCTATTATACAGTACCTGATTCAAAGAATACCGATCAAAATGCAAAACATCACATACACTAATGTCAACGTTTGATCATTATCCAAATAACACAAAATAATTATCTCTGTTTGTGATCTAAACTTGTAATTATAGATCTATTGTTCCTTTTCAGAGCAAAAGCTAACATCTCTCAGGTACTGTAAGAAAAAATATATAGTCAATTGAATGGGAGAGTAAAATTTCTTTCCTTAAGAGAAGCCTTTGAAAACAATTGTCCTAAACAGACATTTCATTATCATAAAGTTTAACAGCTATTACAGTCTGCTTACAGTTTAATTACGCTAAATTAGCAGTATAGCTTGTAACTGACAGCCCGCGTTCCATTATTAAAAAGAAAGTACATAGCGGATAAAGCAGTTCATAATTCATGCTGTTAGAAGCGAAGTTCGCTTTTTACATCAATGGAACCCAATTTAGATAAAAGGATATAAGGTTTCTTTAAATGGATTCTCTATGCCATCTCCCTAAATAGGCTGGAAAATAGGTCTGCTTTATAAGCAAGCAGTGATAAAGTCAACAGTTTTTGCTTCTTCCATATATGATTTTTCCAGCTCAATTTAAATCTTCTGCTTCCTGAAAAAAGATCATACGCGTAATGCAACAATACATAAATACTGCAAGTGCTTAGGGTCTGATTCACGAGGATACATTTAAAAATTAAAAAATGATTGGAATGGCCAAGATGGCAACGAGGTAGGCTCTCATATTTTTCTCTCCCATCCTGGCCAGTCAAGATTCAAACCCTGGGCTCCATAATCAGCGAGGCTCCAGGACACACAGATTGAAGAGGGATGCTTCCTGCTAGAGAGTGATAGCTGATGATAGGGTGAACTGGATAGTCGAGAATTGCAGCCAGGATGGAGCCATTGTGGATAAACCAACATGCCAGTCCTGGGTACAGACAGAGTCAGACGAAGTGCCCACATGTGAGCTCAGCGTGGAGAGACAGCTGAGGGCTCGTCACCAATATCAGTGGAGATGAGCCTGATGTGGTTTTTCGAGAGGAACAGTGAGGGACACCCAGGTGACTGAGACAGTACCCATAGAAATGAAAATGTGGTTGCCCAGTGGGGTTACGGTCCACTGGATGCAGTTAGAGAAGATATCAACCAGACACACGTTTTCACCACTGTAGTGTAACAGTGATGAAATAGAGAAGGCACCCCGAGGGGGCTCTCAGACTGGCACCGGGTCTAGCTAAGCTGGACAGAGATAATAACTGTGGCACTGCCAGGTGGCTAGCATGCATTCGGTAGGTGGGTTGGCTGTGCAGGGACACACTGCCTCCTCTGTGAGGTGGGTGAGGGGTGTAGACAGCCCCAAAGTCTGTAAAGGTCTGGAGAAAAGCAGAAAATCCTCAAATGATTTGCGTACTGGCTTTCCGGAGACAAAAGAGGGTGCTGAGACCCCAGGGGTAGGAATAGTTGCAGAAGTGGGTGTGGTGGCTGCCCTCTGGCCAGGAGGGGATGGTGGGACACTAATGCCCCAATAAGGCCTAGAAAAGGATTACTGACAACAAGCAGGGAGAGTGGTGCCAGCCCAGAGATAACTCAGAGCTTCATGCCTATGTACCTGTAAGCAGACTATGCTGGCTCAATGAGATAAATGGACATTAGGTTAGGAGTTGCTGATTCACACTCACCGTAAGGAGAGCAATGGACAGTGTTTGTGCCTCCCATGGGAAGCCACGCTAAATGCTGAGAAATCAAACTACCATAACAAAAGAGGGACCTCCTGATCCCTTGGGGGATTTTGACTGTGTCCCCATTTGCAATGTGAATCAGGCAGATGGAAGCCACATTCAGAGAATAGTGGCTGCCAAAACTAAAAAAGGCCCAAATATAAAGAGGCTCTGACAAGACACCCCACACAGAAACAAGAGGTGCCAGTTTGACAACTCAGTAATGGACTCCTCTCCAATGACAAATGATATGAACAGAAAACCCCCTATAACATGACTGTTCATGGAGGACCTGTTCTGGAGCTTGAGCATGACTTTTCCAAATGAAGCATGAGATTCATGAACCTAAAAAGGAGGTCAGCTCCCTGGGAGAGAGTGTGTTTATGCTGGAAAATCCTCAGACAACTGATCAGAGGTACAAGACCTCCTTAAACATGGAGTCATCATCCTCAAAGGAAAAACGTAAATCTACAGGAGAAAATGAAGGACTTAGCGAACCACTCCATAAAAAGTAACAATAAGATTCATTTCCAAAGGAGGTAGAAGTGATCGTGGTTTACATACAGAGGCTCCCAACAGCTGTTAGGGGGGTACAGACAGGAGAGGAGAATAAGCAAACCTTAGAGAAAACAAAAAATGGTGGTAATGACTAAGCTTCTCTGGTAGCTGGGGCTGTAAGGTGGTGGTAGGTCAACCTCTGTGAATAGAAAGTACTGGTGTGAAAGGGAGGATGATAATGGTAGAGGCTATGGTCATGCGTATAGAAGAGTACAATGCCTAGACAATGTAAACAACAAGAAAAGGAGAGCCTTTGGGCGGCATGGCTGTATTTTTTTTTGTTTACCCCAGTGCTGGAGCACAGGGGTTTCACTACGACTTACTCATCAATCATGAACCCCACACTTATCTAGGTCAATGGATCTTTGATGTTGGATCAGACTTAACGAGCTGAATTCAATATAAATCGGTATCAATTTTCATTACTTTTAGTTCAGTTAATAAAGAGAGTTAAGTTGAGTTAAATGATTTTATTTCACATCTTTTAGTTTCTCATTTTTTATTAAAGTATAATTTTCCAAGTTTGTCATTAAAGGTTAACATAATCAAACCATCAATATTTAATTGTAAGGTATGCCGATTAGCAAAATGAAACATCAATACAATGGAATATAACAAGCACATTCCATAAAGAAAATTCCCTGTTCTAAGCTAAGTCAAGGTAAATGCGAGAAGGATTAAAAGGTGTCAGTTCAGATTCCCGTGAAGGGTTCTGATGGGAGAATAAAGCATAAGCATGAAGCTTTAGCAAAATAAGCTGGAAAGTATTCTCAGCTCAAATAACAGATCAAGAAATAAACTAATACTTCTCATGAAGAGATGTCTATGAAAACTCATTAGAGGGTTTCCTCTCAGAGAGTCTGGGACAGGGGACACATCTAATCTAATCTAATCTAAAGAAATCATGGAAACGCCTCCTATTCTAGGCTAGGAACATGCACTAATATAAACACATGTTTTCTATGATGCAACATTAATATTCTTTCTTCTTCATATTAACCAATAAGATTTCAGCTCGCTCCTGGGAATAAGTCTACTCCCCGTCTTCTCACCAGAGTACAGTCGTCCTTTAGCCATGTGTACATGGATGTTGGAGCACAACCTTTCTTGTTTCACAAATCTTCTTCCCATGAATCAGCCTCCCTGTCGTCTACCTCTATTGTTGTGAGAACCTCAATATCAATTGTCTAATACAACAAACATCTATTCATTAACTAATAAACAGTAGCTTCCGAAATACCAACGTCTGCAGCAAAGAAAAGAAACATCTGGCACAATGATTGTTTAAAGTGAAGTAGCAAGCATTTCAGTATTAATGTGCCTTCATGTTAAATCATGGTACCTTCAGCATTGTCAGATTTACAATAATACATGCTTCATTATTATATTACAGGCCTATGGTATTTAGTTATGGTTGCTTACTACAATTTTTGCAGTTAACCCACTTTGTTTTTAAACGTAAATTCTGCACATTGTGTTTTTAATAAAGCATTTTGTAAATAATAATATTCACTTTAGAACCAGGTTTTTTTCTTACAGTTTACCATTATAGATAAGAATGAGGGAGGTTACATGCAAGTACAGGATAGACATATGCATTACATAAACCTAGAGCCATTGCATTGCACTAGAAGGGTACTCAAATCCCACTTACAATGGGGCAAACGCAGCTGCCATATTTATCCGTATCTTTAAAGATAGTAATCTAAAATGCCCTGGTTCTGAACTCCCAACCCCAATAGAAACACTAGCTGTCTTAGAAATACTTCACAACATGATGGGGATCTATGCCTGGTGTAGGAAATACACTTAAGAGAGGCTGGCCCTGGTTGTGGTCCAAGTTATTCCCCTGGCAGGTCTTCACTTGATGACCAGTCAAGAAAGTGGGGGATTGCCTTCATTGTCCCCAACACATTCAGAGGTGAAGTATGCCATGCGGAGACTGGTACTGTGGGAAGGACCCTAGCACTAAGTCTACGATTAAACCAGAGACATTTCAAAGTAGTTTGTGTGTATACCTAGATTGCCTGTCAAGAAAGCTCCATTGTTGACAATTTGCAAGGGTCAGAGAGAGAGCTAATTATAGGGGGTGAACTTCAAATCGTTGATGGACAACAGGAGAAATAGATCTGCTCAGAGTATGGGCCAGTCAGGAGCACTGTTCAGGGAAAGGCAAGAATTGCTTCAATACTTGAAAATATGGGAGCTAAGGATATATGGCATGTTTAGCACCTGAACACCATGGACTATACTTACTCCTCGGTGGCCTAGAACAGTTATGCTAGGGTGGAACACTTCTTGGCCTTCACTATTGTGTTGCCCATGATGACCCACTGCGATATTGGCCACAGTGCTATCTCATCATGCCCCTATTATTATTAAGACATTATACATGGAAGTGTTGGCACTCAGGGTGCAAATAAACACAGGCATACAGGGGGTCAAGATGGGAAGAGAAACACACATGCTTTTGATGTATATGGATGATGTCCTGTTGTTGGTGACAAACCTTACACACTCCATTCCAGCCTGATGAAGTATATTTATAGGCGTCAATACCAATAAAAAGAGGGTAACATCCACCAAATGTGGTTGACTTGACAGATATGCTATGTGTCTAGCTTGTGGTCAAAGGCTATGTCCATTATCACTTGATTGGTGATAGAAAATTGGGCACAAGTTTAGCTTGTTTTATTACTTCAATTCCTCAAACCTATTAGATGCCATCACAATGACTGCATGATAGCATCAGTGATGTAATTTAACATGTCATGTGTGATATAATATGTGATGTGACATGCACTGCTTGACGGTGGCACATGTTCTAGTTAGTTCACTAAAATATAACTAGTGAAATTCAGTGTTTTTTCAGTTTTTTAATATTAGTTCTTATTTCATTTCAGCACCTATCTATAACGTTACTTTAGCCTTTGTTTTTTTTCCATTTAATTTCTGTGTTTTTGTGTCATATTCAAGGGTGAGCATACACCAAACCCCCTCGGGTAACCATCACCAAACCCCATGCCCCTTGGGCAATCTTCAGCTTTTGGCAGCAGGGACTAACTTCTGGCGAGGAGCCTAACCCAGTCCTCATGGCCTTTGACTGTGCACAGCATTGGTTTGTCCTAGAGCCCAGTCCCACTCTAGTCAACTAACCTGCACTGCGCATTGCCTACGGGCTGCACAAGGGCTGTTAACTGCAGGGTGCGTTCTCATTTCTTTAATGTGTTTTTTCTGCAATGCAGTACCAATATTATGGTACCTCACCGGGTTACTCGCTGGGTGCCACAGTCCCAGGTGCTGATACTGTAGTTCCTGTGTTGGCCACAGGGTCCGGCCCCCCAGCCAAACCCTACCACCAACACCAAAGGCTGGTTAAACCCCCACTGCGCACTGCCTTTGGCCATTCACAATGGAGGGTTGGATGCAGGGTCTGACCTCCTGCCATGTTCTGTGCCATCCCCTGTGGTCACCAAACCCACTGATGTGCACAGCCTTTAGTCTTCCACAACGGAGAGTTGGCCTCAGACTCTGGGTCCAACTCCCCTCAAGTTCCTACTCCCCAGTCGATTGCCATCCACTTCGGTCTCTGGCCAGACCCTCCACTCATCCCCCTGTAGGCACCCCCCTGGCACACCCTTCAGTAATGCATAGTGGTGGGGTGGTTCTGCACCTAACCTACTGAAGGCAGACAGTCCCCACTGCACAAAAGCTACCTATGACAGTTGGTTGCAGAGTCTGGTCTATGACCAGAGCCTTTTTTTTCTTATTGTTCTTTTTCAATGCCACAGTGCTGGTCTAGGCTCCAGGTGCTGATACTGTGGTACCTGTGACCCGAAATATATATTTTTTAAATTCAACTTAAGGGTGATCCCTTTGGGCCCCACCCACATAGCCCCTGGGGGTCAGGGTGTGCCCACCTTTCCCCCGTATGTGGCTTATGATTTTTTTTAAGACTCAAACATGAGTCTCTTAGTCCTGTAATGGCTGCCACAACATATTCTCCATGGCCAGCCAATCAGGATCCACTCAGTATGGGCCAATCAGAGAATATCATGTGCACCCAAGCATCTTTATTTCTCAAAAATGGCTGACAGTAAATAACAAACAGCACGCATTCCGAGTAACGTTTTAACTTTTTCGCAAATATGGTTTAATTCCGTTCAGCCATTTTTTCTTTAGCAGAGTGCAAGCTTTCATATGAGAACTAACATGGGAAATCACACTTTTTGGGAGGACCCTTTATCTTGGCTCCCACCGTTAAAAACAAGGAAGAACTTTTGTTTCCCGCAATAGACATAACAGCACAGCCTTCAGGCTTCCTTCTTGGGTGATCAGATTGCAGAAGTATGTGCTTAAACTGTAATTGCGTGTATTGAAAGGATTTGCTCTATGACACATACATGATGTTTCCACCTTTTATTACTAAATGTTTGATACATTGTTTTCTGGGCCCAGTTACTAACCAGTGGTCCTGCGATAGATCTTTTAGATCTGACTGAGAGGTGATGGGAGTTAGCATTTGCTTTCAATCAAATTTCAATTAACAGCACAACCCATTTGGCTACACAATGAGAACTAGGAATTGGTAGCCAAGTTCAAAAGGTTTATTACAAGTTAATAATCACGTTCAAATAATCAACTTGTAAAACCATGCTGTAAAGATAAAGAACAACAAGTGGAAGTCCCAGACGCCTGGAGATATTGAGGCAAACTAGTATTAAACAAACAGGCTATTCTGTGACGGCAATACAGAATAGTAGCCTTAATATTTGATGCTCAGAGAATAGTCTAAGACTCTCTCGCCTATACATTATTGATGTAGAATTTCCAAATCCAGCAGGTGGTTGGATAGTAAGAGAACTCACAAATCAGGGAATTTCCATAAAGAAAGTCAGGACAAGACAAAAGAAATCAAGTAGGGAAGCGTTAGCATCTCAGAAGCTTGGTCAAGAGTCTTTTGTGGGCCAGGAATAAGTGTTAGCCAAAGCCACACTTAAGTAGGAATCAAAAAGGGACTTATTGAAGTCTAAACCTCAAAGTCCATTCAGATAGTGAGTAATCAGGTAAGGTGTCTGCAAAGAATCTGCAAAAGAGACCCTCATAGAGTCGGAAGGGGGTTCAGTAAGAAAGTCCTGCAAGAGTCAGGAAGGACTCTCAAAGAGGCTCAGGAAAGGTCTGAAGACAGCAAAGGATCTGAAGGGGTCTGAAATTAGTCCAGGGGGCACAGTAGGTTATGATGCGCAAAGTCCAATTAGGTAACACCCCCTTGATCACACCATCAGCGGTCTATTGACCTCATCAATTCCCAAAGATGCAGACTGCAACATCAATGGTTTATCCCACACTGGACATTGGAACGACATGTCTCTCTCAGACACAAGTAGATTGTGACAGTTGTTAAACAAGTCCATTCAGTTAGCACTTAGGCTCCCCATGTACCTTTGTAAAGGTCTTCTTCTCAGGTTCTTTCCCCTATCTCTAGTACAGTAATGTATCTGTTCTAAACAAACTATGCATGTGACTACCTGCAAAAAATATCATGTTAGCAGAAAATGGAAAACAGTATTTTATTAAATGCAGCATGGTGAAATAATGACCTAATTGTTGAGACAAGTTATATATTAATTCAATGTTGTACATTTAATATGTATGTGCACATTTAAACATAAATGAATATAAGTTTGTAGTACATGTTATTTAATTCAAACCACTGTAGGCATACAGTAGAACCTTTGAAATAAATCAAGTGTATGTATGATTGAGAACTACATCTGATTCACATACGTGTAACATCAGTGCATAGATTACATGAACCTTATTGTTTCAATTAAGAACACATTCAACATATATGAGGATAGTTTTAATCACAGTTTTAAGTCATTATGTGTTGCTCATACATTACAGTGCACGTTTAGGAAAGTCGAGTTTCCTCTTTATAATAAGTACATTATGTATTAAATGAGGATGGTTTTATTCTCATCAAGACTTCGTTAGGACAGCTTAATTATCATAGTTAATTGTGAGTAGATTCTTTAATTCTACAATTAAGGCACTCATAGTAATGTTGAGTAAAATATTTTCATTAATCATTGAATCAAGTAAGAAACATGCTACGTACACGTTCATGTCATGTATCTGTTAACATTTTATGTCGTAATTTTTGACATATGAAGAGTGGGCAACTGTGCGCTGCACAAAGGTGATGTATGGATAGCACTGGAAATGCAGACCACTATGAAACATCCAATAAAAGCCATCTACACAAATTCTGTAGTGCCTTTTAAATGTTTATAATACTTTCCCAGAGGGGAGGCCAACCATGCACTTAGTTGCAGAGCAGTAGATTTAGGGTTGAGTCTTCATGCGGAAATAAAAGCCAGTACTTCTTTGTTTCAGACCTCAATGCTCTGTTCATGCAGATAATAGAAAAATATCCACCGTAAAGTGCAGTCGATAGAAGCTACTCTCGAAATGTTTGATACAGACACACTTCCAGTGTCGTAGCAAGGCCATCATGTGTCCTGAGGCCAGCAAGGAAGAAGCCCCCCTAAGCTGATAGTTGCATAATGAACGATAAACATCACTAGGTCCAGTGGTCAGTCTCACCCCTGGTTGTGGTGCATCCTTCCGTCCATAATCGAGGTGTTTTAGGCCAGAACCATAAGGTTTGGACATACATATTATCACTGTTGGATTTTGTGAATAATCCCAAGTGTCCAAATCAATCGATCCCTATTGAATCTCATGTTGAGAACATTCTGCTGATCACTAAAACATGTCTTTGCATATTCATGTGAATTACTAACGATGTCCCCTTTGCTCTGTGAAACTGCACTTCAACTTTTTGTAAACATCAATATACCTAACACATCTAAGAACATTGTCGTGCCCTTGACTGTATTTTTACAAATGAAGACAAGAGTGAAGTAGATGGCGTGTTTATACAATTATGGTGTGCAGCACTTTTGCACCAACGTTATTACCTATCACTTATCTTTTTTATACCAGTTGTAAAAAAAAAAAAAAACACACATCAGCCAGCTGTGAACCACAAAGACGTCTGCTTTTGATTTCTGCTCTTTGACCCCCTGCTCAGGTCATATATGCCATGGCTGCACCATTTAATTCAGTCCATTTTATTTGGAGTTTTAACTTTAGCATCTCTTCTGTGTAAACCGTTTACCACATTGTTTCTTATCAGAATGCTTTAATATATGTTGCTTGTTTTATTTATACTTTCCATTTTTCTAGGTTCTACTTTACAATAATTTACTCTTCTTTTGCCAGTAGCATTGCTGGACAAATGGTATCATTGCATGCTGTTTGATACGTCATAGCAGTAGTCTTTGTACTTGGCCAAACTACCAAAAGTTAAGGCAGAGATTCCCCTAGGAGGAATGCTTGGTGTTCCTGTGAAAGATTTTCCTGGCCAGTTTGAGAGGGAGCTAGAGATCTCAACGAGACAATGACAGTAGCGGCTGGCAGGGAGTGAATGTGAAGGGATGGGGGGAGGGGTCGCACGGAGGATTACAAAAGAAAAAGAAAAACGTACTTACATTCTCACAGAGTTCCCAGCCGCCTCTCCTATGTCGTGTAGTCCCTCATCTCTCTGGGACCAGGAAGATCCCAGGCTCCCTCCCCTGATCAATCACAACGGTGCAATGCAGCATTGTGATTGGTCTGAGCACCGTAACTCAGCACTCAGACAGGACCTGAGAGGGTTTGCATTTTTCTCACCAGGTTGTGTAATGCAGCCTGGCGAGGAACATGCAAAGTGTGCAGGACTGCCTGGCAGGCCCGAGGCAGCCGCCCAAGCAGTCCTGCGCACTTTGGAGTGTGCAGCAACCACTCCTCCTCCAGGATGTCACGGGAGCCCAGCACTGCCCAACTTGGCCGAAAAAAAAGGCTAATAACACAAATAACTTCTGTTATTATTATTTTATTTTTTTACACTGATGCACGAGCAGTGGTGCGACGCTTCTCCGCCTTAGCAGAGGAGCCGCCACTGGACAATGATGTGACCAAAGCTTGTAAAGTCCCAGACACAACACTCCTAAGGAAGTTTTATAGACTAATACAGTTGCATCACATGGGCAGGCAAAACTGTGGCACATTTTTAATGGAGATCCTAAATTGGCCAGGCACTGATTCATTTTAGTTCTAGAGTCTAAACAAAATGTAACTATATATCCATGAAGGAACTTTATGGCGGCCCTTCTCTGGCATACGGGGGTCACTGTCTTTTCCCTGCACTCGGGCAATGACCCGATCAGTGCAGCAGTCTTCTCCTCACACCTCACTACAGGGATCCCATCACCAGGATCCGCCACTGGACCTCGCTCCCTCCAATGCTCTCCTCTTCCTCACAGGGAATACTGGTCTTGGCAAGAAGTCAGGCACAGGTGCACTAGGTTCCACGGGCAGGTGGTCTTGGAATCCCTAGGTGATGTCTCCTCACCCAGCTGGGAGACTGGCAGTCCTTGGCCCCTAGTCCTGGTCACAGAAAAGTGGCTTGCTGAGCTTCTCCTAGCACGGCCCGACTGGCTGCTTAACAGTTGACAATTTTGTAGAGCCTCTTATAGTCCATTTCCAGACTCAAAATGCAATTTAGAGTCTAAGTAGAGGTTCATACCTAGATGCCAGCCACAGTTAGATGTCAAAAGGTTACCCCAGGGCCCCAGCCCTACTGTTAATGATTCTCTTATCTGCCCCATCTCCTGCCTGAGATGTGCCCAGGCCCCTTTCTAGTGGCCTTTCCCCGAATAAGAGCACTCGTTGAAGTGTACTGAAGAGCCTGCCTCTCCCTTCCCATGTGTCCCACCCAGCTCACAGGAATGCAGAAATATACAAATCTGTCTAGTGGGATTCCATCTACCTCCTCATGTTCTTCCAGTTAGTCCAGGGTCTCCCTAAATGGAACCCATTATTTTCCCTGTATTGTACCATTCACACGCACACATACACCCAGTACATGCGAAAAACATACACACACTGCACCATCCCTATATTGTGGCATTCACAGGCAATTATTATTAATATTATTATTATTATATAATACACATGCTCTGTGCAGCACAGCTTACCAAACCAATGTAAGCCAAGGGTGAGTTAAGCACAAAGCAGCAGAACTTTAAATGAGTGAGTGTGTAAGTTTCAGTCCAGTAACACAGGTAAAAAGGCCTGTTCGGTCTTACTGATCACTACACGGTATGCTGCGTAACTCCTGGTAAAGGTGTTGTAGTGAGCCTCAGCAAGGCCTACCAGTGCTTAGGGGTTCTCCCTTCTCTGCACAGAGTCCTCAGACACTTAGGAAGAAGTTGGCACAGAAACTGAAATATAAAAGACAGAGTTTATTAAACCTCATGAGGTGGAGCTAACATTCGCACATCACCCTTCAGTAATGCATGAAGTAGCACACTGAATGGAAGGATCCTGGTCCTTTTATACCCACACAGGGGCTCAAATGAAGGCGGTACTAACACAAATGCTGGTTTTAGGTACATATAAGGTCATACAGAGAATGCACAGTCGACAAGTGGGTGGAGCTAACAGTTTCTACTTTTAGTAGACACATCCTGACATTTATAAACTCGGAACAGCTGCAAGCTCAACTGAGCATGTGCAAAGCAAGAGGAACTAAATATAACTTGTCTCTAGGCAGATTTCAAGAGCAGTTGACAGGAAGGTAGGACAGAGCACATGGCGAGCACATGGTAGCACATGGCAGCCAAAATGGCTGCCAGAAATACAAAATGGATTCCACAAAGCGGACAATTTAGCCTCTAAATACAGGCTGTCTTCAGCTAATGCTTAACTTAAATGCTGCCAAATTACAACAGACGACCCTTTCAGCATTGGCTGAAGACATTCGTTTATCTGGGGTAATCTAGATATTCATCCCGTACATCTATTAACATTATTTCGGCCACCTCTTTATTCAACATTTGTTGGGCCTTTGTTTCAGCAATGTTCCCTCTGGCAGGTATACAAGCAGAGATGCAAATGGAGCAAAGCATTGGACCACATTGGATACATACGCAGCATGTAAAAAATATTACAATTATTACACACAGGATAGTCAGTAGCTTCTAGCCCCAAGCAGAAACAAGAGTCCAAAACCATCCAGCAAAAGTCCAAGTTCCAGTCTCTGGATGAATTTCTGCAGCAATCTTATGCAATTTTGATATTGCGTCATATACTGAAGGTGAGTGATCTGGTATGAATACACAACAGCTGCTACCGATGATGCGACATGCACCACCTCGATCAGCCAAAATCACGTCTAGCACCATCCTATTCTGGAGTGCTACAATCCTTGCAATCTGTAGTTCTTCTGTAATGTTCCCAAGTGCCATAGCTGTCTGATTAGTAACAGCTTCCACAACACGAGTCAGTCGTCGGATTTTCCTGCTGTTTAATGCAGCACCCACAAAGAAAAATAAGCCCAAGTTGAAATCAACATATTGTTGTAGGGTAGTGTCGGTTTGGTCAACTTCATCCATACTTATTGTCCTCTTATTTCTGTTTGTGGAAATGTCATTGTACAGTTTAAAATCACGGTGATACAATGCAGGTGCCAGAAACACAGGGGGCAACAGAAAAGATACATAACAGATTCCTGACCACCCAACAGGTAATTGATAATATCCGTTATTTCCGCACACAAAATACGTGTTATGCGAGGCTGTGAAAGTGCTCTTATTGGCACCTTCAATGGTCAGGATTACAGTACACTCGCTCCTCCCCACTGGAATTCTTCCAACACTACAAATACACAAATCTGCTTTAGCTTTTGTCACAGAAATCACAAAAGGTCCAATGTTCTTTATTATTCTCACATTTGTGAAAACATATGGTGTTGAAATATTGTCCGGTTGATACTCTTCCCATTCCCATTTAGTCCCTTTGGCTTGTGGATAACCTTCTTTATTTTGATAACACACTTTATTAAGTTGAAAAATAATCCCACCTACTGAAGGCTTTCCATATGCAAATAAGAGCGCATACCAAGCTTGACAAGAACCATTGTGAGAAAATGGAAGAGGAATAAAAGGTGTTCCTCCTTTCTTTTGATGTGCAGGTATCATCCCACACACCCAACAGTTGGTAGTATTCGTAGCATTGTGAGTATGGTGCAACATCTGGATAAAAGTATTGTTCAGGTAAGATTGTCGATGCTTTTGCTCATGGTAAGGAAGAGTAAAGTAGTGGTGTTCCACGGGTAATGGCGTAGTGGCAACAAAAAGCTGTCGAACAGGAGCCACCTTCTCGATGTACCACGTAATTGCTGCCATAGCCACCATAGCAACATCAAACCCTACAGCACAAATGATTTGTTTTTTCATTTTAGCAGCAGTAATGATTGATCTTTCTGAAAACTTGTTGAAAACAGTCGTTGGAGCTCTTCTCCCTGGGCAGCCACTGATTTCTTCACCATGGGCCAAAGTAGGTGTCACTACACTAATACAGGGCTGATCCCCCTCCCCTTGCCACAATGGCTCTCCGTTTCACTAACCCAGGGTGGTAGCTCAACCAGTCTTTTTCAAAACTGCAGATCCTTTCCTCGGTCTCAATTGATATCTGGATACTCCAGTGATCGTGTGGTCCGGGAAGCATTCCGCTGATTCGTCAGGTGAGATAGCTTGGCCTTTCTCCGTCTCCAGAATCTCTCGATGGTCGGTCAACACAGCAGGTTCCACCAAGGCAGGCGACACACGTTTGCAGTGTGTGCTGTGGATCCAATTCTTTCTGTTTGTCACTCGAACTGCTGTCCTTGTCACAAGGAGCACCTGCTCTGGTCCTCGCCACCTTGGCTCCAAGCTGTTCGATCTGTCAAAGACCTTGACCATTACATGGTCACCAGGACGGAGTTCGTGGGCCTCACCTGTAGATCTGTCAGGAAGAGCTTCTCGAACCTGTTGATGAATAGAAATCAAACTGTCAGTTAACTGTGCCAAATAATCATTCATCAGAACACAAGGAACATCATGTATGGGGCGTGGCTTAGGAATTCCCCAAATGTTCATTGGTCTCCCAAACACCACCTCATAGGGGGTAAGACCTGATCGTGAATGTGGCACCGATCTTATGGACAACAATGCCAAAGGTAGGGCATCTGGCCACTTTAGAGACGTGGAAGCCAGTATTTTCGCCAACTTTGTTTTTAGAGTAGCGTTATACCTTTCCACCAATCCTGCTGATTGCGGGTGGAAAACTGTATGGAATTTCTGTTTGATCCCTAATCCTTTCAGGACATGCTCAACAACTTGCCCAATAAAATGAGGTCCATTGTCACTCCACAAAAGTTTACAAACACCGTATCTAGGGAAAAACTCCTTTAGAAGCACCTTTGCTGTGGTGAGAGCAGTATTATCCTTCGTAGGGTATGCCTCTATCCATTTGCTAAAGGCACATACCACCACTAGGACATATTTCAGATTATTGCAGCGTTCGAGTTGGATGTAATCCATCTGCAAAACTTCAAAAGGTGCAGTTGGTGTAGCAAACCCTCCTGTAGGAGTTCGTGTCCCTTTTCCAGGATTATACTGCCAACAGATCAAACAGGACTGTACTACCCTTTTGGCTGTGCTAGCAATTTCAGGATGCTCCCAAACTTGTGTAAGCAATTTAGTTATTGCTAGAGCTCCAACATGTGCCAGCCCATGTGCCATTTGAACCATAGGTTGTAAATAGGCCGCAGGCAATTTCCACTTATTCATTTCTTTGTTACGCCAACAACCCTCATCATCTAATATTCCTTCTTTAGACCATTGCTCAAGCTCTTCCACAGAAGCAGATCTCTGTATATCCAATACTTCCTCTCTAGCATCATGCCAACGCTCAGCTTGTGATTTCACTACGTACATGGGTGTAGTGCTTCGCTGCATCGCAGTCTCACGGGCTATGCGGTCTGCAAAGGCATTGCCTTGTCCTATTTTGTCAGTCACTTTCTTGTGTGCGCTACACTTCATAATAGCAACTTTCTTTGGGTATGTAAGTGCAGTCAAGAGATTATGCACTAACTCTCCGTGCATTATCTGCATCCCATGGGATGTAAGAAAGCCTCTTTCCTTCCAGAGTAGGCCAAAATCATGAACCACTCCAAAAGCATAGCGACTATCCGTGTAAATGTTCACACACAAGTCAGTGCTAAGCTCACACGCTCGTGTCAAAGCTATTAGTTCAGCTGCTTGAGCTGACTTCTGAGGTATGCAAGCTGTTTCCACTACTGTCTCAAGCGTGGTAATTGCATAAGCAGCTGAAGTCGTGCCATCTGGTAACTTCAAACAGGACCCATCAACCCACAGTTCCCCATCTACATCTGGAAGGGGCGTATCTTGCAAATCGATGCGACCCTTTGTCTGTTCCTCAGTAAGGAATATACAATCGTGAGGCTCCTTTGACTGAGACTGAGTCGCAGGATATGGCAACAAAGTGGCTGGGTTCAGTGTCGCACATCTTTTCAAGGTAATATGAGGTGCTAGCAGTGTCAATTCGTATCCTGTCAAACGAGCACTAGTTAAGTGCTGAGTCTTAGTCTGATTCAAAAGGGCATCTACTGCATGGGGTACTAGCACCAACAGTTTGTGTGACAAAACTATCCCTTCACTCTGACGTATGGACACAGCCGTCGCTGCAACTGAACGGAAACACCCAGGCAATGCACGAGCAACAGGGTCAAGAACTGCAGAAAGGTATGCACAAGGACGCTGTTTGTCCCCGTGTGTCTATACTAAAACTGACAATGCACATCCTTCTTTCTCATGTACATAGAGTGTAAAAGCCTTCGTATAATCTGGTGTGCCTAACACTGGTGCAGAGCAAAGAGCTTGTCTCAACTGACAAAAAGCATTTTGACATTCATCTGTCCATGGAAGGGGGATCGGAGTGTTTTTAGTCAAAAGTGCTAGCAAGGGTTTAACAATGTGTGAAAAACCCAATATCCATTGCCTGCAAAACGAAGTCAGACCAATGAATGCACGGACATCTTTCTGCGTGGAAGGTACTGGGGTGTCTAAAATTGCTTGAATGCGATCTGGTGTCAGTGCACGGCCCTCCTTAGACAGAAGGTGTCCTAAATAGGTCACCTTCGGTCTACAATATTGCAATTTCTTTCGTGATACTTTATGGTGGTGTGTAGCAAGAAAAGAAAGCAAAGACAAAGTGCATTTCTCACACTGCTCAGGTGTATCGGCTGCCAACAAGATTTCATCGACATATTGTATGAGAGCCACTCCTTTAGGCAAGGTAAAGGAATCAAGCTGTCTCTTCAATGCTTGACTGTAAATACTAGGACTCTCAGTATAGCCTTGAGGAACTCTACAAAATCTGTATGATCTATTATTCAAAGTGAAACCGAACAAATATCGGCTATCAGGATGAATAGGAATCGAGAAGAAAGCGTTCTTCAGATCAATTACAGAAAATGTAGTTGCTGTTGGAGGGACCAGGGTAAGCAATGTCGTTATGTCAGAGACTACAGGGTACTGTGGTACTACAATCTTGTTGACTTCTCTCAAATCGATAATAAATCTATAAATCCTAGTGTCAGTATCTTTTTTCAAAATGGGAAGAATCGGACTATTGCAAAATTTGTAAGGAACTTCTTCCACAACCCCCACCTTAATTAAATCATGTACAATACGTGTGAGTGCTTCTTCTCCTTCTCGAGAAATTTTATACTGAGGCAGTCTTGGCAATAAAGCGCCCTCCTTGACACTAATATGTACTGGTGGAATAACCATTTGCCCTACATCAGTATCCGAAGTAGCCCACAAAGTACTAGGGAGTGAGGCTAGTGCAATGTCCTCTTTAACAATACAAGATCTCTCAATCATAGGGTAGTTGTCATTCAAAATAACCCGTACTCCTTCCGGAGAACACCTTATCGTAGCCCTGAAATATTTAAGCATATCAAGACCCACAATATTGTCTGGTGTGTTTGGAGAAAGCAAAAACGGACATGGAGCAGTAAACTTATCAACATTGAATGCAAGTGGTTGTGACAATGGGCTAAGGGAAGGTGTTCCATCGAAACCTATCGATGTAATGGTTAAGCCAGACAGGGGAGCCCTTGGAACCAATTGTTTAGACAAGGCGCTACGAGTAGCTCCTGTATCAACCAGAAACTGATCAGTAGAACCCAAAACATGTGCTGTAACATAGGGACCCCTCTGATCTACTGGAACTTCAACTGATTCCTTACCCCATCCTAGGCAATCCTATGCATAGGCAGAATCTTGAAAATCAGAAGGCACATAGTCAGACATTTGATATTGGTTCCTTCTATCAAAAGTGTTAAACCCATTCTGCCCACGTGTATTAGCATCAAACCGAGCACGATCATTCGCGCTTCCTCTAGGCCCTTGATATCCTGAACGATTTCTCATTTGTCCCCGACCACGTAGATTCTGCTGAGCACGCAGCACTGGACAATCAGAAAGCCAATGTCCAAATTTTTTGCAGTACGCACACTGATCAACAGACAAATTCGAACGGGCAGAGGAAGGAAAGGACAAACCATAAGATCCACGTCCACCTCTATCATTATCTCTAGAAGGCGGACCATAAGCTTGAGCCAACATAACCTTTGTTTTCAACTCTTTAGACTTTTTGTCCTCATTACCTTTGGCTTCTAATTCTTGCCGCTCATAATACTGGGCCATAGTTAAAAGGGAAACCGGAGAAGATGTAGTCCATGAGCTCTCACTGGCCTTTAAGCGACTAGCTATTCCTGGCAAAAGGTTTGCGACATATTTATCGACAAACAGATGCCTACCCGTGTCATCTGTCAATGACTGGCCACTAAAATCGTGAAATGCTTCTTCAAAGCGTGTGAAGAAGTCAGAAACTGATTCATCTACCTTTTGCTTGCAAGACGCTAGCACTGTCCAATCTATCTTTTTAGGGGGAATGATCGTCTTTAACTTAACTAATATAGCTGCCGGAAGATTTAAAATTAACTGACACGGTTTCTGTGCAGGTTCTCTATCTTCATCTAACCGCTCTAAATCTTTCCACAATGCTCCAAATGTCGCATTATCATCTATTTTGTGCACAGTTCTCCACATATCAGGTGGTAATATTAATCCAAAAAACAAATCAATATCCGACAAAGTCATAGTACAAGAGCTGATTGCACCCTCAACTTCCTCATAAAAGGCTGCTGGATTCTTTCGCGGGTCAGGCAATGCATTTTTAAGGGCCATAACATCTGCTCTATTCCAAGGAGTGTAAACCCAATTATAAATAAAGTACCCTTTCGCATTAAGAGAAGTCTTATCATCCTCTGTACCCGTTCCTTTAGGAGGAACATATAAAGGCGCGGCTTCCCGCATGGGTTTCACATGAATTACAGCATTCTTATCTGTTTCAGGAGTAGAAGTTTGTGCCATGCTGATCTGAGATGCTAGTGCAGCTGTTTCTGCTGCCTTTTTCTCCTCTCGCAAACGGGCTGCTTCAACACGCAGTTTAACCAAGCGTCTGATCGTGTCAGCCACCTGGGAGAAGACAAAAAGACCGTCACGTAATCGTTTACAATCAGTTGCTACATCATCGGGCTCCATTTCTACCGAATACTTCCTAAATTGTTCAATAACCTCTGCAGCAAATGTATCGGTAAAATATATTTGCTCCCTTTCCTGCCATCCTTTTATACTATCTAAAAGTTCAGAAGCAGTGGTAGTACTACGAACGGCTTTACGTGCAGTAGATCTAATGTCAGATGCACGCTCAGCAGATATCATGGAACGAGTTTCTCGAGCTTTATCCTGGTCTGAAAAAGAGTCCTCATCTGACTCATGAGGAGCAGAAGAAAAAATATACGGAGGTGGAGAACGATCTAATAACAGGAAATCATCTTGCGGTTTATTAAGGATAGGATAAAGGGGCTGCCTAACAGCATATTGGCCAGTTACCTGTAAATGACGTTCCCTATCTTCCCTCTCTTTAATTTCTCTCATCTCCTTGTTTTTTAACTCTAATGCTTTCGCATAAATGGTCTTTCGCTGTTCTTTGTCAATCAAGGCTTGCTCACGCTTCATTCGCTCACGCACGTCTTTCTCCCACATTCGCACACAATCAAACATATCTTGCCTAGTCTTGTGTTTAAACATACATTGTTCCACATACTGAATCTTTCGCAAATCAAATGACCCATACATAGGCCAACGCAACTCAGGATCTTTACTAGTATATTTGTTCCATAACGTGCAGTACATTATAGAAGAAATACCATACTTAATATACATATCCCTATTAGGCGTCCCCTCCGGGAGGCTGGTTGTGCTTCGTCAAGTCTCAAATTGGTACCACTACAAAAGCAACACATCCTACGAAGTGTGCTGAAAACAGGCATGCCAAAAAATAGTGCAAAAGATGCAGTATTATAATCAAAGTAGCGCTTAAGGTACTTTTCTTACGTTGCGCTGTTCAAACAATTTTAAATAGAGAAAATTCTCCTCATTACCTGCCTATATGTATTGCAATACATATATAATTACAAAACAGATTCCAAAATTGGCCAATCATACAAACAAAGCCACAGTAAGTGTTACTAAAACTACCTTACCAATCAAAGGCATCAAACCAACAGCAAGTGCCGCAAAACGGCTCTTACCAATCAAATGGTGTCCAGGTTCCAACTGCCAAGTTCTCAAATCGGCCAAATGGTCACTGCACGGCGAATCAACAGAAGAGATCTCAGTCAAGGACCGGCGCCGCCGGGATGGTCAGATCAGAAAGAAAGGAAAAACGCCGTGGGTGCCAAGACTCAGGTCTCCTCAGGCAGCGATCGCGTCCAAAAGCGAGATTCCAATCCTTCGTCGCGACCAGTCCTTCGGGCATCCGAGTCGCTGATGAGCCCCACGTTGGGCGCCAATTTGTTGTAGTGAGCCTCAGCAAGGCCTACCAGTGCTTAGGGGTTCTCCCTTCTCTGCACAGAGTCCTCAGACACTTAGGAAGAAGTTGGCACAGAAACTGAAATATAAAAGACAGAGTTTATTAAACCTCATGAGGTGGAGCTAACATTCGCACATCACCCTTCAGTAATGCATGAAGTAGCACACTGAATGGAAGGATCCTGGTCCTTTTATACCCACACAGGGGCTCAAATGAAGGCGGTACTAACACAAATGCTGGTTTTAGGTACATATAAGGTCATACAGAGAATGCACAGTCGACAAGTGGGTGGAGCTAACAGTTTCTACTTTTAGTAGACACATCCTGACATTTATAAACTCGGAACAGCTGCAAGCTCAACTGAGCATGTGCAAAGCAAGAGGAACTAAATATAACTTGTCTCTAGGCAGATTTCAAGAGCAGTTGACAGGAAGGTAGGACAGAGCACATGGCGAGCACATGGTAGCACATGGCAGCCAAAATGGCTGCCAGAAATACAAAATGGATTCCACAAAGCGGACAATTTAGCCTCTAAATACAGGCTGTCTTCAGCTAATGCTTAACTTAAATGCTGCCAAATTACAACAAAGGCAGTAGCCTTTCACTGCTACAAAGGTAGCGATTTGGGCACGCCTCCCAGTCCAAATAGACCGCAATCCATAAGACATGCCTATGTCATGGTGCACACATATGTTCCGTGTTCGCCAATGACAACAAAAACCAGCACCAGGGATTCAAGCAGAATTACATTCGGGGCACTCAGGGAAGGGGTGCACGTCCATCACCATGCAAAGAAATTTTCCGGCACAACAGAGTGTGTTCCAGTGAGAAGCCTCAGCCTTTAGTCTCTTTTCCTACCTACAGAGGACTAAGACAAAGTCCCAAATTTCGCCAATTGCTGGGAAATTTGCTTCTGGTGACTTGTACTGCTCTCAAGTTCTCAGGAGGCTAGGTCTAAATTTGGATTACGCCAGCATAATTACCATTATGTAGACAATTTTGCCTTACTATTGTAATGCAACATTCCAGAGATTACACTACATCAAGTAATTAGGAGCAATTTGTGGTAACAATTTACTATGAATGTGCTTTTTGCTGTAAAATGTACAGCAAACTCACGGGAACAATGCAAACAACAGAGCACGAAAGGCTGTTGTTCGTGGTTCCTTTTTGGGTTTTTTTTCAGTATTTTATTAATGTGAAAGGCATCCTTGCATCCAAAGTGGATGCGAGGATGCACTTAACTCTAAAATACAGCACCAAATGCCAGTTTTTTATTTAGCATAATTATGTGTCATTTTGCTTAAATTTCACATAATTACATGAAAGCAAATTACCCAAAGGTGCATTACACCTATGCCTCAGGGCAGGCTAGTAGGTAGCAAGTCTCTATTCAGCCAGGACTTCAGAAGTGCCCAGTTCACTGTGGTCAGCTTGGCTTTCTTGAAGTTTATGACTGAGCAGGTAGTAGGGTGCCAAACATTTGATCCTAGGAGAGCAGTTCAAGTCCCTTGGGGTTTTCTTTGTTCCACGTTTTCAGGCAACATTTTGTTCTTCACTGTACATTTTTCCCAGGTCCAAAAATGTTTCGAGGAGGCGGTGGCCCTATCCTGTCTACTTGCCTGTGATCGGATAATTCCTTATACCAAATCCTATCTACTTACTCACAGATTGTCTGCCTCCTTATACAGCTCTTCCTTTCGTAAGCGGCTGCAAATATTCCCATAATCCCCAGTCAAATTGGCCCTAGCCATCTTTCAAATGCAGTGGCCTTGTCCCTCCTTCTCACTGCTTGCCTAAGGGGAGAAGGTTTCCTCCCATCTGTTAGCACTAGAACTGATTTTCCCTACTGCTGGGGACATCAACAGAAAATCAAGGGTGGCTCTGGGAATCAATGGTTGCAGTTCCTGACAGTGTCATTCGGGAATGCCATTTAAAAGGAAGAGCTGTTAAAGATGACATCCAAATGCTGCTAGACCAGAGAGAAACAGTGGCCCTCATCCTCCTCGACCTCTCAGCAGCTTTCGAGTTCGTATCCCACAACACACTGATTAACAGGCTCCACAAGATCGGAATCCACGGAGCAGCCCTCAAGTGGATCGCATCATACCTCACAGGAAGAACGCAGAAAATCATCCTCCCTCCCTACTCCTCGCTCACTAAGAACATCACCTGCGGGGTACCCCAAGGATCATCCCTCAGCCCAACCCTCTTCAACACATACATGACCCACCGGGCCAACGTTGTCAAAAGCCACTGACTCAACTCATCTCCTACCCTGACTACACCCAACTCATCCTCTCTCTGACTAACAATCCATCAAAGAAAAATTCCAAAGATGCATGAAAGATGTTGCCGACTGGATGAACAACAACTGTCTCAAACTCAACACTGACAAGAAAGAAGTACTCATCTTCAGCATCATCCTCGACAGCCAGCTATCCATGAACAAGCAAATCAGCCCAGTATCCACCGCCTACTTCCTCATGCTTCGTTTGATCAGGAAGGTTTTCAGATGGCTCTCAACCAACACCAGGCGAACTGTCACACAGGCTCTCGTCACCAGCAGACTCAACTATGGCAAATCCCTCTACGTAGGAATAACAGCCGAACTCATGAAGAAGCTCCAGACAACCCAGAACAGAGCTGCCAGGCTCATCCTCGACCTCTCCAGATGGACGCACGCAACACCGCACCTCAGCGAATTCCACTGGCTACCAGTCATGAAGAGATGTCAGTACAAGCTACTCACCCACGCATAAAAGGCATTACACAACAAAGGACCTGCATACCTCAACCAACGCATGACCTTTCACCAGCCCGCCAGGAAACTCAGACCCAGATTCCTTGCCCTAGCTGACACCCATCGCATCCGCCAGAGAAACAGCGGAGGCCGCGCCTTCTCCCATCTGGCAGCCAAGACTTTGAACAACCTTACCTTGCTCCTCAGAGCCTCACCATCCCTCCAGCAATTCAAGAAGGACCTCAAGACATGGGTGTTCAACCAATAGGAGAACAGGCAGAATTATCCAACAGCGTCTCGAGACTCTCACGGGTGAAGCAGCCGCGCTCTACAAATCCTGATTGATTGATTATTTAAAGTGGGCCTCTTTTGCCCTCTGAAATGGCAAATTCCTGTTAAGTGGACTCTATTACCAGCACATCTGTCTTCCTGCATCAGAGGCTAAGCTATTGGCGAAAATTAGGAGGTTTTTTATCAGCCAGCCAAAGACGTGCATTCAATCTCTGGAGCAGGGATGTGCACCAAAGCAGTTTACTTTCAGGTAGTACAACATTCACTTTTTGAAAGTTACTTTTCCACTAGAGTTGTCAACATCTGCTTTCACCATTACATTGGATTTTGAAAACTAAGTGGAAAAATAACTTCTATTGATCATGGTAGTGTCTTCCAAAGTCAGTATAGAAAACAACTATGTATTCATAACTCAGCTTTTCATCTATATATTTATAACGCAAGGGTGATTTAGTAAATATATAAAGGTTGGATTTTCTGGCATGACATGCACAGGCAATATTTCTTGCCATGGGATTATGCAGTACTTCTAAACTGCAGTCTGGGCCGAGCACAGTGGTGGTCTGTTGAGCCCTATATTTTTAGGCAATGTTAATACACACTACAGCCAAAATATGGCAGTGAATTCCATGCCATATGTGCCATTTCTGCACCAACTTTCAACTTTCTTCTTTCCTTACTGGAAGGGTAAAACTAGCTTCACAGAACCAGTTTTATGTTCAAAGTGAAGGCACTGTGGTTCAGAATGGTGAAGTCACAGTGCCCAGAGTCATGATACCAGCAAAAATAGGATTCCCAGAAAGCAAAAAAATCTGGATAATCATTCAGAAAAGGCACATTCCAGACAACAAGCTTCTACTTTCTTACTCAATATATTGTTTCTACAATATGCATGTGGATTGATTAAATGCAAGCATCATGAAGCACAGTATCACCATTAGATTGGTTATTGTATCAAAAATCCATTCTTTTAATGTCAAACGTATTTGTAGTGCTATGAAGCAAATCTAAAAACATCTCATGCACCAGAACCTAGCTGCCTGAACAGTTGTTAAAATCTCAAAAAGGGAACTATTTTCCACATACTTAAAAGGCTGAAATAGCTGCCAGTCCTATCCAGAATAAATTAAAAGTCCTGACTCATACCTCCGAGACTGGCTATGGGAACAATCCTATCTTCTTGAAAAGTAGGGTGAAAATCTGTTCACTCATATTAGAAATTGGGCTTTCTGGTTGGCTCAGGTATACACCCAAGCCAGGCAGAACGCACCACTGTAGTCAAGGTAAGCTAGATTCCCAACTGAGATGACCTGTGCTTACCCTTTGTTGGCTTGGCTGGCTTATCAAAAGTGTCAATGTGTAAAGTATTTGTGCAACACACCCACTCAGTAACACAATGAATACACCACAAAAAGACTCCAAACAAGTGTATAAAAAAATAGCTGTATGTATTTGGATCAACATCGAACCAAAACTATAAAAATACATTGTATACTTTTCAAGTTATAGCGTTTTCAAGTAATCATGTATGTTCATCAGTGCTGAAAGAAATATGATTGTTCGTCTTAAGGTAATTAGGGTAGTATTCGGTGGAGAGTGCTGGCAGAGCAGTCATTATCAGTGCTTGTTGCTGTCACGCTGGACCAGGGGGGAAGAACAGGGATCCCGGCAAGGGATGAACAGGTATGCGTCTTGTGTCAGGCAGGTTCCTAGGTACCCCAAACCAAGAATTAGCTGCAGGTCTCTCGGGTCCAGGGTGCACAAGTTATTGGGCCGGCGTGCAGCACTGCACGGACACAGTACGTCTCAGTGCAGGTGCGGTCCTTATGACCCTGGGGACCCTTCAGTAGGGAAAGCAGTGTGGCATCGGGCCGTGCGGGCCTGCTCTCGGGTAGTCTCGGCAGGCTCAGCAAAGTTCCGCTGATCTCTGCGGTGGCACATAGTGCGGCCTTGGCAGACGTGTCGCTTCCGGGGATGCTTGGTTGTTATGGCAACGCAGGGGCTGCACTGGAAAGGCTTCTCTCATCTTGCCGGCATCTGCTCAAGCCCAAGGCGGTGCTTTTACTCAGTGTGTGGCACTGAACTGGATACCTGCAGCACAAAGGGAGCAATGTACGCTGGAGAAGTGTGGCACTCATTTCTTTATAGTGAAGTCCTGCCTGATGCAGAGCGGAGCACTGAGGATGCGCTGCTGCCCATAGAGTGGCTCTTGCAAATAGTAAAAAGTCAGGAAGCGAAGCATGGATGCCATTTGGAGGTAGTCAGGGGTCGCAGCTGTGACCTCTAGCTTGCTCCCTGCTACTCCTGGCACTTCCTTTACAACCACTGGCCTCAGAGGAGGCAAACATGTTGCCCTTTCTGAAGCCAAGGGTCACAAAGGAAGTGCCAGGAGTAGCAGGGAGCAAGCTAGAGGTCACAGCTGTGACCCCTGACTACCTCCAAAATACTTGCATGCAGCAAGGTTTTGATGGCCCTGAGACATCGGGAAACAAGGGGCAAGCCAAAAGGCCATTGGGGAACACTCAAAGCCACAATGCAGAGGTAGCAGGCAGCAGGCCAGCACAGCAAGGCAGGTAGAACGGTGGCAGTCCCTCCTGCAGCTCAACATGCAGCAGGCCAACACAGCAGAGCAGTTAGCCAAGTGGCAGTCCCTCCAGGCAGCACAGCAGTCATTCTGGCAATGTTCAGATGTAGAGCCAGTGATGTCTGGATACAGGCCCAAAAGTGTCTGATTAGAAGGGATCAGAGCCCCATTACTTATACCCTGAAGTGTCTTTGAAGTGGAGGTGACTTCAAAGGAAAGTCTTTGAACTGCGCAGGTCCTCTTCCAGCCCAGTCCAGTCTGCCAGGTTAACCCTGGGGGGGTGTGGGGGGGTGATCAGTACTTTGTGTGAGGGCAGGACACTATCTATTGAAGTGTACGAGTCAGTCCCTCCCCTCTGTTGAGGAAGACTCATCAGTATGCACATGAATGAAGATGCAGCAGAGTGTCCTGTGTTTGTGGCTGTCTAGAGGAATGCACAAAGTGTGGCTATCACCCAAACCCAGACATGTATTGGAGACAGGCTGGAATGCACACAATCAGCTAAGCGTAGAGAAAAGCACACTTTCTAAAAGTCTAGTAACTGAGGGCCAGATGTATCAATATTGGATTTTGCGATTCCATAATAGCGAATTTTACCGATTCGCTATTATGGAATCGCAAAATGCAATGTATGTAGGTTTCGCAATAATAATTGCAATTCCTACATATTCCTTATTTGCGACTCGCAAATTGCGAGTCGCAAATAAGGAATGGCTTCCCATTCATTCCTATGGGCCTAGAGGCCCATAGGAATGAATGGGAATTACATGCGCAATTTGCGAGTACCCAATAGGTACTCGCAGATTGCGCATGCTATTTCAAGGTTGCAAGGGGGCCAAAAGGACACCCTGTTGCATCCCTGAAATATGCATGTGTGCACATGTGGCGCACATACATGCCCTAAGGGCATGTATGTGCGCCACATGGCACCATGAAAAATGCAAAAAAGCGCATTTTTCATGGAATTCGCATATTACCACCAACTTGAAGTTGGTGGTAATTTGTGATTCCTTAAAGGCAGGTCGCACATTTTTTTGGCTTCCTGCATTTCATTTAAGGAATTGCAAATTGCAATTCCTTAAATGTATTCGCAAAATAGGGAATCGCAATTTTCGCGATTCCCTATTTTGCGAATGCCTTTTTGGATGATACATCCCAAAAGGCTTTTTCCCGTTCGCAAACGGGAAAAAGCCTTGATACATCTGGCCCTAAGGGGTTGGGCCTTATTCGTCAGTAAGGCAAGGCCACTAAAAATACTAAAATCACAACAGATGGCCAGTACTGACGTATGATCACGAGCCATTCAAATATTTTCAAGACCACTCTATTCAATAATAGTGACCGCTATTTGTTTCTTTCTAATTAAATTTACCTAACTTTATTTTTTAGAATTGACACACACAGAAAGAACAATAAAAAATGAAAATTCAATAATATCCATTGTACCACCAACAGTATATACAAAACAAATACATACATTCAAATTAGACTAATCACATGAAAGACATTTGTATAATTAACATATGCATGAAACAACAATCAACATAAACATTAAACAGTTCTAAATTAACCAAGCCCAAGCTGAGGATCAACAATAATTTACGGCAACTCAATCTAGATTCCTTCGATCCTTTAACCAATGGGCACCGCAACCTATCAATGCTCTACTAGTACCACCAGGAGAGTCCATCAAAACTTTGCCTGTTTGACCCTGGTTGCATTGTAGTCCAATAATGCTTGTTAGTTGCGCTAATGTCGACGCGTTTCGAACCTGTACGTCTCTTTGTGGGTTCTCTTCAGGGCTCAGAACTGCAAAAGAAACAAAAATCACAATGGATGCCTGTGCATCACAAGATGCAGTGGTAGTTGTATATTGTGCAGCTCCATCACATCAATTAAAAAAGATTGTACCTTAATACAACTCAGCATATCATACGGGGACAAGGAATAACAGGGGACAAATCTAGAGTCATTTTTCCTCCTTATGCCTAAAGAAAATAGAAAATAGAAACAGAAATAGAGACTGCTATATTTAATCTGGAGACTGAACTCCTGTCAGTTATATACTTCTAACCATAATCCAAACTCACACTGATTCCTTGGAACACCTTCGCTGACCTCAATGCAAACCGACCATCGAAAAATTTCTAAAGGACCGGTGCCTGCAATTTGTAACCAAAAATACAGAGTTATAGTACTGTGTTGATGTATAAACCTTACAATCTTACGCCTTCGAACAACTTGACAAAGATAATCAATTTAATGCTGGCCGATGTAACACCCTCATACGCGTGTCGCCCCTTGTAACGTGCAAGAAGCATGCATCAGTGCAGTCTGAAATGACTATGTCGAGGTAGCCATGCATTGCGTCATAATTCAATGATATACAGAATGTGGTGTCTGGTAAAGTGTGAGTGTCCTCATGATGGTGGGGAGAGCCATCTCACCAAGTACTTGTGCACAAACACCAAGTGAGCTTAAACAATCCTTTCTAGCAGTGTCCAGTGCACATGCCTGGACAAAAAATCGCCTTGGAATTGACTTACTTCTTTTCATGGGAACGAATCCCACGAAATGCTTGTGATCATACGTCACTTTCAAAAAGTGGCACTCCTAAACTAGCAATGTCAAATCCAACTTTACCAGTAAAAAGGATTTGGCATTACCAATCCAAAGATATAAAACATGAAGCAGCTACTTCTCTGCAATCAGGAATTACAGCTTTAAAGTTTTTTAAGGACTCCCCAGTGTTAACCTATGAGATGAGCAGGTCTCACAGTAGTAAACATTCGGGTGTTTGTCACTACCAGGACAGGTAAAACACACAGGTACATGTCCTACCTTTTACTTACATAGCAACCTGCCCTTAGGTCACTTAGGGCCTACCTTAGGGGTGACTTATATTTAATATAAAGGGAGTTTTAAGGCTTGGCAAGTAGTTTTAAATGCCAAGTCAAAGTGTCAGTAAACTGCGCACACAGGCCCTGCAATGGCAGGCCTGAGACTGGTTTGAAAGGCTACTTATCAGGGTGGCATAATCAGTGCTGCAGGCCCACTAGTAGCATTTAATTTACAGTTCCTAGGTATATGGTATACCACTTTACCAGGGACTTACCAGTAAATCAAATATGCTAATCAGGTATACATCAATCTCACCATGTTTAGGGGAAGCACATGCACATTAGCATTGGTTAGCAATGGTAAGGTGCTCACAGTCCTAAGGCCAACACAAAGAGAATCAGCAAAACAGGAGGTAAAAGCCTGGGGAAACACCACCCTAAGGATGCCAGGTCTAACAACCCAAGAGGCCAACATGATGATTAAGGTGCTGGCAAGGATCAATTGTCCAGTGCCATTTGACCAGCCTGCCTCAATTCATTTAGTTGAAGTGTGATACTTTACTAGTTCTCATTTTTCATCTCTCAGTACATTCACACGCGCTAGGATGCCCATGCGTTTGAAATATCTAAAGATGATGAATAACTGGAGAACATGACAAGGAACTGTGAAGAATTATGCTAACAGATTTATTCCTGATCCATATTTACATCTGCACAGCACACATAGATTAGGAGTGGAAAATCGGGATTCAATCCATTTGAAACATGAAAAATAAAGCAGAAACAAAGAACAAACACACAATGGGCCTGATTCACAAAGGTAAACTTAAAATTTTGTGTGAGTTTATGATTGTTTGCTATTCACAAAGGGATTTACGGGTAGTATCTTTTATATGCGGAGACTCCACACTCGTAAAAATACTACTCGTAAATTTACACGAAAGTGTACGTTCATCTTTTTGATTCATGACCAAAGTGTTCGGTGATTCTGATATCCAGCAACATATTGATTGAAATACATAACGACCTTGCTTTTCATGTTTCTGTAAGTAAGTACACCTAGAATATATAGAACCTGTTGAAAGTATATTGTTTTCTGTGAGAAGGAAAATGGAGAATGCTTCTTTTTGAGAACCAAGCAATGATAAAATGCTCAAAGGATGCATTTTGAAACTCCTCATGCAAAGGCCTTCAGTGTGCACCCAGAAGGCAAGGAAAAGAGCAAGACGACTTAAAAAGTGAAAAAATGTAATTCAGTAGTGGGCAACTTAAGTATCATTGGCTTCCTGATACTAGTAACCTTGTTGTGCGATAGGTTGCTATGGGAGAAAGTTGCAAAACATTTCAAACACTCTATAAGTAATATAAATTATCCATGGCCTGATTGTATGTGAATAATGTGATTTAGAGTAAATTATTTTGGTTTCTAGACTCTGGGAATGAACAGGCAACTGAAGCTAGTTGTATCACTCATAATGACTACTTTAGGTTTTTGAGCGAGAAGGGCCAGCGCTCTGATTTCTTTCGGTTGACTTGGGTATTAGAGGATGACACTACATACTACAACCAAAAGAAGACTTCTATGCATCTGGTTCAATGTCAATTCTTTCAAAACATGGTGATGCTTGTAAAGCACTATACATGCAGCTGTACCTTTTATGTCACACTTTCAGTAGACACAATTCCTCTCAACATATGGGAACCTGCAAGAGGCTGGTGTGTGTTTTATTGCTCATTTGTATGTGTAGGTTTGTGCATAATGATATTTCTATAGCTTGCTTCAAGCTAGGAAGCTTGAAGAGAGAGTACAAGCACTGAGGTACGATGGCACTAGTGGACAAGAGGCAGGTAAGGTGTATGTTCCTATAGCGAGAGGAGGTAGTGCTCTTTGAAGAGATTCTTTGTTCTGCTTCTTTCTGAATTTCAGGAGATTGGAGAAGTTCTTCTGTTGATGGGAATATTGACCTAGCGTCTGGGTGCACGGGTGGAGGTGGTGTTCCCGCGGGTCTCCATCTTGCATTCATTCTTGTTGCCTCCAGTCTTGCACTGACCTGGCTCCTTGTTCCTGGTTACAAACCCTCTGCTTCCTCTGTTAACAAGACAGAAACATGGCAAACTAGCATCAGAAAATATCAGCCATCTGAAAACCAGACACATTTATCAACTTTTGACTCAGAAAGTGGTTCTTGTGAGGAAAGCATTGATAACGGTATATGTTGGGACTCAGTGCTTTTAAAAAGTAGGGAAGGAAACTGAAAGAAAATGAAGACAGTAATTTGAAATGTAGGACACTGTACTTCAGAGACTCCATTGTGGGTATTATATTGCATGAGTCCGATTGTGGTGAGCCAAGAATCATTGCTAGCCCATCACTTGTAATTGGATAAAGGGGGTTGAGAAGATTGATGGCCTCATAATGCTATTGCAAAGTACAAGACATTAGGTAGTTAGGTGTAGCACCTCAAAGATGAATATTTAAATGCATTTGTGCATTTCCCCAGAGCTTTTGTTGTCATAAATGCCACCATGTTGCTGGTCAGGAGAAACTTGAACAGGATTCTATGAGCTATTCCCTTTAAAGTACAATACTCACAGGCAATGACAATGACCTCGTGACATCATCCGAAATGGCGCTTCCAAATGGTAAGGATGAACCCACCTAGCAGTTACTAATGTCAGTGCAATAGTGTATGTCTGAACAGGTGCTGCAGCAGATAGGTTCACTGCTGACAGGCAAGAGCAGACTGCCAAAGCAATCAAGGATAGTCCATCTTTATTTATGGCAGCTTGTCGGGGGGCTTTCTCTTTTGGCTAAGCCCTTGATAAAGAGGCTCTGTGGGAGCTGTATTCAATGCCAGAAGTCCCACATGAGAGATATTAATGGAACACATAGAAGTGATAGGCAGGCATTAGGTATGAGGAGAGATTAGCTCAACCGAACATGTTCAGCCTGCAGTTCTGAAGATTAAGGTATGATAGATACAAATTCCTCGAGAATAGCGGAGATTCGGATCTAATGTAATGCACAAGTTAAGTATGTGGATGAGGACAAGAGCTTAAAATCAAGAACAGTCTGCTTTCAGAAAACATTTCTAAAATATTGTACTTCGAAGGGAAGCTGTGCACTAAGGGGAACATTTCATAGCAAAGAATGTCAAAACAAAAATACCTTAGCAGAAATCACCCACAGCTAATGACCAAATTAAAGAAAATGAGCATATCATTTTGTACAACATACAAGGCAAAGGTTTAGAACGTTATTGTTTTTCACAATCTTTCGTTCTTCTAAGATTGCTAAAATTGGTCATTGGGTAAATTCAATGTTACAAATGTGCTCATAAAAAGGTATGGTTTTGACTGGGACAAGGTCAGCTTTTATTCCAAGGACTATGGTTAAAAGAGGGTTTTGTACATGTTAGGTTTGGAGAGATTAAGAAAATAGACATTGGCAGGGTTAGGGTTACGGGTTGGGTTAGGGCTAAAATTCAGGAAAAGAGTGAGAACAAAGGTAAGTGGAAGACAATACATTTAACAGTAAAGCAAAGGAGTCGGATTAGGTGAGTTCAAGGGTTAGAGCTAGGGTAAAAACAAAAATGAAATGGGTTGAGTTCGTGGCAGAGCATTGGTTAAGGTGTGGGTTAGAGTAACGGTAAGAGTTAGGATTATGAGAGAAAACACAATGTCCTTTAACAGTGAAATAATTGCAGGGGATTCCTTGCCAGAATAAGTACATATACACGTGAAAAAATGTTTTTGTTGATTAGCGATTATGGATTCTTTGCAATGGTTTCTCGCTGTAATGAGCTCTTAATGGTGCGGCAGAATAAGGTAACTAACTTTTACTGGATTTCTTGACCCAAAGGGTGCATTTCGTATTTGCTGAATGTGGTCACATTTCTGAATGTTTCTTTAAACAACGCCAAGAAATGTATACTCTGACCAGCCCTTCTTTCACTATACCTAGCTGTCGGAAGTCTTTTAGAGTACTGTATCTGCATGGTGTTGATCAAATTATTGCTAAATTTCAGAGTTTGGCAAAGATTTACCATATGTTCTGCTTCACCTCTTGCAAGGCATCCTTCTTAAACTCAAATTGAGAAATTACAAGGTTGATCCCATTTCAAGAAATCTGCAAAACAGTGATTTTGCTACCAAAGTTTAAGATTTCTGACACTGTTCTAAAATGTTGCACTTGCTTCTGTTCTATTGGGTATCGTTTACATACTGCACTACTGCATGAGTAATGAGTTTATCCGCATGGCTCGTAACATCCTTTAATATTTGCACAGCACCCAGGTGTCACTTAATTACAGACTGGCACATTAGGGCAAAATCATAAAATTTGACAACTGTACCACTGGCTATGAAGGCAGCACTTGTGATGTATTATATATAATTGAGCAGCATTCACCAGCACAGGAACTGTAATGAGCGTTTGCAGTGGCGGCTGGTGCCATGTAAAAGTGGTGAAGCTGCATGTTCCTTATGTGTCACTCCTAAAATGAACGGAATACAAACTATTATCACCTCTTTGCATTCCATTCATTCTCGGAGTGACACAAAAGGAAAGCATTCCTATTTTCAGCATTGTGGATTAATGTTACCTACCTTGCATATCAAGAAAATTCCGGTCCAAAACACAGCTGCTCTGCTCACCCGAGTCGTCCTGTGATTCCATTGGCCAGTGGAGTTTGCCTACGTCAGCCCAGCACAGCCCAGCCAATCCCAATGCTGCTCTTTAAAATAGAGAGTATTAGTCTTTCATTGAATGAGAGCATCGTTGTGATTGGCTTGAGCAGGGCAACCCAGCGCTCCATCAAAGACCAGGAAACCACCATCTCTGTCCCTCAGGCTCTCAAACAGTGCGGTATCAGAGGCCTTTAAAGTGGGCATGTCAGATTGGACTTACTCGAGCTTTTGTCCCGCCTGACATGGCCCTTTAATTTACAGCAGCCCTTTTACCTGTAGCTGCATTATGAGAGGATGACCACACCTCACCCTCTTGCACTACGCAACGCCGGTCGCATAGCTTATAAATGTTTTTACCGTTTGGCTCTTAAGTGGCAGGGCAATGCTCATTTTCCAACATGGATGAGCCTCCGCTGAGTGTTCGTGTTCCTAAACATACTATTTTAAACTGTTGTTAATCCCAAGGCATTGTGTAGCAAATTTGTTTTTCCGCATTGTCACCTTGGATTTTCCACTTTTTATGGATCCTATTTTTGTTGGCATTATGATTCTGTTCATAGTGACACTACCATTCAGTGCCACAATGTGTGCCCTCTATCCTTAAAACCGTACTTTAAAATGTCTTTCACCAAATTAGAGTAGTTAACTTTCCAGTAAAATCATTGTAAATTTGATCTAGAAATTGCACAAGTGGCATGGAGGTTAAATGTCATGTATGGGTGGCAGAATGTGTATTTATACCACCCACATACATGTATGAAAAAAATATATAGATTAAAGGAACACAATTGCGCGCTGGATGGGCAGCAGTTTAAAAGCAGTACAGAGATATATGGTAAGAAAATGTGTAGGTGCTGTGCAGAAAATTCTATTTACACATTGCCTAGGTCACTCCTGAAATCTGATTTCTAAGCCTACATGGCTGAGTAGTTGAGTGCTTATTGTAGAAAAAGTGGCATAGTAGACATTGGAATTAGTATACCCTAAAATTAAACAATCACAGAAAACAGTTTTCACTGTTTAGTTATAGATGCATTTTCTGAATAGGTCCAGGTACTTAAGCATGAAAAAATGCTACAGCAATTAATAAAAATTATTTTTCACTTACTTTTAAAGATCTAATTCAATGGTGAAAGTAGATTTTTGAAAACTTTAGTGGAAAAGTAACTTATGGAAAGGGTACTTTGTGCTGCCTGAGAGTAAGTTGGTGTTAGACATGTCATCCTTAGGGTGGTCTTTCCCCAGAATTTTTGCTTTTTGCCTCCACGTTTTACTGATTCTATTTTTTTGCGTTAAGATTCTGAGCACTTTACCACTGCTAACCAGTGCTAAAGTGCACGTGTCTCACTCCTAAACATGATGACATTGGTGTATACCTGATTGGCCTTTTTGATTTACTGGTAAGTCCCTTGTAAAGTGGTATACCATATGTAGGAAGGTAGGATCTGACTGCATGGTTGCCCCCACTTTTTGCCTGGTGTTTTGCTGGTTTTTGACTAGTCTGACTGGGATCCTGCTAATCAGGACCCCAGTCTATCTGCTTTCTCCCTTAAATTGTTAACCATGTACTTTGGTACACTCCAGATTGGATCCTGGGGTACCCTTATAAGACCCTAGTATATGTTACCCATGTACCCAGGGCATAGGTACCCCAGAGGCCTCCCATGGGCTGAAGCATGTTTTATGGCACCCATGAGAGGCCATGCAAAATGGAACTCCAGGTCTGCTACAGCAGCCTGTGTAAGCTGGTGCTTGCACCACTTACTTTAGATATAGGTTCACTATATCTATAGGTCACTACACTTAAAACTTATAAGTCACCCCTATAGCAGGCCTTATCAATCCTGAAGGCAGGGTGCTGGGTTTTTAGTGAGAGGGTGCCCCCGCATGAGCAGAGCCTCTCTGCAGCCTTCGGGGTTGTCTGTGACTCAGCCGGACATATAGGTAAGGGTGCATTATAACCTCGCGGTAAATGCTATCTCGAAAACGGCTGCATAGAAACATATTGTGTTTGGTATCAAACACCTTGGAATCATACCTCCACACCGGTAACCAGTGTGGGAGGTATGATTCCACCCTTCTGAAGTGAGCTTCATGGGGTCACTGGTCTATCCGGTGCCAGCCTTCTCAACCCGGTCAGCACAAAATGGATGCTGCCGATCAGAGACACACTTCTGCCCTCCTGCTGCTGAGCCAAGCTCGAGCAGAGGAAGGCAGCACAATAGGCATCCTGTCACTGGGAGGTGTGACCACCTCCCAGACAGGATTTAGTGTATTGGGGCAGGTGGGTGCACTCTGAGAGTGCCTGAAAGTCTGCACCCGGGGCACATTTGCTGTCCCTGTGCATAGTCCAGCTCAAACCAGTTCTGGGAGCCATTGTCTCCTACTCTGGCACGAAACTGGACAAAGGACATGGGTGTAACCACCCCTCTGTCCTGACCGTCCCCTAGGAGGGTCCCCCAAATCTGTCCAACCCTCTTCTGTGGGTACATAAGGGCTTACCTAGCTGTAAGACTTTAGATTTTACGTGGACAAGATTCTACAAGAAGAAACCACTGACCTTCGACCGTCTGGACACTCTGGACTTCGCTGGACTTCGACTGGGCCCGACTTCGTCTCCCTCTCTGTCCAAATCTTTGTCTGTGCCCTTGTTCCATACAGGCTCCATGCAGGACCTATGGTGCACTAAGGACAACTGAAGAATCTCCCTTGGAGTGAAGGAGTCACTCCCATGCTGTTGCAGGCACCGTAATGCAACTAACCGGTCTGCTGCTCCTGAGCTCCTGCAGACTCTGAAGACTTCAGCAACACAGGAGGTGGGTTTTCGAAGGTCCTTGAGGTTGATATGCCCTCTCAGCAAGTTTGAGGCCAGTATCCCTCGTGAGGACTGTATATCTCGAACCCCTGTGCACCGCGTCTATTTGCAAGTGCATATGCTTGTTGACAATTCCCGAGCTTGTGCATTGGACTCTTTGTAGTCCTGACCCTGAGCAGTATTTGCACCAAAGAACTCTGGCCTCCTTGCACTGAGTGCTTCGTGGGCTGGTACTTTACAATCTTGCCCGAGGTCCCCTCGCGACTCCTGGTCCTTCGGCCTGTGGGTCTCACTGAGGCTCATCTTGATTTCTATTGGGCTTTCCTGGTTGCTCTAGACGTGCCCTGACTCCCCATTGCTTGGTGAGTCCCCTGGACCTTGCGGGTCCACACCGTAACCTGCTTGACCATCCTTCGTGGGTTGCCTTTGCCAAGGCTTGTTGGTGCTCCAGCCGGACACCGACCCCTCAGCACTCGACATCCTTTGTGGGACAGCTCACCTCCGGCTCTTGGTCATCCTTGACATCTCCTGGTCCTTGTGGCTGCAGAGTCAAGCATCCCTTCTTCGCACCTGAAGCAACCAATATCAGTGGGCAGTCTTCTACTGAGCCCCTGGTCACTCTGAAATGATCTACACTCTGTCCCCTCTGCTCTCATGTTCCTTCCTTCCTGAATCCAGGCTTGGATTCCACCGGACCCTTTTCACCTTCACGGCAGCAGTGCTTCTTCACAGCCCTCCATTGAGAACGACAGCAGTTTCCGACGCCACTCCAGACCTATGCACCTGGCTCCTCTGGGATAGGTAACTCGGGTACTACGGTATCCACGGGTGGCGTGGCTCTTCAAACTCATAAGTTCCAAAGGGTTCACTCAAAGTCCTCCTAGAAGGATCCTTAAACTTTAAAAGTGTAACCGCGACTTCCCCATAGAATAGTACGGAGCCCGCTGTCGTGTTCGCACACTGCACCCGTCCTCCGTGGGGTCCCTATCTACTCACCTTGGGTGGTTCCTTGGGGTCCCAACGATTCTATGTGCTCCAGGCCTTGTCTTGATCTCAGTCGTGACTGTTATATCACTATTTTAGTATATGGTTTGTTCTCCCCCTGGAGCCCACTTTGTATTGTGCTACTTACAACTGTTCTATTGATCTTGTATTGTGTGCTTTGTGTTCTATCCTCGTGTAGAGGATAGTAGAGAGTGTTATATTAATAAATACATATTGTTATATAACTACTGTGTGGTTCTCCTTTCATTTAGTCAATATAGGAGGTGATATTCTGGTAAAACAAGCTGCTTTACATTCCTTCAAGATTAAGCCTGAAGGCTGCTCTCCACAGCTACCACTAGGATAGCTTTCTAAAGGTTATCTTTGACCTCATACATCATAAGGGTCGTTTGGACTGGTGCAAGGTGCCCACTTTAATTATTGGACAGGTTATACCAGGCCAACTTCTCACATTGGTGTGCAGCGGTTGGGATTGAAGCCTGCATTGTTTTACCAGATAAATCTCTTTGTATTGATTAACTGAAAACCACTAAAGTATTCAGGCATATATAATACTTAAAGATTAGAATAAGTAAGTTCTACTGAACTTGGGGTTGGGTAAGTTAAGGGTCTAGCACACCCTTTCTCCAACCTAAGAGAGTTTAGTTCCCACTAGGTTAGGTAGGTGCATACACCACACCACACTAGTATGTCTTCTAAAGGAGAAGCCAGTGGCTCTCTGCCTTCTAGGTACAATGGTATCACATTTCAGGATTTGAAAGCCATGTGTGCTTCTAGGAAGCTGAAGACAGGGAGAAATGCCACCACCCAACGTCTCATTGAGGAGTTACTCTTAGATGACCTTAGAAAGACCCCAGGGTCAGATGAGGTAGAAAGAGTGGGTGGGGAATGGAATTAAGACAAGTCAGGAGGTGACACCTTTTATGACCTAGACTCAAACCCTGGCCAGGAGGATCAAGATGATTCCAACCTGGACAACCTAGATCTTCAGGAAGAGGGTGGAGAAGGCCCCTGTGGCCCTCTCTTTACACCTCCAGGAAGAGTGGAGAGTTTACCCAGGAGATCTAGATCTCCCTCTGCAGAATCTGACCATTCAGGACATTCTATAGGGACCTCCATATCTCATAAGAGAGATAACTCTTATGAAAGACAGTGCCAATTTCTAGAGCTTGAGAAAGTCAAGCTTAGGCTCAGGCAAGAGCAAAGAGCAATTGGCCCTAGATAAGGAATCCTTAGAACTCCAGAAGGCTAGAAAGAAATTGGGACTATAGTACCATGGTGGCAGCAACAGTGTCCCTAGGATTAAGCAGTATACTTATGACCATAGGAACCTGAGCAAGATAGTTCCTCCCTACCATGGTGGGGATGACATCCACAAATGGATAACTGCTTTGGAGAGGGCCTGTAAAGTACAGAAGGTCCCTCAAGAGCAGTGGGAAGCTATCTTGTGGCTCTCCTTTGCTGACAAAGGTAGAGATAAGCTCCTCACTGTTAGAGAAGAGGATGCTGACAACTATTCAGTCCTGAAGAGTGCTCTCATTGATGGGTTTGGCTTAACCACTGAACAGTACAGGATTAAGTTCAGAGACACCCAGAAGACACAGACTCAGGACTGGGTAGACTTTGTAGATTGTGCTACAAAGGCTCTAGAAAGTTGGATACTTGGCAGCAAAGTGCATGACTATTTAGGATTGTACAATTTGATTATTAGGGAGCAGATCCTTAATAATTGTCAAAAACAGCTTTTGCACCAGTACCTGGTGGACTCAGATCTGACTACTCCCCAAGAATTGGGAGAGAAGGCAGATAAATGGAGTCAGAACCAGGGTGAAATAAAAGAACCAGGGTGGTGACCAGAAGAAAGATTCTTCCAAGACCCAAGAGAAAGGTGGGGATAAATCAAAAGATAAGTCCTCTGAAGGGCCCAAAAAATCCTCTTCTGGGGGTGGGTCCCAAACTCCTTCTTCCCCTGAAAAGAAACCTTATTGCTTTGTCTGTAAGAAGCCAGGCCACATGAAAAATTATGCCATTTGCCCCAAGGTCAGCAATAAGGAGAATATTCCTCCAAACACTACTTCTACACCTCCTGGTACTACAGGTAGTAATCCCCCAGGTGGTGGTAGTGCACCCAAAAATTTGGTTGGGTTTTCTTGGGGAACTGAGGTGGACCCTGGCCTAGCCAGGTCCCCCACACAGGCCACTTTAGTCTGTGATGGTGGCATGGGGTTTGCCACTTTTGCTGTCAGTCCCAATTCCTTGGGTAAGTACAGACAAGAGCTTCTAATCAATGGTCAGAAAGATGTAGCCTATAGAGACACAGGAGCTAGTGTCACCATGGTGACAGGAACCTTAGTACCCCCAGCTCAACTTTTACCTGAGTTTAAGTACCAGGTGACCAATACTGATGGTGTGAGGACAGATCATCCCATGGCCATAGTCAATCTCGGCTGGGTAGGGGTCACTGGTCCAAAGAGAGTGGCAGTGTCCCCAAACGTGCCTGTAGATTGCCTCTTGGGTAATGATTTAGAAACTTCAGCCTGGGCTGAAGTAGAACTGAAGGCCGATCTACAGATGTTAATCCTCCCAGAGAGGGTTGGTGGGACCCCTAGGGCCTAAGTCCAACCCCAGGAAACTTTTGAAGTAGTGGAGCCTGAAACAATGGACCATTCTGCTCCACCAGAGAGCACAGGGAATGGAGAAAAGTCTTCTTCCCCCCAGACTATAGGTAAGGGTGAGCTTCCTCAGGGAACTGAACCTACCCCTTGTAAAGGAACTGCCCCAGAGGTGGTCAGGCCTGTCCTGGCAGAACCACTGAGGGCAGGGGACCCTTCCAAGGATGTGCCCAGTCTGGAGCAAGTATCCTGCCCCTCTCTACCCAGCCTCAGTCAGCTGCAGAGGTCAGGGATTTCAGTGGACCCCTAGGGGCTCACTGTCCAGAATAACCCCCTCATCATCAGATTAGGGACACCCAGTCTAGTAGCACTAGCCAAGTGAAAATTCCTCCACATTCTGAGGGATCCCTATTACCCTTAGGTAGTGACATCCCCCAGATGGACTCTGTTGGGCAAAGGAAAACCTGGGACAAAGCTGTCCCAAACTTCCCTGGCCCTCCATTGTTCCAAACAGAGGGACTCAACCCCCAGCTGTAGGCAGCCAGAGGTTGACCCCTAGGGCCAGATATAACTCAGTCATGGAAAGAAAGGCCTCCATGGTGACCAATGCTCTGACGAAGCTGGGACCAACCCTATTAGGGCCTCACTTCCCTACTCAGACACCTCACCAGCCTATTTCTTTACCAAAGCAAACTACAGGTAGTTATCCCAACTTTTGGAGAGCATCCAAACCCCTTCAAGGTAGGGGCTCTTTAGTGGTCCATAAGACAGGGAGTATCCATGCTAGTGCAGGACCTTCCTTATATGGCCACTTAGGAAATAAAGTCTCAACTGGACAAGGTTAGCCTTATCTCCTTTCGTTTGGGGGGGGTCATGTAGGAAGGTAGGATCTGACTGCATGGTTACCCCCACTTTTTGCCTGGTGTTTTGCTGGTTTTTGACTAGTCTGACTGGGATCCTGCTAATCAGGACCCCAGTCTATCTGCTTTCTCCCTTAAATTGTTAACCATGTACTTTGGTACACTCCAGATTGGATACTGGGGTACCCTTATAAGACCCTAGTATATGTTACCCATGTACCCAGGGCATAGGTACCCCAAAGGCCTCCCATGGGCTGAAGCATGTATTATGCCACCCATGAGAGGCCATGCAAAATGGAACTCCAGGTCTGCTACAGCAGCCTGTGTAAGCTGGTGCTTGCACCACTTACTTTAGATATAGGTTCACTATATCTATAGGTCACTACACTTAAAACTTATAAGTCACCCCTATAGCAGGCCTTATCAATACTGAAGGCAGGGTGCTGGGGTTTTAGTGAGAGGGTGCCCCTGCATGAGCAGAGCCTCTCTGCAGCCTTGGGAGACCATTCTCCGGGGTTGTCTGTGACTCAGCCGGACATATAGGTAGGGGTGCATTATAATCTCGCGGTAAATGCTATCTCGAAAACGACTGCATAGAAACATATCGTGTTTGGTATCAAACACCTTGGAATCATACCTCCACACCGGTAACTGGTGTGGGAGGTATGATTCCACCCTTCTGAAGCGAGCTTCGTGGGGTCACTGGTCTATCCGGTGCCAGCCTTCTCGACCCGGCCAGCACAAAATGGATGCTGCCGACCAGAGACACACTTCTGCCCTCCTGCTGCTGAGCCAAGCTCGAGCAGAGGAAGGCAGCACAATAGGCAACCTGTCACAGGGAGGTGTGACTACCTACCAGACAGGATTTAGTGTATCGGGGCTGGGTGGGTGCACTCTGAGAGTGCCTGAAAGTCTGCACCCGGGGCACATTTGGTGTCCCTGTGCATAGTCCAGCTCAAACCAGTTCTGGGAGCCATTGGCAACTGGACAAATGACTTGGGTGTAACCACCCCTCTGTCCTGACCGTCCCCTAGGAGGGTCCCCCAAATCTGTCCAACCCTCTTCCCTGGGTACATAAGGGCTTACCTGGCTGTAAGACTTTAGATTTTACGTGGACTGGGTTAAAAGCGTTACTTGTGCACTTCAGAGAGCTGCTTTGAAGTCATTCCCAACTTCAAAGGCACCTTTGGGTATAAGTTCTTGGTCTTTGACCCCCTAAAATCAGACACTACTGGACTTGTAACTGAAGCTCTGCCAGAAGAACTGCTGCAGTGCTTAAAGGACTCAACTGGACTGCTGATCTGGAAGGCCTGCTTTTCTGTTGTTTCCTTACTGCCTGCTGCTCTGTGACTCTGCTGAAGGAGAGCTGGACTCTGCTTTCCTTCCAAGTGATCTCCAAGGCTTGTTGGCTGACCTCCTGTTGCTTGAGATGCCGGGATATCAAAGTCTCTACCCCTGCTCCTGTGGATGACTCACTGGAAGTGGCTCAGATACTTGCAACACAGATTTTGACTTATCTCCTGTCTGGGTGTAGCAGAACCAGTGTATCAACCCTGTTGCGAGAGTAAAATCAGTGCATCGCATTGGAGCCAGTGCTTTGCCTCCAGAGATTGAGGCATCAGACAACATATTGCCGCCTCTGCATCTTGGTGAGATTGAGGCATCTCCTTGACTGTGTGGCAGAATCCGGCGCATCACTCAACGCCTCTCGACTCCGGCACCTGTTTTCGGAACTGACGCATCACCTTCACTGTGTGGAGAATTTCGATGCATCTCGCTGCTTGTGACCAGGAAAAGTACTTTGTTCACTGGGGCCTGCATTGGTCGGGTAGCCTGCTGGCACATCATCATGGTCAGCCCGAATTTTGACTTTGCCCTGGTCCAGCACAATCTAAAGTAACCTTTTTAGCACTATTTGCTTCCAAGCACTTTTTTGAATGTATTCCTTTAAAATTCAACATCTCAAATTCTATACATTGGACTTTTGTCATTTTGGTATTGTTTTGTTTATAATATAATCATATGTTTTTATAAACCTGTGTGTAGTCTTTTTGTGGTGTATTAATTGTGTTACTCTGTGTGCGTGTGTTGCTCAAATACACATTGCCTCTTTAGATAAGCGTGACTGCTCTGTGCCAACCTACCAGAGGGTGAGCATATGTTATCTTTTAGTGGGCATCTAGCTTTCCCTGACTAGAGTGGTGATTCCTGCATGACCTGAGCACATACCTCAGCCAACCAGCCAATTTCTAACAGCTGGTTTAGAACTAGTTTACCTCTCTACTGTGCTTCAGAGGTCTAAAACACACCCTTGGCTGTCTTGCTGTTGATACTCCTCCTGTGAGGCAATGGCTTGAACTTCACAGTGATTAGCCACATGAGAGGAGACAGGTATAAAGGGTATCTTTCAAACTCTTCCTTTGACTTTGAAACGCCAAATGGGGATATCACAAATTATAATTATAGATTTCCAAAGCTATCATAGACATTCTGTCCCTGACATAGAGGACACCTTATCTCCAAAAGGGAGCAACTGGAATGAGATCAAGAGCTCCTGCAGGTGTAGGGAAGCTGGGACCAACTTAGATGCAGAACTCTGGAAAAGTTGCAGAAAAATGAGATAGTAAGTGTGTCGTGTAGTTCCTATAAACCTATATAGGATCTGTGCATTTAGACAACATAGACTGTGGGATTGGTGTCCAGACTGATTCCAGACACCCCCACCAGGTATGTTCGCCTGTATACCAGCTAGCCCACAGTGCCACCGTAAGCTCCTCTTACCAAGGAGAGAACAGTGTTAGGCAACTATCGAACATGTCAACTCTGTCCCATCATGGATCGTGGAAACAATACAGTACTTTTCGCTCAGTCATTTGTGCTCACTTTGTCTCAGAGAGATACACAGAATAAACTGTGGGGACGTTTTCAGTAAAGAATTTATTGAACTAGCGTCATTCTAGTGTGAAATAGGTGTGCTGAAACAACCATAAGACAGAAACAGATATAAATGATTACAAGCACCAACAGAGTAAAAGGATGGTAGATTCCTACCATAGTGCTAAAACAATGAATATAGGCAGGTATATAAATACATGACAGTAATAATGCGTACTCCTACGATGCAACCCTAGCTAGATGTACCTAAGTGTACCTAGCATGTATGTAGGTGTAGAGCCAAGAATCCCCCTAGGCTGAAGCCAACCCCTTTACCTGAAGTGGGAGACTGTGGGACCCTGTCTTGGTCTCGAGATGGACACCCCCGCAAGGTATGTCAGACCACTGCGAGCTGGAGTGTGTGTGTGCAGGAACCTCAGCGTCTTCCATCAGTGTGTCAGCATGGAAGTCCTATTTCTCCTCTCCCCGCCTCATCAAAGATATGGTGTTTATATACCCAAAGTGGTACCCTCAGGGGATCTACCTTGCTGTGTCATGTCGGACTAGGATGACGGAAGGAATGACCCTTATACATAGTTATTATGCAGGAGATGGTAGTCCTGCTGAGAGTCCAAGAACCCTCATGCATAATGAATGAAGCTAGTTTTCGGAGAAAACCCCACGCCATTTCAGCAGTACCGTAACTAGGTAAAAGGTCAGTACCAAGAACCGTTATGTAGTGTAATGGTAGGGGAAATAAAGGTGAAAGGTCTGGTTACTACCTGAGCCTATATCGGGGTACCTGTATGAAACATAACAAGTGCTGGAAAATGATGTGAGAATTTTTAAATAAATTGTAATTAGGTGTCAGGCATTGAACAATCAATGGCAAGTGCACAAGATAGCATTAAAACATCACCACCACTTCTTCAGAACATGACTGGATCTTGGAAATAAATTCTGGATGAAAGAAGATTCTGCTTGAAAGATAATAGAAGACTCAAGGACTCCTGACTCTTCCTGAAATGCAGGGTCTTGAACTGCTCTCCAAAGATGAAGTGTTTGGCTTCCTTTTACCTGGTACAGGAACACGACAAGTGAGATTCCTGGCTCCTAGAAAACCCAGATGACTACTGAGGACTGGGACCTGCAGGAGTCGTGGTTGAAAACAGACCTGATGCCTAGAAGTCTGCCAGGAGTATCTGAGGGTTGCAGGAGTGACCAGAAAGAATTCAACATTGGAAGGAAATGGGAGTTAGTTATTGTTTTCAACTCTGAAGTACTGACATAAGGTCCTAAAACTTCCCCAGGGAGAGTGCACACTCAGTAGACAAGAAAACCAGGTTTGTCCTCAGAGCTTTTTGCTGTTCTGTAATTTGATTCGATGAGACCTTGTGGTAAAGATAGCTGGTCTTGTGGAGATCTGCCCAAGCTTCTAGCCTACCTCACAGGTTGATTGTGAGAACCTAAAAAAGTGACAACGTCTGAAGGTAAAAACCTGGACTGGGGCTAGCCAGTAAATCTACCACAGCAGCTAAAAAAACTCAGTAGGTACGGAATTTAACTTTGCCCCACTAAGAACTTTTGATGCCAAACCAACAGCTTCAGCCAGAGCTCATCAATGACATTTCCATCTTCCAGCATGGCAAGGCAAGAAGGTGAAGCCAGAGAGCATCGCTTTGAAGACTTAGGGGCAGATTTACAAGAAAGTGACGCATCTGTACAGATGCGTCACGATCCCTGCGCCACCCTTAGAAACCCTTGTGCCACCATAGATGCGCCGTATTTACAATACGGCGCACTATGGCGCAAGGATTGACAGATGCGTCTGAAATTCTCTACAAGTCAGTAAGTAACTGGTTCTCGCATATCTCCAAGGCTGCTTCTGGCTTCCAGTTTGACCCTACATAACCTGTTCAAAATGCATTAGCCTCTGTCCAGTCTTTAAGTAAATCATAACCAGGGCTCGAGTCGGGGTACCACGCGGGTGGACGGCGTCCCCCCACTTATTTTACTGGGAGCTCGATAACTGGAGCAAATGGAGCCACACATTCACACTTTGGCCTCTCTGGGGCGAGATCGGAGCTCATTCAGAGCGCTGCTCACGCGCTGGCTTCTCTGATGCAATCGCATCTAAGGGGTGAGCGAGGGGAGGCAATGAGTCTGATGGTGCAACCACCTTTCGTGACGTCACTTACTGTCGTGACGTCAGCGTCCCCCCACTTCTTTTTTTAGGACTTGTGCCCTGGTCATAACCTTCGTAGTATCACCCTCTGCTTGCTTTGATGTGACCAACTCTGTGATAATTGAGTTACCCAGAGTAATGCTTGGAAGCAGCGGTAAACCCTTGCAAGGATCAGCAGTAAAAAAAGAGTGCTTCGTTTTTAATAGATGTTGTTATATTCACACATAAAGAAAGTCCAAATCGGCATAACAGTTCGACTTAGGGCAAACAGAGTGGCTACATTTTCGAGCACAACATGTAGTGAATATAGCGCTGGCATCAAACAGTAGGATTAATTACAGCCCCTAGGCATATTCTGGCATGAATAATTTAATAAACAGGCCTCCGCTTCACACGCAGTCGCATATGGGCATCCGAGCATAACCGTGATAACATCTGCCCATAAGTACAACACACTCCGCAGAGACAAGAAGAAATGACCCTGTCTGTGCACGAATAACCGAGATCCGATTCATGTAGCAAAGCAGAAGAGCTAGGCCACACTGCACAGGTCGCCACCAAAATACAACAGTACTTAATTTGTAAATAAATAAGTGCCAGGGCCCTTGTGAAGAGACCACAGCAGCTTGCACCACCCATTGCGCTACTACTGACAATTCAGACTTTTTATACATTAAAAATGAGTAATACCTGCCACCCAAGCTATTTTTCTAGCGTTGAGTGGCAGATATTAGTCATTTTAATGTATAGAGAATTATTAAAAAACTGTTGTTGTGTTCATCACAAAACTGGAAAACAGCGCCACCATGTGGATGGCTGGCCTGAGTTCCAGTGTTGACACGGTGCCGAGCACCGGAAACCACTGGCTCAAATTAAGCACTGAGTCTGTGGCCCACACACACACGGACGTTCCGGAGCACAACTGACTTGCGCATTATCATGACACGCATGGAATGCGTATATCCAGTGTCATTGACTGTCAAGATGAAGATTGCGTTCAGTGCACAGAAATAGAAGGTGTACAGTAGCACTGTGGAAAATAACGTCATCCCATGGAGATTATCTCTAAAGATACCGGTCAAGTCTGCAAGCGAGAACTATCAACAGAAACGCATATGTGCTTTAGAGTTTTAATGATAATGATATCCTACCAAACTATGGTTCAGCATTAGCCTTGCACAGCCACTCAAATCATAGGGATCACATATATGCCCATCACTATGATACACACATGGCTGTGCGCTCAGTTTAGGAAAAAGTGAGGCTATGTTTGTATGTGGGTGTTCACTCTACACAGATGGACTTATTGACGTTAAATTTCCAAACATCTGGAGCACTCTCATGATACAAAATGGGAAGCACAAACCCAACCTCTCTTCAAAGGCATATTCCATATGCTCCTGTGGGTGTCAAGCAATCAGTGCAGGAAATGAGGGGGCAGCCGTTACTGAGCCGGCTCCGAGCCAGCCCTATGGATTGGTGTTTAAATTGCGTGACCTCGCTAGGTAGCAACGGAGCACTGCACATTACATCAGGGGCTTTGAGAGATGATCTTAGGTTGTGTGCTGCAAGTGGGGATAATAAAAAAATTCACACATTACATTCTTTAGGCACAGGGAGATTATGTGGTGTGCCCAGAATCACACAATGCGGAGCCTGGCGCCGAGGGTGGAATTCAAGCTAGGATCCCTAGGTTCGAAGATCGGTACTTCTAACCACTTGGCCAGCTGCCAACCCTGAAATATACTGAATTTGTCCCGGTGTAATCTGCCAACATAGAGGCACATTTATCAGTGCCCACACATACTCTGCTTTGCATTCTGAGCAGCAACCTGCAGGGGTGAGGGTGGTTTCTTCTTATCACTCCCAGCTGGGCCTTCAGCCTTCCTTTGGTTCGAGTCTCATTGTGGCTGGGACCTGTCGGGAGCCTAACATCTAGATGACAATGCCCTGTAGGGAAATAAAGGCACTCAGCTTGTTGTCACTTTATAAGTGCTTAAAAGAAAATATGATTTGGAGCCAGGGTTTTGACTTTGTTCAACCCTTGAAAGTGAGAGATATTCATGCACTGTAAGAATATCAGATGCATCTATCTGTATGAGTAAATACAGTAATAACCATTTAAATAGCACTTAAGAATTCAATATTTTATTTTATTTATTTCACAGCAATACTCATCCCAATGCAGGGCGCCAGAGTGCTTTACATCACACACCCATGCAGAGACAATGAATCATACAAGTGCATAAATCAATGTACAGGAAAAGTTGCATAAGACAATGAGGGTTATAAGGTGTAGGAGTCACACGTCATCCAAACTGGCAAGCATAATATGTTAGAGTGTTTGTTCCAAAGAAACACAAAGTCAGGATGAAAACTTAACCTAGTGGTTGGGGCTGTCTGTAGTTATACTACAAAAATTAACCCTTTTTAGCAACCTTGGAAAAACAAAGGATTGAGAAAGTAAAAAAATAAGGTTCTAAACCTAGCCTTGCAGTTTGCATGCAGCTCCTGGATGCTAGTTCATAGTTTACTGGGTTATAGAAGAAGGATTGTAGCTTATGAACTGTAGGTTACAATAGGATCTCTCCCTACTAAAGCAGTACCACAACGATCTATCTATGTAAACTATAAATCTGGGATCTTCGTGTGACAAGTTGTGCTTTGCAAGAGTCGCATTAACCCTCCATGCTACTTTGTGATGAGACGGAACTGTTAGTAAATGAAACACGAATCTCTCCAACAATTAACCAACAGAGTTATCTGACTGTTATCATAATAAGTCCATGAAAATTGCTGGGCCCACAACAATCTCTGCAGCAGGGGAATTAATCCTGTAAGATATTTTAAAACGAAGCCTGTTTTTGACCAATTAAATGAGCTAAGTCAGATTGTTGTTCTTGTTGTCAATTTCTTTGCAGCATCATTTTAAAAACATAAATGTACAGGGTGACTGTTAGAGTCTGCTTTTCATGACTCTGCGGAGCGTGACTCCACCTCTTTTCAACTGCCACAGCCCCCAATTCATGGAATCCTGGAATATTTGTTGCCAATTCCAGCAATGCAAAGGACCTTATATTGCTGCAGGAAGTTATTGGTAAGGAGCCTGCAAGTCAATGGAAAAATTAACTAATTCATATAGTGAATGAAAAACCCTACTTATGATTGAAATAAGCAAGTAAAGGGCACACAAAAGCAATTTTCAAGAAGCTTCCTTGCCATTTCCCCCATGTAGGCCAGACGTTCTCAATCAGAAGGCACAATCCAACACCACATTCCTGCTACAACACTCAATTATTGGGCAGAATCAGAGAGGCATCAAGCCGAAGGCTTACAGTCAAATTCATCAGTCATAGTTAGACAACTGATCCTGCCAAGGGACTACCTGGCAGTGATTTCAAACATACTTAGGTTGTACGGCATTATACACTTACTCTACTAAATTTTACTTGTTATTGTGTTTTTTGTGAGTGTAGTGAGTAGTGGCAAAGGCAATCTCATGTGACATGGAACACACCCTACTTCTGTACAAATGCTGCCATGTGCAGACCTCAAATTATGACATGGCCATTTCTCAAAGGAACACACTCTGCACACTCATAGCTCACACCACTTTTTGGACTTGGCCCTCTCTGCAGGGCCTATTCTCAAACATTTTGCCTTCACTCCCCTGTTTTATGAATTTCGTTTTTGTTGGCATTAGGAGCCTGTGCACTTTACCACTGCTAACCAGTGCTAAAGTGCTTGTGCTCTCTCCCTAAAACATGGTAGAATTGACCTACTTGGGGCCTATTACCCATAGGGTGCACTTTCCCTGTTTGTACCACAGGTGCGCCGGGGGCAAACAGGAAAAGTGTGCCCTGCTACATTGAATGCACTGCCTCCAGGGCAGCCGCAAAGTCATTTGCCCTGGAGGCAGTGCATTCAAGTGAAAAATGGAGCAGCTTTAAAGCAGCTGCTCCATGTTCCACTGTGCAGGCACCAACCTGCCTGCACTTTTAGGAGGGGAGAGACATCCCCTTGCAGGTGGATGCAGTGAGTGACTGCACCTGCCTGCAAGGGGATGTCTGGGACCCCGTCCAGAGGGCTCACATCATGGTGTGCACTGTCAGTGCACCTCACGACAGCTTCTTTGCCTCTGTGCCCGCACCTATAATATGGCACGAGCACAGACGCAAAGGCATTTTCCTCCTTTGCATGGGCCCACACCCCCGTGCAAATGAGGGAACACCCTCTGGTGATAGCGCTGGTGCTATATGTGCACCAGCACTATCTGCATTACATAAAGCATCTGTGGCCCTCTCTGTAATGCCAAAGTGTCCTGGGGCGTGCAAAGTGGGTGTATATGCCTGTTGCACCCCAGAGGCACTTGAATGATATGGCCCCTGATTGGCACATTTAATTTGCTTCTAAGTCCCTAGTATATGGTACTACATAGTACGAGAGTTTGTAAACTAAATGCTGCTAGTGGGCCTGTAGCACTCATTATGCCACCCACTCAAGTAGCACTTTAAAGCATGCCCCAGGCCTGCCATTGTAGCCTGTAATGCAGCTGTACGACTGCCAATTCTACCTAATTAAATAAACGTTATGCTAGGCCTAAACCTTCCTTTTTAATACATAAAATTCATCCCTAAGGTAGGCCCTAAACAGCCTACAGGGCAGGGTGCATTGTATTTAAAAAGTAGGGCATGAGTTTTTAAATTTTACATGTCCTGGTAGTGAATAACTCAAATTTGGTTTTCACTACTGTAAGGCCTATCCCTTTAGAAAACATTGAGTTACCCTATTACATTTAATAGGTGCCGACTTTTGATTAAGAACAGATAGCGATGCCAAGTTTGGATTCAAATTAACTATAATTTAAATACCTCTTTAATGGTAAAGTATGATTTTAAGTCACAATTCTGAAAATGCCACTTGTAGAAAGTTATATAACAGAACTAGACAGTGTATGGGTGCTACAATTCATTTGAAAACTACAAAAAACAGGACCACCATATTAAATTTAGTGGTCTTAGTGATTTAATTCACCTTCAATTTTTACTTTACATCTTTGAAAAAAAGAGTCATGGACATTTCAAACATGTCGTACATGAAAGAACACCAGTTCAAGACATATATAAAACATGCATAATCACAAAAATGGATACAAACTGAACAACATGTGAATACACAAACATAACAATTGATAGGCAGACCTATCCTTCATTTCTAATTGAAAAGAATGGCGGTCAACAGATTTATACACTAATCAAAATGTGTATCCTGCCATTACAAGCTAGTTGGGAGCGAGTGGAACAACAGGCTGATTGCCATGTTTGTTGGCTGCTTGTAGTCTATACAACTTAGTGTTTTATCCAACTAGCTGGGTCAACGCGTTTCGAAACCCTTGAAATCTTTTTCGGGTTCTCCTCAGGACCAGGACTAGGTCACACACATTAGTGATCAGTGCTGGAACACACTTAGATGTCCAGTGTTAAGGCTTGTTGACTTGCTTGCGATTCTTCGGTATTTAATGTGATCGGTTCTCGAATGCTGGAGAAACTGTCAACACCCTTGTGTTCTGAATCTTTAGTGCAACATTGTTGCCAACCTTTGAATGAAGCTCAAATGTTCCTTCCTTCTTTACCGGCAGCAGATTACAAATGACGCACAACTCCAAGTTCATAACTTGTAGAAAGTTGGCATCATTTTCTCCTAGCTATTTGGTGTGTGCTGCCTGAGTCATGGGTCACATGACTGTGAATGGATTGACAATTGGCGTTTGTGTATTCCTCCCAGACAGTGAGATAAAGGGGTACTGGGTGTTGGCAGGATGGGCCATCCTGCAAGGGGATCCCTGCCCCACTTACATTTTGAAGGGCTGCCACCAGCACACACGCAAAGAAACTTGAGACCAGTCTTTAGTCACCGCCGTCATCTTTGAGCCTTTGCAGGGGAAGGCAAAAACTTTCCAGAACCAGATGTTGGGGTAGCCAGGATGTCACCACCACTTTAAAGGCTGGCACCAGGTATAAATACTGGACCTCCTGAACCACCTCTGAGTACACTCCTGGACCTTTGGAAGACTTCAGACGGACTGCCTTGTACTTCAGAGGACTGTCCTGCTGCTTAGGGCCTGCCTTGCTGGTTGAAGGAGAAAGGACCATCTCCTTAAACCTAGGACTGCCAGAGTGGCTGCAATGGCTAGTTGACTGGGCTCCTGTGTGAGCTACAGGGACAAAAAAAGCTCCAGAGACCTTGAACCAGTGCTTAATTTGTGCCGGTGCTTTCCGGTGCTTAGCACCGGCACTTATTTATAAGGGCCGGGTCTACACGGGTCTGCACATCTATGGCAAAAGTTAATAATTACCTCAGCTCACTGATCGCAGGCGCAGACAGTATTGTTCTCTCGAGTGCCGATTTAAAAGTTTTGCGACTGAGGAGCTGATAAAATGCAACCATTACCATCTCCAAGCAAATTTGCCTCAGGCAGCGCCGCGGCAGCCCTTAGATCAGTGTTGCCGGTGGGTGGGACACTGATTGGGCTGGATTTGGTAATACGGGGGTAGGGTCTGCGCCGCGGCAACGTGCATAGATTTTTTGAAAATGCCACGCCCCGGCACATCCACCATGACCAGCAGTTGTTCAGCAGGACGTTGGGAGGGCAGCAGAACTGCAGACGTATTAATAAAGGCAGCGAGTGCCGGTGCTGCCGCCCACCAGTAACCGAGTAAGTAAGCCAAACGCTGCTTTTTCTTGAGCATGCAGGTGACGGTCAGTTCGTGCGTGATTCAATAACTGACTGACTTGGTTGTGTGAATGAAGAAGTGTGAACAGAGGCCCGAGCAATCATTCCTCCGGTGCCGGGCACCGTGTGCAAATTGCCTTTGGTTCAATATAAGCCTGTGAGGAAAATACATTCACCAGATTTTTTATGTTGAAGACGTTGTGAACAGTGCTCTGTCTGTACACACGTAAAACCCGTGCAAGTGACATCTTGTGTGTGGGAGCTGTGCATCTTGACTTACCTGAATACCCGTTGTCCTCTTCGCATTCGCAGCGGTTATAAACTCCTTAAGCCTACGGGCATTTCTTCGGAAGGCTATGGCACTTTTGGCGCCAGCAGGCGTTTAACCTGCTTGTTCCAGCTATTGTTTGGTTACTTACCACGTTACCTCTAATTTAATTTGGACACGCTGACTGTTCATGCCGCCCTTTTGTCATTTCTCTGTTTTGTCCAGCTCTTACACAAACCCGACAGGTTCCACAACCCTGGCGCCGGGGACAGGAGCTGCTACTGTTCTCGCCGTTTGACACACTTTTCGTGACCCCTACGGCTCCAAACAGCAGCAGCCGAGGTCCAGGCCTACTAGACTGCAAAATAAGTGCTTTTCGGCGTCACGAATGCATTCAAAGTATAATGCCAATGGCAAATCTTTCTGGAATGGGTATCTGTGGGAGCCTGCGTGGCAGGGCCTTGCCCTTAACTTAACCCCTATCCTTCTAATAATCATTGATCCTTCACACGACATAAAAATATGCTTTTTTTCTGTGCGTTTCACTTTCATGATCTCTTTTGGAAGAATCCGGATATATTGGTATTTATAATTCTTGTTCAATTTCTCCCCGGTGTTCAATATGTCGGTATGCACCAGTTGTGAGTTTATTTCTGTCATCAAGCCTCGTAGTTGTGCATGCAGGTGGTTTAGTACTGAGGCATTCCCTTAGCTCAAGCACAAAATGGTGCCGCCTTGCTCAAGTTTATGACCCTTCAACTCTACGATGCAGATCACTTAAACATTGCTGCTCCTATTTCTGCCTCCTATGTTTTGCAAGGTATAGTTTAAAGTGAACACCCAACGGAGGCCGCATAATGTCATTTCATTGTCTAAGCAGAAGTTGGGGCCCATGTCCCCAAATCTCAACCTATAAATGTATTTTAAGTGCCAAGTCTTCTAAGTTGTCAACTGTTGTGATGTATACCACTATTAACGGACTATGTAGAATTATTTAATTGTGCATAAAATAATGTAAGGGTTTGTTGTGTTCAGACGGATGAAAGGCTGAGCTATCTTAACTAATGTTTATGAACACGATCTGCTAAAACATTACCGAATACATTTAATTAAAGTATACAGTTGTACCAGCATAACTTTTGCTGGGTTTTCTTGGGCTTCCTGTAGACAGACTGATTTCTGCTTAAAGATCAGAGATTGTATTGTGAGCATACTTTCTGGACACGCAGAGCAGACATTGCTTTAACCCCCGCTGCGTTCTTCCTTTTTGAACACGTTATTCCGAATTGTGAACACTCTAAATGTCCATGAGATCACGGAGGGCCATCCAGGTGGCGGAATTTAGCTAACATATCCTGCTGCTGGCCATGTTTGTTTGCTGGATGTCCCCAGTCTGTGCAGACTCTCATGTCACACATCATCACAGATGCGTTGTGCCTGAATGTCACATGTTGTGGTGGTCATGCCTTTGTGGCAAACCACTATCGACTAAGAGGAAAAACAGTAATAATTTAGTGCTAGCCCCAGCCGAGAGAGCGCAGATTCTCCTCACAGAGCAGGCTGAGCAATTGTACTCGTCATTATGCTTTAAAATGTCATACTGCTCTGGGTTGCGGTGGAAAATAGTGAAGTCAAAATAAAATAAAAATATCGCCATCGCCATACTGCCCACATAATGCACGTACCGACTCTGACAGCAAGATGGTGCCGAAAGAAACAGGACAACCATTAGAGAGAAAAAAGGTGATTTATTAGGAGAGGCATGCAGCTAGCTTTCAGAAATACAATAAAAACAATCCCGCCTCACTAATACTCTCAACAACCTATGCCCCCACCTTTAAGCACCACTAAACTATGAACTCCCCCAAGCAAACAATCACAGCATCCACTACCATTCTGCTTCCTCTCCTACCACCCACCCTCCTTTGATATCTCACCACAAGAGTAAGTGGGTGGAGCTTGTGGAGTAAGTGGGTGGAGCTTGGGGGAAGTGGGCGTGGCCTTCTATAACAATTTGAGCACCTGGACTTAATTTTTTACAAATTAAGCACTGCCTTGAACCCTGCACCTGGCCTCTGCTGGAGTGAGTCCTAACGCCCCCAAGTGGTGTCCCCTGGGTCCTGGACCCTTGAAAGTGGTGTTAGGGGTGCTGATTTTGCCTAACCCTAAAAATTGGGACTTAGAAAATGTTTCACCAAACAGTGCCAGAAGAGCCAACAGAATGCCAGCACATACCTACCAGTCAATCAGCCCAAGGTGCATTGTCATTGCCCTAACTTTGTGGTGGCTTCCACTACATTCTTCGCACAGCAGCACATCCTGTTCAGTTGGATGTCTGAGCAACAATATTCAGCCTCGTGAAGCCCTCTTAAACTACGGCTTGCAGCTTCGTGCCGCTGGAGGTTTGCGACTTCCCAAAAATTGTCTAAGTCTGAAGGTAAAAATCTTTACCGGGCTCGATGGCCACAAGCACAACTTACTCGGCCTGGAAATTCGACTTCTCCCACTCTGAGCTTTTTTCCACCATCGTCAACAGTGTCATTGAGACCTTTCCAGTGCTCCCCAGCGACGATGACCCCTCCTCGGACATAGCCTGCTACATTGCCCTGCTGAACTTTACCTTTTCCTAGACTTTTCTTCAAAATTTCTTCTAAGCCCAAAGGTAAGCCGAGACTGGGCCTTATATACCTCGTGTATCAGAGCTAGTAGTGGTCAGCCTAAACTTTTGACTTTGCCCCGGTCTCGTGCAACCAGATACCTGCTGCTGGCACTTTGATCTTTTAGGTGCTATTTTTCCATTAAAAACGTTAACAATTCATAACTCGGGTTCTAATGATTGGATCTAATTCATTTTTGTGTCATTTTATTTATTAAAAGTTTGTCTTTTTTCTGAATTGGTGTAGTATTCTTCTTATGTTGTTGTTTTTACTTTATTACTTTTTGAGAGCTGCATAAATACTTACCACAGTGCCACTAAATTAAGCCTGACTGTTTTTGAGCAAAGCTAGCTCAGGGTTAAGCACAGATTAGTTTAGTGACTTTTGTGGTTCACCCTGGCAAGGATTGTGGTTGTTGCTTGAGAAGGGTTTCTACCTCCCTCAATCAAACACCCAATTCCTCACAGCACTGGTTTTTCAACTAGTGCCAAATCCATAAATTTATAACTACTGTAACACAGAACAACCCAACCTTTTCGATTCATGAAATATTAAATTGCTACTTTATTAAATGTAATACTGACATCAGTGTTTGTCATCACTAAGCGCATAATCTGCTTATAGCACCATATGTAAGCAGTAAGTAGGGATTGCTAATCTTGCTAAACTTACTTGTCACCTTAGTGGCATTCATCTTAATGCCAACTGGCCCCCCTTGCAGCCTACTCCGTCTATGAGTGGTGTGCCCTGGAGTTTCCATTTCATTTTCACCCAGTTCATTCTAGAACGTAAGGTATGAAAGCTTTGGCCGAAGAGCTTGAGTGACATGTATTGCATGTGGCATATTTTCAGGAGCGGCCTGTGCAGGTAAGTGCGGTGAGGCCGGGTGGGGGGGGGACTTGACAGATGACCACGAGGGAAAATGAATAAATAATTAATTTTCCCTCGTCGCCATCTGTCGAGTTCCCCCCACCCCACCTCACGGCTCTTACCTTCACAGGCCGCTCCTGCATATTTGTGGATTTGATGGTGTAGAGTGTGTAGAGTGTGTGGTGCTAAACATATGGGAACAAACCAAAGGAATCCTGGATATTCTGCCTCTCTTCCCTGCCATCCATCAACTCGGGTGGTGTGGGTCATTGGCTGTATGCTTGCTATGTGCAAGTCGAATTATTTTGGAGGCAGCTCTTGTTTATGTCCTCCTCCTTAATTCCTCAAGGTGTTCTGTAACCTCCATTTGAAAGATCTTCATCCTTATGGCATCTTCGTGTTAAGTGCATGCTTGTTAGTGATCCTTGGGTGATTGGTGGTGAGGTTTGTAGCTCTTCCCTATTGTGCCTAGAATAGATGTTCTGCCTTTGTGCATTATTGCAGATACCTGTGATTTCACATGGGACTGTCTGAGGTCGTTTTAAGATCTACATGTTTCTGAAAGTTCGATTTTATCTTTCCATTGGATTTTAATAAATTATTTCTATATGCTGTGGATACTTATTGTCCGGTATACGTGCACTTGTTAATGACGTCCACAATGTTTTGCTGTAATGGGCGTTAAGATGGTGCATGCTCTTTCCTCACTATTTGGTTGCCTGTGTTTTGCCACTATTGGTCCAGTTTTCTGCACGGATATTTTGCTGTTTTACACTATCCAACGTCGTGGTTGTACTCCCGTCACCTTGAGGCTGATGGAGATGCCTTTGCATCTGACACTTTGCTCAGTCTAACAACCCACAGACTTTGTCGATCACACACAGTTTTTGTCTTTCTTCAGCCACACCTGAGGATTTCATTATCCCCTTCTCTCTTAATTTCGCTTTTGCACATTTGTGCATTAAAGGCCTATGCAGATGTTCACTATTGTAAGAGTGTGAAGAGCGTTCCTTGCTGTTCTGTAAATCATCGCTGATTAATGTGGCTGATCTATACTCGGCTGAATGTTATTCTTCACGCGTTTGATGCAGTGCCCGTGCTTGCATGTGGCATGGGGAGCAGGTGGTTACAGGTGCCCCTCTGCCCACTACTTGGCACGTCATGTACAGAACAGCGGCACGCACAATATTTATTACAAGCTTCATCTTGCTCTGAAATGTAAACAAGATTAATCCGGCCTCTGCTGTTTTCTTCATCTTCTCACAACAGTAACTCACTGAGAACATACACCAGCAGGTGCTGGTTCCCAAATGAAATGTGTTACTCTAGAAAGCATTAGCTTGTTTGCATTGTAATATATTTCTTCATACAATTACACACATTAGCTCTCTGGGCGCCCACACAGAGAATAGCAGGAAATGGCACTTGTCTGCAAATATGTGAGAAACTGACACATTTAAAGCTCTGCTGTTTTCCTGTGACATTTCAAGGCCAGCTGAAGCCTTTCTCTGGTTTTCTTCGCCAGATCCCAGCACTGTAAATCCACAGGTCACCTGGGCGTGCAGATTGTATCGTTCGACAGGTCGCCTTCCGCTGCCCAGAAGATTCAAGAGAGCTCTTTCTCTTGTCTTTGCTTGTGTGATGCCCCGCTCAAGAGTGGCGCGTTCTCTCTCTTCAGAGGATTTTGCTACTGCCAACGTTTATTCCGGGGATTTTAGGCATTTTCTCTGGAGGCCAATAATCCATAGCCAATAACTCTGTCATTTGTCAAGGATTGCAAGGTATTGCCCTTTGCAGGGATATAAAATGCTTCTCAAATTCAAGTATCAGCAGAGAATGTGAAAGAATACATGTTCTCATCGACCCAGGTGCATCAAAGGATTCCAGGGACAATCCTGGTCTGAGCATCTTTCTGCTGGGTTGTTTCTATGGGGATGTAGAAGAAAAGGAAAAACAGGGAACAGTCGCTGCCAACACCGCACTTCTACCAGCAGGTTTGCCCTGGAAGGATGATCTGATGGAAAGGAGGCGGTGCCCTGCGCCAGGAACAACGGGGGCCTTGTTTACAAGTTTGGGGAATATTCAAGCCCATGCACCAACCCAGGAGTCTGCCATCAGATCGGAATTCCTAGCAGTGATTCTCCCACCATGGGGCTATTCAGCTGACTGGTTTCGCCAGGAAAAACTTGGTGAAATTGATCAAAGCGGAATAGACTAGAAAAAGCAAATCATATGGAAACGAGTGTGGTAAACACCAATACCGTATGAGAGGCCCCATTTCCAGCTGAAAACTCCGGATAGGAGGTATTGCCCGTACCCCTTAAAAACCCAGTGTCAGGGTGTCGATGTTTTCAAGCCCTTATTCCGCATTACATTGACTCGAGGCTCTAGTATTAAAACAAAAACAGTTTACATTGAGTGTAAATATGGTGCAAGCTGTTCTGCACACTTCCTCTGCGCCTTGACATAGAACCTGTATCTTACGATTTTATGTTTCTGTGTTACAACGAAACACATCATAATTGACCTGTTTATTTATGTTGAGATAGGAAACCCCAGTGGCCTATTAGGGCCATTCTGCCTGATTCTTCCTGAATGCCAATTCCAGTTTAAATGTGTGCGCTTGGCAGCCACGGCGCAATTAATTGTGAACGCCAATCTCTCCACTCACACTCAGAGGCGTTGGACCCCAAATCTATGCCGGCCGCCGGTTGCCAGGACTATGCCTGTGAAACTTTTGTTGAACAGCATTAGCACTATGCAGATGGGCAAATGTTATCTTGTTTGTGCAAACACGCACTCTTCTTTTTAAAAAAAAATAAAGTTCCTCGATCATAGAGAAATATTTCCCCAAGGAGACACCCCTCCACACCCTGGGCTCAATAACCTCTCTAGCAAATTCTGGGACTAGAAAAAGAAAGGTTTGAGAAGTTTCCAGACCTTGAAGGGCATCTCGACCTTGGGGTATCCACTCTACCCAATCTCCAGCTTTGGAGTGAGATTTACTCACATACGATATTACACCGTCGCAGGGGAACCTTGCACGTGTGTACAAGAATACGAGTGCGAGGCTCACCTTTGTGAATGCCTTGCCCTCGTAAATCGACCAGTTTGCTGCTGTTACACTTAAGGGCAGGCATACATGGTTCCATGAATCAGGCCTATTGTTTTTGCACCATTGCACCCACAGTATAAAAAGAAGCAATTGAAACACGCGTTCCGCATTTAGTGGCAGAGAAAATAGCAGGGTTCTGGGTGGTCGCGGTCTGTGCAGAAGGCTTCTAAGTATACAGGGGAGTTATTTCAGGCCCGCCCCCTCCTTGCAGCACCCCCTGCCTGGAAAATAGATTTGCATATATGTGAGGCAGAAGCTGAAACGAACTCTTAGGGGCCATCCCCATATTTTGGCGTGGAGACCAATGATTTATTTTACACTGCTGCTAATGCTGCTAAATGGCTGAGATAATTACCATTTACGCATATTTCACCTTGTAGGACTACCGAGCTGACCAATAACGTTAATACGTGGTGAATCCAAACGTATCATTCTCTGAGAAGCACTTATTGTCTCTTTTCTGAAGTATAAATGAGCCTTGCCTTTCTGTCAAATATATAGATTACAGTCGAGTCAATTCCTGGCTTACAAGCTGGTTTACAAGCTGTTGCTCATAGGCACCATCTGATTTCTGTTGATATAATTAATACATTCATCAATATATTTATTATGCATAATTATGAGTGGCAAATGTGTAACAGGTGACAATGTTAAATACAATAATTGCCGTCTTATGGTGAACACTAATAATCGTAACCAATTAACAAGTGTGGATGAAACATTCATTAACAGCCAAGGAACTGAGTAAAGATGAGAAATAAATAAGATTTTTCAACTTAACTGAGTGAGCAAGCGCCAAACTGTAGCAGTGCTCCATGAAAAAGACACATCTGGCAAACCAACAAGTTAATAGGCCTATGAGGGAGAACAACATTGAAAGTTTAAAGTGACTTAGACATCCTTATAACTAATAAGTGGCATGATCCTCAAAAGATTTTAGCGATCTTAAGTGTAATCTACACACGTAAAAAATTGGATTCACGGATAAGGATTCCCAAACTCTAGTTCACGGAAGCAGGATTTGAAGAATGTCTGACCCTAAATCCAACTTCGGATCACAGAAAAGTATCCAGTATAAGGTTAGTGATGGGCACATGGCTGATCCCGGGGAAGGGGTAGTGTGTCCCCATTGGAAATATGGTCATCACCCCAAAAGTCATGAGTTTATGGATATTCATAAATATTCCCAATGTCTTTTCCCTCTCTTACACCAAAAATAAACACCAGCAGTGTAGGCCCTAGCGTCGCACTAGTGCGTCTTACTAGATATCTTGTGAACTCGTATGCTCTACTTTTCATGACCCCACTTCTTAGAAGCCACTACTGAACATCCAAAAACCAATTGAACTGGAGCGTATACTTTGCAAATCTATTTTTAGCCAAAATTCAAGCCATCAAAAAGTCCAGAAACATATCCAATATGATCCAATTCAACAATAGTCCATTTTCAGGAGTCTTGCGATTGTGTTTCAGAATCCAACTTAAATCATTTTTCAAAATAACTCTTTCTGTAATCACCCAGCTAACGCATTTCGCCCATGAGGACTTCATCAGGGGTTTGTGTTCCAATACTGTATATTTTGAATGATGTGTAGTGTGACCACCGGTTCAATATCTTCCTGGGGAATCAGTCTCTTTCCCTGGGTGGTATAGTACCCCGTGATTTATCTTTTGTTGGAAAGTGGATTATTGGTAGGGGCAAATGTAGGTCTGCCACTGGCAATAAGGCCACTAACACAGTATAGGGCTCAGAATAGGTCTTAGAAAATTATTCCTATGCTCAACCCTTGGTAACGTGGCTGAAAGCAGGCAGGCTTAACTTCAAAGACAGATATGTAAAGCATTTAAAAACACCAATTCAGTAAATAATTAAGACACAACACAAAATAAAAATCCAACACCAATTTATAAAAACAGGAAATATTTTTATCTTTTAAATGACACCAAAACGAAAAAAAATCCACTGTAGGGGACCAGAGATATGAATTTTTAAAGATTAGTCACTTTCTAGTGCTTAGAAACCAACAGTGCCCCTTTTGGTCATTTCGTTGCCTCTGACAGGGACACATTTACCTTTAGCAATTGTAATGGAGGATCTCTCACCAGTCTTGTGCAGCCCCCTGCAGCAGGCTGGGTCCAGTTAGAACTCCTTCCTGAAGTTCTTCTTGCTGGTCCCAAAGTATCCAACACACAATCCAAGGTTCTGGAATCTCCAAGAGGGTCCTTGAAAGTGTGAGACTTCAATTCACACCATCCACCTGGACAAAATGTTACAAATCCACTGGTAGTACTCCAGGCTGGGGATTCTTTGTGGTGATGGTCCAGGTTAACCTGTAGCTTGCAGGGAGTCCACTCTTTAGTCCTTTTGAAGCAGGTTTGATCCACAGGGCTGTAGTTTCAAATGGTGCAAAAAGGCGCAATCTCAGAGTCCAGGCCTTTGGAAATGCACATCAAACTCTTCAGCGCAGACCCTTCTGATTCTCTTAAGTTTCAAGCAGCAGATCTGAGAGGCACCACCCCTCTCAGATACTTATTCAGTGTTCTCTGGGGTCAAGCAGGAGGGCACTCCTGTCCAATGAGCTGCAGAGTTCCACCCAAAGGTCTGACCACTTCCTGCTGAGTGTGGCAAAATGCTAACCCAGAAACCACTATTCTTCCAGAATTCAATATGTCAGAATGTTCAGCAGGGAGAGAAGATCTGGCTAGACATACCCCTAGAATGGCTATTCTCCATAGTCTCTCCCCCTTGCATCTGCTCATTCCTTCCTCAATCCTAGCATCTGGCTGGAGGTGAACAGGGGTCCTCCCCTTCGCTTGAAGTCCATGGTTTACGACTCCTCCCCCTGCTCTGGCATTCCTATGCCCAGCAACCTCTCCTCCCCGAGAGGCTTCCTAACCCCAGGGGTCATTTATCACCTCTTGAAAGCAGCCAGGCTAACCCACTTATCTCTGACCAATCAGGGCAGAGCAGTACAGGGTTGAATTTTGGCTTACAGACAAAAAAGTCTTATAACTTCTTGTCTGTACATTTTACAATAATTTCAACAATACCATATTGTTGGATTTATCATTACCATTCGATTGAGTCCTTTAATCCTAGTTTTATGGCTTTTCTTTCTCCAGTTATTAACTAATAACCTTTTCCAAAGTTAACCTATGGCATGGGATTTGCAATGGGAAAAGTGACTTGGGCCATTTTTCCAGCACCAGGGCTTATAAAAACATATTTTATAAGTACGCTACATATATCTACAGGACCCCTACCCCAGGAACACCTAGGGGAGACTTTAGGGGTTCTGAATATGTAAAAATATTGCAGATCCTCCCTCCACAGTGGTCCTACCACCAGAGTCGATTTTGGGCAGCACTTTATCACAATGTGGGGAGTGAAATGTGCAATTTCACTTTACCCAGGGAATATAAAACTCATTTTATAAGGGTCCACCTTATAGATACCTGACCCCCCCCCCCGCCTCCGCCCCTGGGACACCTAGGGGAGACCCTGGGGGTACCTAATATGTCCAAACATTGTAGGTTAACCATTTATAAGTGCCCCAAACACAAAAGTTGAATTTGGGCACAACTTACTTTTTAAAAGCAGTCCTGTAGCCCAGAGCCACTTTTTAAACTGACCTCAGGCTTCAGCAGTGCACACATGCAAGTGCAGAAAGGGCTGCTGGCCTCTAAACTGCCATGCCCTATTATATACTAGGGACTGATAGGTAGTTTCAATCCCCCTGCCCTATTATGTACTAGGGCCCTATGGGGTAGGTCATGCCAATCACAGGGGTACCCCAACCCTTAGTGTACCCTAGTGTATGTAGGTGTTTTCACTGTATTCTAGTTGTTTTCAGCATAGCACTGGCTCTGGGCCTGGTTAGGCAGAGCCCAGGGTCAGTCAGAGTCAGTTACCACCAGTACTAGTCAGCAAAAAGTTGGGGGGTGCCCAGGGCACATGATGACTTTGCAACATCTTTCTTTTCCGTGTGTCAAGGCAGAATGTCGTAAAAAGCACCTAGGTGATTAAAAAAATGTATCTCATCTGACTCGACATTTCTGTGAACTGACTCCTTCGCTTACCCAATAATCTTCCATCTGTTTAAATACTTTGTGCCAAGTATTTCTTATTTGTAAAAGAGCTTCAGTGGCCCATTGCTGGGCTTAAAAATCCCATTTCGAGCTGTTTAAATTCTCAATACATTTCTGCACCATCATCAGCAGATATACATGTTTAAATCTATGGTAACCACTGTCAAACAATGTAGGCCAGATGCACTAAACGTTTTCAGATTCGAAATTAGCGAACACAAAAGCTTTTATGGCCATGTACAAAATATATTTCAGGAGTTGATCAAGTTTTACAGAGTCCTACAATGGGTTTAGAAACAGATAATGAATCGCTACTTGACAGGATGAGATGTAGGCATTCATTTCAAACAGGGATTCCTGTGAATATGTATCAATGGTTTGCAACTGGAATTCCAGTCACAAACCATTGAAAAGTTACCAACGCCCAAGTTGGACTGGTTACTTAACTACTTAACTCATTCACAAAGAGAAAATAAAATAAAAAAAGCTGCATTTTATTAAGGAAAATGGGCTGCTTTAAAAATTACCTTAATTAAAAGTAATCACAGGAATAGTGATCTGCTGACTCAATTAGACCACCATCCCTGTGACTGTGGCCAATCGGTTTGAGTCTCGATTTGCAAACCACCTAATGAACATTAATTTAGTCGGTCAGATTGCAACTCAATATGATTCCTTATTTTACTATCTGACTTATTAACACAAAGGTCAGTTTATAAAATAAATTTCTCATCACAAAAAGACTAGTCCCAAATTGCAACTGCTTTTTGCCCGGCAGGTTAAACTTGCTGAAATTTATCCAGAGGAAAAGGCTTGGAGAAAAGGCAAAACAAGCTGAACTGTGTGAGCTAAAAACTGATTGCGTACGTGATGCCTTGTTTCCCTGCTCAAAACTTGGAGTAGGAGGAATTTACCACACGTGGGGTAATGGCATTTACCTCGTGTGTGAAATACCTGATTCTGTTCCAAGAAACATTAACCCTTTCCATGTGTCGGACGGCCCCTGGCTGTCCGACATCACGGTGGCCGTGTGCGGAGGACGGCCGGGGGCCTTCCCAGACACGCCCACTCAAGGGAACGCCCAGCACCGCAGCGGAATCCGCGCCGCGGTCAAGCGGTTAAATGATGGCCAATATGTGTTGGTTCTGAAGAAGGCTGACCAAAGAGATCACGGACAGTCAAAAGAGTAATTGATCATTATCATTGGCCTATTCCTTCCCCTATAAATAATATTCTTTTCAGACAAGAATCTCTTCATTTTTCTTATTAATCTTTGGGTTTGCTTTTTCAGATGGAATGGCAAGGTTGATTTTTGCCTTTGATTCATGTTACACTCTTGCTTTTGTTTGTCTGAGCCAGTGTTTTATGGTTTGGTTGATGAATTATGTTATAAATGTGTATTTCGAGAAGACGTGGGTGTTTTATTTATGTGGCAAATTCTATGTGTTAACCAAAATTATTGACCTTATAAAAACATTTCTGTCTCTACAATTTCTTCACCTTGGGGCACCATCCCTGTGCTGACACTTTACCAGCTGACCTGGGGTTTTCTGTGGTGTCCTGTGTGTTTTGGAAGATGTTGCTTAGGCAGGTTCAAAGCGCCGAAAGTGCATTGTTTGTCGTGGTGTGAGGTATTTACATAAATACACAGACACAGAATATACAAGATACAGATTAACGGAGCAAGTATCAGAAAAAGAACCTTTGAGATTCAATTACAGAGATGGATATATTGGCATATAAAGCTGCAAGTAGGCAATATATTTTAAGCAAAAACATTTACAATATACATAAAGTAATCCGCGGCGCATCCTGCTTATGTTATTGTATGATGCATTGATTTTATTTAGTTCTTTAGAGTATATTAGCAGAAGAAATGTTTTTCATGAAGAATTGACGCAACGCCAGGTTATAGGTGTTTTAAAGTACTCTACACATAATGAAGGAAGGGATGTTGTTTTGCAGAGAAGTATATTCACGCACACTGGTTTGTTCTATCATCAATGTTTTGAAAAGCAGAAACAGCCAAGATCCCTCATTATAAGAATTATGGTAATCCCAACTCAGCCATGAATGCGAGGTTATAGCTAACACGGGGATTCTGAATCCTTGCGCAACACCTGGCCTCCAGTATTTGTGCCACAAAATATCTGATGAAATATGCATAAAGGAAAAAAAGTTCGCGGAATGAGTAAAAACACATAAGAATTGATGTACAAACACTGATCCCTGTGGTTATTCCTCATTCTTGATTTTGAAACTCGGAACACCTGGCTAATAATGTTTCCCCAAAATGACCTTACCCTGCAGTTTTGGTGATTTCGGATGCAGATTTGCCAATGCTGTTTTTCCGCAAGGGTCATAAGGAGGTCCTTTGTGTGATGCAGTATTGTATACTGCATTGTATTTAGCACTGTATTCTAAGTAGCAGGGCTTTGTGGGAGCTATTTGAGTTTAGAGTGAGTTAAGCATTTTGAAATGAACACATTCTAATTAAAATCTTGATTTTCCCTAGTGCAATGCCGATGAATACCGTTTATTACTTTGTGGCCAACCCTTAATTATTTGTTTTCAGAAGAAATCTTCAGGGACTTCTGGAAATGTTCATTTTTAGGGCTAGCTTGACAGCACAGCTGTTTTCAAGACTTATTATTTCCAAACCTTATAAAATATATATAGATTTGGCTTTGGATCCACCCAGAGCAGTATTTCTAAACTTATATTATTGGCAGAGCCACTGGAATTATGCGATTCTGCGCTTGTGGCAGTTCTTGTATCATTATGGATTGCTGCATTTGCCATATAATCCATCATCGAACACATAATCTGCAGATTTTAACAAAAACTAAATTTGTTTCTAGCTCAAACATATCAAATGCTACAAAAAAATATGTCTACTAGGGTTCCGGAGTACCAGAATGCTTTTTGCAAAGGTTGACTGGTCAACTTTCAGTTGCTAATTGTTGCATTTGGGGTGTTAAATTGGTACTAATTAGGTGAACTGTTTTCTCAGGCGCTGTTACCAGGGGTAAAAATGTCAAAATAATGAAGTAATACTATTACAAAGTGTGCAGCGTTCTGCTGCATAATTTGCATTTTTCATGCTGCATAATTTAGTCAAACTTGCTGCATAATTTGGTCCTCCTCTGCCACATAATTCCAGTGGCCCTGACAACTGGCTGCTTGGTGTATCATTCAGCCTTCTAAGAATTGCTTCCATTGGAATGCATGATGGACTCTTTAACGTTCAATCATAGTACTGTTGTCACATTCAATCATGTTTCTCCTACATGTATTCTATACAGAAAGTTATTTTTGCTACTTTTTCCCAGCACTGGGAAAAGCCCATAGGGCTGGTTTTAATGTGTTGAATTGCACTTGTGAATGCAGTGCGTGTAAACATCATTTGAGAATGTCTGTGTTCCCATTAAACATGGATTTTTGGGCTGTGTCAGTGTTTGTTTCAAGTTTGTGTTTTCTCTGCATTTCAACAAAGTACATTCTCTTCGGGTCTGTGTTAACAAAATAGCAAGAAAGTAAGATGTAACACACATATTAGCAAAATATGTTTCTTCCGTCGATCATAGCTTGGGTCACAAAAGCATACCATAAGATGTGCAAATGGTTATTGGAAAATAACCATTCCAGACAGGCTTTTTATGTTTCAGAACTGGAGTAAAATGTGCTATGGATGTTTGCAGGCTAAATGAAGATATGTCATGGTGGTATTAGCAGGCAGATGACAAGGCTGCTACTTCCCTGTTGGGGTTTTCGTGGAAAGGATACTGGAAGTTAGTCAGGAAACCCTCAGGCATGGATTATGTATGATACAGTGGCAGAAAGCAATGTACACTCTCTTTCCAGATGCTGATTACGCATGAGTCATGCTGCTGTCTGTGTTTGTAGCGGGGCCCGTGGCTCTAAAGCGTCTGGTAACCTCCATAAAACATAGTTAATTGAAAGCAAAAAAAACCAACATACCAGACACACAAAATGGTTCAACATCTTTACATTTCAATACTGTGTAGCATCCTGTGACTAATTTTTGGGACGTATAATATTTTAACTCATAGTTCCAAGCTTTACAGAAGCAATGCGCATAGTAAACTTTATAAACAAATAATAGAAATCTGGTGGGCAGGTTTAACATCTTGAATACTCTGGTTATATATTGTGTGTTTCACAAGACAGCGGGGTTCTAGCCTGCATTATTACTCTTTATATCATCCGTCACTGGACAGACGATGGATGACTGCTTTGTGCACTCTAGAACCCTAATGTTGATAATGCCCTTGGTGTCTCGCTTTACTCTGATTTCCCTTTTGATATGCATTTGGCAGCATCAGTTTTCCTTCCTACAGATGTGTACATACCCTAGGCATCCATTGACGTTCCCTACTTCCTTCATCTGTTCTCCAGGTGAGTGTATATCTGCGTTCCTTCAATGCATATCTATAGCCTGAGGAAGCCGAATAGAACAAATTGTGCAAAGAGGCACTTTAGAATAAAGGCGCGAAGTCAGAGCCCTGAAGTATGCTGCCCGGGACCACGCATCTGATGGTCATGGCTAGACTAATTTGAATATGTTCAAAATAACTTGGACAAATACTTGGATCCTGAGTCAATCTTTTCTTTCAATATCTTGTTATAAACTATGTCATTGGCCACTGAGAAAGCAAGGAGTGCCAAAGCTGCATGGCTGTCTTCTTCACACTAATGGGTAGGTCTCCCTATGTGTTTGCCAGATTGTTTCTTGTTCTCTTATTGGCTTGATGACTTACTGTGTATCAGGAAGGAGTTTAAGACATTATGCCTATCTCTGGAGTTGTGTAGTAACCTCACTCTCTGGGATCTTTATCGAGTATTGGACGTTCATGATAGGTCTTTTATTGCCAGTCATCTTTGTGGACATTTTAGATTTCACCTGGAGGATCATAATGATGGAATGTTTTATGCATCTTGGGACTTTGTCATTAGTGATGGATTCATTTGCCAATCCCACAACATTGGCGGCAAACGCTGGGAATAACTCACTTAAACGAGTAGGCAAGAACACTTAGAAAGTAGGCTCTACATTTACCTTATTACTAAGTTTCACATTTGTATTATGTAAAGAAAATGACGTCACTTTGGTTTAACAAAGAGTATGATGCATAGCAGCACTCTGGACTCCACAGATTACATGTTTGTGGTTCCTTTAGTGAATACACGAGGCAGCTCACTCCCAGGCTGCTTCATGGTGAAGAGCTCACTGTCGCCTGTTGGCCAAGGGCATCATGATGGACAACACAAACATCTTGTAGGCATGGGTCTGCGGGTTTATGATGAAAAGCAGTTTTTGATTAATGTGATTTATGATGAAATTCCCTTCCTAATTCAAAGCAAACCTTTCTTTATTCTTGAAAGGTGGGGAGGGCTGCCTCAAACCTTCTACACCATTCTGTGCAGCGCTTGCCTCTTCCCTCTTCTGTCCAACTCAAACGATATTTCTTCCTGCCACGGTTGTCAGTGTATTCTATTTTACCAGCTTGCTGTTGTTGTCATTGCCAGTGCATAGCTTCTTCTTGCATCAAGTGACAGGCTGGCGTTCCCTTGCCCTTACTCACAGACACCTGACACCAGGTAGAATGCCTGAGATCCCAACACAACAATGTCTTACTCTCATGCTAGACCACTGCTGCCATTTCTTGATCTGATACTTAGTTTAACTCTCTCTTTTGGGAACCTTGTATAATAAAAAGAGGACTGCAGATCACTGGCCAATGGTTCAACTGATGCTCCTTGTTCCATGGCCTTCTCATTGGACTACATTCCAAAGTCCTACATGCCACTCTTTGGAATGTATGTGCAATGTTTTTCGCATGACGGTATCTTGTTTCCTTGACCTTACATGGTCAGTGTTCCTTCAATAGTGTGTTCACCATGTTTGCTTCCTCAATATCCCATAATAGCCGCGCAGGCCATTGCAGTTCTCATTGAAGTGGTGAGTCATTTTATCAGACGTCATGCAGGTACCGTACAACCACTTAATTTAACTGATCAAGAAAAGTTCACCCATTTTAGGTCTGTAGTGGAAATGTCATCGCAACAGCAATACAGCATTGGCCGTGGACACAATATTAGACAATAAGCCTGTGTACTCTGGAGATATTTATTTTGAACAAAATGTGTGGTAACTACGCCGTCTTCGGCCCTTGGTGAATTGGAAAAAATTAATTCAATGTGCATGTGCGACAGGGTAATAGAAGCGCCGAATAAATCACCGCCTCGTGTGTTAGAGAGCAGGACTTTTTATTAATGGGAAACATTACCCCTCTTCTCCAACGCGGAATGCAAGTCCTTGCAGGATAAAAGAACAGAAAATGAGAACAATAATTTATATGAGCCTTGTGACACTTTTGCAAATTTAAAATACTGCTCTTAATAATATTCACAGCAGTAAAACACCGATTTTGAACTGTGTATTAGTCATTTTCTCTGGCATTCTATTAACAAGGTGCACGTGTGTCATAAATTCTATTGGTAAAGAAAATGGCCGCATCTTCTCGTTCCATCCATAAACAATCTGGAATTCTCCTGCACACTGGGTATGTTTTAGCTGCTCCCTAGGCCTCAGTGTTCAGCAGGCTGCATTACAAAGGCTTTGTCTTAAATGACAGTTGCTCAGTCTTCTATTGACAGGATAGCCAATCATTTCTCCTTGCAGTTTATTTATTCAGTGTGTGTTTTTACGTATCTGGCTTTCTCGAGTTCTTTCGCAGTTACACATTTTTCAGCGCCCTATGCAACGTCACCAAGGCTTTAGCAACAGAGGGTCTGGCATGGCCCGCCACCCCATAATAATGCCTGGTCCACCCCTCCCCCCTGTTGTGTCCTGCTGGACACAGTCTAGTGTTTCTGCCAGCCACTCCCTCGAGGGCTGGCCCACACGCACACCCCCTCACCCATCCAACACGGGCGTCACCAGTCAGGTGACCCCGCAAATAAAAGAGCCCGAGTGCACGTGCTCGTGGCTAGTTTCCAGTACCGTAGTCATGTGTCCGTGTCGTCCTTCATACAGTATGTGGGCCTAGGGCCCAGAACATAACACTGACGACGAGGGGGTCTGACCCCACACGTACCGTTCCTGCTTCTCAGCTGTTGCTTAAGGGGGAAGGAGTAGCCCATGTATAGGGTACCACCGCACCTGCTGCCAGCAATCAAGTACATTGACCCCCCACCCTCCTGCAACGCCTGCGAGGGGCGAAGAGACAGTACCGATAGTGAAGCTGCCGAAGTGCCCACAGGTGGGAAATGGGTATAAGGGCCCCTGTATGCGGCGGCGGTGCCGAGCGCTATGTGTGTGGCGCTCCGACGGAGGCCAGCATGGTGAGTCGAGATTGAGCCGGCCCCAGGGGTGAGATGCGCCTCGCACCGACACGCGCCGTTTTGTCAAAGCCTGCCCTGGCCTGTCAACAGAGACATTTGCAACGCTGCACAGAGCTTGGGCCATACTGGTTACTGCCAGCAAAGCGGCCGGCCTCCTGAATGCCAAGATCCGACGTGCCGCACCGATACTGTGACCCCCCCTGCACCTGAAGCGCCAGCAGGGGTGTGAAAAGACTAAGCCCATAGCAACCCTGCGGCAGGCCTAGCACATCGCCTGACACCCGCCACCCATGACTGGCCCTACAGCGCGGGTCCCGAAAAGGGGTGTAGCACGCAGCCAGCACCGCGTTTGAGGTGCCAGGAAGCTGCCCTGCATCCGGCATTCTGTTATAATGGAAGAAAGAGGGAGGAGCGCCTTTCCAGCGATGACGGAGGCTGCCACCTGCCTGGAATTTGACGGCAGACAGAGCTGAAAGCAGTCTCTGCCGCGAGAAAGAGAAGGCTGCTGTCTGCCCCATAGCACTTTTACTGTTTGGCCTCTGCACCGGCATCCCCAGCCCACGCGGCTCAGTCATAGGAAAATAGCTGCGGCGAAAACAAAAGCAGCGCCACTTAGCGCCTACTGGTCGCACCGCACCCAGACTCGCACCGGTGCAGAAAACAACCAAAGAAACTAAATTTCTGAAAAATCTGGCCAGTTTAAATGAGTCACACACACAAACTCCAGTGAGGCCCGTATGTATGCCCCCCTTTGCAGAGCGGATGCCACTGACAGAACTACGCCAGTCCCGCACCCTCACTCGCCTGTTATGCAGCATGCATGCATGAAGGAGATGTGGTAAGCGGTGCTGTCCATATCCTCTGACTATCCGTAGCAGCATCCCCCTGGCAGGGGAGAAGACCACAGCTACACCCGCTCCCAGTGCCACCCCTCCTGCACATGTCTTCTCCGTAAGGACCACAATCTTCAAGGAAAACTGCCGTGGCTGGAAGGAGTGGTGGCTGTGGCGCCACCTGGTGGTCAGTGGATGCACTGCAACCGGCCTGAGTACTGAGGACGTGGCCCGCTGTGAGTGTCTCAACGATGCAACTAAATAACATAAAAAAATAAAAACTGACGCTGCAAATAGACACTACCTATCAGAAGGCATTTTATTGAAAACAGGCACTGTGTCCCTACCTGCGTGTCAGCGGGAATTCATCCTTTCATGCTGCCCGTTTTGTTCCTCTCACCAATTTTCTGCATCTTTCCTGCTGCCAAGCCTTCTGCCCTGGTGTGGTACGCATCCACAGTGCCACCTATTGGCTACTTAGCACATGGCATCCCGGCCTGCGTGACTGCCCGTAGTGCACTTTCACTCGAGAAGAATCCCAGGAGAAGTGGGAGAAATGCTGAACGCCATAGGCCCGTCCTGTAAAGAGGAGGGGAGAGTCCTTCGTCTCAGCTACCATAACATTGACAAGAGTGGCTGCAATGCTACCTACAGGCTGCCTGAGCTATTGCACCAGAATATAGCACACTGCAAATAAACAGCCCCAATTGCACTTTGATGCTGTGCTCAAGTTTCCCTGCTGCCCTGATCACCAAACAGCCTGCTGTGTCCTGTGACATCGCCACGGGCAGCCAAAATAGCAGCTACTACTGCATTCAGAGACCAACCCAAAGAGAAGTTTGCAATGTTCTCCCTGCCAGAACCCAGGTACCTGCAGGTCAACAGCAGTGCAGAGTGCATTGTACGCCCCCATCCCCTGGGGATGCCCGTCTGCCACCGCATGCAGCCCAGGCAAAGAAGGAAAGTACTGCATGGCCCCTAGTGGCAAGCCCCAGCAAGAGTGATGACACAGGCAGACAGAGTGCCAGCAGAGAACGCCCTGGAAGAGACTGTGCATGAGCACCACTGGTATTCCTCAGAAGCAAGGGAGGAGTTCAGTGCTCCACAGAGGCGTAACAGCACTCCCCGGTTGTCAGTGGCAGGAAATACAAGAGAGGAGTGGCAACCGTGCACAAGGTACGAGACAGACTGAGTGTTCACTCGCTTGGGCGCACAGAAAATGACTGGCTGTACAAAGGAGTCTGTGCCAGCCAGCTGTCCAGCACCGAATGGCCACCATTGGCTCATCGAGGAGAATTTCACAAGGAGTTACCAAACCTGCCAGGCATGAAGGAACCAAGGCAGGATCAACGGCGTGACGCCGCAATCTCAAGATGCAAGAACAATGCCCTTGAGCGAAGAGTAGGCGGAAGGGAGATGCCCCGCCATCTGCAAAGCACCAAGAAGATCCAGAGAGAGAGAAAAGCCCATGAAGACACGGCGCACAGGAGAAACCCCCCCAGGCCGGTGGTGGAGAGAAGAGACCCCCAGGCCGGTGGAGAGAAGAAGAGACCCCCAGGCCGGTGGAGAGAAGAAGAGACCCCCCCAGGCCAGGGGAGAGAGAGGGAGACCCCCCCCAGGCCGGTGGAGAGAGAGAGATCCCCCGACCAGAAGGGAGAGAAGAGGCCCCGGGCGGCCCAAACGCAGGAAGGAGAGAGATCGTGATCACCCCACCTGCATCAAAATCGCCCAGCAGTGGGCCAGAGATTCATTCAGAGAGTGCCTCCAATACTGCCTTAAGACCGTGGGGTGCATCGGTCCGTTACAGGCATGAAGAGATTCCTGCACTCCGAGTGGCGCGCCGCCACACCTGACGCATGAGAAGGGAGATACTTACCTCCCACAGTGATCCTAAGTTACAGCCGGAATAGTCTGTCGAGGAGAAGAAGGGTATAGAAGGCGCTACAGAACGGATCCATCAAGCACACCTACCTCCACTGCCGTCCCTGAAATGGCTGACGCACCTGAGAAGACGCCCAATCCTATCTGATAGGACCGGACCGGTGAGTGGTCCGTGACGGGAGAAGATGCGAAGTCCAAAGAACACGACGGAGTGAGCAGGAGGTCCCTGTGAGATTGCGTGGCCCTTTTTCGCCACATTTTTCAGAAAAGATACGGAGTGGAGAAATATAGGACGGTAACGGTCCTAGTACAAGAAAGCAGACGACAACTGTTGCGCAGTGAAAGTCAACAGAGGGACGCCGTTCACCAGAGTGCACCTTCTAACACACACCAGCCACTGGGGTGCGGGCACGTCATTCTTCTCAGTGACTGTCACCCACCTGTCGCCGGCTGCGTAAAGAAAAGGGCATCCCTGTTCTGTTTACACAAATGCCAAATCAGAAGAGCTGCACCAAGTGTCCGACGAGTATCATGACTGCAAAGATTCGCCAGTCATCCCTACTCACTGCCAGTCATCACCACCTGTTGTACGAGTCGTCTCATGGCACCCACTCCATTATCTGTCATGTGCATCACAACCATCCTTGGAGCATCAAGTACAATAACTGGAGTCCTACACCACTTGCCAGAACAAGCGACGATCTGAAGATACAGTGACCATCTGTTTTAACCGGCGCATATCCTGATCCTGGTAGCGAGAGCATGTTTCTGACCAAGACACATCCACCCCTGAAGTTTGCACGAGTGACGAGGCGGAGGCACCAGAGTCAGAGCCAAGATGCAGTCCCGGGGCAACTCATCCAAGGGGCCTCCCAGAGCGTGAGAGATGGACGTTACTTTGCCCCACCAATGGATTCCAGGAAGCAGCCAGGCCCTGCAACAGAGAAACAACAGATCACACAATGCCAAGACTGTCGTCAAAGGATCAAGCGACACAATCGTCTGGTGTTTTTACAGTGGACTCCTCCCTACGCTCCTGATGCACCCATGTTGAACAATAAGACACTAATTGCCTCACAGCAAGAGTACGCTGGACCGACGAACATCACATAGGTGGACTATCAATCAACTGACGCCAAGCTGAAAGGTCCGGACTTCATCAGCACCGTGTTCGTGTCCACATATGCCTGGTTAAAGTATGGACATGTGCCAAGATGTCCGGGTGCTCCCAGCTGCACCTGTCCACCGCTGTCCTGCGAGTTACATCTCTGAACTGTGAGACTTCGGTTATTTTTAGTTGTCTTATCATTCCTTCCCATAGGTTGGACTCTTGTTTGTTGTTTTTCGTTTTAATAAAACTTGGGAGGAATGTTGTGTCCTGCTGGACACAGTCTAGTGTTTCTGCCAGCCACTCCCTCGAGGGCTGGCCCACACGCACACCCCCTCACCCATCCAACACGGGCGTCACCAGTCAGGTGACCCCGCAAATAAAAGAGCCCGAGTGCACGTGCTCGTGGCTAGTTTCCAGTACCATAGTCATGTGTCCGTGTCGTCCTTCATACAGTATGTGGGCCTAGGGCCCAGAACATAACACCCCCCGCCCCCCCCCGACTGCAACTGTTAGCAACCAGAGCTTGCTTTCCAAACAATAAAACTTAGCTCATGTTAAAAAGTCCATGATGCCTGGATGCATTTAACATACACGCTAAAATTAAAGACCTGCATTGCATTATGAAACAAAATTCAATTTCTTTAATTTTGAAATGTTGAGAGAAACTGCGCAAGCATAATAACCTACAAAAATTAGTGTGATGTGGAGGATTCTCATAATGTTACATGAGTCACTGTAATGTATACATTAGTGACATGATTGTTTTCTCTCCAATTTTCGAAGTCTCTCTCTTATATAAATATTATTTTAGGACTCTTTTCAAGTTATTCTTTCTAAAACACTCATCACCATGATCCATTTTTAGACCATCACAATGCCCATCCATCTTTTTACTCAGCTCTGAGAGCTCTACCATTCTTTGTGATGGTAAAAGCCGGTTGTAAACAAATAATAATATTATGTGGGATTCTAAGGCAAGTACACAGACATAGGGTAAGCCACACGGACACTAGGAAACTAACTGAAGAGCTCCAACAATGACATAAGGGCACTGAGCAAAAGTCACTAACACTGCCACTGGCACACTGACACAGAAGGCCCAGTACTGACATGGGGACATTTAGAGGGGTGCAGTGAAAAAGAGGCATTGAGAAAAGGAAACTAACACATGGTCAATGACACAGGTGCACTGGCAAAGGCAAATCAACACTGACAGTAGGATGCTGGCACAGGGGACTGTAGCTCCAGTACTTACATCTGAACACTGGAACGTTGATGTTGGACACACAATCTAATGCCATGACACTGGCATGGGGCACTAAGATAGGAACACTAGGGCACAGTACTAGACAGTGACACTACATAGAGATACTGATGATGGTGCAGCAAGACACTAGTGATCTTACATGTGGATAATTTATAGGGGTCACTGCCACAAGGGCTTCGATATTAAGGCACTGCCGTTGGGATACCGGCACTGGGACACGGGCACTAGGGTGTGAAAACAGAGGCACCAACACTGACATCAGAATGTTGACACAGGGATAATGACACCAGAATGTTGACGTGGGTCACAACTACTGGCACTAGGACACTGCAAAAGGGGCATCGACACAGGCCATGCTGAACTGACATAGCAGCACCAGCAATCACACAGCGACACGCACTCAAAGGCACTGCCACTGGAACAAAAATACTGGGACACTGACACAGAAGCACCAACACTGACATTGGAATATTGAACTGGGAGCGGTGACACTAGAATGCTGACAGAGGACAAAAACATTGATGGGGGACAATGGCATGGGGCAGTGACACTAGTAAGCTGGCACAGGGGCACTAGGACAGTAACATTGATATTCTGACTCTAGGCTTTAACCCAAAGACAGTGAGAAGACATGGTCAATACCAAAAGGCAAGTACCTGAAGGGGGCATAACACTCAGGTACTGATCTGTGGTTACGGACATGGGTTCATTGACATGCTGACACAAGGATACTGACATGGGGATGGGAGAAACAAACAGAAGGATGCTGACACATATTTACTAACACTGGCATTGGGACACTGACCCAGGAAAACTTACAAGTTCACAGACACTAATGCTGAGACCTTGACGCAAGGGCACAATGACCAGGACTCTGAATAACCCAAATCCCCACCTCACCAAATGTATTGTCCCAGAATACACCTGTTTGGCTTCCAGCAAAGACAGAAGTTCACATGCTTTCTTCTGGCATGCTGCAGGAACAAGGGTTTCAATCAGACTTAGTCTGTTGCATGTGGAGGAGAAGAATGGCTCTTCTTTCCCTAATTGGTTGAGCCTTCTTCACCATTTATACTTAACAGCCTGTCACCCGCTTAGTGTGTTAGGAAGCACTTTGCAGGGAATAACATAGAGACAGAGACCGGTACAAATTGCAGGTCTGCCACTCACTGACAGTAGCTGGGGGTCAAAGTAGTGCTTAGTTTGTTTTAAGAAAATAAGTGCAGAGGCCCAAAGCTTTGTCTTAGGATCCTATTGCCAGCTCTATCAAATGCCGGGGTTGCTGTTTACCAAAGATGAATTGTTTTGATTCCACCTCATGCCACATTTTGACACCATCCTACACGCTTCTCTTTTTTATTACTCCTGATGGTTCTTTTACATCCATGTGTCACCCCCACACTTTACCACTCTTTCCCTATCTTTCTCTTGCTCCTTCTTTCACCCTTTTCTCTCTTTTGATCTGGTTCAAAGTCTGATGATGAAAAATAAGTATGGTTCTCAAAAATGCATGCTGGTGCCTACCATTTGAATCCACTTGAACACATTTAGCGCTGGATCCAAGATTCTGAAATGATGGTGGGGACTGCCAGAGTAGATCTTGTTTTGGTGACTAGCTGGAGTGGGTCCATCACCACACTGACTCCCTGAACTGTGACAACCCTCCGTCAACACCTACCTTGTCACCTGTCCTGCTGACTGTTCCATCGAGGCCTCTCCCCTGGCTCCAGATACAGTCAATACTGGGCTGTATGCAGTGAATATACGCTCTGATAACTATGTGCCAATGTGTTTGTTTATAACTGCTTTTAAAACTCTTCAATTAAAAACGACAGTTGTTAATAAAAAGTGCCTAGAAATGCAGAATTTGACACACATTTCCCCAAAGGTTCATTGAAGGATGATGCACAACACCATGTAACATTGCATTTACGTTCTATTCGGTACTCATCAATGTTACTGGCTGGGGTGCTTTCAAAACAACATTTGACATGCATTTCATGAATATTCTAAATGTTCCCAGCTCAATGTGCTTTAAAAGAAATCATTTCCTACTAGTTATCACAAATAATTGTAAAGATAAAATAATACTAACAGTTAAAAAGAATGCTGACAAATATGGTGTGTTCTTTGCAATCCTACCATATTGTGCCAGAAGAAATTGGTGATGAGCACACCCCTATCTAACTCTGGGACCCCTTTTGTACTGCTTTTGTCCCTTGGGGCCAAACCTTCAAAAGGTCGATCCCTGGCTATGTGCTTGGTGCGACTAAAGAGACATGTAATGTCACTGTAATGATTGCTTTCAATTTTGTGTTGATGTTTAGAGCTGGGTGCTAGTAAGTTATAGCATTCAAATCCCAAGCATTCAAATCCCTACTTACAAGGCAAAGGTTAGGCAGTTTTATTGGTAACAGTTAAAAAAGTAATGCCCAACTTTGCCCTGCCAATACCTCTGTACTGTCCGTAAACAGTCACCGTCCTGTGTGTGGCAGTAGGGTTTCTAAAAGAATCAGAAACTAGCAGTGGAGCAAGAAAGAAGCAGAATGATTTCAGTAACCACAGCAGTGCTAGTGGTTTCTCCACTGATGCCATATGCCTGGGGACCAGCCGCGGCCGCTGCAGGTAAGAGCAGTGGGGCGGTGGTGCCGGCTGGGGGGGGATTTCGAGAGACGACCACGAGGGAAAATTAATTATTTATTTAATTTTCCCTTGTGGTCGTCTCTCGAAATCCCCAATCAGCCGGCCCCATAGTCCCACCGCTCTTACCTGCAGCGGCCGCGGCTGCTGGGGACATATTGCATGGGTGAACATCTTCATATGGTTCTGAAAGGCCAGAACTCCTTCACTAGATAGCAGAGGATTGGAATTCCAGATATAGCCGAAGAGCATGTCACCATCTGTTGTCAGTGGTATCTCTACATTTACGGTAATTTTGATTAATTGGATATAAAATCAACTACAAAGCCACTAGCTGGTTTGATGTACCAAAGGTGACAAATGCTAGCAACCACCAGGATCAAAACAACAGCGTAGACCAGATTGTGAACAAGATTTCTTTATTGGAGTCCAGTGTCACGCAGATCTTGTGGCGCTGGAAAATTAACAAGGAGGCACCATGATACATCTAAAAGATCTGAAATTCAAGTTGATGCCATACATGTTAGACATTGAAGCAGGGAGGGTTTAAAATCGAAAATTTCAATGATCTCTTTTGAAGTACTCACAGCGCTACTTTGGATAAGTCACAATATCCACTCCATTTTTATAAAACACACTACTGGAAACAAAACTTGGTAATACACTAATTCCTTGTGTTCAATGACCCACATGCAGCTGCAAAAAAGCAAACTTTTTCAACCTAGAGTAAAACTATAATGAACCCCTTAACAGCACTGACATGTTGGATATTCCATTGTGTTAACAATTCAGTGGCACACGTAATTGTACAACACGTAGAAATATGTAAGTGAAAACACATTCACACATGCATGAAATCACTTTCTGAAGTACACCAGGAAACCTGCGACTGACACAGCTTTCGAGGCATACTTCTGAAAGTTTGTGAACAGTCAAAAATAGTAAATTTTCTCCCATGCAATGGTGTAAATTTGCAGGTGCAGATTTAATACATTTTGTGACCTGGAATCACAGTGACTGCATTGTCTGTGCTTACCTAAGCTTAAGGGAGCAGAAGTTTAATATAGCATTTCAAAATGTTACAAAATGATAGAGTGCAGGAAACATTTGTCACAGAGGACATAACATGCCCCGTCACAGAACACCAATGCAACCATTACTCCCAACATTTTATGGGATTTTGCAATCTCTTGTTGCACTGCTGCTATCTGAACTTTACAGCAGGCGGAACAGATAATGCAGACAAAATATATTGTCTTTTATTTGAAACATGTCCTTTCCACTGCATGCAGTATACAAGGCCATTGAAAGTAAGTGAGCATCCAGGAGATATTGAATCTTGTTAGATATTGGCATTGCGGATGAGCTTGGTGTTCATCTTCTAGAAGCTGGATTGTCTGAAAGATAATTGGTAAAGAAAACGTAGGAACTAATTGTATGTGCCAAAAACATGGAATTTTCCAGAGGAAATTCTTGAAACAATCAGTCCAATTTGCCCAAGAACATGGTCCCTTCGCTGACAAGCTGTACCTGGTCAATTGAAGATTAAGATAAAATGAAATCTTGTGACTCCCTCAGCCCTCCAGTGGTCCTTCAGGCTCGGGGTTGGGCATAAAGCTAAAAATCTTGTCCCATGAAAAGACATTTGTTATGGAAACAGCAGTACATTCTTTGCTGCTCTACATGCCAGTCAGCATAATGGGCAATAGCAGTAGTAAAATCTTCTGATATCCACAAAAAGATTTTCTTTCATAAATGAAAACATAATGGAGAGAATATCAACAGGACTGTCAATAGGTAATGTAAAAAAAATCATCCTGCAAAGCTATCGTGAAAGATACAGAACTGTATTGAACTTTGTAGGTTTCAGAGATCTGTTGTGTTGTTAATTCTTTGCCTCCATTTCTTTAGGAAAATGCCTGTGCACTTGTTCTTATTTAGTAATCCTGCAATTTTTATGTTTATGACTTGATGTTTTAACCCGTTGACCGCGGCGCGAATTCCGCCGCGGTGCGGGTGATTTATGAGTGGGCGTGGTTCGGACGGCCCCCGGCCGTCCTCCGCACACGCCCACCGTGACGTCGGACGGCCGCCGGCCGTCCGACGCACGCAACCGGTTAAAATGTATTAGTATTCAACCCATTGAGACTGAGACCAAATCAACAATGAAACTGATTCAGCACCTGCTATATGACATGAGGGAAGAATTGGAGTTTAATACATGTAAGCCTGTAATCCCTTTGTAATAAGGAAGTTAGACATGGGCTTTTATAGTCAAGCTGTGGTGTCTCTAATCATCTGTAATAACAAAAGGATGCAGCTGCTCAACTGTAATAAGAAATTGCAGTTGAGCTGTGATATCAGAGTTAGCAGCCAAGGTGAAAGACCTGCCACCGACCATAGCTACGCAAACAAGAACTATCTTTCCCGTCTTCTGCTCTGTTTTTCTAAATGAACAGTGCCCGCAGAGAGAAGATATTTTTTGCCAAAATGTTTATTTTTGCACATTACAGGTAATTTACTGCATAGACACTCTCTGCATGATACTATACATTCTGAGCAGCATAATTTTTAATTCAATTTATATTAAACTGATTTTAATATCTTTTTGAAACTAATTACTAACTGTTTTTGTGGGTTTCATTTTGCACTATAGATTCTACTTATTCATGTCTGCAAACATCCTATCTCTTTCATATGAAAAGAATTAATCGGTTTGGCGGAAGGGTGATGTTGTGACCATGTACCAATGAGGAATAAAGTTCCCCACTTTATAGTATTTATCATAGTTCCATGACCTTATAAAGAAACACGGCCTTCGGCTTTGTTCTTCTAAATGATCACAAATCTCCTTGATGACTTGTAATATCCAAATAACAAATAGCAGGTTGTGCTTTATCCCATACTTTATGTCACCTATTAACATTGGAAAGAGGCATAATATTTTTCTTACACGGTTGTGTTAGTGACCAAAAATAATATTGTCAAATAGAGCCACTTACTTTTAAGAATTCTTGCTAATAGCTTGCTGGAGAATACCTTAGACACTTGCTTGGGCAATTGCTGAAGTAAAGATGGATTATTGGAATTGTGTGTATAGCGGGGCATTGAACAGCAATTGCCTGCTTACAACCACCAGCAGTACAACGGAAGGCTGTAAAATGGCTCACTCGAGCCACTAGCTCCCGCCGCACACTAGAGTAATGGATTCTAATTTTCATTCACACCAGAGCACATGGAAAAAGCAAGATTTGAGTTTAGGATCTTGGCTAACAATGCATAATTTGACAGTGAGTGAGAGCTAGAGCATTTGGTCTTGGATCGCAAAAGATTTTTGTATTTTGAAGTGGGATCTATGATTTTTGATTGTCCACCGGAAGAGAGTGTCTGTTTCGAAGGGAGCATTGAAGAAATTCCTTTATATTTGTACTTTTATTGTTTGTGCTCTGTTCCTAATTCATGCTTAGGAGCATTAGTCGGACAGCCTCTTTCTTTCATGAAAATATGGATATAGTAGGCAGTATTCTTCCTTTCGCATCACATCTTGCTCTTGGTAGAATGTAAATTGTGGCACAATAGGCTGAATTTCGATCTTATAGAAAATATCTAAAATGCAGGTGTGAGAAGTTGGCCTGGCATATGCTGTCCACTAATTATAGTGGGCACCTTGCACCAGTCCAAACAACCCCTTATTGGAGATAGGTTAAAGACAACCTTTATTGAAAGCTATCCTAGTGGTAGCTATGGAGAGCAGCCTTCAGGCTAAGTCTTGAAGGAATGTAAAGCAGCTTGTTTTACCAGTCTATAATCTCTTGAGTGACCAAATGAAAGAGCACCACACCAGGTATATATTCAAAATATATGTATTTATTACTAAACACACCCCTCTAGTCTCTTTATGAGGCTAGAGTTCGAAGTACATAAGTTATAAGTTATTTAAACACAGTAATAGCACAAATACACGTTTGGGCCCTAGGGGCGTACCAAACCATATACCAATAAAGTGGTATAAGAACCACGACTGAGCTAGACACTAGGCCTAGAGCCTCTAGAAGTGCTTGGACCACAAGGAACCACCCAAGGTAGTGACACAGGGGACCCACGGGGGACGCGTGCAGTGTAGTAACACAGCCGCGAATCGCCGTTAACTTCTATGGAGAAAGTCGCGGTTTGGAATTTAAAGAAAAGGGACACTTAAAGAAGGACTTGGAGCAAACCCTTTGAGAACTAGGTTGTTCTAGAGTCTCTACCCACGGGAGCACCGGAGTACTCTTGTTACCTCACCCAGGGGAGCCGGGTGCATAGGTGCCTTTCGGGGTCGGGTTTCGTCGTCGATTTGAATGGCGATCTGCTACAAAGTGCTGCTGGCGACCAAGTGAAAAGTGTCCGGGTGGATCCAAGGCTGGATCGGAGATCTGAAGAACCTGAAAGCAGAGGGGACAGAGTCTGGGTCACTAGCCAGTGACCAGGAAGGCGATGAGCAGATGCCCACCGATGTCGAGTGCTTCAGGTAGGTTGACAGTCGTCTTGACTCTTCAGCCACGAGGTCCAAGAGGCGTTGTTGGTGACCAGGAGCAGGATTCGGGCTGGTACACGATGTCTGTTGAGTGCTGAGGTGTCGGCGACCGGATTGGACCCAACAAGCCTTGGCAACGGCAAGTCTTGATGAAGATGAAGATTGACGATTTTGCAGACCAGCAAGGTTTGAGGAACTCACCCAGCAAGGGTAAGTGAGGGCAAGCCTGGAGCAACCGGGAAGCCCAAGTAGAAAAAGATTGGCCTTCGTGAAGGGCTACTAGCCAACGGGCTAGCGACTGCGAAGGAGCCTCAAGATGGTGCACGTGGAGCTGGCTCACAGGACACTCGTGGAGTGGAGGCCAGTGATCTTCGGTGCAGTTGGTGCTGGAGGCTGGGGCTACTCGGAGCCCAAAGCACAACTTCGTGGAAGACCCAGAAGAGGATGCACTTGCAAATGCGTGCGGTGTCCAGGGGTCACGGTTTCACGTTACCCACGACAGCTACGGACCTCAGCTTTGCTGGGAACTCAGGGCAGCCTCGGGGAAGTCTGGAAATCCACCTCTGGTGATGGAAAGACTTCGGCGTCCGACGGGAGCTTCAGCGATGCAGACCGGACAATTGCTTCTTTGGTGCCTGCCAAGCAGGGGAGTCACTCCTTGACCCCAAGGGAGATTCTTCTGTCCTCTAATCTTTAAGTAGAGCGTCGAAGGTCCAGGATTCTGTGTCAGAGTTTCGTCCAGGGATAATCTAAAGTCCTAAGGACTGGGTTCCTATATTTATACTAAGTTTAGGGGTTGGACTTACTCTGTGGTCCCACCTATGGGTGGGTCAGGGCAGAGGGGTGGCTACACCCCTTTCCCTTTGTCCAGTTCGCGCCAAAGCAGGGGCTGCAAGCCCCTGATCTGGTTTGAACTGGGGTATGCACAGGGACACCAAATGTGCCCCCAGTGCAGGACTTCAAAGCACCCGAAAGTGCTCCCGCCCAGCCCCAATACACACTATCCTGTCTGGGGAGGTGGTCACACCTCCCTGGGACAGGAAACCTATTGTCCAGGCCTCCCCTGCCGGAGTTTCGGTCAGCAGCAGTAGGCCAGACTTGTGTCTGTGGCAGCAGCATCCATTTTGTGATGCCAGGGCTTTGGATAGAAGTTACCGGCCAGGCCAGGGTTAACATGTCTCTCCCTCTAGAAGGGTGGAATGCTACCCCCGCCGCCAGAATTGGCGGGGGGGTAGTATTCCAAGATGTTTGACACCAAACACGACATGTTTCGGTGCAGCCATCCCAAAGTTAGCATTTAACGCGAGGTTATAATGCGCTTAAGAGTATATGGTCAGGCTGCACTACAAACAGCATCAGAGAAGGGTCTCCGAACGCTGCAGAGGGGCCCTGCTCATGCAGGGGCACCCTCTCACATAGGAACCACGTACTCTGCCTTCAGGATTGAAAAGGCCTGCCATAGGAGTGACTTATAGGTTTATATGTGTGTATGTATATAGTGATATAGGTAGCCTATATCACAGTAAGGGGTGCATGCACCACCTTACGCAGGCTGCAGTAGCAGACCTGTGGTGTCAGTTTGGATGGCCTTCCAGGGGTGGCATAATACATGCTGCAGCCCCTGGTAGGCCTCTGAGGTACCTATGCCCTGGGTACATAGTATACCATATACTAGGGACTTATAAGGGCACTCCAGCTTCCAATCAGAGATGTGCCTAAGGCACATGGAAACCATTTTAGAGAGGAAGCAGCTAGGCTGGGGTTCTGATTAGCAGGGCCCCAGCCAGACTAAGGTCGAAAAACAGTGAAGCATCAGCAAAAAGTGGGGGTACCCATGTGAAGCAGATCCTACTCTCCTACACAACCCCCCAAACGTAGGGACATTAAACTAACCTTGCCCAGTTAAGTCTTCATGTTCTAAGTGGAAGTACCTAGAGAGTCCATCTGCATTGGCATGGTTACTCCCAGGTCTATGTTCCACTGTGAAGTCCATCCCCTGTAGGGAAATGGACCACCTAAGCAGTTTGGGGTTTTCACCCTTCATTTGTTTTAGCCATAAGAGGGGCTTATGGTCTGTTTGAACAAGGAAGTGAGTACCAAACAAGTATGGCCTCAACTTCTTCAGAGCCCAGACCACAGCAAAGGCCTCCCTCTCAATGGCTGACCAACGTTTCTCTCTAGGGGTCAGCCTTCTGCTAATGAAAGCTACTGGCTGATCCTGACCTTCTTCATTCAATTGTGACAGTACAGCCCCTACCCCCAATTCAGATGCATCAGTTTGAACAATGAACTTCTTGGAGTAATCAGGACTCTGTAGAATGGGAGCAGTGCACATGGCCTGCTTCAGGTCATCAAATGCCTTTTGACAGCTAACTGTCCACTGAACCTTTTTGGGCATTTTCTTGGAAGTTAAGTCATTCAGGGGTGTCACTATTGATCCATACCCCTTGACAAATCTCCTATAGTACCCAGTCAGGCCTAAGAAGGCTCTCACCTGAGTCTGGGTAGTTGGAGCAGTCCAGTCCATGATGGTCTGGATCTTGCTCTGCAAGGGTTGAACCTGGTCTCCACCCACAAGGTGGCCCAGGTACACAACCTGACTCTGCCCTATCTGGCACTTGGTGGCCTTGATAGTCAGGCCTGGCTTTTGCAGGGCCTGTAAAACATTTCTGAGGTGGACCAGGTGATCCTCCCAGGTGGAGCTAAAGACAGCAATATCATCTAGATATGCTGCACTATAGGCTTCCAGACCTGTAAGGACTGTATTCACCAACCTCTGAAAAGTGGCAGGTGCATTCTTCAGACCAAAGGGCATCACCACAAATTGATAATGCCCACTAGGGGTTGAGAATGCTGTTTTTGGCTTTGCATCATCAGCTAGTCTGATCTGCCAGTAGCCAGCTGTCAAGTCAAATGTGCTTAGATACTTGGCTGAGGCCAAAGTGTCTATTAGCTCATCTGCCCTTGGTATTGGATGGGCATCAGTCCTAGTGACTGCATTGAGACCCCTGTAGTCCACACAAAACCTCATCTCTCTTTTTCCACCACTGGTGTGAGGTTTTGGCACAAGGACCACTGGACTAGCCCAAGGGCTATCTGAGGGTTCAATAACTCCCAAACCCAACATCTTCTGGACTTCTGTCCTGATACAGTCCCTGACATGGTCAGGTTGCCTATAAATCTTATTTTTAATAGGCAGACTGTCCCCAGTGTCCACTTCATGAGTGCACCAGGTGGTCTGACTTGGAGTCAGTGAGAACATGTGTCTGAACTGATTGAGCACCTGTCTACAATCAGTTTGCTGCTGGGTAGTGAGGCTGCCTGCCAAGGCTACACCATCCACTGACCCATCATCAGGGTTCTGTGAGAGCAGGTCAGGGAGTGGGTCACTCTCTTCCTCCTGTCCCTCACCAGTAGCCATGAGGAAGCCCATGTCTGCCCTGTCCACATATGGTTTTAACCTGTTGACATGGAGAACCCTGTGGGGACTCCTGGGTGTTCCTAGGTCTACTAAGTAGGTAACCTCACCCTTCTGCTCAACAATGGTGTGGGGTCCACTCCATTTGTCTTGGAGAGCTGCTGGGGCCACTGGCTCCAACACCCACACCTTCTGTCCTGGCTGATAAACAGTCAGTACAGCCTTTTGGTCATGCCAGGCCTTTTGAAGTTCCTGGCTAGCCTCAAGGTTTTTAGTTGCCTTTTTCATATACTCAGCCATCCGGGAGCGGAGACCAAGTACGTAGTCCACTATGTCTTGCTTTGGGGGCTTGAGAGGTAACTCCTATCCTTCCTTCACCAAGCACAATGGACCCCTGACAGGGTGGCCAAACAAAAGTTCAAAAGGGCTGTAGCGAACCCCCTTTTGAGGCACCTCCCTGTATGCAAATAAAAGGCAGGGCAAGAGTATGTCCCATCTTCGCCTAAGCTTTTCTGGGAGCCCTTTAATCATGCCCTTCAAGGTTTTGTTGAATCTTTCAACTAAACCATTGCATTGTGGGTGATAGGGTGTGGTGAACTTGTAAGTCACTCCACACTCCTTCCACATTGCTTTTAAGTATCCAGACATAAAGTTAGCACCCCTGTCTGATACAACCTCCTTAGGGAAGCCCACTCTTGAGAAAATTCCCAGGAGGGCCCTTGCCACCACAGGTGCTGTAGTGGTCCTAAGGGGAATAGCCTCTGCGTACCTGGTGGCATGAACCACTACCACCAGGATAAACCTGTGCCCAGATGCTGTTTGGGGATCCATGGGACCAACAATGTCAATCCCCACCCTTTCAAAGGGAACCCCCACCACAGGTAGTGGTATCAGGGGGCCTTTGTAGTGCCACCTGCCTTGCCACTGGCCTGGCAGGTTACACAGGAGCGACAAAACTCCTTGGTGTCTTCAGACATGTGGGTCCAGTGAAAGTGAGGGACAATTCTGTCCCAAGTCTTGTTCTGGCCCAGGTGACCTGCTAAGGGAATATCATGGGCTAGGGTCAATAGGAAGCCCCTGAACTTCAGAGGTATAACCAACCTCCTGGTAGCACCAGGCTTGGGGTCTCTACACTCGGAGTACAAGAGTCCATCATCCCCATACACAGTATGGGGACCACTAGCTTTCCCAGCAGCCTCAGCAGCAGCTTGCTGTCTGAGGGGTTCAAGAGAGGGGCAGCTCTGCTGCTCCTGGCTCAGATCTGCCCTGGAAGGTCCCCCTGTCCCCAAGAACTCAACCTGGTCAGGTTCAAGCTCCTCTGGGACAGTTCCTTCCTCAGGATTGAGATCATCCCCTCAAGGGACTGATCTTCCTTCTGAGCCAAGGGGGAAGGCACTGCCTTTACCCTACTACTCCTCCTCTTGGAAGGCACTTGGTCCATTATTCCAGAATCCAAGGCCTGTTCAGTGCTAGACATTTTGGCTTGTGACCTGGTCACAGCAAACACATCTGCAGGGATCCCCAGCATTTCTGCATGGGTCCTGAGCTCCATTTCTGCCCAAGCTGAAGTTTCTAAGTCATTGCCAAGCAAGCTTTCAACTGGTAGGTCTGCACTTACCACAACCTTCTTAAGGCCAGTTACCCCTCCCCAGGAGAAGTTAACAACTGCCAGAGTATGGTCTGTTCTGACATTGCTAGCATTGGTCACTTGGTACATCTCACCAAGTATAACTTGCCCAGGATTCACAAGGTCTTGTGTCACCATGGTGACACTTGCCCCTGTGTCCCTAAATGCCAAAGCCTCTCGTCCATTGATTAAAGGCTGTTGTCTGTACTTGCCCAGATTACTGGGACTCACAGAGGAGGTCACATCCATGCCTCCATCACAGACTAACACAGCCTGAGTGAGTTCTCTGACTAGGTCAGAGCCCATCTCAGTACCCAGGGTCAACCCTACTAAACCCTTGGTTGTTGTACTCCCACCACCAACTGTAACTGCACTAGGGGGAGCAGGTGCCTTAGGGCATTGGTGGGGGCTGGAGTCGAGTATTTGGACTTGGTGCAATCACTGGTCCAGTGGGTCTTTTGCTTACAGACCTTGCACCATGGTTTCCTTTGGCCTTTCCCTTTATTAGACTGTGAATCCCCACCTGAAGAAAATTTTTGGGGCCCTGGTGAAGACTTCTGGTCTTTACCCTTCTCCCCACCCTTATCAGAGTTCTTAGAATCTTGCTTCTTAGGGTCACCACCTTGGTTCTGTACCTTCTGCCCCACCCTGGTTCTGACCCATTTGTCTGCCTTCTTTCCCAATTCTTGGGGAGAGGTCAGATCAGAGTCCACCAGGTACCGATGCAACAGCTGATTTTGACAGTTATTAAGAATCTGCTCCCTCATTATCAGATTGTACAATCCTGAGAAGTCACACACCTTACTGCCCATCAACCAGCCTTCCAGAGCCTTAGCAGAACAATCCACATATTCTACCCAGTCTTGAGTCTGTGCTTTTTGGGCATCTCTGAACTTTAACCTGTATTGTTCAGTTGTTAGGCCAAACCCATCAATAAGAGCACTCTTCAAGACCTTGTAATTAACAGCATCCTCTTCTCTTACAGTGAGGAGCTTATCTCTACCTTTGTCTGCAAAGGAGAGCCACAAGATTGCTGCCCACTGCCCCTGAGGGACATTCTGTACTTTACAGGCCCTCTCTAGAGCAGTTATCCATTTGTGGATGTCATCCCCACTCTGGTAGGGAGGGACAATCTTGCTCAGGTTTCTATGGTCATAAGACCTTTCCCTATCTCTAGGGATATTTCTGCCACCATGGGACTCTAGTCCCAACTTTTTTCTCTCTCTAAAGAGATCTAGGGACTCCCTGTCTAGGGCCAATTGCTGTTTTCTGAGTTCAAGCTGAGCTTCCTCATACTGAATCAGCCTCTTTCTCCTCTCATGAGAGGATTCCCTCCTATGAGAGGAGACAGAGGTCCCTATTGAGGTGCTAGAGTGGTTAGACTCCTGAGAAGGAGATCTAGACCTTCTAGGCACACTCACAATCCTTCCTGGGGGACAAAGTGGAGGTCATCCTGATCCTCCTCCTCATCCACAGGAGGAATTGGGTTTTCCAGGTCAGGGTCATTGTCACCCTCCTGGTCAGTTCCAGAGGGGGTTGGGGGTGTTGCTACCCCTGGCCCCATCCTCATCTTCTGCCCCACCCTCTGCACCTACCCCTTCAGTCCCTAAGGGCCTGTTGAGATCATCAGCCATTAACATCTCTCTCAGATGTTGGGTGGTGGGACTTTGGCCTGTCTTCAGTTTCCTCACATTGCATATTGCTCTCAATTCCAAGAATGGGGTGTATCATACTTGGAGGGAAGAAGCCCAGTGGCTTCTGGCAAGGACTCACTGGGTCCTGGCTTTGAAGACATCACTAGTGAGGTGTGGTGTATGCACTACCTACTCTAGTGTGGCCTACTAAACTCTCTTGAGTTGTAGAAAGGGTGTGCTATCCCTTGACACACAACTCTAAGTTCAGTAGAACTTACTGTATACTAAGCTTAATTTATATGTACCTTAGGTTCCTTTAGTGGTTTTCAGTTGATCAATTCAATTGAGATTATCTGGTAAAACAATAGCAAGCTGGAATCCCACACGCTGCACACCAATGTGAGAAGTTGGCCTGGCATATGCTGTCCACTAATTATAGTGGGCACCTTGCACCAGTCCAAACAACCCCTTATTGGAGATAGGTTAAAGACAACCTTTATTGAAAGCTATCCTATTGGTAGCTATGGAGAGCAGCCTTCAGGCTAAGTCTTGAAGGAATGTAAAGCAGCTTGTTTTACCAGTCTATAATCTCTTGAGTGACCAAATGAAAGAGCACCACACCAGGTATATATTCAAAATATATGTATTTATTACTAAACACACCCTCTAGTCTCTTTATGAGGCTAGAGTTCGAAGTACATAAGTTATAAGTTATTTAAACACAGTAATAGCACAAATACACGTTTGGGCCCTAGGGGCGTACCAAACCATATACCAATAAAGTGGTATAAGAACCACGACTGAGCTAGACACTAGGCCTAGAGCCTCTAGAAGTGCTTGGACCACAAGGAACCACCCAAGGTAGTGACACAGGGGACCCACGGGGACGCGTGCAGTGTAGTAACACAGCCGCGAATCGCCGTTAACTTCTATGGAGAAAGTCGCGGTTTGGAATTTAAAGAAAAGGGACACTTAAAGAAGGACTTGGAGCAAACCCTTTGAGAACTAGGTCGTTCTAGAGTCTCTACCCACGGGAGCACCGGAGTACTCTTGTTACCTCACCCAGGGGAGCCGGGTGCATAGGTGCCTTTCGGGGTCGGGTTTCGTCGCCGATTTGAATGGCGATCTGCTGCAAAGTGCTGCTGGCGACCAAGTGAAAAGTGTCCGGGTGGATCCAAGGCTGGATCGGAGATCTGAAGAACCTGAAAGCAGAGGGGACAGAGTCTGGGTCACTAGCCAGTGACCAGGAAGGCGATGAGCAGATGCCCACCGATGTCGAGTGCTTCAGGTAGGTTGACGGTCGTCTTGACTCTTCAGCCACGAGGTCCAGGAGGCGTTGTCGGCAACCAGGAGCAGGATTCGGGCTGGTACACAATGTCTGTCGAGTGCTGAGGTGTCGGCGACCAGATTGGACCCAACAAGCCTTGGCAATGGCAAGTCTTGATGAAGATGAAGATTGACGATTGTGCAGACCAGCAAGGTCTGAGGAACTCACCCAGCAAGGGTAAGTGAGGGCAAGCCTGGAGCAACCCGGGAGCCCAAGTAGAAAAAGATTGGCCTTCGTGAAGGGCTACTAGCCAACGGGCTAGCGACCGCGAAGGAGCCTCAAGACGGTGCATGTGGAGCTGGCTCACAGGACACTCGTAGAGTGGAGGCCAGTGATCTTCGGTGCAGTTGGTGCTGGAGGCTAGGGCTACTCGGAGCCCAAAGCACGACTTCGTGGGAGACCCAGAAGAGGATGCACTTGCAAATGTGTGCGGTGTCCAGGGGTCATGGTTCCACGTTACCCACGACAGCTACGGGCCTCAGCTTTGCTGGGGTCTCAGGGAATCCTCGGGGAAGTCTGGAAATCTACCTCTGGTGATGCAAAGACTTCGGCGTCCAACGGGAGCTTCAGCGATGCAGACCGGACAATTGCTTCTTTGGTGCCTGCCAAGCAGGGGAGTCACTCCTTGACCCCAAGGGAGATTCTTCTGTCCTCTAATCTTTAAGTAGAGCGTTGAAGGTCCAGGATTCTGTGTCAGAGTTTCATCCAGGGATAATCTAAAGTCCTAAGGACTGGGTTCCTATACTTATACTAAGTTTAGGGGTTGGACTTACTCTGTGGTCCCACCTATGGGTGGGTCAGGGCAGAGGGGTGGCTACACCCCTTTCCCTTTGTCCAGTTCGCGCCAAAGCAGGGGCTGCAAGCCCCTGATCCGGTTTGAACTGGGGTATGCACAGGGACACCAAATGTGCCCCCAGTGCAGGACTTCAAAGCACCCGAAAGTGCTCCCGCCCAGCCCCAATACACACTATCCTGTCTGGGGAGGTGGTCACACCTCCCTGGGACAGGAAACCTATTGTCCAGGCCTCCCCTGCCGGAGTTTCGGTCAGCAGCAGGAGGCCAGACTTGTGTCTGTGGCAGCAGCATCCATTTTGTGATGCCAGGGCTTTGGAAAGAAGTTACCGGCCAGGCCAGGGTTAACATGTCTCTCCCTCTAGAAGGGTGGAATGCTACCCCGCCACCAGAATTGGCGGGGGGTAGTATTCCAAGATGTTTTACACCAAACACGACATGTTTCGGTGCAGCCATCCCAAAGTTAGCATTTAACGCGAGGTTATAATGCACTTAAGAGTATATGGTCAGGCTGCACTACAAACAGCATCAGAGAAGGGTCTCCGAACGATGCAGAGGGGCCCTGCTCATGCAGGGGCACCCTCTCACATAGGAACCACGCACTCTGCTTTCAGGATTGATAAGGCCTGCCATAGGAGTGACATAGGTTTATATGTGTGTATGTATATAGTGATATAGGTAGCCTATATCACAGTAAGGGGTGCATGCACCACCTTACCCAGGCTGCAGTAGCAGACCTGTGGTGTCAGTTTGGATGGCCTTCCAGGGGTGGCATAATACATGCTGCAGCCCCTGGTAGGCCTCTGAGGTACCTATGCCCTGGGTACATAGTATACCATATACTAGGGATTTATAAGGGCACTCCAGATTCCAATCAGAGATGTGCCTAAGGCACATGGAAACCATTTTAGAGAGGAAGCAGCTAGGCTGGGGTTCTGATTAGCAGGGCCCCAGCCAGACTAAGGTCGAAAAACAGTGAAGCATCAGCAAAAAGTGGGGGTACCCATGTGAAGCAGATCCTACTCTCCTACAGCAGGACTTGTGATCCGGGGCACGCCATGTGCAAGCAGGCAGCACGCCTCCGTAAAATAGCCTTTCGCGTTTTGAAAGTGTTTGGTCAGCAGGGCTGGACACCAGTATTTCAGGAACTGAAAATGTACATTTTAAGTATTGAAAGTTAGGATTTAAACATGTAGGGGCATATTTATGACAAGATTTAGTCATGCTTGCACCACGCAACGTGGTACATGCACGACCCAAACCTCTTCGACAGATTTATGAAGCCATGTTATGTGACTTTGAGTGACTTCATAATTCTGGAGTAAGGCAACGCAGCGCAAATAACTGCGTTGCCTTACTCTGTCCTGGGTAGGCATTCCATGGGCGTAGTAGTGGGTGTTCTCAGGCAACTCCAATGGATTTTGACGCATTCCCAAATTTACAAGGAATGTACCAAAATCTTACGCCTTCCCAGGGGAGGAGTAACAAGCTCGTTACTTCCTCTTTCTATGTGTGCTACATTGTGCAGCATACATAGTAAGAAGAAAAAGCCTCTCAGGATTGTTTTTGTGCAGGAAGTTGTCCCTTCCTGCCTACAACACAGGCACCCTTGCCTGCGTTGGCACTAGGCTGCCAAAAGGGCGCCAGCACAGGGGAAAAGGAAAGGAATGCGCTGTATCCCTTCAAAATGGCGCACTCTTGTCCTTTCCCTGTGATGCAGGGCAGCGCAGCGAGGTGACTTGCTGAACTGCGCCACAGTCTTCAAAAACATGCCCTGTAGTACTGTGTTTTTAAGTCAAACATTTTTGTTTGTGTAATGTTATGTTTTCTTAAACGTTACTGAGGAACACATGGGGATGATGCGCTTTACGTTCTCTGGCAATAATAAGAAGCTGTGTTGCACACTTTGTTTCATTTTTTTGTAATTTCACGAATCTTTATTGGTTTTAAGAAAGGGTATACAAAGAGCAAGCACGTACATTTGACCTGAAATGGTTATTTCTACGTACACCGTCATAAACGTTAGTGATCCGCAGGTGAGGGTGTTAGTTGTGGATTGTTGTCAGTTGTCAGTCCCTGTTACGTGACTATGCACTGCTGATGAAAGTAGGGAGAATAGACAGGAAGTAGAAAGCAGTTGAGAAGATAGGTAAAGGTAAGAGGAAACACTTTATTTATTTTTATATATAAAATACCAGACCAGCAGAAATGCAAAACAAATCATTCATACGGAATGTCCCTAAGAATATTGCTCTGCGAGGTCATTCTGCCTAGCTGTAAAAAATATAGGTGCTGCCACCCTTATGCGGTTCCACCATGTCGCATTTCATCAATACAAGGTGAAGAGCATAAGTTAAGGTCGGCAAATTGATGGAGATGAAAGCAAAATTGAGTGGGAACAAAAAGATGGTAACTGAAAAAGGTAGATCTCTAACATTTGGACAGCTACTATAGCTATCATAAAACATGATGCTTCTGTTTCATAATATTAAACACAATCATGTTCATTTCATCTGTGTATATGGGGCTGTGAGCGAGAAAAAAGATTTAAAGATGCCATGTTCACCTGAAGATCTCACGATGTTATTTTATTTCATTTATTTTTCCGATACAGCGTCAACCAACATTATTGCAACTTTCTCTGAAATAGCATCTCCCCACCAGATTGCATCGAGGCAATATAGCTTTACAATTTCCCAGAGGGAAAAACTGTTTTCGCAATAACCAGTCCTCGTTTTTCTCATGGATTCTGAGGGTGCTCGCACACACCGTACTCTGCATGTTCGATGCTCTGAGCTGCTCTCTGTCACCCACCCCCCTTCACTGGCCCCAACGCTTGGGTGGAGAAAACATGACGGTGAAAGGTCAATAACTACCTGGGGAATAAAATCTGCTGGTTTTCATTGTGGTAGAAATTGTTTCTTTATTACTCGCTTTTCCTAATTTGAAAGCAGTTGACCATTTGTCACTGGAAGAAAATATTGCATTTCTAGGGCTTACATTTTTTGTTGTTGTTGCAAATATATATAGCGCGCACTCGACCCGAAGGTATTGGAGCGCTTAACATGAGCACCAGTTTTGTTACACAAGGACACATTCATTGTTTTGGTAGGCATGGGGAGATTAAGTAATTTGCCCAGAATCACAGGATGTGGAGTCGGCCCTAGGCTCCAACCTTGGTTTCCCAGCTCCAAAGTCGGCAGTCTAGCCGTGAGACCACATCCTCTACAGGACAGTCAAATTGACTTGTAACTTACTAGAAGTGGCCATCGAGGGCTTATCTCTATGCAAACATCTTCTGTAGAACAAACTGTCGGGTGCACGCGGGTTCTTCCCGTGCGCTCTCATTGTGTTCTGCTCTTATTGTGTTCCGCGAGGTAGTCACGAGCATGGCACTCGTGCCAATGCTCATGGCTTTCTCGTGATTAGATAATGTTTATTCTTGAATGTTGGTGGTTGGGGTGATCCGTTCATTTTGTCGTAATGGGCATTATGAACTTGACCTGAAACTGGGCGGACGTCCACTACAAATAAAGACGGATTCTTGAATACCAGTTTCCTGCTTGTTTTCTTCCTGAGGATTACTACCGGATATCTTTCCAACACAAACCATCACCATGTGCATAGCGAGGCTTGTGACTTGCTACGCGCATAGTCATCCATCGAGTACTAACCGGTCAAGTGCATTCCTGGGCTGATTATACACAGAAAGGGCCTTGGAGGCATTCCTTGGACAGTGACACACGGCTGCCACTGCTAGAGGAAACAGGCCGGCTTATACCAGCATTCCAAGAAACATGTAGGTCCCCAGGTTATCCATGTCAGAGGGCCAGGACACACCTGATGAGGCTCCAGTATGACCATCATGAAAAGGACAAAATGGAACAGGCGAACACATGGTCCATGTGTTTAGTGGTTTACAAACTGGCTTAGAGTAAACAAGGATGCTGGAAACAGGATTAAAGGATAGTCATGGTGTGGGTGCAGTGCTGAGCAAGTTTCAGTGATACCTAGTCTCTATTACTGGTGCCCTCCACCCCTAGGCAGGGCGTCACCACCCATGCCATCCCTGCACTGCCCTACACAGGAGTGCCCTACTTCTCCCCCACTTCCGATCCAGTCCCTAGGAGAGGAAGTGGTGTCCAGGGCCCTGGCTCTAGACCTGAGAGGATGTCATGCTGCAGGGTCTTAGAGTCCCTCTCATGACAGATAGGGCTTCAGGGTCACTGCTTCACCAACATAAGATCAACAAAGGTGCTTTGAGCCCCTGGAATCAATCATTTCCCCTTCCTTGTTCCCAGTGTGCATGAATACTAAACCTTTCTTGGCAGCTGTTGAATTTTGCTCCTGTTGGCATTTCTTACATTCTTTTCTATCAGCAGCTGGTGAATTATAATGCAAGGGGCTGCTCAGCAGTGGCAGCTGGTGACTTTCCTAATTGGTGGGGAGTAAAGGTTGGTGATGAGTTTGATGTACCAAACGTGTCCTTCTCCAGCAATGGAACAAACAAGATGGACACAGTGTGTTCAGTAAGAGGGACTAGGGAACAAACATAAAAAAAAGCCAAAATCTCTTTCCAGGCATGCTTGTGTTGAATACATCCTGTGTTGAGTTTGTACTTTTGTACAATATTTGATTTGTCCTCTGAGGCTAAGTATACAGAAACGTGCCACTAAGTATACAGACACGTGTCCCAGTGGGAAAGGCACTGAGTGGTCATTTAGCACTGCTAACCATATTCAATGAGCTCCAACAATTATATGCCTTATAATATGCCCATGATTTTATTCCATAATATATTGAAGTTTGTATCACAGAATCGTTGTTCTATAGGATATATCTGCCATTGTTTCCGGAAGCAGCCTGTCCTTGTAGTACAGAATAGGGCTATCATGTTTACTAACAGACCAGACTGTGCTATTGAAAATTAGTGTGCCACTGAATATGCCCATTGTGCAGAGAATAAACCAACACAGGCCAAAAAGTGCTCCCATCTTTGTGCTAGAGAATAGTACCATTGTTCCAGAGATTGTCACACTTAGTATAGCCAAATGTGCCACATAATGTCCTTTACTACAGAAATATGGATACTCATGGTAGAGTTTGGAGCAGAGAACACATTTTTTTAGAGGCGTGGCAAAATGGTTCCTTTGGGCTGCAAGTCTGGATCTTTTTGGGATCAGTCCACATTTTTGTATGCCAGGTAGATGATATTGCTTGCTTGTTATTCCACTTTTTGTTTTTTTGGGGGAACTATTCGAGATGCTAGGAGAGTATGCGAGGTGCAGGGCTTAGATGGGGTGAAGAGGCTTATCCTTAGAGACCAGGCTTTATAGCTGACATATTTCAACAACCAGTCCACTTGCTGCTCAGATTACCTATTCTCTATGGAATCACATTCGCTTATTTTTAACTTATTTATGTTGTTGAACTGTTTTCTAAAGCACTGCTTTTGAGACTTGAGGCCAGCTCGCAGTGCCTCCCTGTACATACAGTCACATATAAGATAAAAGACATGAAAATTAAATAATGAATGCAATTTCTTATGTGGCATTCTCTAAGAATCTTTTTAAGGTCACGAATGCTTTGGTTCTCATATTGTACTGCGGCGTACTTCAGTGGGAATAGTCTGCTGTTTTATATGTAAGTAACTTTTAATTAAGCTTTCTTTCGAGCACAGGCTGCAAATCGAAGTAAATGTTTCTTTCTGTGCAATTCTAGAAGGGAAGGCAACAAGCGACTAGCTCGCAGTAGCGGCCCGTGGAGGGAGTTCCGTGGGGCGGTGAGGCGGGGCGGGGAGGGAGGGGCAGGGTGGGGGTGTAAACATCGGAATATGGATGAACGGAGGTAAGTAAACAGTTAAATAAATAAAACAAATTTCGTTGCGCGCGCTGCATCGCATTTTGCGATGCAGCGCGCGCAACAAAATTCGTTTTATTTATTTAATTGTTTACTTACCTCCGTTCATCCATATTCCGGTGTTTACTACCCCCCACCCTGCCCCTCCCCCGCCCCGCCTTACCGCCCCACGGAACTCCCTCCACGGGCCGCTACTGCTAGCTCGTACGCAATTCATTATTTCATCTCTATCTCAAAGAGAAGTGCAGTAGAAGAGCAACAAATGACTCATTTTTCTGATTCCTTTGTTTATTTCAGCTAATAAATATATGAAAAACTAATCTCTACAAATGACTACTTCTCTGTAGATATTGGAGAGCGCCATAAAATTTAAGACAGCCCGATTGATTTTATTTTTTCACCCCCAGCCCGATGAATTGTAATTTTTTACCAATATTTTTGCCTCAAACGGCGACAAAGTCACTGGCAAGTACTATATTGCCACGGAGTCCAACTTCAAACTGGAGCGCAGTGCGCAGCCCAGGACTACCTGTCATGCACGTGCTCTGCTGCGGGCTGAATGAGACACACAAAGTGACTGCACTCTCTTCCTTTTTTTTTTTTTTACTTTTTTTTATTGTAATGCAAAGGGAGATCATCACAGTGTATACAAAAAACCAAGAAAAACCCCCAAACAAACAGGGTAGCAGCCAAATCGCATAATGTTCATAAAACAAGATTAGTACATCGAGAACATATAAAACTGGAAAATCATACTTAGATTATCAATCCTTAAGTACCTTATGCCAAATAGTTTGAAATTTCCGGATAGCACGTATACCTCTGGTTTTTGCCACAGCTTTTTCCCTTTCACAGATCTCAACCAACATGATTCCACCATTCTACCGAGCTACTAGGTTTGGAGGAGATCCAAGCCCTGGCGATGGTGAGCCTTGCAGTAACTAATAAGATGGCAAAGGTTCGATCTTAAAACCCATCATTATCTCCTGTATAGTGAATCTTAATTCTAGACCCAGTCTGTCTCTACAAGCGTGGCTAATGTCCTCCCAGAACGCCCAAATCGGCGGGCATGTAGCAAACGTGCACTATGTCGACTGCGGTGGCTCCACACTTGGGACATTTTGTTTTATCATCAGGGGCTTGGTCGCCTCTTTTTTTCTGCCAACTTGCTATCTTCTTAGGAGTATAATATAGCATACACAGTGTCCTGAAATGTTGAAGCTTTAGATTAACTGACACTACAGCCTCTTTTAGTGTAGTAAATGCGTCATTAATTACTACAGCAGAAATGTCTGTCCCCAAAATGCGGCTCCACTTCAGCGCGAGCTGGACACATGGATCTGTTCTAAGCTGTGTAAGATATTGGTAAGCAATACGTATTGAATGTTTACGGGGTGTTTCATGGATAAGTGTCAGAATCTTGTGTGCAGAAATGGATACAAGCCCTTGCGATCTCAAGAAAAAATCTCTAAACTGCAGATACTTGTAGTAGAAATGTTAAGGGAGTGAAAATGTATTTTGGAGACTTTGAAAGGTCTTAAAACCAGTATTGTCGTATAGGTGACCAAGTCTCTCCACCCCGTATATAGCCCAGCTTTTTGCCAACCTATCCTTGAAGATCTCGGGCAAGAATGGGTTGTCCCAGAGAGGGAACCTACCATGAAAAGTTGGAAGCGAGTAGCCGGAAAGAATGCCTGCCAAATAGTAACAGTGTCTCTAATGGTCTTGAAGCGAACACGTTTGTAGTAATTCGGATCTAGAGTGCGATATAGAAATCTACCACTTTCTTGGCCCAGTAAAAACTGATGGTAAAAGTCTTAGGGCCATATTATCAAGAACGGCGAAAACATTATCGCCGCTTTAGCGGCAGGAAACTGCCGCTAAAGCAGCGATAAGGGGCTTGATAATATGCCCTATAGAATTGCAATAGAAGCCCAGGTTCTGGTGTGAAGGGCATCAAACCTGGGCTTCTATTGGAATTCTATAGGGCATATTATCAAGCTCCTTATCGCCGCTTTAGCGGCAGTTTCCTGCCGCTAAAGCGGCGATAATGTTATTGCCGTTCTTGATAATATGGCCCTTGGTCTTTATTTAAGAGAAGGATATGAAGACGCCCTGAGAAAGAGGCCCAGAAATAAAGCTTAAAATCCAGTAGTTGAAGACCTACTTGTATGTAAGGATATTTTATAAATTTAATCGCTTGCTGAGCTCGCTTATAACCCCAAATGAAACTACTTATAATACCGTTGAGCTTTTTAAAGAAAGAATTAGGAACTCTTAAAGGAATGGCACGGAATAAGTATAAAAATTTAGGTAGTATCAACATCTTTATTATATTGCATCTGCCAATAATGCTGATGGGAAGATTGTGCCGTCGCTTTAGCTTTTTAGTGGTTTCCCGTAACATAAATTCGTAATTCAGATTAAATATGTTACGTATTTCCAAAGTAATACACACGCCGAGATAAGTTGCTACATGGCATACACCTGCTATGGGTCTAACAGGCTTAAAATTAACAATCACTAGTGTCTTACTAGTGTTTAGTTTGTAACCAGAGAGTGACCCAAACGTTTGTGCCTCTTTCTTAATGATTTCTAGAGAGGCTGCTGGATCAGCTGTAAAGAACGCGATGTTGTCTGCGTAAGCCATAACCTTAAGCGCACAAGTTCCAGAGCGTAAAGGTGTAATTCTATTGTTAATCATCAATGTCCGTATTAGGGGCTCGATGTAAAGCGCGAACAAAAGTGGGGACAGGGGACACCCCAGCCATGTCCCTCTATATATACAAAAAGGCATAGATTGAATACCTAAGTAGCTCAGTTTAGCGTGCGGTGTACAATATAAGGCTCGGATCCACATAAGAAATCGGCCAGTAATTCCGAAAGCCGTGAGAGTAGACCATAGACAACCCCAAGCAGCGCGGTCAAAGGCCTTTTCAGCGTCTAAGTGTATCATGCCTAAATTGCTTCCTGTGTGATTAGCATAATCAAAGGCCATAATCGCAGTATTGGTGTGTACTGTGGTTCCTCGGCCCACTATAAAGCCATGTTGCTGTCCTGAGACCAGGCCCGACATCAAGGGAGCCAAACGGTTAGCCAACACCTTGGCATAGAGTTTGGCATCCGCATTAATAAGGGAGATAAGCCGATATGAACCGCATTCTTCAGGAGGCTTACCCTTTTTTTTTTTTTTAAACGATGTTAGAGATGTCCCAGGTTGGAGGAGTAGTCCCAGAAATGCCAATCTCTTGTATGACCTTGGCAAACACAGGTAGCAAAATATTCTTAAACCGTTTATAAAATTCCACGGGAATCGAGTCATCTCCAGCAGCCTTGCGAGGTGGCAATGCCAACAAAGCCATAGATAGTTCCTCCTGAGAGACTTCAGAAGTCAGCTGCAAAGCAGCCTCCTCCTGAAAAGAGGGAAGAGCTGCTCTTCCTAAGTACTTAGAAAGTTCCTCAGGATTTATCAAATCTGATTCAGCATATAGCGTTTCACAGTATGTTGTGAACTGTTTAAGGATCATATTATTCTCTGTATAAAGCGTGTTATCCGTTCCTTTAATTGCCTTAATTGAGTTTTTGGCTTCTTTATCTGCCAGTTGATATGCCAGTATCTTCCCCACCTGTTCACCATATTCGTACTGCGAAGACCGGCGTTTATTATAGTTCGCAGCAACCTTCTCCCTTAGAGACTGACCAGCTAAAGCTCGAGCAGAAATCAGATCAGAATAAATCTGGAGTTGGCTCGGTTCATTATCTTTAACAGCAGTGGCATCAGATCTTTCCAGATTAGCCAGTAGCTCACAGGCGGCTTTAATTGCAGCATCTCTGGCTTTATTCTCTCTCCAGATAAACTGCTGAGTAATGCCTCTAATGTAGGCTTTCATTGAGTCCCAAAGAATACAGAAATTGGTAGAGTTAACATTGTTATGAAAACATTCTACCAAAAGTCCTTCCATATGTACGATATACTGATTATCTGACATTAAATATCGAGGAAAAGAAAACGAGCGTCTAGTTATACTTGTCGGGTTAGTTTGAAAACTAAGAATTAAGGGGTTATGGTCTGATATAATTTTAGGGCACAGCTCAATCCCCGCAGTCTTGAGAATCTGATCATGGGCCCACACCATATCAATCCTGGAGTACTGTCTGTGTGGGCATGAATAATAAGTATAACCTGGGAGACCTGGATGTAACGTTCTCCATATGTCACTAAGGTTATGTAAGCGTGCTAATTCCAGAATCAATGCCCTAACTTTGGGCATTCTAACAGTAGTGCGAGGGCTAGTGAAATCTACAGCATAGTCCATCACGCAATTAAAATCCCCCATAATTATCAACACCCCCTGTAATTCCAATAAGGTTAGCATTAGCTCTTTAAAGATCTCTGGATCGTCGACATTGGGGCCGTACAAATTAACCAAAACGTATTTCACATCGAGAATAAACATCTGGGCAATTACCCACCTCCCTCTTGGGTCGGCTAAAACTCAGAGGGGCCGATTCCGATTCGGGCCGGAAATCTCTCCGACCGAGCCGGACCCGGAGAGATTTCCGACCGAATCAGACCCGTATGCTATCGTACTCGAGTCGGTCGGACTCCCATTGAAGTCAATGGGAGCCGGTCGTACAACGCGTACGCGGGCTCCCATTGCCTCAATGGGTGCGAGGTGAACAAGGGCGCCCCCTACAGCGGGTACGCGGCGAAGCGACTCGCGCCGTACACGCACAGGTAGCGGGGACCCATGGGTCCCCCCTGTGTGCGACTCGTGCAGCTACGCGTACAGGGGGTCCGACACGGACCCCCGAAGTACGGCTCCGACTGCTCTTTCGAGCCGGACGGCGCGTGTCGGTCGGACTGCTCGCGGCGCGCATCGTACTTACCCGGCCGGGGAACGTCTCCATTGCGCGGTGCGAGTCGTGTCCGAGCGAGTCGGTCGGTGCGGTTAGACCCGGGAACGAGTCGGTCGGAGCGGTTGGGACGCCCGAACGAGTCGGTCGGCGATTTCGCATCGTACTCGCTCGTCTGGACGCGCGTACGAATCGGTCAGGAAATAGGGCTCCGAATCGGATCCGGTTATGCCGAATCCGATTCCGAGCCCTACCGGCCGAGATCGGAATCGGCCCCTAAGTGTTGTGTATGTAAGTGCTTTACTAGCAAGAATTGCAGTTCCTCTAATTGAAAGGCTTTGTGAAGTACAGACGACAGTATGATATTTCAGTTCATTGAGGAGTCTACTATCTTTATGAGCTAAATGTGTTTCTGATAAAAATACCAAATGTGGTTTATATAAATTTAGCTCTTCCCGGACAAGCCGACGTTTACTGGCAGCATTCAAACCAGAGACATTCCAACATAAACATTTAAGTAACGCCATAAAACATCAAAAATTGAACACAATATAACACAATATAAATATTTTCCTTACAGGAAAGTATCCTTTTTTTTAGTATGATACATGCGTTAAAGACCTTATTCGTAGTGCCACCCCGATATATAAACAACTTAGTAATTACTCTCTGCCATTCCGTTCGTATACTCCCTTTGCTTTTAACTAACCCCTTAAGCCTAAACTCTCCCAGCATCCCAAAACTAACCCACCCAAATCCCACCCTGTATCCTAGGAAAAGAATCACCCCCCTCCCTGCTGTCGCTAGCAAGACAGCTACTGAGAGCGCCAGCACCCTGAGTACCGCCCCACCCACCCACTACACTGTGGAACTCAGAAGAGTCTGCTTAACAAGAAAAAAGTAAATATAAAAAGGACAAAAAGTATAGAGAAAAAAGGGGGAAAAGCAAAATCGTATCAATCATAGATCGCTGGGGGGATCCCTATAAGAACAAAACCTAAGGCTAAGAAAGAACCTGCCCAAAAATCAACAGTATCAGTGTCAACATGTCAGTACATTATTTACTATAGGTATGACTATAGGTATGACCCCCCCGAATATCAATTTGCTCCCCTCCCTAACCATACTTTGTAGTATCATTAAAGTGAAAAAGGGTCAAACCAGGAAGACAGTATTATAAGGTTTCTAACTGCAACTTTGCCAGAGCCTGTTGAGCAGCATGCTCAGTGTGCACCAAATGGACTTGGCCATTTTTAATGATTTTCAAACGAGCCGGTTCTTGTAGAAAGACCTGCACTCCTGCAGATTTTAAAGGGTCTATAAACTGACGCAGTTTCCACCGTCTGTCCATCGTATGCTTGCAAAGATCAGACCTACAAAAGATAGAATAAGAACCCACTCTAATAGGGGCAGTAGGACGGGCTATGATGGAAACTGCTTGTCGTAGAAGATAGTTTCCAAAAAAGATGAGAAAAGGCAGAGGAAAACGACAATCTGCAGAGTTGTTGGCAACAGATGGCAATCTATGCGCCCATTGTATTTGGCAGTCCCAGTCCCAGTCGTCCAGATCAGGAAATGCACTCTTGAGTAGTTTTACAATGAATGCTCTGGGATCAGCGCATTCTTCGTTTTCAGGTACACCAAACAGACGGATGTTATTACGTCGCTGCCTATTCTCTAAATCCTCAACTTTACTTTGCAGGAAAATAAGCTGGTTTTCGTGTGCGTCAGAGGTCTTAACAACCTTTGTCATATGGTCCTCGGTGTCTGATACTCGTTGTTGCAGCTCTGTAATATCTGTAGTTAATGCAGCTACTTTGTTGTTTACCTCAGCAAGGGCTTGCTTAATCACTGAGCTGTCTGCTTTGGCCTGCGAGTAATATGCCTGGGCTTCTTCTCTCTGAACCTGTAGTGCCTGTAAGATGGCAACAGCAGAAGAATCTAGTGAGCCAGCAGGTGGAACATTCGACTGAGCCTCAGCTCAGGTAGAAGCTGGAAGTGTCAGAGGAGAGGAAGAACTTGCTGAGTGACTTAAAACGTTGTCTGATGCTGAGGTCGAATCACGTGGCAAGCTTAAGTCTTGATGTAGCAAGGTAGAGTCAGAAGCTAGCCCTGAACCCAGAGTGCAGCCAGTAGAGAGACCAGGGTCAGAGCCGCGGCTGGAACCAGAGAGTCTCGAAATCAGAGTTTTCACTCCACCTTTTGCAGTAACCCATTTACGAAGTGGGCTATTAGTGATGGCCAGTTTAGTGGGTGCAGGTTTAAAACTGCGCACGTCGCTTTCTTTATCACTCCCTTTTTTGTAATTTCTAGTGTTTTTGATGTTAGAGCTGCATCTTTTCTTCTTCTTCTTCCCACTGGATAAACAGATCGATTTGTCTGTTATCTGTGTGTCACCGGGTGTCACACTGCCGGAAGTATTTGCCGATTTTTCGTAATTTTGAAGATTTCCATCTTTGCAGGATGACTGAGCACCGATGATAGTTGAGGAGGTAGGGGAAGAAGTAACTTGCTCATACCTAACCAGCGAGGAATCCTGAAAGTCATCAGACTGTGCATCAACTACAGTTCCTAAGGGATCTTCACCTATCTGCCGGTTCTCGCCGGTATCTTGTTCAGCAGGTAGAAAAGCGCGATCTGCGCTGTATGTGTTAGGGGGGTATCCTGAGCTTGCTTGCTGGGTAAGTACTGGTAGCGGGTCTCCTATTTGTGTAGCCCCTGTTGTAGCATTACCACCTTGTTTAAGTGAGGTGTCCAAAGGTAAACAAATAGGGACATCTTCAGTCAGCACTTCGCCATGTGAACCATGTGAGCCAGAGCGCAGAGGTTCCCCAACAGAGCTAAGAAAACTAGATAGTAAGGAGTCCTGCGCCGGAGGACATTCTGTGTGAGGTAGAGAAGGGAGGACAGAGGGCGCAGCAATAGACTCCTTTGAACCATTTAGGACTGCCTCTAATAGTGCTTCCACCATTTCCCCCTCTGGAGGTGGATTTGTATTTCCCCCAGGGTAGATAAGCTCGCTCACATTATCTGAGTGCAAAATTTTAAGAATAGGATGCCCGACCTTAGAGGTAGAGCAATTCACAGTACCTTTTGAAGGCTGGAGCTGTGGTTCTTCCCTGCTCAGTGCAGTATGCTCAGAGGCGGCTACGAGGGTGCGGGTGGCAGGTCTACCCCCTTTCTGGCCTGTTGTTTTAGGTGGTGCCATTCTGGGCAGGAAAGTACAGGAACTGGAAGAGTAAGGCACAAAGGGAAACCAAGCGAGAGGAGAGCGCCAAACAAAACGCCAAAGCCGCGATGGTTTCCCAGCAATACTGAGCAGCATCAAGGAGTTGCAGGTTGGAGGAACAAGGCTTCTCCCTACTTGATCAGTTTAATCCACTGTAAGCAAGCACATTAGCTTGCAATCCTCGTAACAATGTAGCAAGGAGGGAAGAGCAGCATTTCCCAACAGCCATCAGCAATGTGTGAGTAGCGTCTAGTGAGCCAGGTGAGCCTGGTTCAGGCTAGGTGTGTGATGGCAGCAGGGCTCTCAGCCTGCCGCGTTCAACTCTCCCTCTGCGGTCAAGCAGCTTCTTTCAGCGTGCGTGGGGCAACAGCAGCGGCAGCAGAGCTCTCGGCTGAGCGCGTTCAGCTCCCCCGTTTTGGAATGGTGTCCCTCTGGGCGTGTGACGGCAGCGGGCTCCCGGATCCCGGCTTACCGCTTACAGCTTCCCCACACTGTGAGCAGTGGCATTCTTCCGAGCAGGGACCTAAGAGCGCGTCCCAGCAGACCTCATGCAGGGTGCAGGTTTCACGGAAAAGCCATCGCTCAAGTAAACAGAGCCATGCAGGTGAGTTCAGCGGTGCCGCGGAGTGGCAGAGCGGCGATCACTCAGGGTGCAGCTCTCGGCGGCGGCATCAGTCTGCCGTCTTCTTTCCCCCCGCACTCTCTTCCACTTACTTGGGCACAGTACTTTCACTGTGGCTGGGCATGAAAGGAAGAGCACAGTATCAAGCTCAAGGGGCAGAAACAAGACCAATCATTGTGAGGCTTCAAATTAAAGGCAACATAGTGATTAGACACATCCTGTAATCCTCCCAACCCGTGCTGCCTCATGTGCAAGGGTCACGGGGACTATAGGTCTTCCACCTAAAACAATCCAGATGCTGCTCAAATGCATAAAAACAGCACCAGAATTGGTTGAACAGGTTAACCCAGCACTTCATGAAAGGCTGAGGGGTAGTGTCTGTGTTCACCCGGCTTCCTATCACAGAGCAGGCTGCAGAGTCCTCAAGAGCTTGTGTCTGGCTGGACACAGCAAGACACCGGTCCAAACTGACACGTATACTTCACTATCCCCGGAGTTTGTTCAGGTAGTTGCCCATACCAAAACCTGTGCATACTGCAGTAATCGGAGCCATTCCATCTAACAAAGTACCTGCCTACAGGCCTTAGCACAGTGTAATAACAATCCAATTTAATAAAATCTATTGTATTTAACACATGCAATTCACAATAAGTAGGTCAGGCCCACTGGCTTTGCCATAACGTTTCATAATAAACAGATCAAACCTATGAAATCTGTCATGCTTTTCCCAGTGAAGCGATGAGGCCTTTACCCTTTAACATTGGCTTTACACTTTAAACAACACCGGTCTATTCAAGTGCACATCAACTGCCAAGCATTGTGCATACAGATGCAAAATTCCAAATATGCCGAAAAATATAGCTTGCCCTCTCCCCTTTATTACAGTGATTAAGTCTTCTCTATGAATGTTTTGGGGTGAAACGCAGGCTTGTAGTTGAGGTACTCGAAGTGAAATCTGGGTGTGGTGGGACTATTTAAGATCACTGTTAGACCTGGCATGCTTGGCGTGGTTTCTCCTGACTTTTTGACTTCTGCCCTCCTGTTTCCCTGACTTCGTTTTTGCTTGTTTCAGGTTTCTGGGCACTTTACCACTGCTAACTAGTGCTAAAGTACATGTGCTCTGTACTCTAAACAAAGTAACATTGGCTTACCCACAATTCGCCGATTTAGTTTACTTGTACGTCCCTAGTAAAGTGCACTACATGTGCCCTGGGCCTGTAAATTAAATGCTACTATTGGGCCTGCAGCACTGATTGTGCCACCCACTTCAGTATCCCTTTCAAAATGGTTCAAGCCTGCGACTGCAGAGCCTGTGTATGCAGATTAAATTGCCATTTCGACCTGACAAGTTAACCTACGTGCCAGGACCAAACCTTTCTTTTTAGAACATGTAAGCCACCCCTAAGGTAGAATCTAGATAGCTCCAAGGTCAGTGTGCAGTGTATTTAAAATGTTGGACATGTACTTTTAAGTTTTACATGTCCTAGTAGTGAAATTCTCTTAAATTAGTTTTTCACTAATGCAAGCCCTAGCTCTCCAATAGATTAACATTGCGACTGCCTTATAACAATTTATGCATATAGTTTCCCATTGGGACAGGATAGGAAAATCAAATATGGTGTGTCTGAATTCACTATTTAAAAACAAAATTTATGGTGAAGTTGGTTTTTAAATTGCCGTTCTGAAAATGCCACTTTTAGAAAGTTATCATTTTCTTACTTAAAGCATTTGGTGCCTTCTGCTTGTCTCTGGAATACACATCTGGGGTGGGCGACAACTGACTTCCTGCATTTCCTCTAGACAGCCATGCACAATGGAGGCGTAAGTGTGACTTGATGGGCCTTTATGGCCCCTTAACTGGCTTGATGGAGGGTGGAGTTAAGCACCGCCCCACTTACCCCTAAATAAGCTGTGCCCTGTCTCCACACAATATCCCAAATTACCCTGTATTGTCACTCCAGCCAGGGCAGGGGAGGAAGGGGATTTCCTGCACTTCAAAGCCACTGTCTAGAAGCTTCTCCTACCTTTCAGAACCAGGGCACCAAAGTATAAATATTGGACCTCAGACACCACTTCAGTACATTTCTGGACCTGTGGATACTCTGCCAGTAAGAAGGACTTCTGTGCTGCTTCAAGGACTGGCACTCTGCTGCCCTTCTACTCTCCTGAACTCCTGATTTGCTGTGCTGACCTGCTGCCTTGGGCCCACTTGCCTTTCAGTGAGAAGGACTGGATTCTGCATCTCTGCAACCCAGAACACAGAGTGACTCCAAGGGCCAGCTTACAGGTCTCAGGGACACAAAATATTTCCAACCAACCTGCTCCTGCACCTGGACTATGCCATCTGAGAGTCTGCCCGGAAGGTGGTACCACCTCAGTCCTGGACCCTTGGAAGTGGGCCTAAGGAGCTCTGCCCTGTGTGGTCCTTATTGGCACCACCGCAAAGACTCACAAAGCAATACTGTGCAGACCACGCACCAGGATTTAAGGTACTGTGTTCAGCGGGCCCAAGTGGGTCCCTGTAGCTGGCTTGTGCTCCATCGTGGTCTGCCTTAACTTATGACTTTGTCCTGGTCTGGTGCGACCAGATAACCACAGTTGGCGCTTTGTGCATTTATGAGTTATTTTCACCTAATTCTTTAAAAATTAATATGTGAAGTTCTACTGATTGGATTTTTGTTGTTTTGGCCTTGTTTTGCTCATTAACTAAGCTCTATGTTTCTAACCAGTTGTGGTGCCTTTTTTGTGTGGTGTTTTCACTGTTTTACACTTTTAAATGTTGCACAAATATGTTACACATTGCCTCTTAAGTTAAGCCTGACTGCTCTGTGCCAAGCTACTAGAGGATAAGCACAGGTTAATTTAGGGTGTGTATCTGACTTACCTAGACAAGGATTGAGGTTCCTGCTTGGACAGGGTGCATACCTCTGCCAACTAGAAACCCAATTTCTAACACCCTCCTTTTTAACCCAGTATCTTATTAACATCTGAAAATATTACTGTGTCCATGAGTTTCATCAGAGGGACTCATGTGTGTCTCGATAACATGTTTCTCATATTTCAGGAGGCAATCTTTCATCCTCCCTCTAAGGTGGATTAGGTGTCTTGTTGAACAACAGTGACTGCATGGGATTGTATTTAAATGAGTACTCTATTACAGTGATTATTCTAATAACTCAAATTAGGGAAGGTTCTTTCATCTCAGTAAAGTGTAGTTCCAATCTCAGTGAGGTTTTGGCATTTGTACTTTTTTTCTGTTATATCATGAAAACTCTAAAACTGTGCCATAATCTATTACTGTCCTTCTCGTATGGGAGTAATGCATGACAAATTGCAGCACCGGGTTGTCCGAAGGACAGAAAATAGTCCATCACCACGTTTAATAAGAGTCGTTGATTATGTCATAAGCAGCACTTATGCTAAATCTGTCTCTTGCATCACACAGTGCCTTGCACTGTGGAGCAAAGGAGAATCTGCACTGTATAGCCTAGTAGTTGTGCTGGAGGTAAACCCTTCAGTACACATTTCTATGTGTAGGCTCCAGATGAGGAGTCATGCATGTAAAATGTGTGCATAGTAAGCCTGGGCGTAGTTCGCGAAGTAGCGCTACGCGAAGCTACGCAAACTGCAGTTCGCACTACGCGAGCTACGCGTAGCACTACGCGAACTGCGTAGTGCACTGTTCGCAATGATTGCACAGTGCCGGATGCTTGCCCGCACTGTGCAATCATTGAAAACGGCATCTTGCACAGTGCGAGCTGTCTTTTACTGCCGCTCGAGTAGATTTTTACTCGAGCGGCAGCTTTCTCAACGCGGACTGGTAGTTTCTCATCGCGAGCGGTCGCGAGCATACGCGACCACTCGCAATGAGAAACCTGACCTCCCCGCGTTGAGAATCTCGCCGGGAGGTTTATTTTCCATGCTCGCGATCGGCAACTTGATGTTGCTGATCGCGAACGAGGAAAAAGTCTCGCCGGGATGTCATTTTGCTTGCTCGCGGTCGCCAACCTGACGTTGAGGACCGCGAGCAAGCAAAAAATGACCACTACGCTACGCTACGCGTGTTTGCACTGTGCTACGTGCAATTCGCATTGTGCGAAGTAGCGCAAACTTCGCAAACTACGCGAGCGAAGCTTAGTGCTTTGCCCAGGGTTAGTGCATAGGGTAAAACAAACATTACTAGTTATATCAGGTGCTATATCGCTTGACCCTTTGCTTAAACCCTCTTTTCTTTAGCATTAAGGTTTGGGACAGCCAAATCACGCTATTTTACTGAATGGAATTTAGCACAAAAACCTAAGGTTTTTGCGCTGGCCTTCACCAGTCCCCTTGAATAATTATTAAGAGGAAGGTACACCAGCCCCGTAATCTGTCTGTGAATACAATGCTAAATCTGTATAGGTGGTAGCAGGTGGTGGACACTGGCACAAATTTATGGGCATCTAGAATGTATTTTCCTCATCTGAATTTATCGAGTGCAAGGGTAACAGAGGCAGAAAGAGATAGAGAAGGAGGAAGAGAAAGACAGGAAAACATTGACAAACTGAGAAAGCAGGGATGACAAAGAACCTGAAAGAGTGAGGTAAAGAGATAGGAAATGTACTGTGTTGAAGAAAGAGACATGAGGCAGAACTAAGGTAGCCTTAGCATTTGTCAAGACCTGCAGTTGGTAACGTCGGAAAGCTTTGGCAATTGAGCCAATGTTTTATAAATCAAGCACTGCATGAGTACATTTACCTTGTCCTAATTAACGAATGTGATGTGACAAAAAATAAGTTGCATCTTTGATATTATCAGAAAAAAATATTAAGGGCCTTATTTACAAAAAAGTGTTGCAGCGCGGCACCACAAGCCATTTGGCTGCGCCACGCTGCGGCACTTTCAAAGCACAGGGATGCGTCATATCTACAAGGATATGACAGATCTCTTTGCCCTCCCCTGCGCTGGCACACAATTCGCTGCCATGCGCTGACGCAGGCACCCTTGCACCATGGTGCAAGGATGCCTGCGTCACGTGGATGATTGTTTATGTGCAGGAAGGTGTCCCTTCCTGCATATCAATAATCTGAAATGGCGTTTTTCAACTTCTATGTGTGCTGCATTAACATGTAAAACCTAATATTTTTTAATTATTGTTTAAGTGCAAGAAGGGTTACCTTCCTGCACATAAACAATCATAAGAGGTGATTTCGTCTTTCTATGGATGCTGCTTGCAACATGCATAGAAAGAGGAAAAAGCAGAGGAGAAATGAATAAATTTCTCCTAGTTGCGCCTCCCTATGCCTCCCCAGGGGAGGCGTAGCATTCAGATGTGATTCCAGGTTTACGATATCTCGTAAATCTGGAAATGTTTCATGTTCCATGGGTGTTGCGTGGGAACACCCACAGCAACAGCCATTGGCTTTTCCTGTCCTTGTAAATATGGGGCAGCAAAATGTGCCGCCGGTGCATCACAAAAAGTGACGCACCGGCGGTGCAAGGGGCTTGTAAATAAGCCCCTAAATTCCCATGTCAAATGTTTGGATGCACATTACTACTGCTGATTGAGCTCAGAGGATGTAACAGCTGTCATAACATAAGCTGGTGGTGTTGTCGTAGTTGATTGGAGGAGACCTGTCGTCCTCTCTGAAAAGAGCTTCTACCTTTTAAATCACTACATCTGAGCCTGGGAAAAGCAGCAGGGGTTCCTCGCTAGATCTGACCGCTGGCATTGGTTTTATACTCAATGGGTTCTTGTAATGTATTGGCACAATGCTTTATTCAGGAGCGTTTACCATTTAACATGTGCATCCCTTTCTTGTCTTCTGCCGCTGTGGCACACAGTATGCTATAAGAGTGTAAGACTGTGAAAATCCCAATCTTCATCTTTTTTGGAATATAAATGAAGACCACATGCAGTTCTTCATCTCTGGGCATTCTTTCATATCATTCAGTCATGTCTTATCTGCATACCACTTAAGGATCTACGAAAAGAGAGCAGGCTTTCCAGAACATCTTTCTTTCTGTTTCAGATGTGTTTAATAGTGGTGATTAAACCAACCATCTGGCTTATGAAAAACTTTAAGGGTAAAACTGCTGCTGTCTTTACCACCTTTGTCCAGAATATTGGAGATAGAGTACAGTAGACTAATTCCGGATAACAAACCAGGATGTGAAAATTGCAGACTGACTGATTTCTTAACTGTGCTGCAATTTGCAATGTGATTTATGTGCAAAGAAGCAGCGTCACAAATTTTCCATTCACAGAGAAACACAGAATGACAAGAAAAAGATTAAGGGCCTTATAGCGAGTTTGGTAGTCCGACCACCATAGGACTCTGTCCACCCCACCAGCAGCCCATGACACTGGTGGTCCAGAGAGTGCTATATTACGAGTTGACCACGGGGCCAGTGGTGTGGAGGCAGGGATCTTGCAGCGGTGGTGAGTACTTTTCCCAAATATATCGATGCCTGTGATGCACACATATGCATGATATAAGTGGAGAAATACCATATACCCATTACCAGGGTTCAGCACATATGTGGGCAGTCCTGGCAATAGGTATATGGTATGAAAAGGACTCGCCTGTAGATCGCCGCAAACAGGGTCGTAATCCTCAGCATGAAGATCCTGTTTTGAAGGGGGGACCTGTAGAAAGAGATCCACATCGGAATCTGATCGTGGAACAGGCAACTCATAAATGGACGGCAGTGCAGCTCCCCTGTCTAGCCCTATGGTGGCTGTCTTTTCCCCCTTCCTGAATGCGGCGGTCAGCTGGCGTTTACGGCAGACCAGCGGCAGTATTCGTAAAGGTGATGTGCCCAACTCGTAATACAGCGGTCAAACCGCTGAGCTCTCCATGCTCGGGCTGCTACCGCCAATAGTGCGGTCCATGGGATCGCCAAACTCGTAATAAGGCCCTTAGAGTGTTTCATATTTAAATTCACCAATTTGATGGTACTTGGAAATCCCATCCACCATTTTACGATTGCCTTTGGTTACAATGCACTTGTAATACAGTGGGCGGGACATCTGCCACATTTGTGACAGAGAATCCTGTCAGCCAATCTCTAAACGAGGTCCTAAATATTTTCGAAGGGAAACCGTGTCCAGGTTGTTCTGGAATTACAGTGAGATCAAAATGCTCTGAAGGCAGCCCAATATGTTTCTCCTTGATACCTGCAAAACCTTCCACCTTGTCCCAGGCCTTTGATGACTGATGTGTTTATTCTGGTCACCAATCTGGTTCTTAGTGCTCTTGTTGATTCTCACCTGGAGGTATGATGCTCTTATTTCCAGGAAAGATGATGCATTGCACTGTGTTATTTGGTGTAATTTCTCTTACAGATGTTTAACGAGTGGAGTTAGCTACAAAAAAGGGTTATTGTTACTGCAATGGCAATTCTGGCTGCAAGGCTCTGTTGAAAACTTTTCTTAATTTGGTTATACATTTCCATACTTAATCAATAGTTCTAGGCATTTTTTTAAATGCATTTGAGTAAAATGGGGTTTAGCCAGCTATGTAAAATACTTGGAGGTTGAACAAAAATTGCTTATATGAAATCATTGCCAGTGGCTTAGCTAGGCCACCCGTGACGGTCCCAAACTTTGCCGCCCCACAGCAGCCGTAAGAGCGGGAAGGGAGTGTGTGCTTTGCTACCCCACGCGGCCACAGGTAAGAGCGGGGGGGTGCTGCCCCCAAAACTCGTGCTGCCCGGGGCGGACAGCCACCCCAGCTCCACCTTGTATGCCACTGATCATTGCTCACCCACAGAAAAACAAGATGCATTCATCTACACCATATTTTTCAAAGTGCAGTTTTAAAGGGGCAATGCATTTTATTTTAAAAAATGTGTGCCTTACTATCAATCGTTTAAATGTTGTTTGATTTTCCAATTTCCTCCTTCAATCTATCTTGTTTTATTCTGTTAGTAAGCCATTTCCTCAAATAGGTTATCCTGCGAAGGACAAAGGAAAATAGATAAAGTAAGGCGAGAATACAAACCATTTTCCTAAAGTCTACTTTTGAGAAGTTGAAATATTCTCTTGGAGTGTCATGCTGGCAATATAACATATTTAGACTTTTTAGGAATTCACAAAGCATCATTGGTATGTTCGAGGAAATCTACAACAAACACGATTTTCCTAGAACACTCCAATACCTTACATTTACAAAGATCTATTTTTAAGTAGTTGGAAATTTCTCCATCTGTACATGACACAAGAATATACTTTTGAATAGGTCACCGTGTTTTTCTTGAATGGTAATCATGTTCTTCTATCTACCTCATTAAATATGGGGCCTATCCTCCAAATTCTCACCTTGGAAAGACGTGCCTGTGTGATGAGCAACAGTGTATGTGTTTCAGAGTAGGAAACTGCCAGGAGGATATTTGCATCCCAACACATATATGTTTCTGTGAGTATTAGCCTACATTTCAGGCCTTCTGTTCTAGGAGTATGCAGAATCCTGGCACTAGATTTAAACTTATATTTGCAAAAATTCCTCCACACTAGAGAACTTTCAGCATTTGTAAGTGCACTGTAAGAATATAGAATTTCGGCAGGATCGGTATTCACATTTTAAAGTGTTCATTTTGCACACCTAAACTCAATTTAGGTATGTAAACACTTTCTGAATTATGCCTAAATTAAGGAAGAAAGGGAGATCCAGATAGAGAAAAAGAGAGGTACAGAAGAACAGAAAGAGTGAGAGAGAGAGAATAACACAAGTCAGGGTAAAAGGGGAGTGAAGGAGAAATACAAGCAAGGGGAGGAGAAAGAAGGAGAAAGACTGAGAAAGAAAGTGTGAAAGAGGGAGAGCAAGAGAGCTGGAGTGAGGTAGAGAGACGTAGGGAGAGAAAGAGCTTACGTTAGTAATTCAATTGATTCTGGAAAGACATGCAGGAAGTTGCTCGGTAATGCTGGAACTCACATGCTGCTCACCATTCTGGACACGAAAAGTCATCCTGTCTGGTATTGGGATGGGAATTCCAGCTAAAAACAATAATAATGAAACCTGTTATCCTAGCTGCCCCCTGTATCGACAACACAATATCGGCCTCTTTGTGATATATTTGTGGAGTACATGACGGTACTCTGCACAACTAGATTGTGATATTTTTAGTAAAATACAAGTACCCCAAAGGGAAGGGAGAGCTGCCACTAACATTTTATAATTTGAATATGTTGTATTTCAGGTGACTAGATCGAATCAAGTACCGGTCTATCCACCCATCCATTCATCTCTATTATTTTTTTCCCATAATGTGTGCTGTGTTTTGGAAAGTGAATTTTTAGAAGCGGCAAATATGCATCTGCCACTGGCAATAAGGCCACTAACGCAGTCTAGGGCTCAGAATAGGTCTCAGAATATTATTCCCATGCTCAACCCTTGGTAACGTGGCTGTGGGCAGGCAGGCTTAATGTCAGAGAAAGGTATGTAAAGCATTTTAAAACACAAATTCAGTAAATAATTAAGACACAACTCACAATCAAAATCCAACACCAATTTATAAAAATAGGAAATATTTTTATCTTCTAAATTACACAAAAACGAAAAACATCCAATGTAGGGTACTGGAGATATGAATTTTTAAAGATTTAGTACTAATTAGCACATAGAAACTTATAGCGCCTATTGTGACATCTGGTCGTCCTAGACCTGGACAAAGTCAAAGTTTCAGGCCAAAGCAACTTGGCTAATCCACATAACTCTGACCAATCAGGGCAGATCACTGGAAGCCTGAAGTTTGACTTACAGACAAGAAAGTCTTATAACATCTTGCCTATAAATTTTAGGATAAATTCAACAAGAACATATTGTTGGATTTATCAATACCATTCTAATAAGTCCTTGAATGATATTTTTCGGGTTTTCCTGGCGGGAATTATTAGTTAAAAACTTCTTGCCATGTTCACCTATGGGGCTGGGGATTTGCAATGGGGAAAATGAACTGGGTACTTTTTCCAACACCAGGGATTATAACACATCTTTTATAAGGACCCTGCTTATATTTACCGGACCCTCTACCCCTGGAACACCCAGGGGAGACCTTAGGGTTTCTGAATATGGAAAAACATTGCAGATCCTCACTCCACAGTGCTCCTAGCACAAAAGTCAATTTTGGGAAACACTTTACTGCAATGTGGGAAGGAAGTGAAGTGTGCAATTTCACTAAACCCAAGACATATATATTTTGCCCCTGTTTTGGTTCCCCACCTTGCCGCCATGTATAACGAATCCTTTGAAACTGGGCAATTCCCCCCATCGCTTCGCGAAGCCTTGCTTACTCTGCTCTTAAAGCCAGATAAACCACCTGAATCGCGGGACTCTTATCGCCCCCTATCTCTCATAAACACGGATAACAAGTTTTTTGCCAAACTGCTTGCTACGCGCCTGCAACCCCTCATGCTGCTCATTGCCCACCCGGATCAGTCCGGCTTCATCCCTGGCCGTGCCACCTCCCACAATCTTCGAACCATTTTCTCCGTCCTCCATCAAATAAACCCGACGCTCCCGACAGTGGCGGCCTTGCTGGACGCTACTAAAGCTTTCGACACCTTAGAGTGGCCCTTCCTCTTCTATCTTCTTCCTCGCTTGGGCTTCAGTCCGATTTTTATACGTAAAGTGTTACTTCTTTATACTCTCCCCACCGCTCGACTCCGGCTTAACAGCCAAATCTCTGATCCCATCCCCATCGAGCGTGGTACACGGCAAGGCTATCCGCTGTCCCCAATGCTTTTCGCCATCGCAATGGAGCCTCTTGCGGCTCGGTTGCGTCAGCATCACACCCAGCAAGGCATCGGCTTTGCGGCTCGTGCTTTACTTGTTTCAATGTACGCGGACGATATCACCCTTTACGTCCGCCACCCCCGGGAAAACCTCAGTCCTCTGGTCCGCGAGGTGATACGCTTTGGTGGCTACTCCGGCATCCAGGTTAACTGGAACAAGTCTGTGCTATTCCCTCTTACTGATGCCACGATGCCATTTGATCCGGACTATCCCTTTCTGTGGGCAACTGAGCCCACTAGGTATCTAGGGATCTGGCTGAGCAGGGACGTTGACGAGCTCTGGAGGGCCAACTTCGGACGCGCGGTGGACTGGCTGGAGTCCAAGATTCCTCTCTGGAGTCATTTGCCACTCTCTCTAGCCGGTCGCATAGCCATTGCCAAGATGGTGGTGCTTCCAAAGTTCTTATATTTATTTGTTAATATTCCCATTCCCCTCACCGCTCATTTTTTACGTAGACTCCGCTCTTTGATGATTGCTCTGATCTGGGCCGGCCGGCAACCCAGGATTGCATATAATATTTTAACTCTCCCTCTGTCGCGCGGTGGTCTTGGTGCCCCCGATCTCAAACTCTATGCCCTCAGCGCCCAGGCCAGCTTTCTCCATTTCTGGCTCCATCCTACTCCGTTTCAGCCCCATGTCGCGGTCGAGGCTGACCTTGCTGCCCCTTGGCCGCTCTCTACCGCTTTATTTGCCCCGGCGCGGCCCCCGCGCGCTGAGATCAAAACGGTCGTGACCCTGCGCTGGGCCTGGGAGGGACTCCGGAAAATCTCTGGTCCGGACACGCTCTCTGCGGCTGCGATGCCCATTGCTCAACACCCGGCTTTTCCTCCTCTACACTCTTCGGGGATAGCAAAGCACGCCACTCGTCTTGGGCTCTCCACTTTGTCCGATCTCTATCCTGAGAACACATTCTACACACTAGCTGTTGACTCTGGTCCTATGGACACTCTGCTTTATTATCAGCTCCGGGCGGTCTGCAAGAAGCTCCATCCCTCTTTCCCCCAGCCTCCCCCCTCAATGGCTCTTCTCAATCTCCTTTATACATCCCCCGTTCCACAGAAATTGGTGACCAAAATTTATGCTTCCACGCTGGCGGCTTCTTCCATCTCTACTGACAGGGCGCGCGTGGCGTGGGAGACGGACCTAGGCATCGTAATCTCCCAGGCTGACTGGCTGTATTGCTGTACCCAGATTAAATGCCTCTCCCCTAACTATCATCTGCGCCTTATCCATTTTAAATATCTCCACAGGCTCTACCGGACACCCGCACAATTGCACAAAATGGGACTCATTACCAGTGATAGATGCCTAGGCTGCTCTGCGCCTGCAGCCGACTTCTCCCATCTTGCCTGGCTATGCCCCAAGGTCTCCGCTTACTGGCGCGAGGTATGCGCTGGTATTTCTGAAATCACTTCTTTTTTCGCTTCAACCCGATCCTCTGCTTTGCCTCCTAGGCTTTGTCAAATTCTGCCCAGATGCCTCCTGCAGACTGATTGCTATGATGCTCGTTCTTGCGCGGCGCAGGGTTTCCATGTGCTGGGGTCGCCGTCCCGCACCCAGGGTGGCCCTTTGGTTGGAGGATGCTTCCCGTTGCCAGACTCTCCTGTCCGAATTCTGGGACTTAATGCCGGTCAGATCCCGCCCACTTGATATCTGGGGTCCGCTTGTTTCCTATCTCCTTAGTCACACTTCCCAGCACCCGGCGACCTGTCCCGCGCTCCACGCTGGCGCCACGCCCGCGGCGGCCGCCGGTGAAGGTCAATGAGTCTCCTCTTCTCTGCTCCCTCCTCCCCCGAACTCTTCTCCCTTCCATGTGAGGTGCCATTCTTGATTTTTCCTTCGCTTTGCTGTTGGTGTCTTCCCGACCTATTTTATTGTCACTATTGGTTGTGGTGCATGTAAGTGGTAGCTTTCGATCTTGTATACCGTATCGCAATGCATATTATTTTGTCATGGTGCAATTCTGTAATCTTGTTGTGTCTAAATCCTCAATAAAGGTTTTTGAAAATCAAAAAAAAACAACAAAAAAAAACCAAGACATATAAAAGCCATTTTATAAGGGTCTTCTCTATAAATACCCGACCCCCACCACTGGGATACCTAGGGGAGACCCTGGGGGTACCTAATATGCCACAATTTTGTAGTTTATTAATTTTTAAGTGCCCCACACCCCAAAGTCGAGTTTGGGCACAATTTACATTTTAAAAGCAGTCCTTCAATACAGGGATGCTTTTAAACTGACCTCAGGCCTCAGAAGTGCACACATGCAAGTGCAGAAAGTGCTGCTGGCCTCTAAACTGCTCTGCCCTATTATATACTAGGGACTTAGAGGTAGTTTCAACCCCCCTGCCCTATTATGTACTAGGGCCTTATAGGGTAGGTCATGCCAATCACAGGGGTACCCCAACCCATAGTGTACCCTAGTGTATGTAGGTGTTTTCACTGTATTCTAAGTGTGTTTTCAGCATAGCCCTGGCCCTGGTCAGGCAGAGCCCAGGGACAGTGAGAGCCAGTTACCACCAGTACCAGTCAGCAAATAAATGGGGGTGCCCAGGGCGCAGGATGACTTTGCAGCAGTGTGTCTACATTTGTCTGAATCATAAGCTTGAGTATCAGTATAAAAAGTATATGTGGCTTCATAATCAATTGTAGTGTTTCATTCCAATTACATGAAAATTGAAACAAAGGCATGCCCATGGCGATTTCCATAACCTGTAACTACCGGCTGCCCAAGAATCACACTACACCACATTTTAAGTGGCACAGATGGCAGTTTCCTCGTATGTTGTGTTCAGAAGAGGGTACCATTTATTACATGTTGTCTCCTATAATTGAGCTACTACAATGTCACAGTCATCTTGTTGAAAGTGGATTGCTGCTAGTCTTGTGCTTAGTGGCAATGTTCATGAATGCGATAGGATGAAAAAATGAGGGAGAAGAAATGAATGAAAAGATAAAAATGATAAACATCATGGGCGTGATTCGTAAAACTTTATTAAAAACATGCTAGAATTTTCTGACCTATCTCATCATGTTTGTACCTACTTTTCCTCAACATTTAAGTTTTACAAGTTGCCACACCAAGTGGGCACCATATTTTATGTGTTTTCTGTTTAAATTATCAAGGTACCCTGTAAATATTGTTTTAGAAAATTCAGGCCGCAATGAAAAATATTTGGATACATTGCAATCAATCCAAGAGTGAGTTTCGGACTACTTTTACTAGTTGCACATATTTAGATAGCTACACAGGGTGTAGGGGTGATATTTGATGCACTCTTATGAGGGGAGCATTGGTAAATGTAGTGAAATGCTCACCGATTAGTTGAAACTAGAGAGATAGATATGCCTTTTCCCCTTACGAATCCGAATCCGAATTCTATTTTTATCCTGACTGTTGGTCATTAATATCCCAAACATGATGATTTTACGCATTTTACTTATATGTTTTAATAACTTGTATGTATGTTATTGCTATTTTTTGCACGCCTTGCACACTTTTATGGCTGTTCACAGCTGAATAAAGAGAATTCTGATTCTGATTCCCCTTTCAAGAAATTGTGCCATGATTATTAGGTAAAAATACTCGAAGCTAAAATACAATTGTGTGAATGCACAATTCGTTGGACATTTGTAAATTCAGCAGAATCTGAATGGTAGAAAACATACCCTGTCTGTTTTTATCATGTTAGATTGACTATTCTCTGAAGATGAGTATTTGTTTTAAGGCTTTTACACTATCTAACGTAGAGCTGTAGGGTTGAGCCTATTCCTGCATAAATAGCTCACTGGTCTCCATTTACAGATGTAGTGTGAAATATTTCGTAGATGTACCCAAAAGAGGAATGGCTCAAGCATTTGACAGGACATTTTAACACCAAACAACTAGGTGCTGCATTAATCTCCCAGACCATCTTGGGGCCAGTGGGCATCTATCAGTGTTTTACAGACTTATGAAGATTTTTTTCAGTAGCCCTGTAGTGGCAAACAGATACTTTAAACTCAATTGAAATTAATTAGAGGTCATATCAGGAAAAGGAAGGTTGTACAGCAGCTCATTTACAAAAAGAGTTATTGATGTGGGAATCGTCTTGTTAGTCAGCCCACGTTCGGCACAGGCAGGGATATTTTTTGTCAGCAGATGTCAGCACACAAGTACCTGGCAAAGCAAGCCACGGTGATAAAGTGCTCACAAAACTAGTGTCAAGTGAACTGTGACCACTCCTTCCTAATCATGGTGGTAAGAAATGTTATGCTAATTTCATGACTGAAATATGTGAAGCAGGATAGAAGAAAGTAATCAGAAATGTAATGACCATCTCCAAATTACAGAAACACCGCACTAACGCAATGCAAATGTGCACCAATCATCTGTGCAAAATGGACATTTGCACTGACCAACCAAGGCAAAACTGACATTCAGCCAAACGACCACCACACAGGTTGCATTTTTTGCAATAGTCTCTCGGTGTAAGTGTTTTTTTTACTGGTCCGTCGGTGCATTAATCCGTATGGATTTGCTCGGTACCAGTACAAAAATCATTGACTCTTGCTTTTGTGTTATTCACACGAAAACATGTTTTCCCTTTCCACCATTCATTTGAAAACCGTTGCGAAGGCTGCAGTAAAAAACCTCACTCTTATTTCCCAAAGGAGTGAATGATGCCCTGCAGTAAAGCACACCATAGATTAAGAGCAGCAAGAAGCATCTGCCCTGCAGCGCTACATCCAGTGCTTAATTTGAGCCGGTGCTTCAGCACCGGCACCTAATTGTCAACACCACACTGAGAACAGTCTACCAGATGGTGGCGCTGCTCATCTAATTTAGAGATGAGCAGAACAACGGTTGTTTAGAAATACAATATGCATTAAAATGGTGCTAATACCTGCCTCCCCAACCATTTGTTATACCTGCTGCTCAGCCTGTGTGTCTGTGGAGTGGAATGTAAGGGAGATGTGTTATACCTGCTGCTCAGCCTGTGTGTCTGTGGAGTAGAATGTTGGTGTGAGAGCTGGTTATGGAATGTTGGATGAGAGAGAGTGTCAGTTGGAGAAAGGGCTGAGCAGCAGGGAGGCTGCTCCTGGTGGGGCTCTCTGTTAACATCCTATCTGAATAAAGTTACTAGAAGATACCTACATGGAATGGACCTACCTTTTTATTACAACACCATTCCTTTAGGTTTGGGGACCTGGAATAATCTGAACGGGCGCATTTACATGCAAGAGAGATGGTTAGTAGTTGTTTTGGCAGCGATGACAAGGGTGATGGGTGGTGCAAGCTGCAGTGGCCTCCTGGTCAGAGCCCTGGTACTTAATATTTTACAAATTAAGCACTGGCTACATCACCGGCCGCCAGTTCTTCCCTTACAAACAGGAGGCTCCTACATCACAATTAACAAGTCTACTTATCCGTTTTTGAAATCACTGATGATCTGGAAAGAATTGTGTGGGAGGTTTAGAGCATCACATGATCTGTGACAGACTAAGCCTGGCTCCATCTCAGTATCAGCCACAGAACCTATGGCTGGAGTCTGATATGTTTACACAGTGGGTGAAAAACATAGCATCAGCGCCATGGATGTGCTTTGACATCTTCTGCTGGAGAAAACAAGGTCTAAGTTTAGAAATGAAACTCTGCTGCCATGAAACCACGAGGATACATACGTTTAGAAGAGAACCATGGTCCAAAAGAACCCTATAACAGTGCATCTTAACCTTTTGACCTCTGTGGTCCCCCAGTGAATCATTACTGGGATCCGGGGACCCCCACTTGATCATGATTGGAATCCAGGGACCCCCACTGGGTCAGTCCTGGAAGCTGAGAACCATGGCCTAAGTAGTTTCTATGATTTGAACCTCAAAACAATGGAGAAACTAGTATACATATATATTTTTTTACAAATGTTGAAATATTATATGTAATTCACAAATATATATATAAATCGAAATTTTTAATTTTAATGGAAAGGTTGGATATTTTCTAAATTGTTTTTTAATTAAAGAAAATGTAGCGATATGCTAGACTCTAATATATCACTTTGTTTTTTGCACCTAATTCATTCCTTATTGTTATAAGCACTTCAACTGAAGCAACACATCGTTCATACTGTATTCTGTTTGCTGTACTTGTGCTGCTCCAATGAATCAAGTTCAAGAAACCAACTTTTAGCCTCCAATTTCAAATTCCTTCACATTACAGAATGTTTTTATATTTTCAATTTTACAATTTGCTTATTCATACATATGTCATTAATCTATTAATATTTAATTTTCTAAACAGCAGGGGATGCCCTAAGTAGTCGTTTCGTACCCTCAAGGGTCCACGGACCACAGGTTAAGAACCACTGCCCTATAACAACACCATTGAATTGCAAAGATGGTTGCACCAATGACAAGCGGCTGATGTGTTGATGACAGCTCTGAAGATGGCACCCAGCTTGAAATTAGATTTTTGTGAGAAGGATAACACAAGGTGTGTGGAGCTGTAACACAAGCTGTAGCACAGTAGGACAATGAAAGAGGTTAGACATTGTATCATAATCACTAGGAAATGCACCTGTACAACTTTATACGTGAACTTGCTGGCATTGCACCTATTATTAAAAAAAAGGTAAAAATCTAAATCAAATAATAGGGTGTCATCTCTAAGATATTACTCTTTATGGCTCAAGAGTAGCAATGGAGATAGAAATAATGAGCACCTATTTCAAAGCAGCAGCTCTTCTCAGCCGCTCTTTTCTGTAGCATGGGCCTCACTTGAAGAGCTGTGGCGAGAGATCACACATCCTTCCACATATATTTATCACATCAAGTGTCTTCAAGGTATTCATTCCAGGGCTGGAGGAGATCTCCTACCTCCTTTGAGAAACCGTAAGCTGTTCTATGGCCTGCTCTTCAGACTGATTTTGATCTTCTTGTACTAATCATATCACTACTTTCCAGTTCAGATATTTGTCTTAGTGACATCACACAAGAGCAGTAGAACTTTCATGATGTTATGTCAGGAAGAGTGAACAAGCAGAATGAACTGTATTGACTCCTTGGTGGCTGGGTGGGTGTGCTTTACGAGCATTAGCAGTGTAGTGACTCCAGTGGCACTGGTCTGACTTAACCCCTTCGTCGCGGGGCAAATTCCGCCGCGGTGCGAGAGGGGGCAGGGTTGGGCGTGGCGCTCCCAGACTCAGGACGGCTCCTAGCGGTCATAAATCACGGTGGGCGTGTGCTCATGACGGCCGGGAGCCGTCCGAACTCCGCCCACTGATTAATTCTCCCGCACAGGCGGGGAATTAATACCGCGTGGGCGGAGCGGCATCGTTCGGACGGCTCCCGGCCGTCATGAGCACACACCTACTGTGACTCATGACGGCCGGGAGCCGTCATGAGCACTCAAGGAGTTAAATCTGGTCTGTCCTGCCAGCCCATGCCCTTAGTCTACACTTGTCTTTATACCTGGTACCAAGAAGCCAGGAATTGCCTGCAAACAACAAACACTTCTACCTTTATCCTCACCCCACAACTTTGCACTGTCATTTTAAATACATGGGCACAGGGGCCATAAAATGACGCTGGCGTTGAAGGTGTGGCTTATACCATCATCCCTCCTCCTGCAGTGTTCCTGGATAATATCCAAGTCTTAGTGTAGCAAATAGTGCATGTGTCCTGAAAGAAAGGGCATTTACATTCATTATTTACCTAATACTTTATTTCAGTTTTGAAACCATAAATAGTTACGCCACAGAGCAAAATAATTATTGGAAAGGTCTGATAAAGGGCGTTTTTTGGATGACTACAAACATTTCAAATGATAAGAGATTGTGGCGATATGTTGACTGAGACTTTTTCACAAAAACTCATGAGCAACATGTGGCATTCCTCAAAAGCAATGGCACTGAATTCCTCAAGTGTACATTTTGCAATAATTTTCAGGCGACGTGACCAAGGAGCATGGCACTTGCATTCAATGCCACATTCATAAGGCCAGCTTCTCATGCTATAGATCCAATTACTGTAATTACCTCACTTACCATTGAACCAGTCATTGCCAATAAATAATTGTAGGTGTCATGCTAATATTGTGAATTGTGAGTGTTTGTAGCTATTACCTAGTAAACATTTTGTGATGATTTTTGTAACATGATTATAATACTATGATGGCATGTTATTATGGTTTGTGTTGTTATCTAAAACAGGACCAGCCCAAAAAACACCAGAGGCATATACGCATATCAAGAATAGCATTCCTTGTAGGAAAATCAAATATATTCATTAAATTCCACAACTAATTAATAATAGAGAGCTGGAACCATTCAAAGAATTTAGAAAATGTATAGTCAACAGTAGAATCTCAAACAAGGCCTCTGTGCTCATGTGATCACACAGGGAATAATGCCACGACAGTGAAAAAGTGTGTATGGTATAAAAGGCAATAGAAGAATAATACCAGCTTCAGAGCTCTGTACAATTCTCAGGTCCTGGAGGTTGTATAGCAAAAAAGTTAATCAATGTCATGTTCTTGTTGCCAATAGCGTTGATGGCGTTTATGATTTAAGGGTCATCATCAAGTCTGAAAAAGCTTTTTGGGTTACCAGAGCAGTAAATTGAATAAGCAACCAACAAGTGATTTAAATGGTGAAGGAATCAAAGGCCAAACACACTAAGGGTTAAAGCCCAAGGTCCTTACACAAATTAAGGATAACTGTGCTGCTTTCAATTGGCAGTTGAGCGAGAACGTCTTAATCAGTCGGTGTTCCGTGCCCCATCGTTGGAGATCAGGAATGATCTGACTTTCTTCAAAAACATTTATCTCTATTGAAAACTCGGATCACACCTTAATAAATGGTGGTGGTACATGATCTATCCTTAGGTAACTTTTTGAAAAACTATTGGAAATCAAAAACTGAAATAAGTCAGCAATTCCATAATTTGACTTTTATACAAATAGTTTTTTTTCTCCTTTAATGATTTGCTGGGTAATGTGTACATTATAAGCAATATTCTAATGTGCATTTTTAATTGTATTTACTCAATGTACTCTATGTTACAGATGACATTAATTAATCATTCAAACGTGCATGTGCATGCTGTATTTATTGTGTATTTTACGGCCTATGGTGGGATGATGATTTGATTAAAAAATTGCACAGTGATATGTACTTTTTGGTTTTTTAATTTCAAAAGTTTTTTATTGTGCATTGTTTACCCAAAGAACAAAATACAGCATGTGATCTTATATACTGAGAGGTTACAATTCAACTGCATAAAAACAGTGAGATTTGTAACAGCATATTGATTTTATATGTTTGATTATATTTGTATCCTGAGTATCTCATATAGCATGGTACATGTACAAGAGGAGGGGAAAAGAGTAGGGGGAGAGGACTAAAGAGAGAGAGGAAGAAGAAGAGCCTAGGAATCTGAATATTGTCAATCGGGATTGTACAAGACTTATACAAGAAGTCTCTTGAAATACCTTAGGGCAAGTTAATCTTTTGCAAATATAATTCAAGCTGGACCATGAAAGACGAGAAGACTTTTTGTTAAATAATCGATTATGTATAAGCTTATCAGCACTCCTGAAAAAACATACCCGTGCCCACCATGTGTGGCATGATATATTGTTATAATTTTTCCAGTTAGCAAGGATCGCTTTTAATACCCATTGCAAGCAAAATGTCAATGAGGGAACGGTCAAGATGTCAGTGAGTTTAGTGTATTCAAGTCTGATGTTGCATGTATACCCAGGGAGATTATGGTATGTGATAATGAAATTTGTTTGTTGAAAATGTTTGTGAGTGTCGCTTGACTAGATAGTCAGAAGGGAGTAATGTAATGTATTTGCAGTGGAATAGCAGATGTTCTAGATCACTTGTGGGATGCTGGCAATGCCAACAAGCAGATGAAGAAAGCAGACCATGTTTATACAGCTGCTCTGGAATCCAGTATGTCCTATATGTAGTCCATAATTTGCATTGTAAGATGAGAGGCGAAACTTTATACAATAGCATAGACTTCCATATATCCAGCCATTGCAAAGGGGGTACGGGGTCCATATTATGCTTAATGCATGATGCTGCCATGTTTTTGGATCTCCTCCATAAAAATAGGAGAGGTGTTCTTAAGTGTTTTATAGATTATGAAGACTTTATGGCTTCTAGAATTTAAGGTATGGATGAAGTTGAGATAGTCTGCTTTATGTGGTCTCTTAAAACCCCTAAGAGCAACTTTGAGTGACAAGAAATTATAGAAATCAATTGGTTGGAGAGCGGTTTTAGTTGCTAATACAGCAAAAGTTAATGGATCTTCTAGGGATATAATGTCCTTGACATATGATAAACCTATAGAGGCCCAACGTTCCCAGAAAGAGGGGCTAGGAACAAGTTTTATTGATGAATTGAACCATAGGGAGGCAAGTTTAGAGTCTTTGATTCTATCAGGAAAGCATTTATCTAATCTTTTGACAGCTGTGACTGAATCTTTAATGATTTGGTAAGAATGGGGAACCTTAATGTGTTTTGTTTTTAGAATACTTATGGCTGAGAGAGGGGTGGTTAGGTCCAACTCTATGTCTGCCCAAGTAGGGCGAAGAGGAGCCGATGGGTGTAGCAACCAAATGAGTGGTCTAAAAAGAAGGCAGTTTGGTAAAAGAAAAAGTTGGGGAGGTTAATACCGCCCTGTTGTTTGCTTGATTGCAGTTTACGTAAGTACATTCTTGCCTTTTACTCCTTTCCAAATAAATGTTGTAATTTGAGGATTGAGAGCTGTAAAGAAGGAGTTGGAGAGGTGCAGAGGTGACATGTTAAGATAAAAGTAAACTTGAGGTGCAATTAGCATCTTAACTGTTTCAGCCCTCCCCCACCATGTAATGTATTTCAGAGATCATTCTTCAGTAAGCTTTTTAATTTTTGCAAGGAGGGAGGTTTCCATATGGTTCTTAGTTTCCAAAGTAGACTTTGCAAACTCGATACCCAAGTATTTAAGTTTGCTTGGTTGCCATTTAAGATTTGCGGATGACACCATAAATGGAAGACATAAATTGTTAAGGGAGAAGACTTCAGTTTTCTCCCTATTTAACGAGTACCCAACGAACTTAGCGTACTCTGTGATTACATTTTAAATTCCAGGAACGGAACTCTCTGCCTCGTTCCTTGAGCTAAGTCAAAAGCTTCCAAGATATGTCCATTCAATTTAACACAGGCTATTGGATTAAAGTAGGTAGCCATGGGTTAATGAATAAATCTAGCGCCTAGATTAAACTTCTTTAAATTGGCTTGTAGAAAGGGCCAGGAAGCCTCGTTGAATGTTTTTTCTGCATCCAGAGCCATTGCCTTGGTCGAAGAGGGAAGAAGTTTTGCTTTTTCTAAAACATGAGAGAAGGTCCTAATGTTATCAGTCGCAAGGCCTTTTTCAAAGCCTGTCTGGGAAGGGTGTATAAGTGACGGAAGGACTTTCTCAAGTCAGAGTGCTAGAATTTTAGTATACATTTAGTAGTCTGTATTTAATAATGAGATTATTCTAAAATTGTTTGTATCCAGGCGGTCCTTCCCCTCTTTGGGAATCACCAGTAGATGTGCCTCTGAGAAAGAACCTCCCAGTTTGCCCGTTGAGTCGAATTTATGAAAGAGGGTAAGAATATGAGGCTGTAATACTTGTTGGTAGGTGTGGTAAAAGGAAGCCATAAAACCATCCGGGCTAAGTGCTTTGCTTGTTTCAAAGATTTAATATCTAAGCAAATTTCTTCCTGTGTGATAGAGTTGTTAAGTTGAGCGAGTGCCTCCTGTGGAACTGTGGGTAGTTGGAGAGGGTCTAAAAAGGATTTACATGCAGCTGCATAGTCATTCTTACTCAATTTCGCAGGATTATACAATTGTGAATAGAAATAGCCATGCCCCTCTTGCATGTGCTTTTTTAGGTCTAGAGTAATGAATTTATTAAAGTTCTTTCAGCCCATAATACAAAACATAGCTGCCTTTCACACATACGATTAAAAACAAAATATTAAAAAAACTTTAAAAGAGAATTTAAAAACCAAGCTAAAATACTATATCCAATAAACAAAACCAAATATCTTAGGCATGGAAAGTTTATAGATGCATAAAGGAAGTAAGTATATGTAGATTAAGAGATATTGATAGAGGTATAGGGTGAGAAATAGGGTAGTGCATTGAAGATGCATTCTATAAATTCTGGTTTTCAAGTGTTGTACTTAAAAATGTATTGATATATTTTTTTTAAACATAATTATTCTACATGTTTATACAAAGCAATACACATATATAGGTACATATCTATAGTACAAATAAATGCTGATATACAGAGGGATATGCTGTATATTTCTGTTTGCGTATGGTGCTTATGTGGGGAAGAGCCAATTCTTGAGCAGTTTTCTGAAGATAAGGTGGTTGTCGGTGGATCTTATGTTGGGGGGTAAAGAGTTCCATATTTTGGCTGCTTGAACAGAGAAGGATGTGCCACCCATGGTTTTTTTCTTGTATCTTGTGATTTTGAGGCGAGGTGCCACTCTAGAGTGGAGGTTCCTATGATGAATGTTTTTGGTGATTTTATTCCTGATGAAGAGCGGTCCCATTCCATGTATGGCTTTGTGGGTGATACAAAGCAGCTTGAACGTGGATCTTCTGGCAATCGATAACCAATGCAGGGCTTTCAAGGCAGGGGAGATGTGGTCTCGCAATTTGATATGCAAGAGTAGTCTGGCAGCCGAGTTCTGAATCCATTGTAGTCTTTTCATAGTCGTTAAAGGTTATCCGTGGTAGAAGCTATTGGCGCAATCGAGTTTGGACAGAACAAGGGAGATGGTAGCTTGGACCTTGTGTGGAAATCCCAAATGGGGGAAGATTCGTCGCAGAGTTTTTATAGTAACAAAGCTTGATCTTGCTAGTTTGTCCACTTGGGCATTCATCGATAGCTTGGAGTCCATATTCATTCCGAGGTTTCTTACTTCCAGTTCAGCATGCCAGGCGGCAAGTGGGTCATGTTTCCAATCAGCACACATGAGTATTTCTGTTTTGGAAGCATTCAATTTGAGATGGCTCCAAGTCATTCATTGATCCACGGCTCTGAGACAACTGAAAATTGGCGAGTTTCCAATGTCTTTGGGGCATTCCAGTTGAAGGAGTATTTGCGTGTCTGTCGGTGAACAAATCCGGTGTTCACAGGAGACTTAGGGCCCGATTCTGATGCGGGTTGGAAAAGCTTCCCGACCGAGGGCCTGATTCTGATGCGGTTAGGAAGGCCTCCTAACGGCATTTGCTCCTTCCAAATCGGATCAGGAACGTGTCTTCCCGACCGAGGGCCCAATTCTGATGCGGTTAGGAACAAATGTTCCCATTGAAGTCAATGGGAGTTCAACCAAATCGTATCTGGAAGCATCCGGATGCATCCTACTCCGCCGGTCGGACTTTCCCGATCCGAGTGGGTCGGACACCATTTCCCAACCGATTCGGTCGGGAAGCTATTCCACCCGCATCAGAATCGGCCCCAAAGTCTTTTCTTTAGAGGGCACGGAAAGTCCTGGTGTAATTCAAGACCAAACTTTCACACTGTGCAACAGAAGAACATTAAATGTAAACCACTTTCAACAAGGGTAAGCTTAGTTTAGGCTTAGTAGCTTGGCCAGAGAAACAAAAGGAACTGCAGAGAAATTGTTGGAGGAGTTATGTTTAACAAAAAACTCAACAAAAGTATTAACAAAACAGGCAATGTCCATAACAGGCTTATGTACAAGATAATACCCCAGCATGAAAAATGCGTCAAAAAGAAAACATGCATAATGTGTTCGAAAATTACATAAAAGGAAATTAAACCAATGGGAAACCAGGGTAAGAATGTAATGTTGAAGTGAAAAAGATATTTAAAAAAAGTAAATATATTTGGAATTGTGCTCTAGAGAGTTGAGTGGGACCAAGGCATTCCTTTTGGCTGACATGTGAGTGCATCTGACTGAACACATGATGGTCACTTAAATTTGTAAAGGATTCTATTTTCACTGTTAGAATAAACACCTGAAGAAAAATGGCCACCAAGATTAGCTGGACAAGGCTTCATGATATCACATTCCTTCTCGGGGAAACTTCAGTGAACAGAGTTTGTGGATTCTAAAAAATCTCAGAGAGGGCATGTTCTGTGAATGGCCTTCAACTTGAGTTGATTATTTAGGTCACTAACACAGAATTAAATAAAAAATAGGTAGTACCTCCTGAACCCAAATATACAGGAAATCCTCAGAATGGAGAAGTAGGAATGGTTCCTAACAGGAACCCAGTCTACAAAGCTCATTAAACATACTAATTAATTGGGATCCTTTTCAGGGGTCTCATGCTTCCTCTCCTGCAGGGTCCTCGTGACTTTCAAGCACATTTTAGTGTAGCATATATGAGAGAAGATTGATGCAGTTTGCCAGCCTGCAGTGTGACACGAAGATCATGGAGGTATTTTCAGTATCTTTTTTTATTAAAATCATATGTCGGAAAACAATAATTAATCTTTATATGTAACTAGACAGGGTCATCTCTACTTCTGTACGTATCTTCCATTATGGTGGTCATTAATGTTTTACACTTCTAGTGTCAGCCTGGTGTCCTAACTTCATGTCAAGTCAGGCACACAGTATCCGGCGCTTCACAGGGAAATATAATCATGTCCAAAGCCTACTGTGGCTGAAGCCTGTTCGGCAGTCTTCAGCAGCTACAGGCTCACAATAGAAGTCAAAACCTTGCAGTTGAGAAAGTAAAAATGTGTGGATGTGTGAGAAGAATAACATTTCCTACAATAAGCTAATGTGTCTGTAGATAGACAAGCCAGGTTCAATCCTGGTCTGAGATGCACTGCCAGTTCTGTAGCCTCCATTTGGGAAGAGCCCAAACAATTCATGATTCCCCTTTTTCAACAGACAGAGAAAGTTCAGAGGGTCACACACAATGACTGGATTTCTTAAATAGAAGCTTAGAAAGAAATCGCCAGACACATAAACAGCTGACATATAAAACTCCTCTGTTAGAAAACATGGAGCATCTTAGATCAATAACCAGAGGGCACAACCTATTATGAATTTGACTTCAAGAAAAGTACATGTGAATACTTTTCACATTTGTCTTCTGGAGTGCCAGAAAGCAATGCAGGTATGTAATTGTACCAATTTTTTGCTGTCTAAAAACAGTCAGGAGCATAGCTGGGTCTTTGAGTCTATTTACACATTTGCCTGTTTTAACACTATTTTTAACATCTAGATGACTACACTATGTATACTTAGGCTAGAGTAATGCCGGAGACCGAGCATGGTAGGGTCTTTCAAAGAATGCAAGGGCTTTGCTAGACGATAAATCGTATCCTCCCCCATATCTGTTATCACATTGTGTAGCTGTGTTTCTATGTAAATCTCACATTGGAAGCAGTACAGTAGATGACACATTAAACAGACAGTATCACCACGAAATGCATATGTTCCCTCCTGGCTTCCTATCTAGTCATTATAGTTTGCTGTGTGAACGCTGCACAATGTATATGGAAATATTGAAATAAACCCTTGCAATTACTAAAACCTTCTCTGTAAAGACATAACATGACACTTTTAGTGCACTCCCATTCACCATGACTTGAAGTGATTTTAAATTGCTTTAAGAGCTTACACCTAATATAAAAAAACTCGGGCCTCATTTATGGGGTTTTGGTGTAGGATAGTGCAGCAAGTCAGCTTGCTGAGCTGCTGTACATCAAAGTGAAAAGGCAGGAATGCACCGTATTTTTCCAGCACAATGCATTCCTGGCTCAAAAACTGGAATTATCAGGAGGGGGCAGATCTTCCAGAAGTGCAAATTCTTTACTACTGAAACCTCAGACTTTTCGCAAAAAGAAAACGAGACTCAGAGCCTTCTCTGGCGTGGCTCCAAAGATCTGGAACTTTCTCCCACCTGAAATTCGCAGAATCCCCTACACGGCGGTCTTCAAACATGAAGTAAGAAGTAAAAACAATCCTAATGAACAAGTTCCTGCCTTAATAGGATCAGGGCTCATCTGTTTGTGAAATTTACTTTTTTTTTTCTCTTCCTCCTAACAAATGTAAAGTCTATGATTCTCTGCCTTACCTTATTATGTAACGTTTTGCTCGCATCTGATCCAGCGCCAAACCGGAGGTCTCTGAATGACACAGCAGACAACGGACCCCAAACATACAAATGCACAATTTCTCACCATTTAACAGACCCTGCGAGTATGACCCTGAAATGCGGTTTGTGTGTCGTTGATTTGTCTTTTGCTCATCTAAAGGGAAAAACGGATTATCTAATCGTTTCTTCTCTATTATAGCCCTTTTAACCTATATCGTCAACCACTTTCCTCTCGGGCAATGAATCATATTGATTGAGTAGTGTAAATTATTGACATGACTAATTAACCAAAATCTTAACAGTTGTCATGAGGAAATAATCACAAACTCAAAAATCTCGTTAATCTGTTTATCTTCAGTAATTATAAGAAATCAGGGAAAGAAAATACACATTATAGGAGAAATATCATAAAATATGCAGACAATATCACAAGCATCTGAATCACAGTGAATATTATTGAGTGGATAGATGAAGAGACATAAGAGTCATGGAGAGAAAACATTTGCAGACTTTGCAAATTTCCCTATTGATACATACCTAACGATAAAAGTTCGGAAAAACCACCACCCCCTGGCCACGAGGATAGTGGAAAGGGAGCCCGATAAAGGAAACCGGGAAAAGATAGGATCAAGAAACGGGTAGCCCTCTAACCCACGGACAGCGACGATCACCCTCTGCCTCTCTGGACCTAGGGAAAGTAGCCTAACCACACCCCCTATGAGCATCCCAATTATACCCTAATTCAACCTGACCATCCCACTAATCTGCAACATTCAGGGAAATCTCAACATTTCGTTGGTCAATTTGTGGGGTGTTGCACCACACCTCCATTACTTCATTTGGCTTTACATGCTCTCCTTTGTTCTTAACTCGTTCTCACGTTTTACTTCACTGCTTATGAATCGATTCTCTATCCCTCATCACGTCACATTCTCTGATGAATAGCTTGTCCCTGTATTAGTAACTTTATTTCTGACAATGTATCAACTAGACATAAAATGTTCATCAGCTTGAGCTTTCCCAGGCATCTCGACGTCCTCAATATTGCACGTCTTTCTTTCACTCTTGAAGGTTTCCTTCATCCGCCGCAGACACCCACCACAGTTCATATACGGGGCAGCCTTTTGCGGCCTTTTCATTTATTCATGCTAATTTAACACGCGTATCTATTTGTTCACCATAGGCCCATTTTAAAACTATGATGAAAAAGAAATATAAAGAATATTAATAACCAAAAATGGAAATTACACTGTTTCCCTCCCACCATTGCACTAATCCCATGTTAATTCATATGAGCATTAATGTGCAAAGTATTATTTTGCAATAGCATTATTCCACTTTGTCGGTTTTAATATGCAAAAGCGATATGCAGCCTAAGCATTTCATGCATTAGTCTTAATTGCAATGCACGCGTGCGCAAAGCATCTCCCCGTGTTTGTGTATATTATTGCATTTAGTACAAAACACACGATTAATAAATGTTATCCTGGGGCGTTGATCCGAGCAGGTTTACATGACGCAAACCCTGCTCCATCACATCTATGTACAATTCTATTGCTAGCCTCCCTTACCCTCTCTGCAACGTCCCCTTTCTTTGTTCCTCCCTCTATTACTGTGAAGTGCTCTGATACCCTTCGGGGCCTTGTTCGCGCTATACAAAACTTTAAATAAATAAATAAATTCCTGCCCTTTCCCCCTGCGCTGACGCAGTTTCTGCCGCCTAGCGATAAATGCAGGAAGGGTGCAGGGTGCCTGCTTTGCATGCAGGATTGTTTTTGTGGAGGAAGGGGCACCTTCCTCCACAAAAACAATCCTGGGAGGCTATTTCCTGTTTCTATGTGTGCTGCAGGGTGCAGCACACATGCAAAGAAAGAAAAATGCGGATAAATGAATTTATTTCTCCTTGTTGGGCCTCCCCTGGGGAAGTGTAAGGTTTTGGCGAATCTCCAGGTTGACATGGTTTTGTAAATCTGGGGAAGCAACAAAATCCATGGATGTTGAGTGGGAAAACCCACTGCAACACCCATGGAATGCCTCCCTCGCACAGAGTAAGGCAGTGCAGCGATTTGCGCTGCCTTGCCTTACTCCACATCTATGAAGCCATTCAAAGCCATGCAAAGTGGCGTGGTGTGACTTCATAAATATGATTTTGTAGTTTGCGCCGCTGTAGCGTCACAAAAATGACACTTCGGTGGTTCAAGGGGCTCATAAATATGCCTCTCGGTCCTGCTTCCATAGTCACAGTCTTTCTATTATGTAGCTTTTCTACCATAGACAGCACTTCTCATTTATAAATATGGTAATTTTTCGTTATGATATATTTTTTGAAGATATATAACAAAATCTCTTGTGTTGTATACATCTTTATTTTCATTTTGTAATTTTATGTTAATCGAGCTGAAGTGCCTTTCTCTTTTAGACGAGTATAGATATACAAATAGGCCATTATTGAAGAAGACACGGATCCTTCAACAGAGGCGATATGCCAATGTAAACTACCTTCTTATCTACAACTTGTTGTAGAATTGTCTTTCTGACTACATCACTTATATTAGAGTTAATCTTGCTTGAAATCGGATTGCTGCCTGAGAGATACAATGTTTTTGGATTATCCATTTAAATCAAGAAAGGTTCACTAAGTAGAAAATCTTTCTGGCTCTCTAGCATGTAAACAGGATTGCATGCATATTATACCTCTGCTAAGAATGTTGTTCGCTCATGAAATAGAAAATAAGGTATTTATTCACCAGTCAAATGAAGAGTGGCATCCACATTGTCCATTTTAGTTGGCTGCCAAAATTCAGGACGGCTCCAACAACAGAAAAAATAAGTGCTGGCAGTTTTGTACAAATGCACTGGAGCCCAGGGTCTAGAGTGACATAAGAGGAATGAGCTCGAGTCAGAATAGGTCGCTGGCCACCAGTCACATTAATAGGAAAGGGATTACATGCGGGCATGAAAGCTGCTTATGTTGTACACGTGTAAAATCCGCTAAATCTTCTATCATTTCCTCTGCATTCGGGTGCCCTTCGAGTGACAGTGCTGCTGTTAATCTTGGCGGGGTGCCTTGCAGAGCAGAGGGGCTTGGGAGTCGTGGCTGCGGTAGGTACACGAACACGGTTCTAGAAAGAGAAACTGATCTATTCTTTGTATTATCTTTTGATATAGTTAAGGAGCTAAAAAGATGTCCCCTTTGTGAAACACGGATTGTATGTTCATTCTATTCATGATGACACAATAACCAACTGATAAATACACAAAATAGGTTCACTTCTTTAGTGTCCAATATATTAGAGAGCAATTGCTTCTTGAACTTGGGGCCCAGGCGTGAGCAGAATTTCACCAAACATTCACCATGTGAGGAGGGGGTAGGGCTTTAGAGGGGGCAGAGCCCCAAGTCACTTTTGCCTCAGTCCTGTCCAAACCCCTCCCCCCCAAAAGAAAAAGAAAAAACCTTGCTAAAGCTGGTGGTGATGTCCTGGGGTATTTTTGCACCCCTTAATGGACGTCTGCAGTTCAATACCTATGAAAACGAACTGGAAACCCACTGTTTACGAGCAAGATGGCGCCTGTGTAATCCTCGGCCGTCCTCCGCCCACGCCACACCAGATCAAGATCTGTCATCGGCTATGCGGCATGCCTTGTTCTTGCCGACACTCAAGCTCCTGGTTTCGCCGCGCTGGGGGTTTCTTCGGTTACTGTGTTGCAGCGGGCTGGATTCGGCTGCTGATGCGTGACGGCTGGAGGCTGTTTTTGAGCGCATCTGCGTGTACTCTTTGTTTGAGGTCGCTCCCCTTCTCTGTGAAGTCGCGGCTTCCACTGCAGCTTATTTAACATCTAAAAGAGCTCGGCGCCGCTTTCTACGAGGGATGTCGACCCGCGGTGGTAGAAGCGCGAAGGTAAAGCCGGCAATTAACCCCGCCGGTCCTGCAAGCACGGGGGCCAACTACGTCACAGGAATCCACCGTCAAAGGTAAAAAACAATTTATTCTCCAAGCGGGGAGCAGGGAAAGCTTTGGGGGGGTTGGCAAGGAAATCAATGACTCCCAACCCTCAATTGCAACCCTATTCTCTGGGGGAAACTCTGTGGCCATGACGGGGGAAAAGAAAAGACAGTAAAACACGCAAGAGAGTCAAAGAATGTAACCCCACCAAACCTGCGCAAGAATTGTCTGATACATCGGTGTTGATTGGGGCTATGGATTCAGAACCAACACAGTCTGTGAGCCAGCCCTCGGAGAGTGCTGCAGAGAGCATTAAAAGCACCAAAAGAGGTCCTGAGCACGGCAAACCCTCTCCACCTACCACCCCTGTCTTATTGGACCCAAATTTCAAGAATAAATCTCCACATTTGAGTTTTGAATTGCAGTCTAGCGACTGCCTTAATGGCCTACAAGGTACTGAGTTCATCCCCCTCGAGGTGCCCTGTCTCCTGACCTGACTGGCGACCATTTTTTCTCTGTGTCTGATGGTTCAGCCTCAGAGATCGAAGACAACTTTTTATCTTCAAGCGACGACAACCAGACGGACTACAGCCGCTGCGAAAACGTAAAAGAAACCGGCACGGTGCAACGAAGGAAGAGTATACACAATAGACGAGATGGGAAGCGATCTGGAAAACAATCTCAATTGAAATGGGATTATTCCGACACCCAAATTGGTTTTCCGGCCGAGGAGCATCTCGGTAAGCCTTGTGGCTCTGATAACCAACAAGCCTCTCCTATTTTTTCCGATGAGCCCTCTTTGTCTTCCATCCTGTTTTCGAACAAACAGTTCCAACAGGAAGCGCGCTCAGATAGCAGACAAGCCAAGGGTGCTGCCAAAAAACTACAGGGAGGGCTCAGAAAACTAAACAAAACCTGTTCGGACATTGGAGAGAGAGTCACCATGGTGGAAAGCCGCACGGAAAACTTAGAATCCGAAGTCTTGTCGTTAAATAAGCTATGCTCTTCCCAAAGTGCATGTATGACCGATGTTATGTGGAAACTTGAAGAGCAAGAAAATCGGCAACGCCGGAACAATCTTCGCTTGTTGGGAATCCCTGAGGGGGTAGAGGGGGAAAACTCTCGGGGCTTCATAGTGAAACTCCTGAAAGGGGCCTTCCCGGACCATCCAGAATGGAACTGGGATCATGAGATCCAACGGGCTCATTGTTTTCCCCTCACCCTAAAAAAACAACCTAGCGATGGGGCCAGGCCCAGGGCATTCCTTGTATTTTTGGGGAATTTTTTGCTCCGGCAATTGGTTTACGACCAGGCCCGCCCCAACTCCCAGAAATGCCATGAAGGGGTGACATTTTTTGCAAAGCCCGATTTTTGCCACACCACTGTGGAACGGTGGTGGCGCCTTCGCCAACTAATACCTCCTCTTCAACAGTCTGGTGCTCAAGCCTTCCTAATGAACCATGCTAAACTTAAAGTCATTTTTAATGGTACCCCACGAATGTTTTTCTCCGAAATCAAGGCTCAAGAGTTTCTCGACGAATTGAAGGCTAAGAAAGGATCAAGCTAAGACCCCACTAGGCTCGCATCAGTACTGGTGTACTATAGTTTTATAGCCTTAATGGGTACTGCCTAATTTTTCTTTTCGTAGCCGAGATAGGGGATTGACTTTTTGGGTCTTTTGGAGCTATATAGGGTCACATAGGGTTTGTTAGAAGAAGGCTATTATGTGTCTTATTCTTGCTTATTTAAAATGTAAATTGGCCGTATTTAAACTAGGGCTTTTTTGAGCTTTCATAGTGTCTCTTTTTTCTCCTTTTTTTTTTTTCTCAAGTGGCGGGGCAGGGTGGCGGAGCATTACTTATGGTGTTCATCATTCAGGTTTTTCCTGATTGCTCATTTTTTGGGGGGAGGGAATGTGGGTGGGTGGTGGGTAAGACGACGCTCTTTGGGAGGGTTATGAAATTTTGTATGAGAAGGATCTTTTTCCCCAGTGCTGCAGGCAGGGCTGTATCATGTCTCGTAAATTGGGAACCTTGTTTTACAGGAGTTAGCACTTTCTCTGAATGGGCTGAGTTGATGATTATGGGAATGTTGGGAATGATGATTCATTTACAATCTATAGTAGATGGTGGCTTTGCTAAAGTTATTGACGTATTATGATCAACGCAACATATTTTAGAATAGCCTCATTAAATATCTGTGGTTTGAATGACTTAAGGAAGCGACAGAAAGTTTCCCACGGCCTACGACTAATGGGAGCGGATGTTTTCTGTCTCCAGGAAACTCACATCGAGGGCTCGCAATTACATCTCCTAAATTCACTAGGACTCAGTTTAGTGGGGGGACCTCGCACGGGGCACAAATAAAAGGGGTGGGTATTTTGGTCCAACGTAACCACCCACAACAGCTAGCTCGTACTAAATCTGACCCCCAAGGGAGGTGGGTCTTAACCGAATGCTGGCCCACTGCGGAGTCCTCCTTCACTCTTTGCTCAATTTATGGGAGCACTGCTGATGATACTGCGGTATTCAATTTTATTAACGAAGTGCTAGCCCATTGGCCCCTCACAATAATCATTTGCGGAGATCTTAACATTAATTTAAATAGCGATTGGGGCTTAAATTCTCAGACAGGGTACTCAGGCCAGAAACCCAAAGTTTTTCATGCTCTAAAAAATCTAATGGAGACACATGGGCTGGTTGATGTCTGGTCCAATCTCAAACCGAACCAGGCAGGGTATACTTATTACTCAGCTCCACATCAATCTTTCGCTAGGCTGGATTATTTCCTGACAACCTCTTCTTTGTTTTTTGACAGCAAAATTGACATTCTTCCCCGTATCCTATCAGATCATAACCCACTGATTTTAAGCTTAAAGGGCACAGTGTTTCGGAAACCTTTTCCAACCTGGAGCTTTGAGAGAGCCTTATTGCTCGATGAGAATTACAGAAATCATATGAAAGTCTGGATTCAGGATTTTCTAGAAGTTAACATCGATTCAGCTCCAATTATGGTTGTCTGGGATGCCCTGAAGGCTGGTATCCGAGGGGAGACATTACAATTCTCTATAAGGAGGAACAAACAGAAGAAGATCCAGATTTTAGAGCTTCAGAAGAAACATGGGGCAAGCGGAGGGAAAACTTATTGGCTCAGTACAGATAGGGGCAGATATTGAATCTGCTCAGCTGGCGATCGCTTTATCAGAGCTGAAATTGATTCCATTCTGGCTGTGAAAGCAACCGCCAAATGGGCCGCCTCGAGAGAGAAGATCTACGAATACAGTGAACAGGTTGGCCACCAGCTAGCGATTAGAACCAGACAACAATTTACTTCTAACAAGATACATTCCATCCAGTTACCAACAGGGGTAATTACTAATGACCCTAGTGAGATCAGGGCTGCCTTTCGGGATTTCTATGCTCGGTTATATACTGAGGAGGGTAATTACCCCAAAGATATCAGACATGAGGAAATAGACCAATATCTAGATACAATTCCATTGGCATGCCTTGATACAAATGATTATAATCAACTAGAAGACCCTCCGTCCCTTGATGAAGTGGTTGAAGCTCTAGCAAAATTACCAGATGGAAAGGCGGCAGGTACGGACTGCATTCCAGTGAATTTTTACAAAGCCTTTTCTACTCAGATCAGCGGGATATTCATCAAAGTGGTGGGCCAGGTGTTTAATGGTGTCACCCCTCCCGCTTCATGGGCATCGCCTAAGATAATTATCTTTCCCAAAAAAGATAAATCTCCATTAGAAATGGGCTCGTACCGCCCAATTACTCTCATTAACGGAGACTCTAAAATTTATGCTAAAATCCTGGCGTCTCGGCTATCTTCAAAGCTGAAAACCTTGGTTTCCATCTGGCAACATGGGTTTATCCCAGGCAGGGGTACCACCGATCATATTCGACGTACCATCACCCTGCTCGACGCGGCTCAGATCTCAGGAGACCCAATGGCACTAATCCTTTTAGATGCCGAAAAAGCGTTTGATCGGGTCTCCTGGGTGTTTCTGTGGCGAGTTATGAAGAGGATGAATTTTGGGCCCAATGCTATTCAAGCCATTCAAGGCCTTTATCTCAATCCCACGGCTAGGGTACTAATAAATGGGCAATTGACCAAGCAATTTGAGATCTCGAGGGGCACCCGTCAGGGCTGCCCTTGCTCCCCGCTACTTTTCACAATCTATATCGACCCTTTTATCAGAAAGCTTATTGGTAATCCGGAAATTCCGGCTATGTGTAGACATGGACTATATACCAAAATTATGGCCTTTGCTGATGACTTAGCATTTGTCACTCCAGATCCTGAGAAGGCCATTGTTGCTATAGAACATGAAGCACAATGCTTTGGAATGATTTCAGGGTATGCGTTAAACAAGGGGAAGACGCAGATTATTATAAATAATCGGATCAACTGGATTGACCACAGAGTGGAAAGGAAAGCAAAATACTTAGGGGTAAATATCTTAGCAGATACAGATTGTATAGTTAGCGCGAATCTGGACCCTCTTGCCTTGGACACCAAAAAGGCACTAGGCCGGCTCAATAATTTACACTTGACTATGATGGGCCGGTGCAACGTCATTAAGATGGTGTTCTTTCCTAAAATTTTATATTTTTTTAGATCCATTCCTCTTGAATTTTCCCGTCAAGCTTTACAGAATTTTGATCGCCTTTTTTCCCAATTTATTTGGGCCTATTCTCAACCCAGAAGAGCATTCAAATTTCTGTCTCTTCCTCTTGACAGAGGTGGGTGGGCTCTCCCAAATTTGCGTTTATATTATTGGGCTACGGTACTGCAAGAATGCCCCATATTGCTTCAGGATCAGTCTTTTCCTTCCACTACGGGTCTCCCCTCTCCTTTTGAACTTTTGCTTGGTTCTGAGGCTAGAGGTTGTTTCTGGCGCCAATTGGAATTTGGTTATTTCAAGAGGGTCAGTTTAAGACCCTTTTAGGTGCTTACAAAGTCTTTACGGCCCTGCGTAAACTTATTGGGTTGGGCAGATTAAATTATTACACCCCTACTCTTAACTCTTATTTGCTCGAAATTTTTAAGGATTCATACTTCAATAAATGGTTCCGCTCCAGAGTAACAACTTTAGGGGCTCTGATTTCGCCAATGGGGGTTTTTTCATTTGAAGAACTCAAAGGTAGATATAAACTAGATCAGAAGGAGGTTTTTAAATACCTTGCAATTAGAGATTTTTTGTTACGGAAGGCCAGGGGGTTGGCTGGCTTTGCTAAATGTGAACTTATAGAGCACCTACTTGTTCCATTCGCTCCTCGCTTAGGGTCTATCTATTTATTGTTGAATAGACTTATGCCGGACGACTTGGGTCTAACGGCAAGCAAATGGCAGTCGAAATTTGAAATAACCGAAGATATGTTTTATTCGGCTTTGAAATTTGCGCAGAGCGATTTACTTTCAGCCAATTTGAGAGCACAATTTTATAAAACTTGCTTCTCTCTATATTATACCCCAGGCAGAATTGCCAAATGGGGTACCGGCAAAGGTACATACTGCCCCCGCTGTCGGGAGTATGGTGCAGACTCAGTGCATATGTTTGCGACATGTATAGAACTAAAGTCATTGATTTCCCAAATTCAGACTTTTTGGGGAAAGTATTAACACGAGATGTTGTGCTCACCCCCACAACCATTCTGCTGGGGATACAAGACTCCATCAGCAGAAGGGAAGGGGGGCTTTAATCTTTGTAGCTATGGCTGTCTTCAGGATTTGTATAACTTCTGCCTGGATTGACCCGATTCCTCCTCAATATCTGCATTGGCTTGCTAGACTACTTTCAATAGGTAATTTAGAGAGGGCTATCTATGCCAAGAAAGGGGTACGGGCTAAGATGAAGGGCCTTATCATCTGGGAACCCCTGTTTGGTTGGCTTTCCCAGGTTAACTTTGAATGTTAATAAAGAAGCTAGAGAATTTTATCGTGTTTGATATACTGTATAAAGTTTTATTAACCTATGAGGGAATGAAGCTTGATCCTTTTGGAGTGGCAGCTAGGATTGTCTTAATGCATTTAGCCTGATACATTGCAAATTGTTTACATCTAGAGATCTTTTTACCATGCTATTGCCGTACCTTCAGTATACGCTAGCACTAGTCACTTTAATCATGTTTAATTGTTTAATTGCAGGGAAAACCTCTTTTTTTTGTACTTGGTTCTATGCACTTTGCACTTTGTACTTGATGGAATCTATTCAAGTTGAAAGCTGCCTTTGCACATTGCATTTTGCACATCGTAAAGAGTGTAATCTAATCTGCTTTTACAAAATCTGCTGCTTTGTGGATCTGCTGCTATTAATGCTCGATTTGATTTGATCAGTATTATTATTTTCTTCTTTTATGTGCCCTTCTATTTATTGTTTGATTGCTATTGGATGTCGTTTTGGGGTTGGGTGGGGGTGGGCCGATTGACATTTTCTATGTTTATTTCATTCTGTTAATTGTGTTGCAATAAGAAGAAAAAAATTAAAAAATAAAAAGAAAGGAAACCCACTGTTTACAGTGGTTTTCAGCTCGGTATCCCTGCCACTGTATGGTATCGGCACCTAAACGGGTGATCGTGTGAAGGGAACCAATATTGTGTGTCACACAGTTGCACTGTGTTAGTTGGCAGGTCTGTGTGAGTATCTTCAGGTTGAATGAATGAGTGAATGAAGAAATACTTATAGAGGGCAACTGTTGCGTCAGAAGAAGCATCCTGGAACTTATGTGAATCAGGTGGGACCGGAAGGTTACCGCTTACCTTACAGGACTGTTTTTAGTGGAGTGGGAGAGCGCTCCAGAGACTGGGGACCAGAACCGAAAGAGATCTTTCCCCTGATCTGGCTTTGCAGAATCTGGGGATGTACAGACGGTTGTGGTTGGAGGAGTGAAGTGCCCTAATGGGAGTGTAGTGCTTAAGCTTATCTTGGATGTATCTAGGGCCCATCTGGTAGAGTGCTCTATGAGTTATCATCAGCGTCTTGAATTTTATCCTAGTGTTGATCAGAAGCCAGTGTAGTTCTTTAAGCTCTAGTCTGATGCACTGGCTCTTGGGGATGTTCAGAATGAGCCTGGCAGTGGCATTCTGTACTCGCTGCAGCTGGGACAGCAGATTCTGATAGAGTACATTGGTGCGATTCAACCTGGAGGTGATAAGCGTGTGTGCAGGTATTTAAGGAGTTTTCTCAGGGATTTTAATTTGCCAAAGCAGGTGGCTGCTGTGGGCTAGCTGTGGGGTTTGAAGGAAAGGACAGTGTCCATCATGACCCCCCAGGTTCCTGGCGGCCGTGGAGGAGATGAGGCGAGCCCTATGCTAGGGGGCCAGAAGTGCAGTGCTTCAAGAGGGGAGAATGACCCAAACATCAGAATTTCCGTTTTGTCAGAACTTAGCTGTAAGCAGCTGCTATGCCTCCATTGAGCAATAGAAGCAAGGCAGCCCTGAAAGATCCCAATTACATTGTCATTGAGCTGGTGGAAGGATAGCATAAGTTGAGCATCGTCTGCATAGGAGATGATGTTCATGCCCCAACTTTGTGCAACTAAGGCTAATGGTGCCAGATAGATGTTAAAAAGAGTTGGGCTTAGTAATGAACCCTGAGGGATGCCACAGCTTACGGCCCTAGATTGGGAGGTGAATGGGTAGAGGAAGATCACCTGTTGTCTGTCTGCTAAGAAGGAGCGGAGCCGTTTCAGAGCGCTGCCTGCCAGCTCCAGTCTTTGTAAAAGGATCTTGTGCAGCACAGTGTCGATGGTGGCGGAGGGATCTAGTAGGATGACCACTGCCTATTTCCCTGCTTTGAGTTTTCCTCTGATGTATTCGGTGACGCCAAGAAGGGTGAGTTCTGTGATGAAACCAGCATGGAAGCCCTACTGGGTAGGATGTAGAATTTCGTTCTGGTTCACCAGGGCTTCTAGCATTTTGCTGAGATGGTTAAGGAGCGAGATGGGCCTGTAATTGCTCAGGGTGGATGGGTCGGGATTTGCTTTCTTTAACAGAGGGATTACCAGTGCTTTTTTCCAACTGAGAGGCAACACACCACTTTCTAGAGATAGGTTAAAGAGGGCATTGATTCATGGATTGATCGCAGGAGCCTCCTTGGCAAGCAGAAAGGGGGGCAGGGATCGAGGAGCAAGCCAGATTTGATTTTAAGGTTTATTTGCACTGAGTCAGCTAATGGGATTTGGTCGAATGATTCAAGTTGCGACTCTGTCTTGTCCTGGAGAGGCGGTGGAGGTTAGCTCCGGGATGGGAGAATCGGGCTGCATGTTAAACTTGGAATATATTTTTTCCACTTCAGAGTGGATGAATAGGGAAAGGTCCTCTGCCAGTGACTGGAAGGCAGGCACACTTGTTTGCAGGCTATTAGCTGCAGAAAGGTTTTGACGATTTTGAAAAACATTCTGGGGGCGTTTTCAGTGGCAGCAATTCGCGAAGAAAAGAAAGTGATTATAGCTTTTTGATATTTCTCCAGAACTCTTTGAGGGCAGTGCTGTAAGATCACTTGTCCTCAATGTCATAGCTCCTACGACTCTTTCTTTCCAGTTGTTTGCATTCGAGTTTTTCTGCCTGAAGTTTCACTGAGAACCAGTTAGTGGAGGGTGCAGTGCGCTTACTGGAAAAAGATTTGGAGCAAGTCAGAGAATCAAAGCCTAGTACTAGGGAGTTGTTGAAGAAACTGATTGCTACTTCCAATCCTTCTGAGATAGTCACCTCTATCTGAGAGAGAAGTCTGTAGGTGTTCAAGGGTTTGGTAGATCCAGATCTGGCTGAGGGAAGTGACACGTGGAAGGGCACTAGAAAGTGATCTGACCAGACTAGTGGAAGAGAGTAACCAACCGTGATTGAAGGGAAGTTAGATAATATCAGATCCAGGGGGTGTCCAATATTGTGAGTAGCACCCGTGGCCAATTGGGGGAGGTTAAGATCACATATTGCATCGCCAAAATGTTCAGCTGATCTGCAGTTAGATCAATGTGGACATTAAAATCATCAAGGACTACAAAGATGGAGCATTGTAGATAGAAAGGGGTGAGTATAGAGATGAGGGTGTCAAGAGCTGAGACGGAGGCTCTTGGGAGGAGGGGCAGGAGACCAGGGCTCCTGAGAGCGCAAAATTGGGAGAAATCTGGAAGGAGATGACCATGCCCTCAATGAGGTCAATGCCCTCAAGTCCTGTGAAGGTGCAGCTGAAATCAGAGCGATATATGATGGCAATCCCACCACCTTCGCCCGTGGCACAATCAACATGAGTGATTGAGTAGCTGTGTGTGTTGGCAAGGGCAATAGCTGGGGCTGAGTGGGTGTTAAGCCAGGTTTCTGTTAGGAAAAGAATATCCCAGTTATTTTTGGTAAATAAGTCCCAGATGTAAGTTTTGTGTTTGGGGGGATCTCGCCTTGAATAGGCCTAGATGTATAACGTTTTGGTGGAGTGAGGAGGAACTTTTACCATCCTTTATCCGGGATAGGGGATAGTGCAAAGGGCTGCTCCGGGAGAAGGCATGTCATACTCAAAAGTAGGGTAATAGGATGAGTGGCTTGTCTGCTGGGTGCAGAGCAACAGGGTGCCGCAAGTAGGAGGACGGAGGGCCAACAGGACGGCCTTACTGTACTGCAGTCTGAGAGGCTGGGCTGTGGAGAAAGGGACAACATGGCTGGCACGGGACACGATCCAGATGCGGACGGGCACAGACAGGCTTGCCTTTGGCGTGCCCGCTGCACACATCTGCACTCTGTAATACATTAAATGGGCTGAAAGAGCTCAAGATGCCGTGCCCACTACAACTGCTAGTGTGCTAAATGCAAGTGAGGTGGCAAGAGTGGCATCTAGGTGGTGTTTAATCACCGGAAAGGGAGCATATTCTTGAATTAAGGAGCTCGTGCTTGTGCGGGAAAACAAACACAGTAATTTAAAGTGAGAATAGGGTATTATGGCAAAAACACATAAAATAATTCTATAATCACATGAAATGAAGACAAACGGCAGAGTCACGATCATACTGTCTGTTTCAGCTGCATGTCAGCCCTCTGTCAGACATTAAATGGGCCGAGAGAGCTCAAGAAGCCCTGCCCACTACAACCGCTAGTGCGCTAAACACAATTGAGGTGGCAAGAGTGGCGTCTAGGTGGTGTCTAAGGTTGAAAGTATGATGGTGAAAATGTACTGCATTTTATTCAACCGAATGCCTAACATGAGAGTCAAACTCAGTGAGAGAAGTACTCCTTGCAGTCACCCTGTGACAGTAGTTCACTGGGGGTGAGTGTCTGAAAAGTTTCAGCGCTCCGTCCATCATCTCCTTGTGTTTGCTTTCTTCGCCCTACGTTGGCAGGGTATGCCCAGACGTGGGTCCCTTGCTCACTTTGCCACTGGATTCAAGCTAGCCTGGCTGATGAAGGGTGTTACCCTGAAACTGGTCCCAGGATGCTTGTTTCCGGTTCAGGGAAGACCTGGCTTGGCAGTTCGGGCTGGACTGTTCCCATGAGGCACAGGGTCAAGACTGATTTGCATATAGCTGGGTCTGAACTGAGGTGGCGAAGTGAGCTAAAGAATGATGATGGATTCAACCCAGATCTGTGACTGGGGGTGAGTGTCTGAACAGTTTCAGCGCTCCGTCCATCATCTCCTTGTGTTTGCGTAGTTCACAGTCCCATCACAGAATCTTGACTGTCCGCTCTTGATCCAAATAGAGAGTATTCACAAATATATTTTTTAATATTTAAAGTAGTACGTGTGTCATTCTCTTTGCATGCTATTAAATGCCTTTGGGACTTGGCCACAAAACATCTAACATGGGTATAAAAATAGGACTATTCAAAAAATATTCATAAACAATGGAAAGGACTGTGCCCTCTTTGCACTTTTACTATTAGGGAGTTGGACTTTTTAAATGCCATGTGAGACTACATAAAAAAGCACCCCTGCAGTACTCCCATACTCACAAATGCTTCTGTGAATCTGTCACTAAAATGTTTGTATTGATTATCAAATAAGTGTTATGAACTGGATTGATGACTAGAGGATATATTCCTCAGTTTTGAAGTGAGGTGGAGTAGAATTTAAATGTTTCTGTGCCTAAAAAGTCTATGAGAACTATGAGAACTTTGGGACCAACCCTCGGTAGCATGACAACAGCGGCCTTCATACCTCAGAGAAAATACATGCTTAACAGTGCCAGTGGGTTCGGCTGCATCCAACTAAGAATCTTGATGAAGGAAAGAGGGGTTACAATTCATCAGTGGTTAGGTGGCATCCAATAGTATCTAAAAATATCAATATACTGCACTCTAAAAAATGTTTAACAAACCCTCTTTAATTGATGCCAGTAAACGTCTTTAAGCGAAATCCTAAAAAACTTAATGGCTTCCTGAGTTCAACATCAATGTCTCTTCACCTCCTTTTGTACATGAAGAAAGTCACTGGGTTCATTGCACTTCTTTCCATGAACTCACAGATTGCGCACGCTGCTACACGTGGAAGAGCCTACGTTCTTTTGCTAAAAATACTTAAAACCTTCCTTCATCCTCAGGACTTTTGCACTGCTGTTTGGACAATTTTTTCTTGCTTGGTTGTTTCTGGCAACTTCATTGTCTTTGGCATTTACGGCTTCTCCTTAATGATGTTGAAATCTATTCTACATTCATCGGTATGGTCAACATCCAGAACATAAGACCACTTGGTGCCTGTACTAATTGACCCTCACTGGCTTCCTCTAAATGCCAGAATAAAATTCAAGCTGCTGTGCAATACATAAATGGCTATACATATGTAGAACCTTGATTTCCTCTGAGCCTTTGACAACATTTTCAGTGGCTACCTTTCTCCTTCTATGCCCTCTCCTCTTTTTGCCACCATAACTCTTTACCTTTCTTGGAAAATCGTCATGTATACTTGTCTCTTCCACCTTACTTATTTAATCCCTCAGCTAAATTCTGCCCCATATCTCCTCCTCCCCTTTAACCTTCCTGTTTGTCTATGGCTACCTTTCTTCTACATGCAGCTCTTCCTGTATTGTTTCTTTCCCTATTTTAGCCTTCTTTCGCTATGGAACCTCAGTTCCACTTCTTGGCTCCTTTTTTTTTCTCGAAGTCTCATTCAAGAGGTTTCTCTTCTTGAAACTCTTCATCACTTTACCTCCTCACTCCTTTTCTATTATTATCATGGCCCGTATCTCATCTCAGCCCTCTCTTTCCATAAGTCAAATTACTGTGGTTATTTCATCCTCCTTCATCATTGCCCTTTGCCTCTCTCCTTCTACTGTTTCATGTGTACTTCCACTGGGAAGAACCTGCTCTGATCCTTTATTATATTCACTTTAATGCCACATGCACAGACTTTAAACAATTTTACCATGGACTTACATTAAAGTCAAGTACGCAAATTAGTGTCCCTTTCTCCTTGTCCAAAACTTTGCTCCTTTTTGGGCTACTTTCATGTTTGTCTCCCCCATGCTTACTCAGGCTTTGTGTTTCTCCATGATTCCCCCATCAGTCCTCGCTACTCTTCCTGTCCTCATTTCTTCCTCTACTTTTACCTTCTTTCTCTAGAGAAACTTGGCTCCACCACCCTACTCATGGTCCCATCTTCAGTGCATTTTTCTTTCAACTCTACCTCACTTTCGATATTCTTATTTCCCCCTTTTCCATTTTTCCCATCATTACCCGAGATCTGATTACATTATTCTCTTATTTCATCCTGTCAAATCTTTAATGCTGATTGTTTGACTTTTATGGTTACTTTATCGTTGTGTGTAAGGGGCTGCCATCAGCTCCCTTGTTGTTCTATGGTACCTTGCACGGACACATCCTTGGTTGAGTTGAGCTTTTAAAAATGAGAAATAAATAAATTGGGTATTTTTTTTTTTTTGTCCACTTACACAGTCTTAGAGCAGTTTTATCACTAACTTACCTAGAACTTAAATATACTAATTCGTTTTTTCCTAATCAGTTGCCATATCTTAGGAGAGAGAGCACTTGCAGTGAGCACTCTCTTACTGTCCAGAGATCCGAATTTCCAGCAATCTAAGTCTAAAATCAAAACATCTTTTGGAGAACATGTGAAAAAGAGGATTTTTGTTAGAATAGGACACGATCTGTAAATTGAATATGCAATTCTACTCTGTTATCAGAGTGGAATTGCAACATTCTTTCACCTCCATCTTAAGTGAGCCCTAAACAGCTCATTTGCTTATCTGCAAGCCACTCAAGGGCTTGACGCATGTTAACTTAAAAAACAGATGTGACTCCCATTCACTTCCCTTGTCCCTTAACCCGAGAACCTATATTCTTCATGGAAAATGAAGAGAGAGCACTTAACCTCCTGGTAAGACAGCTTATTAGTGCAGACATAAGGATACCAGTTGGAAATTGACTTCTGTGGTAACAGTGTTTGCTGTATTTACTTATTAACATGAATTATATTATATTTTAATTACTGCCAAACCGTATTGCTTTGCTATATTTTCCAGTGCATTGTGCCATCATATAACTTGTAATACTTAATGAACAGTGCTTTAATCCATGTTCCAAAACATGCTTCTTCATGTAACTAGATCCTGGTAATATTCAATAGACATTGTTCTTTCATGTGCCTGTATATCGTAGCTTCCCCCTTCTCTTAATTTTTCTACTATTGTCTGCACAGATTTTGCTGAGCACTGGCAACTAGCATTGTTTGTATGATCATTTTGATATTATTTTGATTAATGAGGATAGCTAAATATTCTGTTGATGAAACAGGGCATTCTTCCTTGATGTAATTGAATTTTACTAGTCCCTGATTAATATGCTAATTACTAATGAAATATCTATGATGTGAGTTTATGACTTCAAATCAATTTACACTTGAGACCTTTTGTTCCCTTATATTTAGATTTTTGTTTTACTTAATAATTACACGTGACTAAAATAAGTTAAGAGGAGAAATCCAATAAAAGTATGTCTCAGTCTAGTATCGAATTATCCTTCAGTGGCGGTAAAATATGCTGAGACCTCTTTTGGACCCACCGATCATAATACATGGAATACACAACGCAAACAAATCTATACATCTCTTTTCTATATTTCCAAGTCTGCTGCTTCTTTGTCATTATCCATCTATGCGCCACTTCTATCCCAGGATTCTCTATCTGTAAGTCACTTATATTCAATCAAAGGATTTCATTTATTAGCTAGGACTCTCTTGAAACGGTGCTAAACCTGGCAAAACTTTTAGCCTTTTAATGAAGTTGAATGAGTTAAAGAGAAACCAAATATGAGGAAAATAAAAAGGCCGCTCCTAAAGTTGGATGCTGTTATATAGAATAGCTCAGTGGGGTTTTCAGAGTCAGAGGGCGAACCTGCGTGAACTATTGTGGCAGCGGAGGGTTTGAACTTTTTATCTCGTTAAACTAGACAAACTGAATAGAATAGGAACGGGTGACTTATAGCATCACCTTCTACTGACAAAACGTCCAAACGACTAGTTTGCCACAGCTTGAGCTATATAAACAGCCCTTTTTAATGAGCTATAATTGACTGTTATCATTGCTGGAAGAATCTTGCCTTTATTTTTTCTCCTGCGCGATGGAAATTCCTAAAAGGAAGGAAGTGATGGGGTCTCGAAAGCAACCACATGCTCAAAGATGTGGGTTGTTGGTTCACCTTCTGCATCTGCGTTAGTAAGTTTGTAGATTTACATAGCGCAGCTTAAAACCCGTGAGTGCATCCAGGCCCTGAACATGGGCACGAGGAGACCAAAGATTTGCCCCGAATTACAGGATGTTGCACCGACGCCAAGACTCGAACCCGGCTCCCCAGTCACTAGCTCTGGCCACTGTGCCACATACTTTCCTGTTACAGGCTTCTAACCTCCCTTCCTAAATATTGTACCAGCCCCCAAGGACGTAACTAAAGCATCTGCGGTGCTAGGGGGCCCCAACCCTTCAGGGGCTCCCGATTCAACCCAAAGGCTAATGAATATCTGTGAGATAAGGGAGATTCGGGGGCCACTCATCACGGGAGGCGGGGGTCATCCTTTTCTGTTAGGCTATGAAAACATAAACATGAAACATGCTGGTCGTTACTTCAAAATGATGTGCACCTTTTATTTCACCAAAAATGGTTACATATGTCTCAACGTTTTAGCATAAAGCTCATCATATTTCATTGTCATTATTTTGCCGTTATGCTGACACATACTGCAGTATTTTCTGTCTAGCTAAACTGCATTTTCAGGCACTTGTGCTGGCTGACAGCTCTAAGTGTGTCTGTGAACGCTAAGAGGAAAACAGCACTGTTTAGATCTACAGTAGTTAGGCATAAGCTATTTAATTCCATACCATTCTTCAGCGTATACACCCAAATCAAAGTCCTAAAAGTAGCCAGTGATTGGAATGTGGTTCTCCGACCATTCAACTGTGTATTTGTGGCGCTGTACAGTTGTGGGAAATAGGAACCTCATGTAGGCTGCACAAGTACTGCAGAAACAATATGCTGGAGGCATACATAATTAAGTGAGAATTTACAACGTATAGGCATGTAGCACCCAGGAGTGCAGATGAAAGAGCGATGACTGCACAGGGATCAGCTATGCTTCTTACAGCAAAAAGGGGTGAATCTCTGAAGAATCTCTGCTAAACCCTTCAGGCTTCTGCTTAAAATACCTTTGCAGACAGCACTGTGCCAGATGCACGAAGGAAGGGAGATGAAGAGGACTTTATAGATCAGCACAATGTTTCCAAGCTGAGAATAACTGCCTTACAAAAGACTATTGTGTGAGGTTGTAACTTCACCCACACTTCGTGGATTTCACAATAGCAAACTATTTTAATGTTGTATACAAACAGAAACTCCATCTCCCATCCGCAGGAGGTGGCATGTTTCATCATCAGGGCCGCCCCTTACTTGCAATTAAAATGATAGGTAGGCAGCTTCACCCAGAGCTCTTGTAGTCAGCGATTATAAATGATGGATTCTGATGTGCCAGAGTCAATGTATTCATAATCTTCAGTTCATAGGGAAAGTATTTCAAGATGAAAGTCGTTTGAAGGTTTATTTACTGAGGAGCTTATGTGCTTGTTTGAACAATGAAAACACGCTTGCGTGTGTTTACACACACACTCTTAATAATGTTCATACACCTTAAGTATATGTAGTTGCAGAAACCTTCTAGGACTTGTATTAAGTATGATGTGCATGGTGGGATGTGCATTGCCTAGGGCCAGTGGGTCTGTGTCCTCTTGGTGCTCGATTACAGGACCTGTGCTCCAACATCAGGGGCCAGATTTACTACCTTTAACACAACGCAGTGAAGCAAGGGAACTTACTGTGAGAGGGAGAGAGCAGACATGCGCCATCTCCTCTAAGATATGGCGCACTTCTACTCTCTCATAGCACTGGTGCACTTCAGGCAGCCAGGCTCCAATGCAGGCACCCTTGCACCACAGTGCAGTACACGGAGAATTCTTTTTCTGCAGGAAGGTATACTTTCCTGCAGAAAAACAGTGGCTCGAGGCATTTTCCTCTTTCTATGTGTGCTGCATTTGCAGCACATATAGAAAGAGAAAATAATGATGAGTATAAAAAAGATGTATCTGCTCTTTACGCTATTCTTTGTGAGACGTTCCAAGGTGGGAAGGAGTCAGATCGCAGTTTGTAGATTCTCACAAATGCACGTTTGTGGCCATATTTAAACTTGCATGGAAAACCATGCTTTGTGGCACCTACTTCCCACCCCTTGTGTTGGATTGATTTCTCCACAACCGTGGAAGTAAAATTTGCAGTAGTAAATTCATTTATTTCTGCCAGGAATCCCTTTATGCAAATAGTGTTATATCTGGCTGTAAACGTATGTTTATACATTTACGACCGAAAATGTGTTTGTGAATCTGGCCCAAATAGTTTTTGAATGTGAAATATGTAAAACGAATTAAGCTTTGGCATTAAAACTTTGGGAATACAAACTATGCAAAAGCTACTTAGCAATGTCAGCATTGCTTTTACTCCATGGTTTTAGATTGAGCCTGTGACAGCGCATGCACTGCATGCACTGTCGATTATGAGACACAATTGTTTACATAAAGGGCTTGCAGCCCACCCAGTGCTTATCATTTGTTGGCTTCTGTGTCACTCTTCTTTCCATCCTCCCTATTGGCCAGCACAGGTCAAACATCACTTTGGTTCCTTTCTGTAGAGCAGGGACCAAGCACGGTTTGATACAACTTAATCAGTGCCCATCCGCTGCCCCTGACGTGATTACGGTACTATTTTATCTTCCCCACGCCCATTCCCACTTCCCCGTCTAGTACGCCCTCCCTCCTCCCTTGTTATGTTTTCCCTATAACCCCCTACTCCCACTCTCTGTTATTGCTATTCCCCTTCTCCCCCCTCGTGTTGCTTCCTCCCCTGCCTCCTTCTTTAACATTTTACACAGCAGCTCAGGTTATAAAAGTCAATGGGTGCCACGGCAAAGAGCTTTTTTTTCTTGTATTACAAAGCAAGTTCATCTCTTGCCACGCCAAGCTATTTCTTTTCAAAATATGATACTCCCATTCTGTGTCTTTTGAGAATGTGTTAAGGAAAGTACAGTTTTCCAGAGTCCCAGATTTAAAGCTTTGAGATAAGATATGCGAGGGTGAGTTTCCTTTTTCCCTTCAACATCTGAAAGTGCTCCCAAATGAGTCTTGATGTGGATGTTATGCCCTGCTGCTGCTGCATCATCTACATTGCTGGATATGGCTCCAGGGCCGGACTGGCTGTAGCGGGCACCGGGCGTTTCCCCGGTGGGCTGCTAGGGTGGGGGCCGGTTTTGGGCCCCTGGGGCCGTTTTTGTTACCAGGGGTCGGCAATATCGGCCCCCTGTAACAAAATCGGCTGAAACCGGCCCTCGCAAACAGCTCGGCTGCACCCCCCCACCCCCAGGGGGGGGGATGGCCGAGCAGTTTGCCAGGGCCGGTTTCAGTTCCCAGTCCGGTCCTGTATGGCTCTACTTTACTTTGGGTGTATACTGTTTTCTTGGGATGCAAAGTTTTGCCTGAGCTGTTTCTCTTAAACTTTCACAGTACAAGCATGTCGAAGTTGGACTCATATATGAAAAGCTTCAACGCTCACATCTCCCAAAATGCAGTGAGAGCTGGGAATGGCCAGAGTTAGGACAGAGACCAAGTAGCGTTATTAGATGCCGCTACTCAGAAGTGGTAATTCTGAATGAGTTTCGTGGCATTTTTGGCATTCTCTTTGTATCTATACCTAAAGGGCACTGGAGCACCCCAAGGGTGCATGCTGGCGCTAATTTCAAAGGTGCAATCTGTATGTGTGACCTGGCTCTTTTTTGTTATTCGTCTACTTTGATTGCCAGAATTGTGCCTCACTTCTTTCGTGCCTGTTTTACTAGACACAAAAGAGCAGTTTCTTGGTGTGATCTTGAGTGAACAATGTTTATTTAGTGTAGCCAAAAAGTAAAATCACTTCTTGGCACTTCTATAAATTCAACACTATCAAGTTTTATATAGGAAAAGTTTGCTTTACAGGTCTTGTAACCACTATATGGAAAAACACCATACAAGAAAATGTTTAAAAAATAAAAACAAAATAAACCCATATTATATTAGATTCAGTCACATGTGGTCCCTTACTGTCAGGCTGATGAGCTGGTTGTGAACCCATACCCCATTTTTACATTGAGCCTACTAGACAGCACATGCGCAGTCTGTTGTAAGGCAGATTGTTGCTCAACAAGAACACAGAGAAGCTTTGAAGCCCGCCCATTGCTTAATGTTAGTTGGCTTTGCTGCCACTCTCTTTTGCCTGTTTCTTATTTCTGTCCCAGCTTGCCAATCTTCCGTTTGTCCCTCCTACTTAGATTGGTAACTAAAAAGAAAAAAGCGCCTGTGTCATTATGTAGATGTGTTTATTGATGATGCACACGCAGACAAAATGACGCAGACAGCCGTGTCAAAGGCTTTAAAAAATAAAAAAAATTAGCCACGCTGCACTGCATCGCTATAACCATTGGCAAAGCTAATAGGTCACAAAGGCGAGATCTATTGGCTTTGCCAGTGGTTGATAGAGCATGGCCCCAGCTATTCATCTGGCTTAGAAATCTCCCTGTCAACTCTAAAATGGTATTTTACAGCTAAATTCACTCACTGGCTTATGCCGGTTATTCAGATCACGTGTCGACACATGAAGGGTGCATGCTTCTATCCATTACCCCACTTTCAGTATTCTTCTACAAGCAGCCATTTTGATAGTTCTGTGTGTGCTCCTTTGCTATTCGCTGCATGCAGAAGTGATATAAAAACATTAATGCAATACAAATACATTGGCTTCAGAGTGTTGTGTTCCAGATAGAGTGCAAACCTACAAATAACATTTGTGCAATGAGGAGCTGGCAAGACAGGAGATACCTTCTTTATGATCAGAATTCTGCTGCTGATGACTGTGATGCTCTTGGCATAAGGAAAAGGAAGGCACCCCCCAGAGTGGTGGGCAGGTGCATCTTACTGTGCAGATGACGTGTTTATATGCAATAGCAGTCCTGGGAGGCTGAGGGTGTTTTCCTATTCGAACATATAAAAACAACCTTTCCAGCAGGGTTGTACAATAAGAACTGTAGTTCAATGCAATTTCAATGGCTACAGCAACAAGTGAAACCACACAGTTCTTAAATTATGTGCTTATTTTTATTTTCGGTCAGGTATATCTTGCCAATGGTTTAGAGACGTTTGCTATTTTTATATACAAATGAGCCCCTTAAAACCATACCTCAAAAGAAACTAAGGGGCCCATTATGATATCGGGCGGATCCGCCCGCCAGATGCTCCAGTTTCACCCCCGCCATATTAGTATGGCGGGGGGCACCGCGGTGGACGGTAAGACCGTCCGCCGCTTTTCCGCCGGTCGGATCCCCGGCCGGGCGGAAAAGGACCTCAATATGGTGGCGGTGCCTTGGAGGCATCGCCATCCATATTAGGATGTGCAATTTCAAAGGCCTTTCCATTGCGGCGATGCCGCAATGGAAAGGCATGCAGGAATTGCTTTGAGACCTATTACGGGCCCCCGGGGTGGGGGGCTGCACTTGGGGGTACCTATGGTACCCCCTTCATTGGCATACACAAGGTGGCAGGCACCGCGCGGGTGCCTGTCACGTTGTGCATGCCAATGTGCAACATGCCTTTTTAACATTGTGGCGGGTGCTGCTTACAGCACCGCCCGCGAATATGTTAAATATGCGGAATGCGACCGCCAGGGTGGCGGTCGCATCCTAATAGGCACATCGGGACCGCCGCACCTCTGGCGGTCGGTCCCGTGTACCGTTACGGTGGCAGGCAGACAAAGTCCGCCCGCCATCGTAATAGACCCCTAAGTCCCGTTCATTGTAACTCCCAGTAATAACATGGTCGAAATATTGAAGTGCTTACCGAGACTAGCTTGGATTAAGCAAAATTCGCTGCTAATGTGGAATAGTGTTTTTAATAAAAGTGACCTTTTGAAGGAAGTCTGGATTGCCTCACCACATGTATAAATATTGCTCATGATTTGTGTGTGAGAATGTGCCCTACATTCCCCCCTCACTCCTGTATCTCTGTCTATGCAGATTCAGTTGTACAAACTATTCAAAGTGAATGGCTCCCTTCATGTTTAGTTTGAGTCATGTCAGAACCTGCTCTCCCATCTTTAGTCACAAACGGGGAGTCAGGGGGTCGGGGGGTTTCAGGGAGTGAAAAAAATAAAAAAAACACTTACCTGTCTTCTGCCGCAGCCGCCGCATCCTCCTCTCAGTCCTTTTTACTCGCTTCCAGGGAAGGAAGCAGGAAGCACTGCTCCCAGCCTCCAGATAGCCAATCACAATGCTGCAATGCAACGTTGTGATTGGTCTGAGCACCCTGAATCAGCGCTCAGCCAGAGAATGGGAGGCTGGGCATGTTCTTCATGCAGGCTGTAATGCAGCCTGCATGGAGAACATACAAAGTGCGCATGACTGTTCGACCGGCCTGAGACAGCCAGCCAAAGCATCATGTGCATTCGGAGTGGGCAAACCACTCCTCCCCTGCGTGCTCTGTGAGCAGAGCATCCCTGCCCCTAATCAGCTGAGCAGGGGAAAAATAAAATGATAATAACAATGAGTTATCATTTTTTTTTCCTTTTTGACCTGCTCAGTGGGGCGACGCTCCTCCACCTTTGGGGAGAGCTGCCACTGGTCACAAAGTTGGTTAACATCAATGCCAAATGAGCTAATACCTGCGCCCTTTAATTATTTGTGTCTAAGCTAAGTTAAAAAACATGCTTTTCTTTTGTGCCACAAAAGGTCCGTTAGAGCTCTCCTTCCTTGGGTATGAATCTGATTCGCCATGTGTAGGTGCCAATGATTGCCTGAATACAGTCTTGCAGAAACCCACCGACCTCACCATTATCACTGCATTTACTTGGAAAGCTATTTGTGGAGTTTTCAGTGTTTCCAGGAATAATATCAATGAAAGATTTACTGTGAATTGCGCTCGTTCCAGGACTTACATTCATCCATACAGACGGCTTCATCCTTGCCAGTCATGTTAGGGCAATCAGTATCATACACTCACCACACAATGTGATGCTGCATTCTCAGTTCTGTGTGTGTCTGGTGTCCTCAAGGTTTATAGCTTCCTGGTGAAAGCTGACAGTGCAGGCTAGTAAGTTTAGATGCTGATTGACAAGTGGGCGGAACTTTCAGTAAATATTCCCTCTTCTGATCACGTGACTCCATGTCCACAGAGAAAGGAACAATGTAAGAGAGGAGAATAATGTGAGCTCTCAAGCACTTACTCTAAAATGATGTTGCTGTAACTTTTCATCATTGAGCGATTTGTATAGGAGAGACTATCCTATCTGTAAGAATAACTCATATTCCGATGAGTATTACCACTTTAGCTGTTTTAGTTAGCTAGTCACCTGTAAACACTTGCTAGTAATCGCCTATGTTCTGATATCTGGACGTGTTACTACAGGAACGCTACTTCTTAACTGGTCTAGTTGCTTTTAGTTTTAGTTTTACCTTCATTGATAGATGCTAGCCACCATTGATTCTGCCAGATGTATTTGCAGTATTAGGTGAAAAGAGAATTTGTTTTTGCAAGTGGCTTGATGAGATAAATTGCTTGGTAGATTGGCATTTTAGGAAAGGCAGGAGTTAGCTAAGTTGTGGATTTGAACTATAGAGGCTAAATTTACAGTGCTTTTCTGCATGTGTCTTAGTCCTTGGATAGTTGGGAATTACTTACATTTTTCCAGACCTGGTTCGCAGAGCATCTTCTGTGGGTTGCTGTGTCTTATTTCCAGGGCTTAATTTAAGCCAGCGGTTGCCAGTGGGGTCACTGGCACTAATTTTTGGAGACCTGCATTTATTTTTCCTCATCATACATTGGCTGCGAGCAAGTGAGAGAAAAAAAATTCCAAACGGGAAAGAAATAGAAAGAATAAGACAGAAAAAAATGGCATGAACCCTATGGGCTTTACTTACGAAAACTTTCATGCACAAAAGACATTTTGAATCAGAGAATCAGAACCAGTGTGTAATTATGGGCACAGATGGCACGTAACAACTTGGCCTTTTTTACCGTTAGCACAGTCTGTTTTTGTGCCTTGTTGTTGTTTTGATCTGCACTTAATTAAATCAGCATATAGCACGGAGCCATTGTAATAAGTCATTTCTATCGTGATGAAAGCTTCAGCAAAATAATTGGCAGGGGCCAAAATGGCCTTAGCCAATACTAAATAAATAAATAAATAGAAGACTTTGTTGCCATGGTTTGATAAATGATTATAGTGGAATGTGGACAATTAACTAATTGGCTGCATGCACACTTGTTGAGGGTATCTCTTCCTCAGCTTCTTTTCTTGAACATTACTACACCAGCCAATCGTTCACAAAGCCTGTGGCATTTATCTTGTGCAAAGAAACCTTATGGCTCTTTTCACAGCCACCGTAATCTGTCCTTGTGTGTCTTGTTGTTGTTTTAACGTGCACTGACATAACCATTTGTTGTTTTAAAGTGGCACCAATGTAAATAAATCGAATGTTACCTTGCTAGAACGCTGCATCATATATTGTGAATGCATTTGGGCACCACAGTTTTCATTGAAAGGCAATTAGGCACTTGAATGTATTCTATTGTAATTTTTCATGGATTAAGTTCATTATGTTTCGATTTTGCTTTGATTGTGTTAACCCGGTAACCTCTGAGAATGCCGAGTAACCTTTAATATGATTCTTAAAAACTACAAGCAGGTCAACGAGTGAAGAATGGATATGTGAGTTTGTGATTAAGCACCATGCGCTGTACACATACAGTGCATGGTGTACACACACGCATATATATATTTACAGAACAACCAAAGGTTAAAGGGTTGCTATAGTTACGTGAAAATGTCAGTTAAAACATATTGTTTTAAATTTACACAACCACTGACATTCATCAGTTATAGTTAGCTCAAGTAACTATAACTAGTGCCCTAAAGTAACTATAACTCACACCCTCACCATGCACAGTGTTGTCATCAATTATGTAATTTTAGATGGTGCAGGAATGTTATTAATGATGTCATAGAACATGTCATGGGTGATGTAATATGTGAGGTCATAGGCAAAGCATGGCAAAGGAGCAAGTTATAGTTATGTAAGAGCACTAGTTATAGTCACTTGAGATAACTATAACTGGTAAATTTCAGTGGTTTTGTTAATTTAAACAGTATGTTTTAACTGACATTTTCATATAACTATAACGTCACTTTCACCTTTGGTTTTTTCCAATGTTTTTTTCAGTGAACTTCTAATGTTTTAAAAAAAATATAAAGTAACATATTATCACAATTACAAACTGTAATAACACTTTAAAATGTGTTTTTTCAATAAATTTGCATTTTCTTAATGTAAAGGAAGATGTTTATTGCCAATATTTAAATAAAATGTTGACTACATTGTTTTAGATATTAAATTTTTTACATATGTAGATATTAAAAAATTAACAAGGATACTTTGACGGCGGACTATTGTTTCTGCACCTCACACTAGTTTCAAATAGATCAGGTTCCTTGCGCAACAAGCCCTTGCACCAGCCGTCGGGTGATGCCTCTGTACGTCAGATCCTAAACAGTTGGGGGGGTTGGGCGTGCGCAGGTGATGAAGTCCAAGAAGTCAATGTTTAGTTTTTCAAATGAGTCTTTATTTTCAATTAGTTATTAGTAATTGGCCTAGCTTCAACGTCACCTTTAATGCAGGATTCGAATAAGCGATCCCTTAATTGGGTCTGTGTTCCAGGTAGGTAATCTGGAAACACTCCGGATATCGCAGGGCCTCTGTTGGCCTATGTAGTAAATCTGTAGTTACGAGTTCTCCTGCCAGAATGAGCATCGCTTATTCGAATCCTGCATTAAAGGTGACGTTGAAGCTAGGCCAATTTTACCTAGTATACCTGTGAAGTGCGGCATTCTCACCTTTTACTTTTCACATGAAAGGAACGATACTCGCCTACCGAGCCCTGACGAAGTTCTCGTCTTGAGAACGAAACGCGTTGGCTGACCATAAAGTCTACAAACTCTGTGAGAACTAACTAATTGAAAATAAAGACATATTAAAAAATTATTTTAAATTTTGTTTCTTTACGTAAATATATTTGATAGGATTAAATTATTAATTTAATTTTTATAATATATTTTATGAAAAACCTTTGTACATTTTTATTAGCTTATTGTTTATTTTAAAAGTCTAAATTATTGCAATCTATATTTTTTGTTTAGATATTTTATATCTGTAAATATTTTTGGAATAATGATATTTTAGATTCAATATTTTTGTTATTTTAAATATATGTTCGGGGTTGTCAACATTATGTGTGTCTGTATTTGTATCTGTCAATATTTTTAACTTTAATATTTAGTAGTACAATCTCAGTGACACTAGATCAAGAGGTGGTTCTTCAGTTTAATCTTGAATTCCTACAGGGTAGTAGCAAGTCAGATGTTGACTAGTAGGGCATTCCTCAAAGAAATAGCATCATGATGGACTAGCTCCCATACCTCCACCCTCTGCAGCTGTTACTGTGGCAGCACTATACCCCTGCCACACATAAAAAGCATGCCTTGTCTGTATATGATAGGACCATTATAGTGCATTCTCCGTTTGGGGGAATGAACCTATTACTCACCTGTAATATTCATTACTCCGAATCAGGAGCACCATCTCCCAGTCCTAATGTCTTGAGGCTCTGCTCCCCCACCATTGGCTTCCCATGTCCAATATTTCCCAAAGAGTAGTCTTTAACCTGATTACTGTTTAGGCTTTTCCCTGCCCCCAGGCACTCCTTGCTTCACAAGTCAAATTTATCAGTGACATGACGGGAGGGAGGGCCGGGAATCGGGCTGGGATTAGGAGCTCCTGATTTGACGTAATGAATAATAGGTTCATTACCTCCTCCTCGTTGCTCCTTGTCCCAGTCCTAATGTCTGGGGATATAAACAAGCCTCTCAGGCACCGATAAACTTTCACATAGACTTTATCTGTCAAATATATCCACTTCAATAGAGTACAGTAATTGTCATAAACTATTTAATAGCAAAGTTCAAAGAATCATCCTTATTGATTTCCAACCTATAAGGTGCCACAAAGTGTTTGGAGTTGACCAAGTAGTTACACGCCAGCTGACTACACACAGGATGTAAAACATGCCCTAGAAAATGGTCCTTGCAAACTTTCTGGGACAACACATCTAGCAGAAGCATACAACTGAGTGATGGCTTGTTTTATACACCTACTCAAAGTTGGAGTTGCCACATTCTTTCTTTTATTTACGACCCCATGAGCTACAAATTATTTGATTCTATATAAATAAATCACCAAAGCTCTCTTGATGGCTAATGACTAAGGAACCCCAAGTTCTTGACATCAAGTGCCACCGGCAAAGCAACGTCCTGCGAACAATGAAACCTCTTCTGGACCTTAGGACTGAACTTAGGATCAGGTCTCAAAATGATCTGTCCAGCAGGAACTTTAGGTACAGGTAATTAATTGCCAGTTCATCTAGCTCTCCCAATCTCTGGCTCTCATTGCCAACAAAAAGCCACCTCGTTGAGACCCAAGCCATATATGCAGAGTCCAGTGGCTCAAATGGTTTCTCTTGTAATCATTTAAGAGCCACAGACAAATCCTTGCTAGGTGTAGAGGAATGAGTCGCTGGTCTTTTCAACTTAAAATGTTTTAGTAGCTTGAAAACTAAAGGAATAATCTTAGAAATATATACATATGTTTCTCTGACACCTTTACCAGCTGCCTACTTAGAGCCTCAAAGGAGATAGGTTAAACACAAATCTATCTCTTAAAAAATGTAAAACGAGAAATTGGTCACAAGACCTTGCATCTTCCCCTTTTTCTGGCACTAATTTTCTCAGTGCCTTCTATACAGTGCAAGAGTTTCCTAACTTCAGTTACTATCTCCTTTGAACACACTAAGCTCTGGAGGGTCGGCTGTTTATTTTCCAAGCCGTGAGATGCAAATTCTTCAAATGTGCTACTGATAAAGACAGATGAAGCGGTTAGATTTGAGGAGGGAGCTAAAGATATCGATCCTCTGGTAACAGGGTCAGCAATGGGTACCAGGGATGCCTGAGCAAAACAAATATGAGCCACCTGAATTACTTGTACCTGCTTGATCAAAATCTTCTGCAATGCCTTTTGAAGGAGAGATATCATAGGGGACGCAAACAGAATGCCTGAAGGACACTGAAACGACATTGCATCCACTCCCCACACACTCTGATGCAAAGTCTCTGGAGAGAAGTTTGGTAGAAGTGCATTGCTCCTAACTAGGCTGCTAGGAGTAAAATTGTGGCCGATGTTTCTTCTTTTGTAAAGTGTGTTTTCTTTTTCAGAATTTTTTTTTTTGCAAGAAGGGCTCGCTGTAGAAAAATAAACTTCATTTCTTCAGCTGACTATTTATCCATTTGTATCCAGTTGTGAGGCAAATAATTTGTCTCCTAAAAATGGAAGGTGATGAATCAAAGATATCTGTGATTACTCTCCCTTTCGAAGCTTGAGTCATAATAACCTCCTACTGGCTGTCACTGCCCCTGACGCGGTGGACGCCGCCCACAAGAAGCCAAATTAAGTGTCCAACAAGAAGTGGGCAAGAATTGCCATTTTTCCCAAAACCTCCCTGGGGTCTGTACCTGCTTGTAAGCAATAAAAGAGTATCTGAAAGTCTTTTGAAAATGCGTAGCATGTGTACTCTGAGTGGGTATTAGCCCTCAGCACAAAGTGTGATGTTGAATAACTCCTTTTGAAGGCACTTTCCACCTTTCTATCCACAGCATCTGGGAGAGATGACTCCTCTGAAGCCAGAAACCAAGTGGACACCACGTTGGCCAAAATAGTATTCATCTTGGGGACCTGGAAAAAGCTCACCTCAGGCTAACAGATATCTTTTTCGATAAAAACCTTGGAAAGGGCGATTTCTCCAGAGCCTTCAATTCTTTTAGAACCATGGCCTTTACTACATCATGGAAAAGAACAACATCCACCTTAGGAGCTGTGTACTGGTGTAAGAAGCCTGCCTCCTCCTGCAGTAGCTTCTCCTGAAACTTCAGCAGCTTCCTGATATAAGACATCACCATGACCAGCTGACGCCCTTGCATGTATTTGCCTTTAGGACCTCACCCATGTCTTCCTCGGGGTCCAGCCTTTGTCTCCTGCCCTGCAGTTCAGCCAAGACAGTATTCACAGCTTATTTTCTCAGTGACTCTAACTCTGTCCTCGTAATGAAGACCACCTCCTCTGATTCTGTCTCAACAGGAGCGCTCTTGTATTTTTTTCTTTGAGCACTCCTTTATGCTTCATTGCGACCTGCAGAGACTCCTCCGTCAGTATCCCGGGCACTAACTTGGCTGCATTCTCTGTGCCAAGCTGGTTGGCTCAATATAAGGAACCAATAAATACCTAATTTCTAACCTGTTTATTCAATAAATAGTTCCTCAGGCTATAAAAAAGAACCTTATAAGAGCTTTCTTTTTGTTTTCTATATTCAGAGTCCCAGGGTACTGGCAGGAACGCTGTCATATTTCTCACAACACTGACAGGCTGCTATTTAAAAGGAATCGTCCCTCAGCCCTTTTCAAAACTCTCGGTGCATGTTCTTATGCGAAGGCGTCACACTAGACCTGGGAATGGAGTGATATGGTTTAAACTCTGCCATGGTGCCCACCACCTCTATGCTTCCTTTGCCAGCCCAGCACCAGTGGCATAACTATAGCCCCAGCGGTGCAGAGGGAGGGGTCCAAGATCCAGGGGCCCACCTCTGGCACTGGGCATGGGTGGCAGACTTGAATGGGTCTGGAGCGTGGGAGGCCCCCTCCATGTAACTTACAGGGGGGGCCATCAAGTTTCATTACGCCACTGCCCAGCACATAAGCACATAGTTCGATGTGCTCCACGATGCTGTGAGCACCACCAGCCCAGCTGGCCGCTACATGAGAAAGCACATTAACATTTCCCATTTCACTTACCGCAGACACCAAGACTCACACAAAATCAGCGAGCAGCAAGCAGGGAGTGCCTGGGGCAGGGAGGAGCCTTGAGAGTAGTCAGGGAAAGAAAGGAAGGACTACTTTCTGAGGCATATCTGATGTGCGAAGGTGCTAGCAGGAGACAGCGCCTCAGACATTAGGACTGGCGCAAGGAGCAACGATGAAGAGGCAATGACTGTGCTGCTCAAGAATACTCAGTTATGCTAATGTATAAGTATTTATTTGAAACTCACTGAAACTAACTGTTATGGGAACACATAAAAATGCTCAAACTGAGAAAAAGTTTATTGCTATTGGCAGCTAGTTTTAGGATACACCCCTAAGGCATTCAGTTATGTTACACATAAGGTGCTGTGCATAAGAAAGAGCAGTACGTAAGTGATGCCTGGCTCATGCCTCATCTGCTTGCTCTAGCCCTCTGTTGTGCTTGCTGAATGCTAAGTGGTAGATTTGCAAAGCAATTTGCGTCAGCATTTGTATTTCAATCATTTATTAGGTGTGACATGTTCCAGAATTTCCAGACCTTATTCAAAAACATTTTTGGGTAGGCTTAAATTACTCCAGACGAATATGTATGTCTTACTAATGATTTTCCAAGTGTAATTTTTGGCCCATACCCACAGCTACCCCTCTGGCTCCCACCAGGACAGTGCGTAACCTGGGAGTTATGTTCAACGACAAACTGAGCCTAGAAACACAAGTAAATAAAACAGTGGGGAGCTCCGGAAGATTCAGAGTCCTCCGGAAGAGTCAGAGTCCTCCGGAAGATCAGAGTCCTCCGGAAGATTCTCCCATTACTACCAACACAGGCTAGAGCGCTGATAGTACAAAGTACTATAATGAGCAGGCTGGATTATTGCAATGCCTTGCTGCTGGAGTCCCCAAGATATTTGATTGAGAGACTCCAGAGAATCCAGACTATGGCAGCTAAGCTAGCCTTAAGAAGGCCACAACGCTCATCTGCTTCTCAGACTCTCTCAGAACAAATTTGCCTGGTATGCCCCCACCAGGAGCCTTCGCTCTTCCTCTGCCAAACTGGTGAAAGTGCCCAGATTCAAAAGAACAAAATCTGGAGGTAGGGCCTTCAGCATCGCAGCAGCGCGGCTCTGGAACACCCTCCCATCTGAGATCAGACAGTTGGAAGATCTTCTTCAGTTAAGAAAAAGGCTAAAGACATGGCTCTATCCCAGCGCATGACCCTTACCATTCTCTTAGTCCTCTCCTGTCAACTTCGCTCCACGTCCTCTGTGATTAGTTGAGCACACGTATTATAGCGCCAGGGTACCCATGGGGTGATAGTGCGCTTTATAAGTGTCGATAACAATAACAATAACAAGACATGGCTTACTCACAGTAAAACATCTTTAGGAATCCGGTCTAGGAGTAAACTTGTCCAACGTTTTATATTTCCTGAATAAGTCACACCTAAGTCTAGGTTAACTGAAAGATACCCCTTCTCACATAAAAATCTGTATTAATTAGACACTAACAGAGAGGCAGTCACGGTCTCTGTCAATGTGCTGCTGACTGCTCCAAAACGTTTCTGACAGGGTCAGTGCCCCCCTGTAAAATGGGGTTCAATCAGAGACAATGGCGGACTGTAAACCCATATTGTCTGCAGTTCACATTGGAATTTTATATTTTTCTATGTAAATACAATTAACTGCAAAAGTCTGCCCATTTCGAAGCTCTCCACCCAGGCCTCTGATACAGGCCTGTAGCCAGGGTAGTATTGTCTGCCACGGAATTTACGTGCACTGAACGTCATAGTGCAGTTGGCGATTTGGATGTTTCTAAGTGGGTTTAGGAGACTAACACCAGTATATTATTGAATGATTTTTAACTGTTTTCATTTGCCCTTCTTAGGCACGCTACATCCTCTAAGAAGCGAGGAATTGCTCCGTTTTTCAGGCAGCAGCTCAAATATGCATGCCTTGTGATGCTCCGCTAAGTAGCTGAAAGGGAAAAGGCTTTCAGATTGCCGCGAGCACTAGAACAAACCATTCATGGGGAGAATCCTATTCTAGGCCATGAATTGCTCTAGGTAGTTCAAATACAATACTGGTCCTTAAAATGAAAACTAAGTTTGTTGCAAACAGAGCATAATGTTGAACCCTTGACGTTCAAAACATAGAGTAAAACTGACTAACTGGATATTTTTTCGAATCTGCTTCTCAGCAGATTGGAAAAAGACATATTGTGGGCATTACGAAATTTGCGGGCACTTCAAATATGACCTGCTACTTAAACAGTGGAAGTCACAATGTACACAAAAAACGAATAAGTCCACTGCCTTCATTCTGCTCATTTATACTCCAACACTCAAATAGGACTTAAAAGTTGGTGGGTATTAATTAATTTTGCACCTACATAAGGGGAGGGCAAAAAATCTATCACATTTCCATGTTTTGGCCTTTTAAGACCCATCCTAAAAATGCGCCCTGTGTTTTATGTGGAATGAGGTCTGTTGATCTACTGATGTTAGCAGGATATGGCCTCTCCTTCCATTTGGGATCAGGGCCGGCTTTTGGAATGGGCGAGCTGGGCACGGGGTGCCAGCCTTCAGAGGGGCGAAAACAACTGTCCACATAAAGGTCCTGCACCCACCACGCCCTCTTTATGGCTCCAATGATTTCGTTTAAAGTGCTTCCAATCATCCCCTCCCTATCAGCCCCCTGACTTGCCCTCCCATCTATCTCTAACCCCCTGCAGACACACTTCAACACCCCTTGTCCACAACCCAACAGACAACTTGGAACCAGCTACGTTGTGAGTGATTCAGGTGAGTAGGGAGGGGGAGGTGCTGCGATTGGTTGGCTGCATTACGATTTGCCCTGTGGAAAGAGATGCTGCCTCATTTCATTCACGAGCAGCAGCACGGGCGGCACATTTCTTTCTGCCCAGGACGCTATTAGAGCAAGCTCTGGGTGGGATCACTCTAGCACAGCTGCTCCCGCGCTTTTAGTAAGTGAGGATGGCCTGTGTGAGCAGCACTTGCCTTAGCTGGTGGCATTTCCTTCAAACTGGCACATTTGTGATAGAGAGGCTGCTCATTGTAAATGTGCAGAAGCAGTTTCATGATTGGTTCAGTAATTAAAATCAGAATATCCAACATAAATCAAACTGATTGCAACTCACGGCCTCCGTTATATTTTGTAGGAACAGCATCTGTCAGGGTATAGAGACAGGAAGCACTCAGTCTTGGTATGAGCTATGGCCAGGACCATTTGACTTATGTGGCAGGGGAAGACAAAATTGTGAGAAGAGTTAACTAAGGTATGCTACAATAAAGGCATATTATGTTGCATAATACAGCACATTTTGAAGCAATGTTACTACACTTTGCTATTCTTACACATGTAAACACATGTAAGCACTGTAGGGGCAAAGCTTTAACTTTAGTAATGCCAGTTTGACAGTTAAGTATAGCAACCAGCAACTGAAAGGTGAGCTGCCTCTGTGCAACACAAGGTCTGCCACCGCACTGCAACAAGTGTCATAGATTCTTTGGAAACTTTTGATCCACTTGAGCTCAAAACTGTTTTTTCGTACAGTCTTTTATTTATGCAGAAGATGATGGATTATGTGCAAATGCAGCAAATGTATAATTATGCGGAAAATGCTGCACATCCTCCAATTGAATATTTCCAGTGGCCCTGACTTTGGCTGAGCTCCCACGTTTTCCAAACAGAAGATTCCACAAATACAGAAACATGCAGTAAACAAACAACAACACCTATGTATGCCCACCAACATTAATACATTTTCTTAAACGTGGATCGATCAGCACTTCCTTCTACTATCAGTTTCGGCTCCTTTTTTAGAAAGTGAAAGCTTGTAGCAAATGCTGACTCCAAGGCCATTTACATGAATTTTTATATAAATATTGGAATTAGGAGTATAGACAATGCACTCGTTGCCTTCACGGGTGAAGTGTTCAGGACCAGGAGTCCCTCATCGCCCAAGTCTGTAACGCCAGCCTTTTCATGTCAAATTTTCAACATTCACCAACCCACGCCTTCCTGTTCTATTTCAAGCTAAAAGCCATCTAATGAAATTCTAACTGTAAATTGCATATCTGGGGGAGGAGAGCACCACTGTCACCTTCTCAGAATCTAGGTAGAAGTTAACGAAATGAAGTCTTTCAAATGCAAATATTTGTAGAAGTGGGACAGCAAATCAGTTGTGCTTTTCCCTCTATGGATTGCAGAGTTTTTATTTGCACAGGGCTATTGATGAGCGTACTCCAATGCATGCATAGTTATGAGGATAAAGCGGAAATCTGGCACATTTGTGAAGAAGGTGGCTTCAGGCCGCTGCTCTCTTACACTGAACATCTGTCAGTGCCTTCTCATGACTCCCCACAAGGCACTGTGAAATTACTTGATGGTCTGAGACAAATTTCTACCACATAGTTAATTGCAGTCAAAAGATCCGCTCACGCATGGCATCTGCGGTGTGGCCAAACATTTGAAACTGGCCTAAAGCTATGCATTAAATTATCTCCATACTATTAAAATATATCAATCAATTTTATATATTAGAACAGGGGAAGTGTTTCGCGGCAGCTTCTACAAGCTGAGGAAAATAGATCAATTACTGCATGAAAGAACTTGAACATGAAGTGTTATTGCCATTGGGAACATGCCGCCCGCCCGGTTGGTACAGCATCATCAATTAGGACTGCTAACACTATTCTGATTTAGGTATTCTGTGGAAACTTCTGATTTAACTCAACCCCCTCATCATCAAGGTGAGTGCTTCAGTACAGACAAACACCAAGGAAAGCGCCGTGGCCAGCACCATGTGTCTGGGGATAGGGAATACAATGGACTAAGAAGGTCAAATGGAACTTGGCTGAAATAGCAGAAGAGTCCGAAAGAAACCATAATCATTATTAGACACAAGATACAGTATCAACCCATCGACCAATCATTTGAATTTACCTCAGGCAAGCCCACAAACATCAAGTAGTTATACCAAGACCATGTGAAAAGGCTTGATCAAAGGACATCAAAAATTGTTCAACCAGTTTCCAAAGATGTAAGATGTCCCTCAATGAAAACTTTCAGTCCCTGGCTCGCTTGAAATTCAAAATAAATAAGGAAACCCGCAAAATTCTTCAAGAACAAACCGATTTCCAGCAGTCATCAAAGACAAATATAACACATTTAAAAAACGCCTAGTGAGGAAGAAACAGAATATAGGGGAAGCAGCAGCAGCAGAGGGAACTGGTAAAAAGGTCTGCAACAATGAGACAAAATCATAGACTTCCAAGATACCATGGGCCTGCAATGTCCACTTCTGCACTCTCTCACCCTTTACTCCCAAGAGGGTCTTTTCGCCGAAAGCAAAAACAGGGCAAGATTGTGCAAGAGCCAACTCATGGTAACAAAAAAAGAGAAACAGTACTTCACATAAACCTATCTAATGGAAGCCACTAAAAACTAAAAGCACCTGATCCATGTATACTGCAATCAAAGAGCTTGCAGCAATTTTCACAATGGTTGAAACTCCTCTGATGATTCTGCAGCTTTGTCAAATAAAATAACTGCATTCAAGCATTGCAGTGCCCCTGTACACGGAAAACCTCCCTCAAACCCACATGATTCATGCAGATAATCAGTTTGATCAAGGATAACCACAAAATGTTTCAAATATAATTCTGTCCAAGAGTGGCTGAAAATGTATTAACAAGACACAGGAAGGCTTCAGGGAGTAGAAGTTCACATTTTGCAGCTGAAATAATAAGAACCTATTCTAAACTCAATAAGATCATAATGAAATATTAGACAAAAAAATCCTTGAGGCAATATTCTCAATCTGTATAAGAACAGCACTCAAAATCGAAACTGAAAACAGTGGTGGCCGCCACAAACAAAGGGTGGTGGTGCGGGTGGAGGGAACACGGGGGAGGGGGAGCATGCAGAATATATAAAAATAAAAGAACTTATCTGAAGCCGCCGGCCGTCTCCTGCGTTGCGTCATCTTTCTCTTCTCTTCCTGGTAGCCCCTGGGACAGACTCCCATCTTATCTCCACGCTGCTATCTTTCTAGGAGAGCAGCTTGGGGATTTGCCTGAGTGGGCTGAAAAGACGCTCCGCTCAGGCCAGGGAGTCTGTGGGGGTTTCTCCAGCCCGGCTGTTCAATGAAGAAACCTAAGTGCGCATGTGTGTTTTGGTCAGCCTGAGACAGGAGGCAAAACACAAATGTGCAAAAAAAAAAAAACTCACAATGTGGTTGTTTAAATGATTTCTATAATTTTGCATTGGTATAGTGGGAAAATGACTTGTGATGCCCTTCTGGGAAGCGAATGCAGTAAATCAGACATCTACCAGCGGAATCACCCACTTCATTATGTCAAAGAACCATAACCTACACTCTGGTCCGAACACCATCAGTCAGAGCAAGGTGGAGACATACTGCCACTCATCAGTAAAATCTAGAGCTGGGCATAGCGGTGAAGGTCCTCGCCACAGCAAAAGGCAAAGCTGGCACACATCCATCAAACTGCCCCAGTCTTTTTCAAAAACACTTCTTGTAGTAGATGTGGGTTGTCCGATAAATGAAGAAGAGCATGAAGAATCACTTCCCTGTATGTTACCAAAGAAACCAAAACTGGCTCAACATCCAATCTTATTAATAGCATCAGACAAAGAAACCCTCTCTGTGTAAAAAGGAACATCTAGCTTAGGGGATTGGTTGAAGTAGACATCGCTTGTAGTCAAGGAGTACCTCTCGAGCATGACATAGGTTTACCAGACTCATTCAGGAAGCAAACTCAGAGGGCCACAAAAGTACTGAGATCAGGTGATCACGAAACCACACTATCTAACATGAAATACACCCCATGGTCCTACATTCATGTTATCCAGGAACCTCCCGAAGAATGCTGTGGATTTATAAAAGCCAGAGTGAACTCGCTGGGAGAAGACAGTGTACGGTTCACCTGGGATTAGTAAACAACAAAGGCCACAGACAACCTACATTTTTTAGCAATGCCTCAAACACACTGAGAGGAGACAGTGCAGGGTAAAACCCGTACTAAAATACGTTTCCCTGGGCAGTGACACCCACGTTCTCTTTTTACATCTGGCCAAGAGACAACTTAAGCAGTCTTGCCAGCTCCTGTAATAAAAAATAAATCATAAACCTAAAACATGTAGCACGGGAAGGTAATGCATTGTTAAAACCATCAGTGAGATCATGATTTTTGGTGAGAAGTGTCCCTTCTATTGAGCCATGTTTTGATTCGGTTCACAACATACGGCATAGATATTTACTAACTCAATTCAGACTGAGCACTGTGCAATTTCTTTCGAATTTTTCTGAAGGCTGGGAACTTGTGCTTCGATGCCCCCTGTCATTGTGATTCAGATTCTTCACAGATAGCTTTGCGCTTTATGATGTTTTGCAAGTTTCTTACACACACTCAAAAGTCGATGCCAAATACCTATGTTAAAAGATGTGAACTTTTCACAAGTGAGACCTACTCTATTTTATCTGCAAATGCTTCTTGATGCGCATAGTTGTTTATCAATTGCTAGGATTCTTAAAAGGCACTTTTAATGTCAGAAAATCGTTAACTTTTTAGGATAGTGTTTTAGTATTATCTTAGTCCCGACCTTTATTTGTGCTTTACTTGTACATAACGGTTATTCTTTTTGTCAATAAAGTTCCTCCCTGAGCACTCAGAATTGTAAATGAAGAGTCCAACAGTAATAAAGTCTCTTATTGTGCTCTTGTTCCACTTTTTATTCGGGTACTCAGCGTCCGAATTTCAACAGTACATTTTCATTCAGTATACAGCTTCCACAGATGTTGATATACGACAAAGCAATCTACAGCCAACACGTGTTTCGTTGTGTGTATTTACACACAATAACTTCTTCAGGGCTGATTCTGTAACGAGTTCAAATCCAATCGATCCACAAACCACCAGTAATACCTTGTGCACTAGTAGCCTTATGGCCCCCTCTTGGGAGCACTCCAGGTAAATTTTGAAGTACCAATTGATTCAGATATCTCCAAACGTGTTACACGTAAAAGGCTCAAGCCTCATGTAAGAGACTCACTGGGTGCATCCAAAGTAAATAGGATGATCACTTGTTACGTGTGGAGAATAGAAATCACGAGTCCATGATAGTATCAGTAAAAATCCCGGGACAGAAAGTACTCCGTTCGGCGTGCATTTCTATTCTCCACACGTAACAAGTGATCATCCTATTTACTTTGGATGCACTTTATGATGTACCTAGTTTTTAGATCCATCTGATTTTATATTTATTTATATGGAAATGATTTTATGTAAGCTCACTTTATTGGTTCCTTTTAATTATGTGCGGTGTACTTTTATGATCCTTTGTGATCGAAATAAAGTTGATTGATGATGATGTTAATAACTAGTAAAGAAAAGGTACTGTTAGAAAGTCACTTTTTTCCCTGCCTGAAACCTCTGGGGGCTAGCCTACAACTCTGAGTGCTCAAGTCACAAATGAGGTGTGAAAACTGCTCCCAGAGAAGAGGCAAAGGACTTACTATGGGTTGATGTTTTTTGTTCTTCTGGCAGATGACATTTAGGATGTCCCCAGGAACTTGATTATCTTCAATGAGGCCCTCCTCTGTCACAAGCAGATGCCAGATGACACATAGACAGGACCCTACTTTTGTTCCCTCAGCCAAGCAAGCATCAATCACCGTGGAAGGGGAGCTGCACCCAGAACTGGGTTAGATTGACCGAGAAGCATGGGCTGCTCATTTTCCAGACCACACCTCAGGGGTGGACACACAGGCTTCCCGCAAGGAGGAGAAGGGGTTCTTTATCTTGGATTTATGCAGATAGGGGCATTGTCAGATTCTTTGCAGTATGGCTCACAGGAAATATTGTAAAAGTGGGTAGGTAACCCCAGGGATCTTTTGACCCATTGGCTAGGGAAGAGTGAAGAGTCACTCCTACCCACAGGCTGGTGTCAGGGATAAATGTGTCATTCTGATTTCCCTCCTCAAAATTCTTCTTGACCTGCGGAAGATCAGAAGAGGACTGAATCTGTTGTCTGAGACCTGGCAGAAGCCCTGAAGGACTAGACCTGCTCCTTCTTGTACCCAGGATGAAGAAGGCAACTTCAAGAGTCATATGGGTGACTTCCTGTTCAAGCTGCAGGGACACCACAAGCTACAAAAGGTCTTGCCTGCAACTGCCGAGCTGACCGGTTCCAACTGAACTTACCCTGGACTCTGCTGTTGGTCACTGCTGGACTGAGTCATGACCCCTAAGTGCTGTTCCTGAGGTCCTGGAACCCTTGGCTGGGTCTGGGAGGGTTTCTCCTACCTCCCCGGAAAACCTGGAACTTCAAAACATTTTGGCACCAAGGAACTCTGGAGGTCCAGGACAAGCCTGCCAAGCCGATCTGACCAAGGTGCACTACCACTGGGCTAAAGATTCAGATTTTGCCGCTTGGAGATTTTCAGCAATGTCAGATTCTCATTGGCGGGACCTCATGAAAATAGTATGCAGTCACTGTAAGCCCTCTTTAGCTACAGGCTGCAGCCATGCCCGTTGAAGGAATCCAAACTGCAAAAAAGTAACTAAGTGCGAAGGCATCAAAAGTATCCTGCCTGCAAAGGACCTTCCATGGGCATGAAATTAGAATTTCTCCTGCTCTGAGTTTTCTTTCTAAAAACCAACGTCTTCACCTTTACGTCGTCTGATGGTTGTATAACCTTGTGGATCCATTCTCTGCCATAGCCTCCTGCCTTGCCCAGCTGAAGATTTTTGACTTCTCACCTTCCCATGGTAAAACTTCAGAATGGATCAAACCTGGTCCCCATATCAGACCCACGCTCCATCGTGGTTGGCCTCAAATTGCACATAGGTCCCAGTCTACTGCAACCAGCTGACCACAATTGGTGCTTAAAGCTATCTGGTGCTATTTTTATATAGGACTATGTTCGTATGTTTTTGGATTTGGGCCATAAACAGCTGGCGCATAAGTTGGACTACAAACTGCTAATGTTTTGGCATCGTTTGTGGTCTGTTAAAGAGCTCGCCCCTTACTGAGCGGTGATGATTGATTTGCTGAAACGACCTCAGGTAAATTCCATGGTTCCATGGTTTAGCTCCCTGAAAAAGCTACTCAAGGGACTTGGGATGGAGGAGTACTGGTCCACTCCTGAAAGACTGTCCCTCATACCGAAGTGCAGGGTTAAAAAGATATATTGGGAAACCATAATGGAGAAGGAGCTAGCCAAACCGGTGGGCACACTGACCCAGGATTTTATGAGATTTAAAATGGTTCCATTTTATGAGGAAACCACAGACGAAATTGTTCCGCCTATGGCACGTAAATTATTTATACAATTCCGATACAAGTGTCTCCCCACTAAACTGTTTTGTAAAAAGTGGCGTTGCGAGGTTCCCTCTGATGACCAGTGTCCAGCGTGTAAGGCTAGTCCTGAATCCATAGTCCACTTGTTATTCTTTTGCTCCCATCACAGAAGCTTGAGGGTCAAGTGGATTGTTCCACTTTGTAAACTAATTGTACCTGTCCATTATCTTGAGGTTTTGAGAATTTTAGCCACTGATACTCTCAGGGTGATAGTCGTTGGTTTGGCCAGATTTTGGTATGCACTTTGAATCAAACGTTTTAAATGTATTACATGAATTGTCTTTTGTACCCTCTTCTTAAACTATATTTATGAAAATCTTTTGTCAACTCATGAACAATTAATTTTATTCCTAAATTGTTTTAATTAGTGATATGCAATCTATCTGTTAATTGATCTTTATTTTTATGTTGTTTTAGTCTGAGCTGTACCATGCACTTTGTAAGATCTTTGTGAAAATAAAGTTATTTGATGATGATGATATATGACTTTCAAAAATCATATCTCCCATTTTTGATTTTCGTTGTTTTGGTGTCATTTTATCTATTACACATTTCTCTATTTTTCTAAATTAATTTGAAATTTGTCTTTTTTTTTCTTTTCTTTATTGCTGTTTTAGTACAGCATAAATACTTTACACATTGCTCCTAAGTTAAGGATGTCTGCTCTGTGCTATAGATACCACGGGGCTGAGTTTAGGTTTATTTAGTGACTTTAGCCGTTCACCCTGACAAGAATTGTGTTTATTTCTTCAGTTGAGTAGTCACCCCCTTAAATAATAACCCAGTTTCTTACAGTTATGATGATGACATATATATATATATATATATATATATATATATTATCTACTGGCGGTCGCCAGTAGATAGTTATAGTTAGGACCTATTTTCCATAGGAAATCCGCGACATTCTATTTGAAATAACTCTTGCGTCGGTTGACGAATCTTCGCGAAATTTTCAAACTTTATGGCCCGCTCCGGTCCGCTCCTACCCTGAAAGTCTCAGGGTGATTCGTCAAGCGGGGGCCGAGAAAAAGGGGGTCCCAAAACGTGTTTTCCCCATTCATTGTCCCATAGGAAACTTTAGACACGGCTACAGCCCGAACTGCTGAACGGAATTACACCAAATTTGGCAAAGAGGTAGTTCTTGGTTCAGAAAGAACCCTTTTTGTTAAATGGTGTAAATCCGTTCAGTAGTTCCTGAGAAAATCAAAAGTTAAGTCACATATATATCTATGGCCAAGTAGGGTCCGCGTACCCTCCCGACCACGAGCTGCATGCTAATTGGCTGTCAAGTGGCTGTCAACACTCCAAATCAGGAAGTGTTGGCAGCCATTTTATCCCTCGGTAGAACCGAGGGACAGAAACAAGTGCGCAAAGCGCAAAAGGGGGCAGGGTAGAAACACCCTGACCCCTAGGTCTGCTCAGGGGGTCCCACAAGGACCCCTGGGCAGCAAAAGCATTTTATTTATTTTTTTAATCGGCAGGATGCGCTCAGGATGCGCGGATCCTGCCGATTAGAAAAAACCCCAGAAGAAACAAGTGCGCAAAACGCACAAAGGGGCAGGGTAGAAACACCCTGACCCCTAGGTCTGCTCAGGGGTCCCACAAGGACCCCTGGGCAGAAAAAGCATTTAAAAAAAAAATCGGTGGGATGCGCTCAGGGTGCGCGAATCCCGCCGAGAAAAAAAACCGAAGCGCGGTCTCCGCGCTTCGTTGTTAATTGGCCCCCGGGTGGGCCAAGTCCCGAGGGCATGCAGGGGTTTCTTTTTAATATGTGGGGGCCTCTAAGGCCCCCAAAGCCCGGGGACTGTCACCCCCGGGGCTTAAAAAAATAATGGTGCGGGAGGGCTCTTTGCCCTCCCGCTGCCCGGGGACCGCCACCTCCCGGGGCTTCTTTTTAAAATGGTTTAACCTGTGTGGGGGGCTCCAGCCCCCACACGCCCGAGACCGCCACCTCCCGGGGCACTAAGAAATTCTAAAATGGGGGTCCGTTTTGGACCCCGAAGCCCGGGGACCACCACCTCCCGGGGCTTTCTAAATGTGGGGAGGGGGGCCTCGCGGCCCCCCTCTTGGAGCCTGTGGTGGCTCTGGGGACCGCCACCCCCCAGGCCCAGCTCCTGCAGTGTCCCGGGGTGCCTACCCCCGGGACACTGCTGTTTGCAATGACAGGACGGGAGCCTCGCGGCTCCCGTCCTGTCATTCGCGGCTCTTGTCCTGTCATTGCAAACTTGCTTTGGATATTGGAAGCGAGAGCAGGAAACCTGCTCTCGCTTCCAATATCCAAAGCAAATTGCTTTTCCACATGGGGAGCAGCATCTTAGCTGCTCCCCATGTGGAAAAGCAATGCCGGATCCCATAGGACACGGGGAGCCGGCGGGAATGTGGGGGGTTTGGGGACCCCCCCACAGTCCCCAACGAGAGGCCAGGCCCCGGGGATGGGGTCCCCGGGGCCATAAGTGGCCAGGGAGGGGGCCACGCAGCCCCCCTCCCGAAAAAAAAAATATATATATATATATATATTTAAAGGCCGGCCCCGGGGGATGGGGTCCCCGGGGCCTTAAATGGCCTGAGGAGGGGGCCACGCAGCCCCCTCCACATTTTTAATTAAAAAAAGAGGGCTTGCCCCGGGGATGGGGTCCCCGGGGCCAATACAGGCCCAGGGAAGGGAGGCCACGCGGCCCCCTTCCTGTTTTTTAAAATTTGAATTAAAAAAAAAAAATCCTCAGGCCCCGGGGGATGGGGTCCCCGGGGCAAAAAGTGGCTGAGGGAAGGAGGGCCACGCAGCCCCCCTCCCAATCAAAAAAAAAAAAAAAAAAGACCGGCATCGTGCCGGAGGCCCGCCCCCTCCCTGCAGCACTCTGCAAACGCGCCCCCTGGCGCGTTTTGAGAAGGGAAGTAATTCCCCTTGAATACTGGGGGTCCCTGGGGGCAAACTAGCCCACCAGGAACCTCCAGTATGCGCCAGGGGCTGCGTTGCAGAGAGGTGTACAGAGGCCACGCCCCTTTTACACCTCTCTGCAACGCAGCTCTGTGGCGCTTTTTGGAAGTACATGGTGGGCTAGTTGGACTCCAGGGACCCTCAGGATTCAAGGGGACTTAATCCCCCAACTTAAAACGCGCCACGGGCGCGTTTGCACAGTGATGAAGGGAGGGGCGGGGCTTCAGGTGACATGTGTGCAAACAGGCCCCGTGGCGCGTTTTAAGATGGGGAATTAAATCCCCTTCAATCCTGAGGGTCCCTGGGGGCCAACTAGCCCAACAGGTACGTCCAGAAAGCGCCACAGAGCTGCGTTGCAGAGAGGTGTAAAAGGGGTGTGGCCTCTGTACACGTCTCTGCAACGCAGCCCCTGGCGCATACTGGAGGTTCCTGGTGGGCTAGTTGGCCCCCAGGGACCCTCATGATTCAAGGGGACTTAATCCCCCAACTTAAAACGCGCCACGGGGCGCGTTTGCACAGATGTCACCTCAGGCCCCGCCCCTCCCTTCACCATTGTGCAAATATTCCTCTAAAATCAGCCAAAATACGAATTCCCATTTACTCACCTGTTATCAGGAGAGACCTCAGTGCTGCATCTTTCAGCCCAGTACTGATCCTGAAAAGTAATTTTAACCGTACTTACCAGTAACTTGAATTTCCTTCCATAGGATATCATTGCCTGCTTTTTGCTGAAAAAGTTTCTAAGTGTCGATTTTTGAAACATACAAATATTCCTCTAAAATCAGCCGAAATACGAATTCCGATTTACTCACCTGTTATCAGGAGAGACCTCAGTGCTGCATCTTTCAGCCCAGTACTGATCCTGAAAAGTAATTTTAACCGTACTTACCAGCAACTTGAATTTCCTTCCATAGGCTAACATTGACTGGTTTCACTTGGAAATTCTTCTAAGTGTGGAGTTTTGGAACTTTATAATATTCCTCTAAAATCAACCGAACTACGAATTCCGATTTACTCACCTGTTATCAGGAGAGAACCCAGTGCTGCATCTTTTAGCCCAGCACTGACCCTGAAAAGTAATTCTAACCGTACTTACCAGTAACTTATATTTCCTTCCATAGGAATCCATTGTCTGGTTTTCAGCAGAAAAGTTTCAAAGTGTCAATTTTCACAAATTACAAATATTCCTTAAAAATCGCCTGTATGACTTAAACGCATTCTTTCAACTGTTTACAGGAGATGCACCAGTGCTGGATCCAGGATCCAACACTGAGTAAGAATAAGTAACGATAACACTACTTACCTGCTAAGTGAATTTCCTCCCTTAGGATAACATTGGTGATTCTATGTGAAAAAGTTTCTAAGTGTCAACTTTTAAAATACAATAATATTCCTTAAAAATCACTACTGTAACCAAAACGCTTTTACTCAACTGTTTACAGGAGATGTCCCAGGACTGAATCTAGGATCCAGTCCTGTGGTTAGAAAAGTAATCCATAAAGTAACTAATTGCATTTAACTAGAAATTCACATTGAGGTCAATGTTGCATTGTGTTTGAAATTGTGTTGCCCATTGCAACAACTGTAACTACTGTACTTAAAACTCTATTGCCTATTTGCAAACTATTTAAACTAAAGTAATTCATTCTGAGAAAGTATATTTTGTAATGTAATGTATAATGTAATTACAATGTAATTTAATAAATAAAATATCTAAAAATAAATAGTTTTAAAAATGTAGTAAATCAGTATCCAAAAAATAAATATAACAATTAATACATTTAAAAATTGTCATTTACAAGACCTTTGAAATTCACTGAAAAAAAACATAGGTTTCAGACATGTTATAGTTAGGAATTAGCATTTAAAAAACCTTTGAAATTCACTGAAAAAACCATAGGTTTTAGGGACAGTTATAGTTAGAAATTAGCATTTAAAAAACCTTTGAAATTCACTAAAAAACCATAGGTTTCAGACACGTTATAGTTAGAAATTAGCATTTAAAAAACCTTTGAAATTCACTGAAAAAACCATAGGTTTTAGGGACAGTTATAGTTAGTTGGACATTGCACTCGTACAAAACCCGTGAAATTCCCCCGTTATAGTTAGTTCAGCTAACTATAACTCGCGCCCCTGCAATTCACTGCTGATGACGTCACATATTACATCACTCATGACATGGTCAGTGACATCACTGATGACATCACTGATGACATCTCAAATGACATCACTGATAACATCATCCATGTGATAATTTCATGCATCATCTCACACCCTAATATAACTTTTGATACACCCACTCTTATTTACAGACTGCCATTCTCAAAACCATAGACACTCCAACACCAAAAACTACATACCCACTCACTGATTCTTAGGTCTACACACACATCCACTCACTCACCCGTACACTCACTCATACTTACAGTCACTCAGTACTGGACTATCATATGCACTCATACACCTATATAAACACTCACACACCGCCACTCATCCATAGAGGTACTCACACACCTAGTCAGTCATGCAAAAAATTAATCACACACCCATTTACTCACCTATACAGTTATACACACACCAGCTCACTTACTCATACAAATACTAGCACACTCTTACGCTCTTATACAATAACTGATACAAGCACACACGCATCCATACAGCCACTCTCACAATCACACACTCTCACTTATAGCCTTTTAAATACTCTAACACACATATATACTGCCTTTTACATATGTAGTTACTCGCACATGTACCACTGAGATATACATTCACTCACTAACACACCCATACACACACTCACCCACCCAAGCAGTCCATCACAGACGCACTCTTCAAATCATGCACCCAGTGAATCACCCACTCACACATCTATGTACAGAGTCGCACACACCCCACCCACACAAACACTCAGGCACCCATACAGATACTCAGACAACCAATCAATAACTCATATAGACACTCATGTATCTATTCACAAACCCATGCAGCCACTTACACAGCAACAGACAGACGGATACAGACATTCACCCAGTTTAGTCACTAACCCATGCATTCAGTAAAATACGTTTAATCACTCACTTATACAGTTAGTCACGCACCTATTAAATCATCCATACAGACACTTATACACCCACTCATTCTTCAATACGCCTTTCCCTATATACATTAAAAATATTTAAACTTTACAGAAACACAGTCACTAGATGATGTCATCAGTGATGTCATTTGAGATGTCATCAGTGATGTCACTGACCATGTCATGAGTGATGTAATATGTGACGTCATCAGCAGTGAATTGCGGGGGCGCGAGTTATAGTTAGCTGAACTAACTATAACGGGGGAATTTCACGGGTTTTGTACGAGTGCAATGTCCAACTAACTATCACTGTCCCTAAAACCTATGGTTTTTTCAGTGAATTTCAAAGGTTTTTTAAATGCTAATTTCTAACTATAATGTGTCTGAAACCTATGGTTTTTTAGTGAATTTCAAAGGTTTTTTAAATGCTAATTTCTAACTATAACTGTCCCTAAAACCTATGGTTTTTTTCAGTGAATATATATATATATATATATATATATATATATATATATATATATTTTGCACACGAACACCGCCCGTCTCTCCTTGCTCTCAGCGGTGCGGGTGCGGCAGCTCGCGCAGGCGGTCCCACGACCATACGTTACACCACAATGTCTCCACGAGAGAAAAGAAAGAAGCTGCGCACTCCGGCTCGATGTAAACAGTTGTTTTTAATTAATCTCCAGGAAACAGAAGACTAACACACGCGTTCCGGCCTCCTGGCCTTCGTCAGGCCAGGAGGCCGGAACGCGTATGTTAGTCTTCTGTTTCCTGGAGATTAATTAAAAACAACTGTTTACATCGAGCCGGAGTGCGCAGCTTCTTTGTTTTCTCTCGTGGAGACATTGTGGTGTAATATATATATATATATATATATATATACACACGCATACTTGCAGGATCTTTGGGCCAGCCCTTTTTATCCACTGGTCTGTTCAACTGTCATTCACATATTGCTTCTGCAATCCGCAACATACAGAAAGGGGCAATGGGTCAGTTTATTTCGACATTAGCTCTCTTGCACTGTGAGTGACAGCAGTTTGCCGAATCAAATAGGCAATAGGTAGTGTCAACTACTGGTGGAGGAATGCTTTACTTTACCAATGCTTTTTCCTTCCATTCTTTGTTTTTTAGTAATCTTCGTGGTTTAACATAAGCCTTCAAGTTACATTCATAGAAAATTAATAGTACCTTTTACTTGCACTTGCACCAATAATCCTAATATCCCATGCATTAAAACTAAAATGTTTTCTGTAATATTGTAAAGGCACTTGCCTGCTTTGTAGCACTCATTGCATTGTATTAAAGTTATGTGCACTGAATATTTTTTAATCTAAATTATTTTTGCAGGAATATAGTGGCCACATTTAGCATTTGACATCTTTTGTTATTTTTAAAAATATTTTTGTTGAATTTTCTTGCAATAAAAAAAAAGAAAATCATCAGACCGAATTGGCTTTGCCAGTGCTTGTTTTCTCTTAAGCAATCGGAATCAGAGGGTCTCCATAACAATGGCCTTATTCATCATGAAAGTGATGCAGTGCGAAGCATGATTACAAATTATTTTCTTCAGACTCTTACAAACAACTTTATTTCACTAGGCCCATTTCATTATCAATACCCTCAGTCTCACATCAGTCCCAATAATTTTTCTAATTTTCACAAACCATGGTCCTCCGATAGATCTTTTTGTTGAGCTGAGAGGGACTGGAATACTAAGAAATGTGAACAATTATTCCATGAGGACCTGGAATAAAATAATTGTTATCTCAAACTAGTCGCGGCCGACATGACTCGCGGGTGGGTGGGGGGGAGGGGTCTCACGGGGTGGGGGGAGGTTTAATTTAAAGTAAAAATGTGTTTTAAAAAAAGTTAACTTACCTTCGCCGGCCCGGCCCCGCGTCGTGTCTGCTCTCCTGGAACCAGGAAGCAAGAGCCTCCCTCCCCTCTCCTAAGCCAATCACAACACTGCAATGGCAGCGTTGTGATTGGCCGGGATGCGACCAGCCAGGCGTCTATGGGGAGGCCATTTTGTCTGGAGAAAAGGCATAGTGCGCATGACTGGTTTGGTTGGCCCCAGAGGGCCGACCAAACAGTCAGCGCCCTCAACAGTGGGCAAGCCACTCCTCCCCTGCCCCAAAGCAGAATCGCCCGCCCCCAACCTAACCCTTCTGTTTTTTCGCTGTGCGGGAAGCAGAAACATAAAATGGTATTTATAATACCATTTTATGTTTCTGCTTCTTGCACTGCGAGAAAGCAGTGGGGCGACACTCCTCCGCCCACATGGAGGAGCCGCCCCTGTCTCAAACCAAATTTAAACATTTTTTCAGCCACAGATATAAACACTTTGAGACAAGAAATATGACCAAAAGAAGGAGACAAAATCGATAAAGATAATTCATGAGAAACATTTATCTAAAGCCTCGTATTGCATGGACAAGTCAAGAAAATACATTTGCTACACAGCACTAAACAGAACATTATTAGACAGCTGGAAAATCCTCTGTGGAGAGAAACAGGTTAACTTTGAGGTTCAGTTATTAATCATACACACCAAGGCAAAGCTAAGCAGTTCAAGTTCGTCATCTGTTAGATCTGGTCAAGTCTAATCTGCAGCACCACATGCCACAGTCTGAGTCAGATAACCTCTCAGCCGAAAGGTTATTTCCCTGCACACTTTACCAGCTGGCAAAGTACAGGATTTGAGGTCACAGTTAGATATAGTTCAGTTCATAAAAGTCTATTCCACCCAGTGTGGATGAAGAGGGGCAATAGGAAAGATAATAGGGATCAAAAGTCTGTCCGACAGCATGCCAGGCAGGAAAGGAAAAATAATAGCCAGCAGCCCCTCCTCCGTTGGGGCAATTATTCCTCAAATGTTCCAAGTTTACCTCCCTTAACTAAACCATTCCATCAGTCCCTGGGGTTCTCATTGGTCACTCATAGTGGGCTGTTGTGGGGTGATCAGTGAAACACACAAATCCGAGAGAATTAAGTAATCCTTGATGCAAATTTCATTAAATTGCATTAAGTTCATATGCGTTCCCATTTCGTCATTTCCACTGAAGTAGGTAAGATTTTACTTTGCTTACAGTCCGTCTGTTCCCAGGCGCCTTTCCCTGGGTTTGCAACAAAATTGTTACATTACTATCAAATTTGCTTCTTAGAACCCAGAGAGTCCGCCTCCCCCCGTTCAGTTCCGAGGCCACCGAAGTCATCTGCGGCGTACCACAAGGATCATCACTCAGCCCCACCCTCTTCAACGTCTACATGAGCCCCCTCGCAGCCATCGCACGCCAACACAACCTCAACATCATCTCCTATGCCGACGACACCCAGCTGATCCTCTCCCTCACCAACGACCCCACAACCGCCAGAACCAACCTACATGAAGGGATGAAGGACGTAGCCGAGTGGATGAGGAACAGCCGCCTGAAACTGAACTCAGATAAGACGGAAGTCCTCATCCTAGGATCATCACCCTCCGCCTGGGACGACTCCTGGTGGCCCCCTGCCCTGGGCAACGCACCCAAACCAACGGACCACGCACGCAACCTGGGCTTCATCCTGGACTCCTCCCTCTCAATGACCCGACAAGTCAACGCCGTCTCCTCGTCTTGCTTCAACATCCTACGCATGCTGCGCAAGATCTTCCGGTGGATCCCCACCGAAACCAGGAAGACGGTCACCCAGGCCCTCGTCACCAGCCGACTGGACTACGGCAACTCCCTCTACGCCGGAACCACAGCCAAACTTCAAAAAAGACTCCAACGCATCCAGAACGCCTCAGCTCGACTCATCCTGGACATCCCCCGACACAGCCACATCGCCGGACACCTGAGAGACCTGCACTGGCTCCCCGTCAGCAAGAGAATCACGTTCCGACTCCTCACCCACGCACACAAAGCTCTCCACAACCAAGGCCCCAGATACCTCAACGACCGTCTGACCTTCTACACTCCCACCCGCCAGCTACGATCGACCAACCACGCCCTCGCCGCCGTCCCCCGCATCCGAAGAGCCACAACGGGAGGAAGATCCTTCTCCTACCTGGCTGCCAAGACGTGGAACTCCCTACCCATCCACCTCCGCCTTACCCAAGACCACCTCTCCTTCAGGAAACAACTCAAGACCTGGCTGTTCGAACAGTAGCGGACCCCCCCCCCAAGCGCCTTGAGACCCTCCGGGTGAGTAGCGCGCTATACAAATGCTTGATTGATTGATTGATTGATTGAGTCCTTTGTTAACAAATACAGAAATGAAACTCCACAGAAAGTTCTCATAGAGCTTTGGTGACTGTCTCACATGATTTTATATTAACTAAAGGTATGAGAAGCATTTGAGGCCTACATAAAAGTTTTGATGAATCACTACTGGTTAATTCCATTATAAATCACACATTTTCATATCCTTCAGCCACACCACGGAACTCCTCTGGACCGACCACCGCTGCATCCATTTCACCTTCCAGAAACCCACCACACACCACCGCACCCAACAGCTCCCACGCCGCTGCTGGAGCAAAGTCACCGAAGACCAACTTCGGGCAACCCTCGCTCTCAGCCCTCCCTCCGACCCATCCAACACCGACGACGCTGCCTGCAACCTCAGACGATGGATGGACGACTGTGCCAACACCCTCGCCCCGCTGAAAAAACTCACCTACAGTGACACCACCAAAAGAGCCAGCTGGTTCACCTCGGAACTCATAGCTTCCAAGCGTACCTGCCGGAAACTAGAGAAGAAATGGCACAGTGATAAGACACCGGACAGCCACGGAGCCCACAAAGACGCCATCCGTAACCACCACCACCTCATCAAGTCTGCCAAGAGAATCTCCTTCAAAGACCGCCTCGACAACAACGCACACAACAGCAAGGAGCTTTTCAACATCGTGAAGGAACTCTCCAACCCCAGCTCCAACACCAACGACATCCCGCCGTCGCAACCCCTGTGCGATTCCCTCGCCACTTTCTTCCACCGCAAGATCGCCGACATCCACGACAGCTTCAACACCCAGACAGCCCCAACTAAGATCGATGCACCAGACCCGCCGCACACCATCGACCACGACCCCCTGCCAGCCTGGGCCAGCGTGAACATCGAGGACACCATCAAGACCATGAGCACAATACACTCCGGCTCCCCGTCAGACCCTTTCCCGCACCACATCTTCAACAAAGCCAACAGCTCCATCGCACCCCACCTGTGCAACGTCATCAATCTCTCCTTCGAGACCGCGACCTTCCCAGAGAGCTGGAAACACGCAGAGATCAACGCCCTACTCAAAAAACCCAAGGCGGACCCAAGAGACCTCAAGAACTTCCGGCCCATCTCCCTGCTTCCGTTCCCAGCCAAGGTCATCGAGAAGATCGTCAACAAACAGCTAACCCGATACCTCGAAGAAAACAGCATCCTGGACCCATCCCAATCGGGGTTCCGCAGCAACCACAGCACTGAGACTGCCCTCATCGCCGCCACCGACGACATCAGGATCCTGCTGGACAACGGTGAGACCACAGCCCTCATCCTGCTGGACCTCTCCGCCGCCTTCGACACTGTCTGCCACCGCACTCTACGCGCACGCCTCCACGACGCAGGGATCCGAGACAAGGCCCTGGAATGGGCCACCTCCTTCCTCGCCGGCAGAACCCAGAGAGTCCGCCTCCCACCATTCCGATCCGAAGCCTCCGAGATCATCTGCGGCGTACCCCAGGGATCGTCCCTCAGCCCAACACTGTTCAACATCTACATTGCCCCGCTCGCACGCATCGCCAGACAGCACGACCTCAACATAATCTCCTACGTCGACGACACTCAACTGATCCTCTCCCTCACCAAGGACCCCCTCGCCGCCAAATCCAACCTCCATGAAGGAATGAAGGCCGTCGCCGATTGGATGAAGATCAGCCGACTAAAACTGAACACGGAGAAGACAGAGGTCCTCATCCTCGGCTCCAACCCCTCAGCCTGGGACAACTCCTGGTGGCCAATGACGCTGGGAGCAGCCCCGACACCCACCGACCACGCACGCAACCTGGGAGTCATCCTCGACTCAACGCTCTCCATGGCCAAGCAAGTCAACGCAGTCTCATCCTCCTGCTTCAACACCCTCCGCATGCTTCGCAAGATCTACAGGTGGATCCCGACAGACACAAGAAGAACAGTCACCCAGGCCCTCGTCAGTAGCAGACTTGACTATGGGAACGCCCTCTATGCGGGAGCCCCGGCCAAGCTCATCAAGCGACTGCAACGCATACAAAACGCCTCCGCACGCCTGATCCTCGATGTACCACGCCACAGCCACATCACCCCCCACCTGAGGAACCTGCACTGGCTCCCCGTCGACAGGAGAATCTCCTTCAAACTCCTCATCCACGCACACAAGGCACTCCACAAGACTGGCCCAGCCTACCTCAACAGACGACTCCTCTTCTACGTCCCCAACCGCCAACTCCGCTCCGCCGACCTCTCCCTCGCCACCGTCCCTCGCATTCGAAGAACTACCACCGGTGGCAGATCCTTCTCCCACCTCGCCGCCAAGACCTGGAACACCCTTCCACTAAGCCTACGACAGACCCAAGACCTGCTGACCTTCAGGAGGCTACTCAAGACCTGGTTGTTCGACCAGTAGCAGCACCCCCCCCTTTTTTTCCCTAGCACCTTGAGACCCTCGCGGGTAAGTAGTGCGCTTTACAAATTCTGTGATTGATTGATTGATGTTATCTCTTTTATTTAGTTTACATTTTCGTCTCATCATTCAGAACACTTTGCATGCTTTTATGATGCAGTATGTATTCTCACTTTTTTTCATCTTAGCAGGTTAACATGTCTTTATCAGGAAATATTTGTCGTACTTGATCTTTTATAGGTGTGAATTGATAAAGGCAGACATCAGATAATATCTATGCTCCATCAATAGCAATGAGATTGAGAGCATGGCAGGCATACCAATCATACTTATCAAAAAGTTAGATGTGAATTATAAATCACAAACAATCCAATCTCATCAGAATGAGAACTTGTAAAAGTACAGGGTCAAAGTGTTTAAGCTTTTGTAACATGACAAACAGGCCAATGATAAACTTTTCTCCACGTGTGAGGTGCCTGAACATGATACTCTAAACATGTATCCGTTCTTTACATTTTGTGAAGTCATTATTGTCTGGTCCACAGACCATCTGCTGTCATATCTTACTGCATTCCTCCATGAAAGTCATGATTACCAAAAATGCTTAATATAAATTAAAAATAAATAGCAACATTTGGTTATAGTTCTTCACAGTTGTTTCTGCGTTTTCCAGTCACCAAACCTTTGTGATTGCCTGACAATTTAATTGTGGCTAACACTTTTATGTTTATTGTGATAACGAATAGTGTTAAGTAAAATGTATCTACCTTCTAAAATAAAAGGGGCCATATAGTGAAGGATTTACAACCCAACCAGACATCATCAAAGAAAGGGACATTTTGGAACCCTTATTTTTGGAGATTGCTCATAATGTAAGATTGATCAAAAGAACGTATTTTTAGGATTTGTCTACAGGCAGCTTTATTTTTAAAGACCTATAGTCACTAACAGGTTAAGATATATACATATAGTGGATTTTGGGTCAGCCACTTGCTCTTGATGGCATGACTTTCTTGTCTATCTCATTTCTCTGCTTCCTATTCAATAGCTTTCTTTACTATTCTTTGTTTGTCTCACTCCTGGATCATTCCTTCTTGTCTGTGTTTTGATTGGATGACTTGAGTCCTTCCACTGCCTGTATTCAGGAAATTACATTTTTCTATCAGCTCTCCATGTGAGTGCATGTGCTTTCTTCTTCTCTCTTGTGTGCTCTTCCCTCCCTCAAATACCTGCCTCCACGTGCTCTGTGCTACTTCCTCCTTCTCTCCTAGCTCATCCATTACTTCAACTACCTCACCCTGCCAGGCTTTATTTGTATTTATTTTTTCCTTTTCCTTCCCCTCCTCATGCTCCTCTGCTCATGACCCTCCATTAACTCCTCACCCCCACGGGATACTTCGTTGCTCCCCCACCACTCCTGTTGTGGTGCTCCCTTTCTTTTGAAAAAAAAAAATGTTTTGAGGGGCTTAGCAGCTAGAATTTTCTGTCGGGCTGCTAATTTCTCAAAATGTTTGCTTCTTTTTAAGTTCTTTTTACGCATGCACACCCATAAGCACGACCACTGGAATTATGAGATTGTGCAGCTGCAGCGATTTTCGCATAATTATGATTTGCTCGCATGTGCCGCATAATCCATCACCTGCTGCATAATTTGCAAATTTTAATAACAAAAAATGTATTTCTAGCTCAAACAGTTCAGAAGTTACTAAAAACGCAGCAACACGTGTTGCTGCACAGTGAAGGCCCTTTGCAAAGGTTGACTGGTCACCTTTCGGTTGCTTATTGTTTTATTTTGGGTGTTAAACTGGTTCTAATGAGGTGCAACGTATGTCCAGACAGTGTTAATAAGTGTAAAAATGAGAAAATAATGAAGTAATACTATCACAGAATGAGCTGCACTAAGCAGCATAATTTGCCTTTTCTTGCTGAATAATTTAGTTAGCCCTGCCGCATAATTTAGCCCTCTCCTGCCGCATAATTCCAATGACCCTACCTATACGTCATCATGCTGATGAGGCGCTACCTATATGTCATCATGCTGATGAGCCGCTGAAGTGTCAAATACAGCGTCAGCAAAAAACATAATTTTTTCTTTTTGCAGAGGCTGAACAGCATTGCCAAAAAGCATTGGCAAAACCAATAGCTCCGCACTGGCAGCCAAAATGTGAGACATATTGACTTTGTGTAAGTTCATCTTGTTTTCACTGGATGACCCTTTTTAGGTCAACATTGTAGTCCAATCAGCATATTGAAGACTTGCTTGTGTATTCCTTGTACGGCATAGCTGTGGTGTGTTGCGTAATGCGTATCCACAACGAGGCTCGAGCAGATTCTACATGTGAACGTCCCTTTTAAAGAACAACTATATTGATTGCATTTGTAAAACATTAGGAAAGTAATGGGGGATTTTTGTCATTCTCAGGAAAGCGTGTGTTGAGATTAGTGTGCTGTATTACAGAAATGAAAGGTGAACCATATATACAGCGAGCAAGATGTTTCCCTTGAAATAAACTCTTGACAGCGAGAACAGTGAGATTGATAGGCTGGAGGCAATGCTTGTGTCATGAACATTTCTTTCCTGCAGCGTCATGGAGAACAGTATTTGAAATGAAATAAATGCTGCACTTTTTCAGCGAATGAATTGTGCACGCGTTTGCTTGAATGCTGTATAACATTTACAGGATGTAACCTGTGGCAATGCCATTCTTCAAGGCAGTTACTTAAAATAGGCAGCCAACAGAGAGAGAAAATGGGAAAACTCTTAGACAAGAACCAGACGCATTGGATTTCGAGGAGATCTTCGTGGTCGTTTATTATAATCTTAGAAATTATGTGTTGCTCTATCTTAAATTATGGAGGCTCCTTAAGCGTGTATACAAGTGTTACATTAACTGAATCAGGTAACTGAAGGTAATTCCATTTTTCTGTCGAATTTATCTATGGTGCTGTCGGCTGGAGCGTTCAGTTCCAGCAAAACACTTCCCGGCTGACTATGCAAGTGTTTTTTCATTCCACACATCAATAATATTCTTTGCATAACATTGTGGTACAGGTGTGAATCTTCTGCTAGATCTGCGCTCAATTATTCCGTTTTCTCTGTAACACACAAATGGGAACATTTGCCATTTTAAATAATAAGACAGGGAGGGCGCTGACTCTTGCACCTGCGCTAGATTTAATGCATTTAATGCCTCTTGCATTAAATACAAGCTGACAGAACGGCAATTCAAATCCAATCCAAAACATATCATAGCACTTGTGCAGAGTGGTCCTATCTGAAGTCAGAGTGTAGATCAATGATGTAAGGAAGCATCAATTTGAGGTTACTGGCAACAGCCTTACATGTGCCAGATTGCTCAGACGTTATTCAGTTTCCTCACACACCAAAGTTGCCGCTCTTCATTCCTCAGGTATCTGATCACACAAACAATCTTTTACTGGGGGTGGCATGGCCTGGCCATGAATAAAGATGGCCGCTTGAGACCTGAGCTCTGTGCACTGGTGAACCCATGATGGAGGCAGTGGGCCCCTACACACAGCGGGGTCTGTAAGGGGTGATCTGGAGAAATCCCCCTGACTTGGGCCATGTTGACCAGCTCCATGGTCAGGCAACAGCACTCCAACTATCGGCCTGTCCTGGCCTCCATTGGACGACTGGGCCTAAGGGGCCGGGCGGAGCAGCGCTTTGAAGTCAAGAGCATCGGTGGCCTCCCGCTTATTGACCACGGGCCACTGTCTGTTGGACAGGCCAGTCCTCCTTCTGACCGGGAGCGGGCAACAACAGAGATCTGGCAACACTTACTGGGACCCCTCAACACCTATCCCTGGGCCTCCCGTGGCACCCGCCCTGACTTGGGCTTCAGAGAACGGGCGCATCAGCAGCTATGCGGGACCGATAGCAGCCGGACCTGCCCCCCCGGTGCTCGTCCTGCACGGTGCAGACTGATGGAGTCCTGCACCAGCCTGAGGGCACCTGCCTGGAGCCGACAGCCTCCTGACCATTACCTGCGGAACGCTGTCTGCTAGCCGGGCCGGTCCCGCTCCTGACTGGGAGCAGGCAATGACTGGGACACAGCAACACCCTCCATGTCCTCTCCACACCTGTCTCTGGGCCCCCATCTTCAGCAGCCTTTGAATGACTGGGACCTGAGCAAACAGGGCCACCATCAGCCATGAGGGGGTGACAGTGGCCAGACCCCCACCCACAGCACTCGTCCTGCTTGGAGGAGCCTGAGAAAGGCTGGGGCGACCTGAAGGGCCCTATATGTAACCAGCCAGCTGCCCATGTGCAGGGCATCCTATGCCCTCCACCGAGGCCATATATCTCCGCCACACTGTGAACGCTGCGATGCCCACTACAATGGACCACCACGCCCAGGCCTAAATGCTGACAGCCTCCTGATTCAGAGACCAGGGGCCCACAAATTCAACTGAGGTGCTGCCTTTCCTCATTCATACCTCATTATGGTGGGCCCACGTGGAGACTGAGTAAGTGGGCTGGGGTGGGCTGTGAGATTACTGGTGCGAAGGCTTTGGTGTGGGTGGCTTCTGCTCTTGTGTCAGCGGGCTCTTCCCACTTGTTCTTGCACCCACCGGCTGCCTGAAGATAGGGCTCTGACCACCCTCTTTCATCAACCCTAGGACTGAAGTCTGGGGCTACACTTAGCAAAGTCCGTTCAAAGTTGTTTCTTACTTAAATTCCAGTTTAATGATAAAATCAGATTTTGATATCTTCAGTGGAAAAGTAATTTTACAAAAAATATACTTTCTTCTGCCTGAGTTAGGGCTAGCTGGAAACCGGTATAGTTGCAAAAGGGTTATGCCATGTTGAAATAGAGTTTCAAGGGTAATTTTATAGTAAGGAAAGAAGTAGCGATGCAAAGGAAGTAGGGGACTGGGAGAAAATAGGTCAGATTGGTTCGCAGGATTATTCTGCCACCTCAACAAACCACTGCTCAAAACATTTCTGGAACTGGGAGTTTTTCACCAGAAGAAGAAGGCCCTGCTGGAAAAAATAAGACTCCTGACTCCTGCTGGAAAAAGAGAAACCACTCAAGGACTCAAGAACTCTTGGCTCCTGCTGACATTGAGGGACAGAAACTGCTTTTTAAACGGTTGACCTCCTGTTCACCTGCTTCAGGAACACAAGAAAAGCAAAAGGAATTCTGACTACAAGCGAGCACAGCCCAGCACAGAAAACTAGCCCCTATGGGAGACTTGGCTGGTAAGAGATCTGGGGGCTTATTTACTAGTTTTTGATGCAGGGCAGTGCAGCAAGTCACTTTGCTGTGCTGTCCTGCTTCAAAAGAAAAGGGCAGGAATGTGCTGTATCTATGAGAAATGGCGCATTCCTGTCCTCTTCCACTGCGCTGAAGCAATTGGCTGACTTGAGCCAAGACAGGCACCATTGCACCATGGTGCAAGGGTGTATGAGTTGTAGAAATTATTGCTTTTGTGCAGGAAGAGACAACTTCCTGCACAAAAACAATCAATGGAGGCATTTTCCTCCTTCTATGTGTACTGCCATAGAAAGAAGAAGAAACGAGGAGAAATAAATATATTTCTCCTTGTTACACCTCCCCTGGGGAAGCGTTGGTTATTGACGCATTCCCAGGTTTACAAGACCTTGTAAATCTGACAATACCTCAAAATGCATGTGTGTTGCATGGGAACACCCACCGCAACACCCATGGAATGCCAACGTAGTGACTTGCGCTGCTTTGGCTTACTCCATATCTACGAGGCCATGAAAAGCCATGCAAAGTGATTTGCATGGCCTCGTAGATATGGGTCTGCACTAAAAAAAAAGTGATGCACCTGCGGCGCAATGGGCTTGTAAATAGGCCCCTAGGTGCCTAGAGCCCTGCCCTCAAATGCTGGGAACTGCAGGGCTGATGAAATGAAACTTTCCCAATAGTTGAAAAGATAGTTGGAATTAGTCATTTTTTCTACCTCTGAAGAATCGAGACAAGGTGCTGAGGCTAGCCCAGGAAAGTTGCACCCTAGGCAGGCAAAAAACAGGGTTATCCCATCCCAAGCTTTTTGCCACACTGAAAACAGGTGCGATAAGACCTTGTAAAAAGGTATCCAGATTTGTTAACCTTATATGACTCACAGGAGGGCTTTGACATAAAAAAAAGTGACTAAATCCAAAGGTAAAACATTGGGCTAGAGTGAGGAGGCAAATCTATATGGTTGATAAAGCACCCTCATTAACCACAATTTCCAGCTTTGTCACACTCGGAGTGCTTGGTGCCAGCTTTAGCAGTGGTGTGTCTTAATGAGAAGCATTACGGGCCATAGCTTTGACCTTGGAGCTTGTCCCGCTAGAATATTTTAATTTCTATTTCAAAGACTAAGCTAAAGATTTGGACCAATATGACCTGCTTGGCAGCTGCAACCCTCACTCCATCATGGTTCCCGGTCAACTGCAAGCTGTTCATTTTCAATGGTGCTTTACTCTAGCTAGGTGCTTTTTTCATAAGACTTTCTTATCTCCGCTTGTCTTAATCTTTTTTTTATGGTCTTGTTTTTGTTTTATTGGTAAAACTGGAGAGGTGGCCCCACTGTCCAAGGGAACAGGGCACTGTAAACCAGTAGAGAAAAATGACTTCCCCTGGAAAAAGATAACACCCACACTTTCACTTCACTCATACAATACACTCTAGTATTCAATCAATGTGTAGGGGACTAAAACACAATATATGCCCCAAATCGAGATGTAGCGTTTAACATTGTTTTATTTTTATATAAAAAGACTCTGTACTCCAGAGTATTATTAAAACTTTTAACACGTAAACATAAATCAATGAAATTCATACAAAATGTGCAAGACTCCTAACACAATACACACTAAGGTTAAAATCCAACGAACAAAAAATATATATTTTCAATAAATCGAAACAACAACCAATAAATTAAAAACACCTATACTAGAGGACCCTTATAGCACAGTTGCACATAAGCTGTTGCCTAGACAGATCCAACATACGACATCAAGTTAAAAAACACTGGTAGGATAACGATTCATTCCTTCCCAGGGTTCCTTGTGGTTGGATTCTAGTGGACTGGCGTTGACGCGTTTCGGTGGTATACAAATTAATTTTTTTAAAAAACCACCTTCTTCAGGACATAAAAAATCAGGGATTTTTTTTCCTCCTCAAATCTGTGAGTGTAGTTTATTAATCTATACAAAGAAAGGGAAATATGTTAGAAAAAAGATATAAACACAGGGGGCTTTCAAAGTTTCTTTCCAAAACTGTAAACATATTTAAGTACTCCTCACCATAGTTTATAAAAACATCATTACTTTTGTCATGCTGTCAACATTATCCATTTTGCCATTATGTAAAATATCACGCTAAATCTCTATTTGAAATTAGATGGTGGGCTCCCCGCTTACTTTATGCTAAAAAGAAGGGGAATTCTCCCCTACATTCACAATCAACTTTCCCTCCATCTGTATTTCTACAGACTTCAAACTCACCATTCACGTTGTGTTGTAGCACAACTCCAAATCCGGCACTTATTGTTGCCGCTATCTTCGTGTAACCACCGCTGTTTAATTGTCATTGGAGTAGTGGTGAAAGCTTCTGGAGATAAAGCCAAAGACAACAAAAATTCCAGTATTGACTTTATATTAATTGCCTTATATTGATACTTGTTACGGGGGATGTGGGAAATCTTACCTCCCGATTAAAACACTTATTTATTAGAGGTAAATATATCCTCCTCACATATAAGGTGATTGTTCGATTCTTCCTTATTGATGCCTGCTTCTGTATACCAGACAGGTTTTTTCTTTGCACTGTCCGCCCTGAAGGTCAGATGGCGTTATTCAATATTATCCTAAAAGGAAACCGACATTCCATCATAGTGTTTTCTATATACGGTATTAAGTCTTTTTTTTATATAAGAGAGAGAGAGATTCTCAAACACATTGCCTTCTATGTTGTCACTATACACAACAGTGTGTTATTGTAGCCATGCGACACGCTATTACTAATCCCCTCCTAACACTCTAATTCTTAATAGGTTGTAACTTTAACTGGGCTGTATTACCCTTTAGTGGAAACCTTCGGGTAAAAAGGGGTGAATTTCGTTTAAAAGGAGATCCCTCTGAGTGAGTCCGCTATTGTACTTGAATATAAAAGCGACTGCTCCCTTCTCGTGTCGCTTTGTTGCTCTCCCAGATTAGATGCTGGGTAATGCGCATAGCAGTACTGCTCCGTAAATTAAATTAAATGCACCTCAGACGATTACAAGTACAAAAACCCGCTTGTTGCCTCCTTCACTGGGGAAAGTTTTAACTTTAAAAAGGGAGATGAACTACCATTTCCTCTATCAAACCTCAACCGCAGATCTTAGTGTTCAGTAGGTTCACCGGTACGACCTACAAAAGTTAGGGCGCTAGCTGCATCTGTCCTGGGCCATTTGGCCAGAGGTACACACGCCTACCAACCACTCTAGTTGAGCGAGGTCTGGAGTGGCATGTGTCGAACAGGCAGGCCTAACGTTTGTAGGATGTACCGGTGAACCTACTGAACACTAAGATCTGCGGTTCAGTATTACACACCGTTGTTTCCAATTTTCGCACTTTTGTTGTTTATTCACTCAATGTATGCAGTAGCTGTTTTGTTGATCCTGATGAAGGCCACGACAATTGAATAGGTTCCAAGGCCGAAACATGTTGATCACACCTTGATGCAACTGTCTTGAATTCTGACAGTTTCAGTACCATATTTGCTGTTTTTAATCCTGACACAGGGTAGCTGAATAAACCTGTTGATAGCTAACCCAGTAGCCAGTTTTAATCCACATTCACATGAGCACTGCACTTCTTTCATTACACACCACGCTCACACAGGGTTTTTAGGATAACCTGCCTGACTCATTTCAAAATATCCCTGAGCTCCTCCCTCGTAGCGAGGGGGTTGTAGCCCGCGTCAAGACTAGGTTCTTGACACAAGGAGGCACCCCTATGATGAAGCATGACACCTTTGGTGTGTGAGGGGAACCGTCCTTTAAAAGGGATCCCCCCTCTCAGCAAGGTTGACATTTTTCCCCTCAGACTCCTGCTGTCGACCTGTGGGCTGTTTGTGATAATTTTTAACTATCTACATAGGTAGGACATGTGCAGAAAGAGGAAGAAAGGCACAGAAAGAAGCAAGAGAAGTGCAGAAAGAAGCAACAGAGGTGCAGAAAGAGGCAAAAGAGGTACAGAAAAAGGCAAAAGGGGTGCAGAAAGAAGCAACAGAGGTGCAGAAGAAGGCAAGAGAAGTGCAGAAAGAGGAAACAGAGGTGCAGAAATAAGCAACAGAAGTGCAGAAAGAAGCAACAGAGGTGCAGAAAGAGGCAAGAGGGGTGCAGCAAGAGGCAAGAGAAGTGCAGACAGAAGCAAGAGAGGTGCAGAAAGAAGCAAGAGAAGTGCAGAAAGAAGCAACAGAGGTGCAGGAAGAGGCAAGCGGGGTGCAGAAAAAGGCAAAAGGGGTGCATAAAGAAGCAACAGAGGTGCAGAAGAAGGCAAGAGAAGTGCAGAAAGAGGAAATAGAGGTGCAGAAATAAGCAACAGAAGTGCAGAAAGAAGCAACAGAGGTGCAGAAAGAGGCAAGAGTGGTGCAGCAAGGGGCAAGAGAAGTGCAGACAGAAGCAACAGAGGTGCGGAAGGAGGCAAGAGAAGTGCAGAAACAGGCAAAAGAGGTGCAGAAAGAAGCAAGAGCAGTGCAGAAAAAACCAAGAGAGGTGCAGAAGGATGCAAGAGGGGTGCAGAAAGAGGCAAGAGGGGTGCAGAAATTTACAAGAGAGGTGCTTAAAGAAGAAACAGAGGTGCAGAAGGAGACAAGAGAACTGCAGAAAGAGGCAAGAGAGTTGCAGAAACAGGCAAGAGAGGTGCAGATAAAGGGAACAGGGGTGCATAAAGAGGCAAGAGAGTTGCAGAAGCAGGCACGAGAGGTACAGAAAAAGGGAACAGGGGTGCAGAAAGAGGCAAGAGAGGTGCAGAAAGAGGGAAGAAGGGTGCAGTAAGAGGGGTGCAGAAAGAAGCAACAGAAGTTCAGAAAGTAGCAAGAGAAGTGCAGAAAGAAGCAACAGAGGTGCAGAAAGAGGCAAGAGGGGTACATAAAGAGGCAAGAGAAGTGCAGAAAGAAGCAACAGAGGTGCAGAAAGAGGCAAGAGAGGTACAGAAAGAGGGAAGAGGGGTGCAGAAAGAGGCAAGAGGGGTGCAGAAAGAAGCAAGAGCAGTGCAGAAAGAACCAACAGAGGTCCAGAAGGAGGTAGGAGGGGTGCCAAAATTTGCAGGAGATGTGCAGAATGAAGCAAGAGCAGTGCACAAAGAACCAACGGAGGTGCATAAACATGCAAGAGGGGTGCAGAAAGAGGCAAGAGAAGTTCAGAAAGAAGCAACAGAGGTGCAGAAGGAGGCAAGAGAACTGAAGAAAGAAGCAAGAGAGTTGCAGAAACAGGCAAGAGAGGTCCAGACAGAAGCAAGAGCAGTGCAGAAAGAACAAACAGAGGTGCAGAAACAGACAAGGGGGATGCAGAAAGAGGCAAGAGAAGTGCAGAAAGAAGCAACAGAGGTGGAGAAGGAGGCAAGAGAACTGCAGAAAGAGGCAAGAGAGTTGCAGAAACAGGCAAGAGAGGTGCAGAAAAAGGGAACAGGGGTGCAGAAGAGGCAGGAGAGGTGCGGAAAGTAGCAAGAGCAGTGCAGAAAGATCCAACAAAGGTGCAGAAGGAGGCAAGAGGGGTGCAGAAAGAGGCAAGAGAAGTGCAGAAAGAAGCAACAGAGGTGCAGAAGGAGACAAGAGAACTGCAGAAAGAGGCAACAGAGTTGCAGAATCAGGCTAGAGAGGTGCAGAAAAAGGAAACAGGGGTGCAGAAAGAGGAAATAGAGGTGCAGAAAGACAGAAGAAGGGTGCAGAAAGAGGCAAGAGGAGTGAAGAAAGAAGCAATAGAAATGCAGAAAGAAGCAAGAGAAGTGCAGAAAGAAGCAACAGAGGTGCAGAAAGAGGAAAGGGGGTGCAAAAAGAGGCAAGAGGGGTGCAGAAAGAGGCAAGAGAGTTGCAGAAAGAGGGAAGAGGAGTGCAGAAAGAGGCAAGAGAGGTCAGAAAGAAGCAAGAGAGATGCAGAAAGAAGCAAGAGAAGTGCAGAAAGAAGCAACAGAGGTGCAGGAAGAGGCAAGAGGGGTGCAGAAAAAGGCAAGAGGGGTGCAGAAAGAAGCAACAGAGGTGCAGAAGAAGGCAAGAGAAGTACAGAAAGAGGGAAGAGAGGTACAGAAAGGCAAGAGGAGTGCAGAAAGAAGCAAGAGAGGTGCAGAAATAAGTAACAGTAGTGCAGAAAGAAGCAACAGAGGTGCAGAAAGAGGCAAGAGGGGTGCAGCAAGAGGCAAGAGAAGTGCAGACAGAAGCAACAGAGGTGCAGAAGGAGGCAAGAGAAGTGCAGAAACAGGCAAAAGAGCTGCAGAAAGAAGCAAGAGCAGTGCATAAAAAAACAACAGAGGTGCAGAAGGATTCAAGAGAACTGCAGAAAGAGGCAAGAGAGTTGCAGAAACAGGCAAGAGAGGTGCAGATAAAGGGAACAGGGGTGCATAAAGAGGCAAGAGAGGTGGAGAAAGAGGGAAGAAGGGTGCAGAAAGAAGCAAGAGATGTGCAGAAAGAAGCAACAGGTGCAGAAAGAGGCAAGAGGGGTACAGAAAGAGGCAAGAGAGGTGCTTAAAGAAGAAACAGAGGTGCAGAAGGAGACAATAGAACTGCAGAAAGAGGCAAGAGAGTTGCAGAAACAGGCAAGAGAGGTGCAGATAAAGGGAACAGGGGTGCATAAAGAGGCAAGAGAGGTGGAGAAAGAGGGAAGAAGGGTGCCGAAAGAGGCAAGAGGGGTGCAGAAAGAAGCAAGAGATGTGCAGAAAGAAGCAACAGAGGTGCAGAAAGAGGCAAGAGGGGTACAGAAAGAGGGAAGAGGGGTGCAGAAAGAGGCAAGAGGGGTGCAGAAAGAAGTAAGAGCGGTGCAGAAAGACGCAATAGAGGTGCAGAAAGAGGCAAGAGACGTACTGAAAGAGGCAAGAGGTGTGCAGAGAGAGGCAAGAGGGGTGCAGAAAGAAGCAAGAGAGGTGCAGAATGAATCAACAAAGGTGCAGAAGGAGACAAGAGAACTGCAGAAAGAGGCAAGAGAGCTGCAGAAGCAGGCACGAGAGGTACAGAAAAAGGGAACAGGGGTGCAGAAAGAGGCAAGAGAGGTGCAGAAAGAGGGAAGAAGGGAGCAGAAAGAGGCAAGAGGGGTGCAGAAAGAAGCAACAGAAGTTCAGAAAGTAGCAAGAGAAGTGCAGAAAGAAGCAACAGAGGTGCAGAAAGAGGGAAGAGAGGTGCAGAAAGAGGGAAGAGGGGCGCAGAAAGAGGCAAGAGCGGTCAAAAAGAAGCAACAGGTGCAGAAAGAAGCAAGAGAAGTGCAGAAAGAAGCAACAGAGGTGCAGAAAGAGGAAAGAGTTGCAGAAACAGTCAAGAGAGGTGCAGATAAAGGGACCAGGGTTGCAGAAAGAGGCAAGAGAGGTGGAGAAAGAGGGAGGAAGAGTGCAGAAAGAGGCAAGAGGGGTGTAGAAAGAAGCAAAGAGTAGTGCAGAAAGAAGCAAGAGGGATGCAGAAAGAAGCAAGAGAACTGAAGAAAGAAGCAAGAGAGTTGCAGAAACAGGCAAGAGAGGTCCAGACAGAAGCAAGAGCAGTGCAGAAAGAACAAACAGAGGTGCAGAAACAGACAAGGGGGATGCAGAAAGAGGCAAGAGAAGTTCAGAAAGAAGCAACAGAGGTGCAGAAGGAGGCAAGAGAACTGAAGAAAGAAGCAAGAGAGTTGCAGAAACAGGCAAGAGAGGTCCAGACAGAAGCAAGAGCAGCGCAGAAAGATCCAACAGAGGTGCAGAAACAGACAATGGGGATGCAGAAAGAGGCAAGAGAATTGCAGAAAGAAGCAACAGAGGTGGAGAAGGAGGTAAGAGAACTGCAGAAAGAGGCAAGAGAGTTGCAGAAACAGGCAAGAGAGGTGCAGAAAAAGGGAACAGGGGTGCAGAAAGAGGCAAGAGAGGTGGAGAAAGAGGGAAGAAGGGTGCCGAAAGAGTTTAAGAGGGGTGCAGAAAGAAGCAAGAGATGTGCAGAAAGAAGCAACAGAGGTGCAGAAAGAGGCAAGAGGGGTACAGAAAGAGGGAAGAGGGGTGCAGAAAGAGGCAAGAGGGGTACAGAAAGAAGTAAGAGCGGTGCAGAAAGACGCAATAGAGGTGCAGAAAGAGGCAAGAGACGTACTGAAAGAGGCAAGAGAGTGTGCAGAGAGAGGCAAGAGGGGTGCAGAAAGAAGCAAGAGAGGTGCAGAATGAATCAACAAAGGTGCAGAAGGAGACAAGAGAACTGCAGAAAGAGGCAAGAGAGCTGCAGAAGCAGGCACGAGAGGTACAGAAAAAGGAACAGGGGTGCAGAAAGAGGCAAGAGAGGTGCAGAAAGAGGGAAGAAGGGAGCAGAAAGAGGCAAGAGGGGTGCAGAAAGAAGCAACAGAAGTTCAGAAAGTAGCAAGAGAAGTGCAGAAAGAAGCAACAGAGGTGCAGAAAGAGGGAAGAGAGGTGCAGAAAGAGGGAAGAGGGGTGCAGAAAGAGGCAAGAGTGGTCAAAAAGAAGCAACAGGTGCAGAAAGAAGCAAGAGAAGTGCAGAAAGAAGCAACAGAGGTGCAGAAAGAGGCAAGAGAGTTGCAGAAACAGTCAAGAGAGGTGCATATAAAGGGACCAGGGTTGCAGAAAGAGGCAAGAGAGGTGGAGAAAGAGGGAGGAAGAGTGCAGAAAGAGGCAAGAGGGGTGTAGAAAGAAGCAAAGAGTAGTGCAGAAAGAAGCAAGAGGGATGCAGAAAGAAGCAAGAGAACTGAAGAAAGAAGCAAGAGAGTTGCAGAAACAGGCAAGAGAGGTCCAGACAGAAGCAAGAGCAGTGCAGAAAGAACAAACAGAGGTGCAGAAACAGACAAGGGGGATGCAGAAAGAGGCAAGAGAAGTTCAGAAAGAAGCAACAGAGGTGCAGAAGGAGGCAAGAGAACTGAAGAAAGAAGCAAGAGAGTTGCAGAAACAGGCAAGAGAGGTCCAGACAGAAGCAAGAGCAGCGCAGAAAGATCCAACAGAGGTGCAGAAACAGACAATGGGGATGCAGAAAGAGGCAAGAGAATTGCAGAAAGAAGCAACAGAGGTGGAGAAGGAGGTAAGAGAACTGCAGAAAGAGGCAAGAGAGTTGCGGAAACAGGCAAGAGAGGTGCAGAAAAAGGGCACAGGGGTGCAGAAAGAGGTAAGAGCGGTGCGGAAAGTAGCAACAGCAGTGCAGAAAGAACCAACAAAGGTGCAGAAGGAGGCAAGAGGGGTGCAGAAAGAAGCAACCGAGGTGCAGAAGGAGACAAGAGAACTGCAGAAAGAGGCAAGACAGTTGCAGAAACAGGCAAGAGAGGTGCAGAAAAAGTAAACAGGGGTGCAGAAAGTGGAAAGAGAGGTGCAGAAAGAGGGAAGAAGGGTGCAGAAAGAGGCAAGAGGAGTGCAGAAAGAAGCAATAGAAATGCAGAAAGAAGCAAGAGAAGTGCAGAAAGAAGCAACAGAGGTGCAGAAAGAGGCAAGGGGGTGCAGAAAGAGGCAAGAGGGGTGCAGAAAGAGGCAAGAGAAGTGCAGAACGAAGCAACATAGGTGTAGAAAGAGGCAAGAGAGTTGCAGAAAGAGGGAAAGAGGGGTGCAGAAAGAGGCAAGAGGGGTCAGCAAGAAGCAAGAGAGGTGCAGAAAGAAGCAAGAGAAGTGCAGAAAGTAGCAACAGAGGTGCCGGAAGAGGCAAGAGGGGTGCAGAAAAAGGCAAGAGGGGTGCAGAAAGAAGCAACAGAGGTGCAGAAGAAGGCAAGAGAAGTGCAGAAAGAGGGAAGAGAGATACAGAAAGAGGCAAGAGGAGTGCATAAAGAAGCACGAGAGGTGCAGAAAGAAGCAACAGAAGTGCAGAAAGAAGCAACAGAGGTGTAGAAAGAGGCAAGAGTGGTGCAACAAGAGGCAAGAGAAGTGCAGAAAGAAGCAAGAGCAGTGCAGAAAAAACCAACAGAGGTGCAGAAGGATGCAAGAGGGGTGAAGAAAGAGGCAAGAGAGGTGCAGACATTTGCAAGAGAGGTGCAGAAAGAAGAAACAGAGGTGCAGAAGGAGACAAGAGAACTGCAGAAAGAGGCAAGAGAGTTGCAGAAAAAGGGAACAGGGTGCAGAAAGAGGCAAGAGAGGGTGCGGAAAGAAGCAAGAGCAGTGCAGAAAGAACCAACAGAGGTGCAGAAGGAGGCAAGAGGGGTGCAGAAAGAGGCAAGAAAAGTGCAGAAAGAAGCAACAGAGGTACAGAAGGAGACAAGAGAACTGCAGAATGAGGCAAGAGAGTTGCAGAAACAGGCAAGAGAGGTGCAGAAAAATGAAACAGGGGTGCAGAAAGAGGAAAGAGAGGTGCAGAAAGAGGGAAAAAGGGTGCAGAAAGAGGCAAGAGGAGTGCAGAAAGAAGCAATAGAAGTGCAGAAAGAAGCGAGAGAAGTGCAGAAAGAAGCAACAGAGGTGCAGAAAGAGGCAAAAGGGGTGCAGAAAGAGGTAAGAGAAGTGCATAAAGAAGCAACAGAGGTGCAGAAAGAGGCAAGAGAGGTGCAGAAAGAGGGAAGAGGGGTGCAGAAAGAGGCAAGAGCGGTCAAAAAGAAGCAACAGGTGCAGAAAGAAGCAAGAGAAGAGCAGAAAGAAGCAACAGAGGTGCAGGAATAGGCAAGAGGGGTGCAGAAAAAGGCAAGAGGGGTGCAGAAATAAGCAACAGAGGTGCAGAAAGAGGGAAGAGAGGTGCAGAAAGAGGGAAGAGGGGTGCAGAAAGAGGCAAGAGCGGTCAAAAAGAAGCAACAGGTGCAGAAAGAAGCAAGAGAAGTGCAGAAAGAAGCAACAGAGGTGCAGAAAGAGGCAAGAGAGTTGCAGAAACAGTCAAGAGAGGTGCAGATAAAGGGACCAGGGTTGCAGAAAGAGGCAAGAGAGGTGGAGAAAGAGGGAGGAAGAGTGCAGAAAGAGGCAAGAGGGGTGTAGAAAGAAGCAAAGAGTAGTGCTGAAAGAAGCAAGAGGGATGCAGAAAGAAGCAAGAGAACTGAAGAAAGAAGCAAGAGAGTTCCAGAAACAGGCAAGAGAGGTCCAGACAGAAGCAAGAGCAGTGCAGAAAGAACAAACAGAGGTGCAGAAACAGACAAGGGGGATGCAGAAAGAGGCAAGAGAAGTTCAGAAAGAAGCAAGAGAGGTGCAGAAAGAAGCAACAGAAGTGCAGAAAGAAGCAACAGAGGTGCAGAAAGAGGCAAGAGTGGTGCAACAAGAGGCAAGAGAAAAGCAGAAAGAAGCAAGAGCAGTGCAGAAAAAACCAACAGAGGTGCAGAAGGTTGCAAGAGGGGTGCAGAAAGAGGCAAGAGGGTGCAGAAATTTGCAAGAGAGGTGCATACGGAGACAAGAGAACTGCAGAAAGAGGCAAGAGAGTTGCAGAAAAAGGGAACAGGGGTGCAGAAAGAGGCAAGAGAGGTGCGGAAAGAAGCAAGAGCAGTGCAGAAAGAACCAACAGAGGTGCAGAAGGAGGCAAGAGGGGTGCAGAAAGAGGCAAGAAAAGTGCAGAAAGAAGCAACAGAGGTACAGAAGGAGACAAGAGAACTGAAGAAAGGGGCAAGAGAGTTGCAGAAACAGGCAAGAGAGGTGCAGAAAAATGAAACAGGGGTGCAGAAAGAGGAAAGAGAGGTGCAGAAAGATTGAAGAAGGGTGCAGAAAGAGGCAAGAGGAGTGCAGAAAGAAGCAATAGAAGTGCAGAAAGAAGCAAGAGAAGTGCAGAAAGAAGCAACAGAGGTGCAGAAAGAGGCAAAAGGGGTGCAGAAAGAGGTAAGAGGGGCGCAGAAAGAGGCAAGAGCGGTCAAAAAGAAGCAACAGGTGCAGAAAGAAGCAAGAGAAGAGCAGAAAGAAGCAACAGAGGTGCAGGAATAGGTAAGAGGGGTGCAGAAAAAGGCAAGAGGGGTGCAGAAAGAAGCAACAGAGGTGCAGAAAGAGGGAAGAGAGGTGCAGAAAGAGGGAAGAGGGGCGCAGACAGAGGCAAGAGCGGTCAAAAAGAAGCAACAGGTGCAGAAAGAAGCAAGAGAAGTGCAGAAAGAAGCAACAGAGGTGCAGAAAGAGGCAAGAGAGTTGCAGAAACAGTCAAGAGAGGTGCAGATAAAGGGACCAGGGTTGCAGAAAGAGGCAAGAGAGGTGGAGAAAGAGGGAGGAAGAGTGCAGAAAGAGGCAAAGAGGGGTGTAGAAAGAAGCAAAGAGTAGTGCAGAAAGAAGCAAGAGGGATGCAGAAAGAAGCAAGAGAACTGAAGAAAGAAGCAAGAGAGTTGCAGAAACAGGCAAGAGAGGTCCAGACAGAAGCAAGAGCAGTGCAGAAAGAACAAACAGAGGTGCAGAAACAGACAAGGGGGATGCAGAAAGAGGCAAGAGAAGTTCAGAAAGAAGCAAGAGAGGTGCAGAAAGAAGCAACAGAAGTGCAGAAAGAAGCAACAGAGGTGCAGAAAGAGGCAAGAGTGGTGCAACAAGAGGAAAGAGAAGTGCAGAAAGAAGCAAGAGCAGTGCAGAAAAAGCCAACAGAGGTGCAGAAGGATGCAAGAGGGGTGCAGAAAGAGGCAAGAGGGTACAGAAATTTGCAAGAGAACTGCAGAAAGAGGCTAGAGAGTTGCAGAAAAAGGGAACAGGGGGGCAGAAAGAGGCAAGAGAGGTGCGGAAAGAAGCAAGAGCAGTGCAGAAAGAACCAACAGAGGTGCAGAAGGAGGCAAGAGGGGTGCAGAAAGAGGAAAGAAAAGTGCAGAAAGAAGCAACAGAGGTACAGAAGGAGACAGGAGAACTGCAGAAAGAGGCAAGAGAGTTGCAGAAACAGGCAAGAGAGGTGCAGAAAAATGGAAACAGGGGTGCAGAAAGAGGAAAGAGAGGTGCAGAAAGAGTGAAGAAGGGTGCAGAAAGAGGCAAGAGGAGTGCAGAAAGAAGCAATAGAAGTGCAGAAAGAAGCAAGAGAAGTGCAGAAAGAAGCAACAGGTGCAGAAAGAGGCAAAAGGGGTGCAGAAAGAGGTAAGAGAAGTGCATAAAGAAGCAACAGAGGTGCAGAAAGAGGCAAGAGAGGTGCAGAAAGAGGGAAGAGGGGTGCAGAAAGAGGCAAGAGCGGTCAAAAAGAAGCAACAGGTGCAGAAAGAAGCAAGAGAAGAGCAGAAAGAAGCAACAGAGGTGCAGGAATAGGCAAGAGGGTGCAGAAAAAGGCAAGAGGGGTGCAGAAAGAAGCAACAGAGGTGCAGAAAGAGGGAAGAGAGGTGCAGAAAGAGGGAAGAGGGTGCAGAAAGAGGCAAGAGCGGTCGAAAGAAGCAACAGGTGCAGAAAGAAGCAAGAGAAGTGCAGAAAGAAGCAACAGAGGTGCAGAAAGAGGCAAGAGAGTTGCAGAAACAGTCAAGAGAGGTGCATATAAAGGGACCAGGGTTGCAGAAAGAGGCAAGAGAGGTGGAGAAAGAGGGAGGAAGAGTGCAGAAAGAGGCAAGAGGGGTGTAGAAAGAAGCAAAGAGTAGTGCAGAAAGAAGCAAGAGGGATGCAGAAAGAAGCAAGAGAACTGAAGAAAGAAGCAAGAGAGTTGCAGAAACAGGCAAGAGAGGTCCAGACAGAAGCAAGAGCAGTGCAGAAAGAACAAACAGAGGTGCAGAAACAGACAAGGGGGATGCAGAAAGAGGCAAGAGAAGTTCAGAAAGAAGCAACAGAGGTGCAGAAGGAGGCAAGAGAACTGAAGAAAGAAGCAAGAGAGTTGCAGAAACAGGCAAGAGAGGTCCAGACAGAAGCAAGAGCAGCGCAGAAAGATCCAACAGAGGTGCAGAAACAGACAATGGGGATGCAGAAAGAGGCAAGAGAATTGCAGAAAGAAGCAACAGAGGTGGAGAAGGAGGTAAGAGAACTGCAGAAAGAGGCAAGAGAGTTGCGGAAACAGGCAAGAGAGGTGCAGAAAAAGGGAACAGGGGTGCAGAAAGAGGTAAGAGCGGTGCGGAAAGTAGCAACAGCAGTGCAGAAAGAACCAACAAAGGTGCAGAAGGAGGCAAGAGGGGTGCAGAAAGAGGCAAGAGAAGTGCAGAAAGAAGCAACCGAGGTGCAGAAGGAGACAAGAGAACTGCAGAAAGAGGCAAGACAGTTGCAGAAACAGGCAAGAGAGGTGCAGAAAAAGTAAACAGGGGTGCAGAAAGTGGAAAGAGAGGTGCAGAAAGAGGGAAGAAGGGTGCAGAAAGAGGCAAGAGGAGTGCAGAAAGAAGCAATAGAAATGCAGAAAGAAGCAAGAGAAGTGCAGAAAGAAGCAACAGAGGTGCAGAAAGAGGCAAGGGGGTGCAGAAAGAGGCAAGAGGGGTGCAGAAAGAGGCAAGAGAAGTGCAGAACGAAGCAACATAGGTGTAGAAAGAGGCAAGAGAGTTGCAGAAAGAGGGAAGAGGGGTGCAGAAAGAGGCAAGAGGGGTCAGCAAGAAGCAAGAGAGGTGCAGAAAGAAGCAAGAGAAGTGCAGAAAGTAGCAACAGAGGTGCCGGAAGAGGCAAGAGGGGTGCAGAAAAAGGCAAGAGGGGTGCAGAAAGAAGCAACAGAGGTGCAGAAGAAGGCAAGAGAAGTGCAGAAAGAGGGAAGAGAGATACAGAAAGAGGCAAGAGGAGTGCATAAAGAAGCACGAGAGGTGCAGAAAGAAGCAACAGAAGTGCAGAAAGAAGCAACAGAGGTGTAGAAAGAGGCAAGAGTGGTGCAACAAGAGGCAAGAGAAGTGCAGAAAGAAGCAAGAGCAGTGCAGAAAAAACCAACAGAGGTGCAGAAGGATGCAAGAGGGGTGAAGAAAGAGGCAAGAGGGTGCAGACATTTGCAAGAGAGGTGCAGAAAGAAGAAACAGAGGTGCAGAAGGAGACAAGAGAACTGCAGAAAGAGGCAAGAGAGTTGCAGAAAAAGGGAACAGGGGTGCAGAAAGAGGCAAGAGAGGTGCGGAAAGAAGCAAGAGCAGTGCAGAAAGAACCAACAGAGGTGCAGAAGGAGGCAAGAGGGGTGCAGAAAGAGGCAAGAAAAGTGCAGAAAGAAGCAACAGAGGTACAGAAGGAGACAAGAGAACTGCAGAAAGAGGCAAGAGAGTTGCAGAAACAGGCAAGAGAGGTGCAGAAAAATGAAACAGGGGTGCAGAAAGAGGAAAGAGAGGTGCAGAAAGAGTGAAGAAGGGTGCAGAAAGAGGCAAGAGGAGTGCAGAAAGAAGCAATAGAAGTGCAGAAAGAAGCAAGGGAAGTGCAGAAAGAAGCAACAGAGGTGCAGAAAGAGGCAAAAAGGGTGCAGAAAGAGGTAAGAGAAGTGCATAAAGAAGCAACAGAGGTGCAGAAAGAGGCAAGAGAGGTGCAGAAAGAGGGAAGAGGGGCGCAGAAAGAGGCAAGAGCGGTCAAAAAGAAGCAACAGGTGCAGAAAGAAGCAAGAGAAGAGCAGAAAGAAGCAACAGAGGTGCAGGAATAGGCAAGAGGGGTGCAGAAAAAGGCAAGAGGGGTGACAAGATTTGCAAGAGAGGTGCAGAAAGAAGCAAGAGCACTGCAGAAAGAACCAACAGAGGTGCAGAAACATACAAGAGGGTGCAGAAAGAGGCAAGTGAAGTTCAGAAAGAAGCAACAGGTGCAGAAGGAGGCAAGAGAACTGAAGAAAGAAGCAAGAGAGTTGCAGAAACAGGCAAGAGAGGTCCGGACAGAAGCAAGACCAGTGCAGAAAGAACCAACAGAGGTGCAGAAACAGACAAGTGGGGTGCAGAAAGAGGCAAAAGAAGTGCAGAAAGAAGCAACAGAGGTGGAGAAGGAGGCAAGAGAACTGCAGAAAGAGGCAAGAGAGTTGCAGAAACAGGAAAGAGAGGTGCAGAAAAAGGGAACAGGGATGCAGAAAGAGGCAAGAGAGGTGCAGAAAGAGGGAAGAAGGTTGCAGAAAGAGGTAAGAGAAGTGCATAAAGAAGCAACAGAGGTGCAGAAAGAGGCAAGAGAGGTGTAGAAAGAGGGAAGAGGGGCGCAGAAAGAGGCAAGAGAGGTCAAAAAGAAGCAACAGGTGCAGAAAGAAGCAACAGAAGAGCAGAAAGAAGCAACAGAGGTGCAGGAATAGGCAAGAGGGGTGCAGAAAAAGGCAAGAGGGGTGCAGAAAGAAGCAACAGAGCTGCAGAAAGAGGGAAGAGAGGTGCAGAAAGAGGGAAGAGGGGTGCAGAAAGAGGCAAGAGCAGTAAAAAGAAGCAACAGGTGCAGAAAGAAGCAAGAGAAGTGCAGAAAGAAGCAACAGAGGTGCAGAAAGAGGCAAGAGAGTTGCAGAAACAGTCAAGAGAGGTGCAGATAAAGGGACCAGGGTTGCAGAAAGAGGCAAGAGAGGTGGAGAAAGAGGGAGGAAGAGTGCAGAAAGAGGCAAGAGGGGTGTAGAAAGAAGCAAAGAGTAGTGCAGAAAGAAGCAAGAGGGATGCAGAAAGAAGCAAGAGAGGTGCAGAAAGAAGCAACAGAGGTGCAGAAGGAGACAAGAGAACTGCAGAAAAAGGCAAGAGAGTTGCAGAAGCAGGCAGGAGAGGTACCGAAAAAGGGAACAGGGGTGCAGAAAGAGGCAATATAGGTGCAGAAAGAGGGACGAAGGGTGCAGAAAGAGGCAAGAGGGGTGCAGAAAGAAGCAACAGAAGTGCAGAAAGTAGCAAGAGAAGTGCAGAAAGGAGCAACAGAGGTGCAAAAAGAGGCAAGAGGGGTACAGAAAGAGGCAAGAGAACTGCAGAAAGAAGCAACAGGGGTGCAGAAAGAGGCAAGAGAGGTACAGAAGGAGGGAAGAGGGGTGCAGAAAAAGGCAAGAGGGGTGCAGAAAGAAGCAAGTGCAGTTCAAAAAGAACCAACAGAGGTGCAGAAGGAGGCAAGAGGGGTGCTGAAAGAGGCAAGAGGGGTGACAAGATTTGCAAGAGAGGTGCAGAAAGAAGCAAGAGCAGTGCAGAAAGAACCAACAGAGGTGCAGAAACATACAAGAGGGTGCAGAAAGAGGCAAGTGAAGTTCAGAAAGAAGCAACAGGTGCAGAAGGAGGCAAGAGAACTGAAGAAAGAAGCAAGAGAGTTGCAGAAACAGGCAAGAGAGGTCCGGACAGAAGCAAGACCAGTGCAGAAAGAACCAACAGAGGTGCAGAAACAGACAAGTGGGGTGCAGAAAGAGGCAAAAGAAGTGCAGAAAGAAGCAACAGAGGTGGAGAAGGAGGCAAGAGAACTGCAGAAAGAGGCAAGAGAGTTGCAGAAACAGGAAAGAGAGGTGCAGAAAAAGGGAACAGGGATGCAGAAAGAGGCAAGAGAGGTGCAGAAAGAGGGAAGAAGGGTGCAGAAAGAAGCAAGAGAAGTGCAGAAGGAAGCAACAGAGGAGCAGAAAGAGGCAAGAGGGGTCTAGAAAGAGGCAAGAGAAGTACAGAAAGAAGCAACAGAGGTGCAGGAGGAGGCAAGAGAAGTGCAGAAAGAGGCAAGAGAGTTGCAGAAACAGGCAAAAGAGATGCAGAAAGAAGCAAGAGCAGTGCAGAAAGAACCAACAGAGGTGCAGAAGGAGGCAAGAGGGGTGCAGAAAGAGGCTAGAGGGGTGCAGGAATTTGCAAGAGAGGTGCAGGAATGTGCAGGAGAGGTGCAGAAAGAAGCAAGAGAGGTACAGAAAGAGGCACAAGAAGTGCAGAAACAAGCAAAAGAGGTGCGGAAAGAGGCAAGAGGGGAGCAGAAAGAGGCAAGAGAGCTGCAGAAAGAGGCAAGAGAGGTACACAAAGAGGGAAGAAGGGTGCAGCAAAAGGGGAGCAGAAAGAAGCAAGAGAGGTATAGAAAGAAGTTGGAGAATTGCAGAAAGAATTAACAGAGGTGCAGAAAGAGGCAAGAGGGGTGCAGAAAGAGGCAAGAGAAGTGAAGAAGGAAGCAACAGAGGTGCAGAAAGAGGCAAGAAAAGTGCAGAAAAAGGCAAGAGATTTGCAGAAATAGGCAAAAGAGGTGCAGAAAGAGGGAACAGGGGTGCAGACAGAGGCAAGATCAGTGCAGAAAGAACCAACAGAGGAGCAGAAAGAGGCAAGAGGGGTGCAGAAAGAGGAAAGAGAAGTGCAGAAAAAAGCAAAAGAGGTACAGAAAGAGGCAAGAGGGGTGCAGAAATTTGCAAGACACGTGCAGAAACAAACAAGAGCAGTACAGAAACAACCGAGAGGTGCAGAAAGAGGCAAGAGGGGTACAGAAAGAGGCAAGAGAAGTGTAGAAGGAGGCAAGAGAGTTGCAGAAACAAGCAAGAGATGTGCAGAAAGAGGGAACAGGGGTGCAGAAAGAGGGCAAGAGAAGTGCAGAAAGAGGGAAGAGAGTTGCAGAAACAAGCAAGAGATGTGTAGAAAGAGGGAAGAAGGGTGCAGAAAGAAGCATGAGAAGTGCAGAAAGAAGCAACAGAGGTGCAGAAAGAGGCTAGAGGGGTGCAGAAAGAAGTAGGATTGGCGCAGAAAGAATCAATTGCGGTGCATAAAGAGGCAAGAAAAGTGCTGAAAGAAGCAACGGAGGTGCAAAAAGAGGCAAGAGGGGTGTATAAAGCGGCAAGAGAAGTGCAGAAGGAAGCAACAGAGGTGCAGAAAACGGCAATAAAAGTGCAGAAAGAGGCAAGAGAGTTACAGAAACAGGTAAAAGAGGTGCAGAAAGAGGGAACAGGGGTGCAGACAGAGGCAAGAGAGGTGCAGAAAGAACCAACAGAGGTGCAGAAAGAGACAAGAGGGGTGCAGAAATGTGCAATAGATTTGCAGACAGACGCAAAAGCAGTGCAGAAAGAACCAACAGAGGTGCAGAAAGAGGCAAGAGGTGTGCAGAAAGAGGCAAGAGAAGTGCAGAAAAAAGCAAATGTGGTGCAGAAAGAGGCAAGAGGGTGCAGAAGGAGGCAAGAGATGAGCAGAAAGAGGCAAGAGAGGTGTACACAGAGGCACGAGGGGTGCAGAAATATGCAAGAGAGGTGCAGAAAGAAGCAAGAGAAGTGCAGAAAGAAGCAACAGAGGTGCAGAATGAGGCAAGAGGGGTGCAGAAAGAAGCAAGGGAAGTGCAGAACGAAGCAACAGAGGTGCAGAAAGAGGCAAGAGGGGTGCAGAAAGAAGCAAGAGAAGTGCAGAAAGAAGCAACAGAGGTGCAGAAAGAGGCAAGAGGGGTGCAGACAGAGGCAAGAGAGGTGCAGAAAGAAGAAAGAGATGTGCAGAAAGAGGCAAGGGGGTGCAAAAATTTGCAAGAAAGGTGCAGAAAGAAACAAAAGCAATACAGAAACAACCAAGAGAGGTGCAGAAAGAGGCAGGCGAACTGTAGAAAGAGGCAAGAGAGTTGCAGAAACAGGCAAGAGATGTGCTGAAAGAGGTAATAGAGGTGCAGAAAGAGGCAAGAGAGGTGCAGAAAGAGAGAAGAGAGAGATGTAGAAACAAGCAAGAGAGGTGCAGAAAGAGGGAAGAGGAGTGCAGAAAGAGGCAAGAGAGGTGAGGGAAGAGGGGTGCAGAACGAGGCAAGAGGGGTGCAGAAAGAGGCAAGACGGGTGCAGAAAGAAGCAACAGAGGTGCAGAAAGAGGCAAGAGAGGTGCAGAAACAGGCGAGAGAAGTGCAGAAAGAGGCAAGAGAGTTGCAGAAAGAAATGAGAGGTGCATAAGAAAAGCAAGAGAAGTGCAGAAACAGACAAGAGAAGTGCAGAAAAAGGAAGAAAGGTACAGAAAGAAGCAAGAGAAATGCAGAAAGAAGCAAGAGAGGTATAGAAAGAAGTCGGAGAATTGCAGAAAGAGGCAAGAGGGGTGCAGAAAGAGGCAAGAGAAGTGCAGAAGTAAGCAACAGAGGTGCAGAAAGAGGCAAGAAAAGTGCAGAAAAAGTCAAGAGAGTTGCAGAAATAGGCAAAAGAGGTGCAGAAAGAGGGAACAGGGGTGCAGACAGAGGCAAGAGAGGTGCAGAAAGAACCAACAGAGGCGCAGAAAGAGGGGTGCAGAAATGTGCAAGGGATTAGCAGACAGAAGCAAGATCAGTGCAGAAAGAACCAACAGAGGAGCAGAAAGAGGCAAGAGGGGTGCAGAAAGAGGAAAGAGAAGTGCAGAAAAAAGCAAAAGAGGTGCAGAAACAGGCAAGAGGGGTGCAGAAATTTGCAAGACACGTGCAGAAACAAACAAGAGCAGTACAGAAACAACCGAGAGGTGCAGAAAGAGGCAAAAGGGGGGTAGAAAGAGGCAAGAGAAGTATAGAAGGAGGCAAGAGAGTTGCAGAAACAAGCAAGAGATGTGCAGAAAGAGGGAACAGGGGTGCAGAAAGAGGCAAGAGAAGTGCAGAAAGAGGGAAGAGATGTGTAGAAAGAGGGAAGAAGGGTGCAGCAAGAAGCAAGAGAAGTGCAGAAAGAAGCAACAGAGGTGCAGAAAGAGGCTAGAGGGGTGCAGAAAGAAGTAGGATTGGCGCAGAAAGAATCAATTGCGGTGCATAAAGAGGCAAGAAAAGTGCTGAAAGAAGCAACGGAGGTGCAAAAAGAGGCAAGAGGGGTGTAGAAAGCGGCAAGAGAAGTGCAGAAGGAAGCAACAGAGGTGCAGAAAACGGCAATAAAAGTGCAGAAAGAGGCAAGAGGAGTTACAGAAACAGGTAAAAGAGGTGCAGAAAGAGGGAACGGGTGCAGACAGAGGCAAGAAGAGGTGCAGAAAGAACCAACAGAGGTGCAGAAAGAGACAAGAGGGGTGCAGAAATGTGCAATAGATTTGCAGACAGACGCAAAAGCAGTGCAGAAAGAACCAACAGAGGTGCAGAAAGAGGCAAGAGGTGTGCAGAAAGAGGCAAGAGAAGTGCAGAAAAAGCAAATGTGGTGCAGAAAGAGGCAAGAGGGTGCAGAAGGAGGCAAGAGATGAGCAGAAAGAGGCAAGAGAGGTGTACACAGAGGCACGAGGGTGCAGAAATATGCAAGAGAGGTGCAGAAAGAAGCAAGAGAAGTGCAGAAAGAAGCAACAGAGGTGCAGAATGAGGCAAGAGGGGTGCAGAAAGAAGCAAGGGAAGTGCAGAAAGAAGCAACAGAGGTGCAGAAAGAGGCAAGAGGGGTGCAGAAAGAACCAAGAGAAGTGCAGAAAGAAGCAACAGAGGTGCAGGAAAGAGGCAAGAGGGGTGCAGACAGAGGCAAGAGAGGTGCAGAAAGAAGAAAGAGATGTGCAGAAAGAGGCAGAGGGGTGAAAAATTTTGCAAGAAAGGTGCAGAAAGAAACAAGAGCAATACAGAAACAACCAAGAGAGGTGCAGAAAGAGGCAGGCGAACTGTAGAAAGAGGCAAGAGAGTTGCAGAAACAGGCAAGAGATGTGCTGAAAGAGGTAATAGAGGTGCAGAAAGAGGCAAGAGAGGTGCAGAAAGAGAGAAGAGAGAGATGTAGAAACAAGCAAGAGAGGTGCAGAAAGAGGGAAGAGGAGTGCAGAAAGAGGCAAGAGAGGTGAGGGAAGAGGGGTGCAGAACGAGGCAAGAGGGGTGCAGAAAGAGGCAAGACGGGTGCAGAAAGAAGCAACAGAGGTGCAGAAAGAGGCAAGAGAGGTGCAGAAACAGGCGAGAGAAGTGCAGAAAGAGGCAAGAGAGTTGCAGAAAGAAATGAGAGGTGCATAAGAAAAGCAAGAGAAGTGCAGAAACAGGCAAGAGAAGTGCAGAAAAAGGAAGAAAGGTACAGAAAGAAGCAAGAGAAATGCAGAAAGAAGCAAGAGAGGTATAGAAAGAAGTCGGAGAATTGCAGAAAGAGGCAAGAGGGGTGCAGAAAGAGGCAAGAGAAGTGCAGAAGTAAGCAACAGAGGTGCAGAAAGAGGCAAGAAAAGTGCAGAAAAAGTCAAGAGAGTTGCAGAAATAGGCAAAAGAGGTGCAGAAAGAGGGAACAGGGGTGCAGACAGAGGCAAGAGAGGTGCAGAAAGAACCAACAGAGGTGCAGAAAGAGGGGTGCAGAAATGTGCAAGGGATTAGCAGACAGCAGCAAGATCAGTGCAGAAAGAACCAACAGAGGAGCAGAAAGAGGCAAGAGGGTGCAGAAAGAGGAAAGAAGTGCAGAAAAAAGCAAAAGAGGTGCAGAAACAGGCAAGAGGGGTGCAGAAATTTGCAAGACACGTGCAGAAACAAACAAGAGCAGTACAGAAACAACCGAGAGGTGCAGAAAGAGGCAAAAGGGGTGTAGAAAGAGGCAAGAGAAGTATAGAAGGAGGCAAGAGAGTTGCAGAAACAAGCAAGAGATGTGCAGAAAGAGGGAACAGGGGTGCAGAAAGAGGCAAGAGAAGTGCAGAAAGAGGGAAGAGATGTGTATAAAGAGGGAAGAAGGGTGCAGCAAGAAGCAAGAGAAGTGCAGAAAGAAGCAACAGAGGTGCAGAAAGAGGCTAGAGGGGTGCAGAAAGAAGTAAGAGCGTTACAGAAAGAAGCAATAGCGGTGCAGAATAGGCAAGAAAAGTGCTGAAAGAAGCAACAGAGGTGCAGAAGGAGGCAAGAGAAGTGCAGAAAGAGGCAAAAGAGTTGTAGAAATAAGCAAAAGAGGTGCCGAAAGAGGCAAGAGGGATGCATAAAGAGGCAAGAGAGGTGCACAAAGTGGGAAGAAGGGTGCAGAAAGAGGCAAGAGGGGTGCAGAAAGAAGCAAGAGAGGTGTAGAAAGAAGCAAGTGAAGTGCAGAAAGAAGCAACAGAGGTGCAGAAAGAGGCAAGAGTGGTGCAGAAAGTGGCAAGAGAAGTGCAGAAGGAAGCAACAGAGGTGCAGAAAACAGCAAGAAAAGTGCAGAAAGAGGCAACAGAGTTACAGAAACAGGTAAAAGAGGTGCAGAAAGAGGGAACAGGGGTGCAGACAAAGGCAAGAGAGGTGCAGAAAGAACCAACAGAGGTGCAGAAAGAGCCAAGAGGGGTGCAGAAATGTGCACGAGAGTTGCATGCAGACGCAAAAGCAGTGCAGAAAGAACCAACAGAGGTGCAGAAAGAGGCAAGAGGTGTGCAGAAAGAGGCAAGAGAAGTGCAGAAAAAAGCAAATGAGGTGCAGAAAGAGGCAAGAGGGTGCAGAAAGAGGCAAGAGAGGAGCAGAAAGAGGCAAGGGAGGTGCACTCAGAGGCAAAAGGGGTGCAGAAATATGCAAGAGAGGTGCAGAAAGAAGCAAGAGAAGTGCAGAAAGAAGAAACAGAGGTGCAGAATGAGGCAAGAGGGGTGCAGAACGAAGCAAGAGAAGTGCAGAAAGAAGCAACAGAGGTGCAGAAAGAGGCAAGAGGGGTGCAGAAAAAAGCAAGAGAAGTGCAGAAAGAATCAACAGAGGTGCAGAAAGAGGCAAGAGGGGTGCAGACAGAGGCAAGAGAGATGCAGAAAGAGGGAAGAGGTATGCAGAAAGAGGCAAGGGGGTGCATAAATTTGCAAGACAGGTGCAGAAAGAAACAAGAGCAATACAGAAACAACCAAGAGAGGTGCAGAAAGAGGCAGGAGAACTGTAGAAAGAGGCAAGAGAGTTGCAGAAACAGGCAAGAGATGTGCTGAAAGAGGTAACAGAGGTGCAGAAAGAGGCAAGAGAGGTGCAGAAAGAGGGAAGAGAGCTGTAGAAACAGGCAAGAGAGGTGCAGAAAGAGGGAAGAGGAGTGCAGAAAGAGGCAAGAGAGGTGAGGGAAGAGGGCTGCAAAAAGAGGCAAGAGAGGTGCAGAAAGAAGCAACAGAGGTGCAGAAAGAGGCAAGAGAGGTGCAGAAACAGGCAAGATAAGTGCAGAAAGAAGCGAGAGAGTTGCAGAAAGAAATGAGAGGGGCATAAAAAAGCAAGAGAAGTGCATAAACAGGCAAGAGAAGTGAAGAGAAAGGAAGAAAGGTGCAGAAAGAAGGTAGAGAAATACAGAAAGAAGTAAGAGAGGTATAGAAAGAAGTCGGAGAATTGCAGAAAGAATCAACAGAGGTGCAGAAAGATGCAAGAGTGGTGTAGAAAGAGCCAAGAGAAGTGCAGAAGGAAGCAACAGAGGTGCAGAAAGAGGCAATAAAAGTGCAGAAAGAGGGAAGAGATGTGTATAAAGAGGGAAGAAGGGTGCAGAAAGAAGCAAGAGAAGTGCAGAAAGAAGCAACAGAGGTGCAGAAAGAGGCTAGAGGGGTGCAGAAAGAAGTAAGAGCGTTACAGAAAGAAGCAATAGCGGGGCAGAATAGGCAAGAAAAGTGCTGAAAGAAGCAACAGAGGTGCAGAAGGAGGCAGGAGAAGTGCAGAAAGAGGCAAAAGAGTTGCAGAAATAAGCAAAAGAGGTGCCGAAAGAGGCAAGAGGGATGCAGACAGAGGCAAGAGAGGTGCAGAAAGAGACAAGAGAGGTGCACAAAGTGGGAAGAAGGGTGCAGAAAGAGGCAACAGGGGTGCAGAAAGAAGCAAGAGAGGTGTAGAAAGAAGCAAGTGAAGTTCAGAAAGAAGCAACAGAGGTGCAGAAAGAGGCAAGAGGGGTGCAGAAAGCGGCAAGAGAAGTGTAGAAGGAAGCAACAGAGGTGCAGAAAACGGCAAGAAAAGTGCAGAAAGAGGCAAGAGAGTTACATAAACAGGTAAAAGAGGTGCAGAAAGAGGGAACCGGGTTGCAGACAAAGGTAAGAGATGTGCAGAAAGAACCAACAGAGGTGCAGAAAGAGTCAAGGGGGTGCAGAAATGTGCACGAGAGTAACATACGGACGCAAAAGCAGTGCAGAAAGAACCAACAGAGGTGCAGAAAGAGGCAAGAGGTGTGCAGAAAGAGGCAAGAGAAGTGCAGAAAAAAGCAAGTGAGGTGCAGAAAGAGGCAAGAGGGTGCAGAAAGAGGCAAGAGAGGAGCAGAAAGAGGCAAGAGAGGTGCACTCAGAGGCAAGAGGGGTGCAGAAATTTGCAAGAGAGGTACAGCAAGAGAAGTGCAGAAAGAAGCAACAGAGGTGCAGAATGAGGCAAGAGGGGTGCAGAAAGAAGCAAGAGAAGTGCAGAAAGATGCAACAGAGGTGCAGAAAGAGGCAAGAGGGGTGCAGAAAGAAGCAAGAGAAGTGCAGAAAGAATCAACAGAGGTGCAGACAGAGGCAAGAGGGGTGCAGACAGAGGCAAGAGAGGTGCAGAAAGAGGGAAGAGGTGTGCAGAAAGAGGCAAGGGGGTGCAAAAATTTGCAAGACAGGTGCAGAAAGAAACACGAGCAATACAGAAACAACCAAGAGAGGTGCAGAAAGAGGCAGGGGAACTGTAGAAAGAGGCAAGAGAGTTGCAGAAACAGGCAAGAGATGTGCTGAAAGAGGTAACAGAGGTGCAGAAAGAGGCAAGAGAGGTGCAGAAAGAGGGAAGAGAGATGTAGAAACAGGCAAGAGAGGTGCAGAAAGAGGGAAGAGGAGTGCAGAAAGAGGCAAGAGAGGTGAGGGAAGAGGGGTGCAGAAAGAGGCAAGAGGGGTGCAGAAAGAAGCAACAGAGGTGCAGAAAGAGGCAAGAGAGGTGCAGAAAGAAGCAAGAGAGTTGCAGAAAGAAATGAGAGGGGCATAAAAAAGCAAGAGAAGTGCATAAACAGGCAAGAGAAGTGAAGAGAAAGGAAATAAGGTGCAGAAAGAAGCTAGAGAAATACAGAAAGAAGCAAGAGAGGTATAGAAAGAAGTCGGAGAATTGCAGAAAGAATCAACAGAGGTGCAGAAAGAGGCAAGAGTGGTGTAGAAAAGAGGCAAGAGAAGTGCAGAAAGAAGCAACAGAGGTGCAGAAAGAGGCAATAGAAAGTGCAGAAAGAGGGAAGAGATGTGTAGAAAGAGGGAAGAAGGGTGCAGAAAGAAGCAAGAGAAGTGCAGAAAGAAGCAACAGAGGTGCAGAAAGAGGCTAGAGGGGTGCAGAAAGAAGTAAGAGCGTTACAGAAAGAAGCAATAGCGGGGCAGAATAGGCAAGAAAAGTGCTGAAAGAAGCAACAGAGGTGCAGAAGGAGGCAGGAGAAGTGCAGAAAGAGGCAAAAGAGTTGCAGAAATAAGCAAAGAGGTGCCGAAAGAGGCAAGAGGGATGCAGACAGAGGCAAGAGAGGTGCAGAAAGAGAGCAAGAGAGGTGCACAAAGTGGGAAGAAGAAGTGCAGAAAGAGGCAACAGAGGTGCAGAAAGAAGCAAGAGAGGTGTAGAAAGAAGCAAGTGAAGTTCAGAAAGAAGCAACAGAGGTGCAGAAAGAGGCAAGAGGGGTGCAGAAAGCAGCAAGAGAAGTGCAGAAGGAAGCAACAGAGGTGCAGAAAACGGCAAGAAAAGTGCAGAAAGAGGCAAGAGAGTTACATAAACAGGTAAAAGAGGTGCAGAAAGAGGGAACAGGGTTGCAGACAAAGGTAAGAGATGTGCAGAAAGAACCAACAGAGGTGCAGAAAGAGGCAAGAGGGGTGCAGAAATGTGCATGAGAGTTACATATGGACGCAAAAGCAGTACAGAAAGAACCAACAGAGGTGCAGAAAGAGGCAAGAGGTGTGCAGAAAGAGGCAAGAGAAGTGCAGAAAAAAGCAAATGAGGTGCAGAAAGAGGCAAGAGGGTGCAGAAAGAGGCAAGAGAGGAGCAGAAAGAGGCAAGAGAGGTGCACTCAGAGGGAAGAGGGGTGCAGAAATTTGCAAGAGAGGTGCAGCAAGAGAAGTGCAGAAAGAAGCAACAGAGGTGCAGAATGAGGCAAGAGGGGTGCAGAAAGAAGCAAGAGAAGTACAGAAAGATGCAACAGAGGTGCAGAATGAGGCAAGAGGGGTGCAGAAAGAAGCAAGAGAAGTGCAGAAAGAATCAACAGAGGTGCAGAAAGAGGCAAGAGGGGTGCAGACAGAGGCAAGAGAGGTGCAGAAAGAGGGAAGAGGTGTGCAGAAAGAGGCAAGGGGGTGCAAAAATTTGCAAGACAGGTGCAGAAAGAAACACGAGCAATACAGAAACAACCAAGAGAGGTGCAGAAAGAGGCAGGAGAACTGTAGAAAGAGGCAAGAGAGTTGCAGAAACAGGCAAGAGATGTGCTGAAAGAGGTAACAGAGGTGCAGAAAGAGGCAAGAGAGAGGTGCAGAAAGAGGGAAGAGAGATGTAGAAACAGGCAAGAGAGGTGCAGAAAGAGGGAAGAGGAGTGCAGAAAGAGGCAAGAGAGGTGTCGGAAGAGGGGTGCAGAAAGAGGCAAGAGGGGTGCAGAAAGAAGCAACAGAGGTGCAGAAAGAGGCAAGAGAGGTGCAGAAACAGGCAAGATAAGTGCAGAAAGAAGCGAGAGAGTTGCAGAAAGAAATGAGAGGGGCATAAAAAAGAAGAGAAGTGCATAAACAGGCAAGAGGAGTGAAGAGAAAGGAAGAAAGGTGCAGAAAGAAGCTAGAGAAATACAGAAAGAAGCAAGAGAGGTATAGAAAGAAGTCAGAGAATTGCAGAAAGAATCAACAGAGGTGCAGAAAGAGGCAAGAGTGGTGTAGAAAGAGGCAAGAGAAGTGCAGAAGGAAGCAACAGAGGTGCAGAAAGAGGCAATAAAAGTGCAGAAAAAGGCAAGAGAGTGGCAGAAATAGGCAAAAGAGGTGCAGAAAGAGGGAACAGGGGTGCAGACAGAGGCAAGAGAGGTGCAGAAAGAACCAACAGAGGTGCATAAAGAGGAAAGAGGGGAGCAGAAATGTGCAAGAGATTAGCAGACACTAACAAGATCAGTGCAGAAAGAACCAACAGAGGAGCAGAAAGAGGCAAGAGGGGTGCAGAAAGAGGAAAGAGAAGTGCAGAAAAAAGCAAAAGAGGTGCAGAAAGAGGCAAGAGGGGTGCAGAAATTTGCAAGACACGTGCAGAAACAAACAAGAGCAGTACAGAAACAACCAAGAGGTGCAGAAAGAGGCAAGAGGGATGCAGAAAGAGGCAAGAGAAGTGTAGAAGGAGGCAAGAGAGTTGCAAAACAAGCAAGAGATGTGCAGAAAGAGGGAACAGGGGTGCAGAAAGAGGCAAGAGAAGTGCAGAAAGAGGGAAGAGATGTGTAGAAAGAGGGAAGAAGGGTGCAGCAAGAAGCAAGAGAAGTGCAGAAAGAAGCAACAGAGGTGCAGAAAGAGGCTAGAGGGGTGCAGAAAGAAGTAGGATTGGCGCAGAAAGAATCAATTGCGGTGCATAAAGAGGCAAGAAAAGTGCTGAAAGAAGCAACGGAGGTGCAAAAAGAGGCAAGAGGGGTGTAGAAAGCGGCAAGAGAAGTACAGAAGGAAGCAACAGAGGTGCAGAAAACGGCAATAAAAGTGCAGAAAGAGGCAAGAGAGTTACAGAAACAGGTAAAAGAGGTGCAGAAAGAGGGAACAGGGGTGCAGACAGAGGCAAGAGAGGTGCAGAAAGAACCAACAGAGGTGCAGAAAGAGACAAGAGGGGTACAGAAATGTGCAATAGATTTGCAGACAGACGCAAAAGCAGTGCAGAAAGAACCAACAGAGGTGCAGAAAGAGGCAAGAGGTGTGCAGAAGGAGGCAAGAGAAGTGCAGAAAAAAGCAAATGTGGTGCAGAAAGAGGCAAGAGGGTGCAGAAGGAGGCAAGAGATGAGCAGAAAGAGGCAAGAGAGGTGTACACAGAGGCACGAGGGGTGCAGAAATATGCAAGAGAGGTGCAGAAAGAAGCAAGAGAAGTGCAGAAAGAAGCAACAGAGGTGCAGAATGAGGCAAGAGGGGTGCAGAAAGAAGCAAGGGAAGTGCAGAAAGAAGCAACAGAGGTGCAGAAAGAGGCAAGAGGGGTGCAGAAAGAAGCAAGAGAAGTGCAGAAAGAAGCAACAGAGGTGCAGAAAGAGGCAAGAGGGGTGCAGACAGAGGCAAGAGAGGTGCAGAAAGAAGAAAGATGTGCAGAAAGAGGCAAGGGGGTGCAAAAATTTGCAAGAAAGGTGCAGAAAGAAACAAAAGCAATACAGAAACAACCAAGAGAGGTGCAGAAAGAGGCAGGCGAACTGTAGAAAGAGGCAAGAGAGTTGCAGAAACAGGCAAGAGATGTGCTGAAAGAGGTAATAGAGGTGCAGAAAGAGGCAAGAGAGGTGCAGAAAGAGAGAAGAGAGAGATGTAGAAACAAGCAAGAGAGGTGCAGAAAGAGGGAAGAGGAGTGCAGAAAGAGGCAAGAGAGGTGAGGGAAGAGGGGTGCAGAACGAGGCAAGAGGGGTGCAGAAAGAGGCAAGACGGGTGCAGAAAGAAGCAACAGAGGTGCAGAAAGAGGCAAGAGAGGTGCAGAAACAGGCGAGAGAAGTGCAGAAAGAGGCAAGAGAGTTGCAGAAAGAAATGAGAGGTGCATAAGAAAAGCAAGAGAAGTGCAGAAACAGGCAAGAGAAGTGCAGAAAAAGGAAGAAAGGTACAGAAAGAAGCAAGAGAAATGCAGAAAGAAGCAAGAGAGGTATAGAAAGAAGTCGGAGAATTGCAGAAAGAGGCAAGAGGGGTGCAGAAAGAGGCAAGAGAAGTGCAGAAGTAAGCAACAGAGGTGCAGAAAGAGGCAAGAAAAGTGCAGAAAAAGTCAAGAGAGTTGCAGAAATAGGCAAAAGAGGTGCAGAAAGAGGGAACAGGGGTGCAGACAGAGGCAAGAGAGGTGCAGAAAGAACCAACAGAGGTGCAGAAAGAGGGGTGCAGAAATGTGCAAGGGATTAGCAGACAGAAGCAAGATCAGTGCAGAAAGAACCAACAGAGGAGCAGAAAGAGGCAAGAGGGGTGCAGAAAGAGGAAAGAGAAGTGCAGAAAAAAGCAAAAGAGGTGCAGAAACAGGCAAGAGGGGTGCAGAAATTTGCAAGACACGTGCAGAAACAAACAAGAGCAGTACAGAAACAACCGAGAGGTGCAGAAAGAGGCAAAAGGGGTGTAGAAAGAGGCAAGAGAAGTATAGAAGGAGGCAAGAGAGTTGCAGAAACAAGCAAGAGATGTGCAGAAAGAGGGAACAGGGGTGCAGAAAGAGGCAAGAGAAGTGCAGAAAGAGGGAAGAGATGTGTATAAAGAGGGAAGAAGGGTGCAGCAAGAAGCAAGAGAAGTGCAGAAAGAAGCAACAGAGGTTCAGAAAGAGGCTAGAGGGGTGCAGAAAGAAGTAAGAGCATTACAGAAAGAAGTAATAGCGGTGCAGAATAGGCAAGAAAAGTGCTGAAAGAAGCAACAGAGGTGCAGAAGGAGGCAAGAGAAGTGCAGAAAGAGGCAAAAGAGTTGTAGAAATAAGCAAAAGAGGTGCCGAAAGAGGCAAGAGGGATGCATAAAGAGGCAAGAGAGGTGCACAAAGTGGGAAGAAGGGTGCAGAAAGAGGCAAGAGGGGTGCAGAAAGAAGCAAGAGAGGTGTAGAAAGAAGCAAGTGAAGTGCAGAAAGAAGCAACAGAGGTGCAGAAAGAGGCAAGAGTGGTGCAGAAAGTGGCAAGAGAAGTGCAGAAGGAAGCAACAGAGGTGCAGAAAACAGCAAGAAAAGTGCAGAAAGAGGCAACAGTTACAGAAACAGGTAAAAGAGGTGCAGAAAGAGGGAACAGGGGTGCAGACAAAGGCAAGAGAGGTGCAGAAAGAACCAACAGAGGTGCAGAAAGAGCCAAGAGGGGTGCAGAAATGTGCACGAGAGTTGCATGCAGACGCAAAAGCAGTGCAGAAAGAACCAACAGAGGTGCAGAAAGAGGCAAGAGGTGTGCAGAAAGAGGCAAGAGAAGTGCAGAAAAAAGCAAATGAGGTGCAGAAAGAGGCAAGAGGGTGCAGAAAGAGGCAAGAGAGGAGCAGAAAGAGGCAAGGGAGGTGCACTCAGAGGCAAAAGGGGTGCAGAAATATGCAAGAGAGGTGCAGAAAGAAGCAAGAGAAGTGCAGAAAGAAGAAACAGAGGTGCAGAATGAGGCAAGAGGGGTGCAGAACAAAGCAAGAGAAGTGCAGAAAGAAGCAACAGAGGTGCAGAAAGAGGCAAGAGGGGTGCAGAAAAAAGCAAGAGAAGTGCAGAAAGAATCAACAGAGGTGCAGAAAGAGGCAAGAGGGGTGCAGACAGAGGCAAGAGAGGTGCAGAAAGAGGGAAGAGGTATGCAGAAAGAGGCAAGGGGGTGCAAAAATTTGCAAGACAGGTGCAGAAAGAAACAAGAGCAATACAGAAACAACCAAGAGAGGTGCAGAAAGAGGCAGGAGAACTGTAGAAAGAGGCAAGAAAGTTGCAGAAACAGGCAAGAGATGTGCTGAAAGAGGTAACAGAGGTGCAGAAAGAGGCAAGAGAGGTGCAGAAAGAGGGAAGAGAGCTGTAGAAATAGGCAAGAGAGGTGAGGGAAGAGGGGTGCAAAAAGAGGCAAGAGAGGTGCAGAAAGAAGCAACAGAGGTGCAGAAAGAGGCAAGAGAGGTGCATAAACAGGCAAGATAAGTGCAGAAAGAAGCGAGAGAGTTGCAGAAAGAAATGAGAGGGGCATAAAAAAGCAAGAGAAGTGCATAAACAGGCAAGAGAAGTGAAGAGAAAGGAAGAAAGGTGCAGAAAGAAGCTAGAGAAATACAGAAAGAAGCAAGAGAGGTATAGAAAGAAGTCGGAGAATTGCAGAAAGAATCAACAGAGGTGCAGAAAAAGGCAAGAGTGGTGTAGAAAGAGCCAAGAGAAGTGCAGAAAGAAGCAACAGAGGTGCAGAAAGAGGCAATAAAAGTGCAGAAAGAGGGAAGAGATGTGTATAAAGAGGGAAGAAGGGTGCAGAAAGAAGCAAGAGAAGTGCAGAAAGAAGCAACAGAGGTGCAGAAAGAGGCTAGAGGGGTGCAGAAAGAAGTAAGAGCGTTACAGAAAGAAGCAATAGCGGGGCAGAATAGGCAAGAAAAGTGCTGAAAGAAGCAACAGAGGTGCATAAGGAGGCAGGAGAAGTGCAGAAAGAGGCAAAAGAGTTGCAGAAATAAGCAAAAGAGGTGCCGAAAGAGGCAAGAGGGATGCAGAAAGAGGCAAGAGAGGTGCACAAAGTGGGAAGAAGGGTGCAGAAAGAGGCAACAGGGGTGCAGAAAGAAGCAAGAGAGGTGTAGAAAGAAGCAAGTGAAGTTCAGAAAGAAGCAACAGAGGTGCAGAAAGAGGCAAGAGGGGTGCAGAAAGCGGCAAGAGAAGTGTAGAAGGAAGCAACAGAGGTGCAGAAAACGGCAAGAAAAGTGCAGAAAGAGGCAAGAGAGTTACATAAACAGGTAAAAGAGGTGCAGAAAGAGGGAACCGGGTTGCAGACAAAGGTAAGAGATGTGCAGAAAGAACCAACAGAGGTGCAGAAAGAGGCAAGAGGGGTGCAGAAATGTGCACGAGAGTAACATACGGACGCAAAAGCAGTGCAGAAAGAACCAACAGAGGTGCAGAAAGAGGCAAGAGGTGTGCAGAAAGAGGCAAGAGAAGTGCAGAAAAAAGCAAGTGAGGTGCAGAAAGAGGCAAGAGGGTGCAGAAAGAGGCAAGAGAGGAGCAGAAAGAGGCAAGAGAGGTGCACTCAGAGGCAAGAGGGGTGCAGAAATTTGCAAGAGAGGTACAGCAAGAGAAGTGCAGAAAGAAGCAACAGAGGTGCAGAATGAGGCAAGAGGGGTGCAGAAAGAAGCAAGAGAAGTGCAGAAAGATGCAACAGAGGTGCAGAAAGAGGCAAGAGGGGTGCAGAAAGAAGCAAGAGAAGTGCAGAAAGAATCAACAGAGGTGCAGAAAGAGGCAAGAGGGGTGCAGACAGAGGCAAGGGGGTGCAAAAATTTGCAAGACAGGTGCAGAAAGAAACACGAGCAATACAGAAACAACCAAGAGAGGTGCAGAAAGAGGCAGGGGAACTGTAGAAAGAGGCAAGAGAGTTGCAGAAACAGGCAAGAGATGTGCTGAAAGAGGTAACAGAGGTGCAGAAAGAGGCAAGAGAGGTGCAGAAAGAGGGAAGAGAGATGTAGAAACAGGCAAGAGAGGTGCAGAAAGAGGGAAGAGGAGTGCAGAAAGAGGCAAGAGAGGTGAGGGAAGAGGGGTGCAGAAAGAGGCAAGAGGGGTGCAGAAAGAAGCAACAGAGGTGCAGAAAGAGGCAAGAGAGGTGCAGAAAGAAGCAACAGAGGTGCAGAATGAGGCAAGAGGGGTGCAGAAAGAAGCAAGAGAAGTGCAGAAAGATGCAACAGAGGTGCAGAAAGAGGCAAGAGGGGTGCAGAAAGAAGCAAGAGAAGTGCAGAAAGAATCAACAGAGGTGCAGAAAGAGGCAAGAGGGGTGCAGACAGAGGCAAGAGAGGTGCAGAAAGAGGGAAGAGGTGTGCAGAAAGAGGCAAGGGGGTGCAAAAATTTGCAAGACAGGTGCAGAAAGAAACACGAGCAATACAGAAACAACCAAGAGAGGTGCAGAAAGAGGCAGGAGAACTGTAGAAACAGGCAAGAGAGTTGCAGAAACAGGCAAGAGATGTGCTGAAAGAGGTAACAGAGGTGCAGAAAGAGGCAAGAGAGGTGCAGAAAGAGGGAAGAGAGATGTAGAAACAGGCAAGAGAGGTGCAGAAAGAGGGAAGAGGAGTGCAGAAAGAGGCAAGAGAGGTGTCGGAAGAGGGGTGCAGAAAGAGGCAAGAGGGGTGCAGAAAGAAGCAACAGAGGTGCAGAAAGAGGCAAGAGAGGTGCAGAAACAGGCAAGATAAGTGCAGAAAGAAGCGAGAGAGTTGCAGAAAGAAATGAGAGGGGCATAAAAAAAGAAGAGAAGTGCATAAACAGGCAAGAGAAGTGAAGAGAAAGGAAGAAAGGTGCAGAAAGAAGCTAGAGAAATACAGAAAGAAGCAAGAGAGGTATAGAAAGAAGTCGGAGAATTGCAGAAAGAATCAACAGAGGTGCAGAAAGAGGCAAGAGTGGTGTAGAAAGAGGCAAGAGAAGTGCAGAAAGAAGCAACAGAGGTGCAGAAAGAGGCAATAAAAGTGCAGAAAAAGGCAAGAGAGTGGCAGAAATAGGCAAAAGAGGTGCAGAAAGAGGGAACAGGGTGCAGACAGAGGCAAGAGAGGTGCAGAAAGAACCAACAGAGGTGCATAAAGAGGAAAGAGGGGAGCAGAAATGTGCAAGAGATTAGCAGACACTAGCAAGATCAGTGCAGAAAGAACCAACAGAGGAGCAGAAAGAGGCAAGAGGGGTGCAGAAAGAGGAAAGAGAAGTGCAGAAAAAAGCAAAAGAGGTGCAGAAAGAGGCAAGAGGGGTGCAGAAATTTGCAAGACACGTGCAGAAACAAACAAGAGCAGTACAGAAACAACCGAGAGGTGCAGAAAGAGGCAAGAGGGATGCAGAAAGAGGCAAGAGAAGTGTAGAAGGAGGCAAGAGAGTTGCAAAACAAGAAAGAGATGTGCAGAAAGAGGGAACAGGGGTGCAGAAAGAGGCAAGAGAAGTGCAGAAAGAGGGAAGAGATGTGTAGAAAGAGGGAAGAAGTGTGCAGAAAGAAGCAAGAGAAGTGTAGAAAGAAGCAACAGAGGTGCAGAAAGAGGCTAGAGGGGTGCAGAAAGAAGTAAGAGCGGTGCAGAAAGAAGCAATAGCGGTGCAGAAAGAGGCAAGAAAAGTGCTGAAAGAAGCAACAGAGGTGCAGAAGGAGGCAAGAGAAGTGCAGAAAGAGGCAAAAGAGTTGCAGAAACAAGCAAAAGAGGTGCCAAAAGAGGCAAAATCGATGCAGAAAGAGGCAAGAGAGGTGCAGAAAGAGACAAGAGAGGTGCACAAAGAGGATAGAAGGGTGCAGAAAGAGGCAAGAGGGGTGCAGAAAGAAGCAAGAGAGGTGTAGAAAGAAGCAAGTGAAGTGCAGAAAGAAGCAACGGAGGTGCAGAAAGAGGCAAGAGGGGTGCAGAAAGCGGCAAGAGAAGTGCAGAAGGAAGCAACAGAGGTGCAGAAAACGGCAATAAAAGTGCAGAAAGAGGCAAGAGAGTTACAGAAACAGGTAAAAGAGGTGCAGAAAGAGGGAACAGGGGTGCAGACAGAGGCAAGAGAGGTGCAGAAAGAGACAAGAGGGGTTCAGAAATGTGCAATAGATTTGCAGACAGAAGCAAAAGCAGTGCAGAAAGAACCAACAGAGGTGCAGAAAGAGGCAAGAGGTGTGCAGAAAGAGGCAAGAGAAGTGCAGAAAAAAGCAAATGAGGTGCAGAAAGAGGCAAGAGGGTGCAGAAAGAGGCAAGAGAGGTGCAGAAAGAAGCAACAGAGGTGCAGAATGAGGCAAGAGGGGTGCAGAAAGAAGCAAGGGTAGTGTAGAAAGATGCAACAGAGGTGCAGAAAGAGGCAAGAGGGGTGCAGAAAGAAGCAAGAGAAGTGCAGAAAGAATCAACAGAGGTGCAGAAAGAGGCAAGAGGGGTGCAGACAGAGGCAAGAGAGGTGCAGAAAGAGGGAAGAGGTGTGCAGAAAGAGGCAAGGGGGTGCAAAAATTTGCAAGACAGGTGCAGAAAGAAACACGAGCAATACAGAAACAACCAAGAGAGGTGCAGAAAGAGGCAGGAGAACTGTAGAAAGAGGCAAGAGAGTTGCAGAAACAGGCAAGAGATGTGCTGAAAGAGGTAACAGAGGTGCAGAAAGAGGCAAGAGAGGTGCAGAAAGAGGGAAGAGAGATGTAGAAACAGGCAAGAGAGGTGCAGAAAGAGGGAAGAGGAGTGCAGAAAGAGGCAAGAGAGGTGTCGGAAGAGGGGTGCAGAAAGAGGCAAGAGGGTGCAGAAAGAAGCAACAGAGGTGCAGAAAGAGGCAAGAGAGGTGCAGAAACAGGCAAGATAAGTGCAGAAAGAAGCGAGAGAGTTGCAGAAAGAAATGAGAGGGGCATAAAAAAGAAGAGAAGTGCATAAACAGGCAAGAGAAGTGAAGAGAAAGGAAGAAAGGTGCAGAAAGAAGCTAGAGAAATACAGAAAGAAGCAAGAGAGGTATAGAAAGAAGTCAGAGAATTGCTGAAAGAATCAACAGAGGTGCAGAAAGAGGCAAGAGTGGTGTAGAAAGAGGCAAGAGAAGTGCAGAAGGAAGCAACAGAGGTGCAGAAAGAGGCAATAAAAGTGCAGAAAAAGGCAAGAGAGTGGCAGAAATAGGCAAAAGAGGTGCAGAAAGAGGGAACAGGGGTGCAGACAGAGGCAAGAGAGGTGCAGAAAGAACCAACAGAGGTGCATAAAGAGGAAAGAGGGGAGCAGAAATGTGCAAGAGATTAGCAGACACTAGCAAGATCAGTGCAGAAAGAACCAACAGAGGAGCAGAAAGAGGCAAGAGGGGTGCAGAAAGAGGAAAGAGAAGTGCAGAAAAAAGCAAAAGAGGTGCAGAAAGAGGCAAGAGGGGTGCAGAAATTTGCAAGACACGTGCAGAAACAAACAAGAGCAGTACAGAAACAACCGAGAGGTGCAGAAAGAGGCAAGAGGGATGCAGAAAGAGGCAAGAGAAGTGTAGAAGGAGGCAAGAGAGTTGCAAAACAAGAAAGAGATGTGCAGAAAGAGGGAACAGGGGTGCAGAAAGAGGCAAGAGAAGTGCAGAAAGAGGGAAGAGATGTGTAGAAAGAGGGAAGAAGTGTGCAGAAAGAAGCAAGAGAAGTGTAGAAAGAAGCAACAGAGGTGCAGAAAGAGGCTAGAGGGGTGCAGAAAGAAGTAAGAGCGGTGCAGAAAGAAGCAATAGCGGTGCAGAAAGAGGCAAGAAAAGTGCTGAAAGAAGCAACAGAGGTGCAGAAGGAGGCAAGAGAAGTGCAGAAAGAGGCAAAAGAGTTGCAGAAACAAGCAAAAGAGGTGCCAAAAGAGGCAAAAGGGATGCAGAAAGAGGCAAGAGAGGTGCAGAAAGAGACAAGAGAGGTGCACAAAGAGGGTAGAAGGGTGCAGAAAGAGGCAAGAGGGTGCAGAAAGAAGCAAGAGAGGTGTAGAAAGAAGCAAGTGAAGTGCAGAAAGAAGCAACGGAGGTGCAGAAAGAGGCAAGAGGGGTGCAGAAAGCGGCAAGAGAAGTGCAGAAGGAAGCAACAGAGGTGCAGAAAACGGCAATAAAAGTGCAGAAAGAGGCAAGAGAGTTACAGAAACAGGTAAAAGAGGTGCAGAAAGAGGGAACAGGGGTGCAGACAGAGGCAAGAGAGGTGCAGAAAGAGACAAGAGGGGTTCAGAAATGTGCAATAGATTTGCAGACAGAAGCAAAAGCAGTGCAGAAAGAACCAACAGAGGTGCAGAAAGAGGCAAGAGGTGTGCAGAAAGAGGCAAGAGAAGTGCAGAAAAAAGCAAATGAGGTGCAGAAAGAGGCAAGAGGGTGCAGAAAGAGGCAAGAGAGGTGCAGAAAGAAGCAAGAGAAGTGCAGAAAGAAGCAACAGAGGTGCAGAATGAGGCAAGAGGGGTGCAGAAAGAAGCAAGGGTAGTGCAGAAAGAAGCAACAGAGGTGCAGAAAGAGGCAAGAGGGGTGCAGAAAGAAGCAAGAGAAGTGCAGAAAGAAGCAACAGAGGTGCAGAAAGAGGCAAGAGGGGTGCAGAAGAGGCAAGAGAGGTACAGAAAGAGGAAAGAGGTGTGCAGAAAGAGGCAAGGGGTGCAAAAATTTGCAAGACAGGTGCAGAAAGAAACAAGAGCAATACAGAATCAACCAAGAGAGGTGCAGAAAGAGGCAGGAGAACTGTAGAAAGAGGCAAGAGAGTTGCAGAAACAGGCAAGAGATGTGCTGAAAGAGGTAATAGAGGTGCAGAAAGAGGCAAGAGAGGTGCAGAAAGAGAGTAGAGAGATGTAGAAACAAGCAAGAGAGGTGCAGAAAGAGGGAAAGGAGTGCAGAAAAAGGCAAGAGAGGTGAGGGAAGAGGGGTGCAGAAAGAGGCAAGAGGGGTGCAGAAAGAGGCAAGAGGGGTGCAGAAAGAAGCAACAGAGGTGCAGAAAGAGGCAAGAGAGGTGCAGAAACAGGCAAGAGAAGTGCAGAAAGACGCAAGAGAGTTGCAGAAAGAAATGAGAGTTGCAGAAAGAAATGAGAGGTGCATAAAAAAAGCAAGAGAAGTGCAGAAACAGGCAAGAGAAGTGCAGAAAAAGGAAGAAAGGTACAGAAAGAAGCAAGAGAAATGCAGAAAGAAGCAAGAGAGGTATAGAAAGAAGTCGGAGAATTGCAGAAAGAATCAACAGAGGTGCAGAAAGAATCAACAGAGGTGCAGAAAGAGGCAAGAGGGTGCAGAAGGAAGCAACAGAGGTGCAGAAAGAGGCAAGAAAAGTGCAGAAAAAGTCAAGAGAGTTGCAGAAAGAAGCAATAGCGGTGCAGAAAGACGCAAGAAAAGTGCTGAAAGAAGCAAAAGAGTTGCAGAAACAAGCAAAAGAGGTGTCAAAAGAGGCAAGAGGGATGCAGAAAGAGGCAAGAGTGGTGCAGAAAGAGGCAAGAGTGGTGCAGAAAGAGACAAGAGAGGTGCACAAAGTGGGAAGAAGGGTGCAGAAAGAGGCAAGAGGGGTGTAGAAAGAAGCAAGAGAGGTGTAGAAAGAAGCAAGTGAAGTGCAGAAAGAAGCAACAGAGGTGCAGAAAGAGGCAAGAGGGGTGCAGAAAGCGGCAAGAGAAGTGCAGAAGAAAGCAACAGAGGTGCAGAAAACGGCAAGAAAAGTGCAGAAAGAGGCAAGAGAGTTACAGAAACAGGTAAAAGAGGTGCAGAAAGAGGGAACAGGTGTGCAGACCGAGGAAAGAGAGGTGCAGAAAGAACCAACAGAGGTGCAGAAAGAGGAAAGAGGGGTGCAGAAATATGCAAGAGGGTGCAGACAGACGCAAAAGCAGTGCAGAAAGAACCAACAGAGGTGCAGAAAGAGGCAAGAGGTGTGCAGAAAGAGGCAAGAGAAGTGCAGAAAAAAGCAAATGAGGTGCAGAAAGAGGCAAGAGGGTGCAGAAAGAGGCAAGAGAGGAGCAGAAAGAGGCAAGAGAGATGCACTCAGAGGCAAGAGGGGTGCAGAAATATGCAAGAGAGGTGCAAATAGAAGCAAGAGAAGTGCAGAAAGAAGTAACAGAGGTGCAGAATGAGGCAAGAGGGGTGCAGAAAGAAGCAAGAGAAGTGCAGAAAGAAGCAACAGAGGTGCAGAAAGAGGCAAGAGGGGTGGAGACAGAGGCAAGGGGGTGCACACATTTGCAAGATGGGTGCAGAAAGAAACAAGAGCAATACAGAAACAACCAAGAGAGCTGCAGAAAGAGGCAGGGAAACTGTAGAAAGAGGCAAGAGAGTTGCAGAAACAGGCAAGAGATGTGCTGAAAGAGGTAGCAGAGGTGCAGAAGAGGCAAGAGAGGTGCAGAAAGAGGGAATAAAGATGTAGAAACAGGAAAGAGAGGTGCAGAAAGAGGGAAGAGGAGTGCAGAAAGAGGCAAGAGAGGTGAGGGAAGACGGGTGCAGAAAGAGGCAAGAGGGGTGCAGAAAGAGGCAAAAGGGGTGCAGAAAGAAGCAACAAATGTGCAGAAAGAGGCAAGAGGGGTGCAGAAAGAGGCAAAAGGGGTGCAGAAAGAAGCAACAAATGTGCAGAAAGAGGCAAGAGAGGTGCAGAAACAGGCAAGAGAAGTGCAGAAAGAGGCAAGAGAGTTGCAGAAAGAAATGAGAGGTGCATAAAAAAAGCAAGAGAAGTGCATAAACAGGCAAGAGAAGTGCAGAGAAAGGAAGAAAGGTGCAGAAAGAAGCAAGAGAAATGCAGAAAGAAGCAAGAGAGGTATAGAAAGAAGTGGAGAATTGCAGAAAGAATCAACAGAGGTGCAGAAAGAGCAAGAGGGGTGTAGAAAAAGGCAAGAGAGTTGCAGAAATAGGCAAAAGAGGTTCAGAAAGAGGGAACAGGGATGCAGACAGAGGCAAGAGAGGTGCAGAAAGAACCAACAGAGGTGCAGAAAGAGGGGAGCAGAAATGTGCAAGAGATTAGCAGACAGAAGCAAGATCAGTGCAGAAAGAACCAACAGAGGAGCAGAAAGAGGCAAGAGGGGTGCAGAAAGAGGAAAGAGAAGTGCAGAAAAAAGCAAAAGAGGTGCAGAAAGAGGCAAGAGGGGGGCAGAAATTTGCAAGACACGTGCAGAAACAAACAAGAGCAGTACAGAAACAACCGAGAGGTGCAGAAAGAGGCAAGAGGGGTGCAGAAAGAGGCAAGAGAAGTGTAGAAGGAGGCAAGAGAGTTGCAGAAAGAAGCAAGAGATGTGCAGAAAGAGGGAACAGGGGTACAGAAAGAGGCAAGAGAAGTGCAGAAAGAGGGAAGAGATGTATAGAAAGAGGGAAGAAGGGTGCAGAAAGAAGCAAGAGAAATGCAGAAAGAAGCAACAGAGCTGCAGAAAGAGGCTAGAGGGGTGCAGAAAGAAGTAAGAGCGGTGCAGAAAGAAGCAATAGCGGTGCAGAAAGAGGCAAGAAAAGTGCTGAAAGAGGCAACAGAGGTGCAGAAGGAGGCAAGAGAAGTGCAGAAAGAGGCAAAAGACTTGCAGAAACAAGCAAAAGAGGTGCCGAAAGAGGCAAGAGAGATGCAGAAAGTGACAAGAGAGGTGCACAAAGAGTGAAGAAGGGTGCAGAAAGAGACAAGAGGGGTGCAGATAGAAGCAAGAGAGGTGTAAAAAGAAGCAAGTGAAGTACAGAAAGAAGCAACAGAGGTGCAGAAAGAGGCAAGAGGGGTGCAGAAAGCAGCAAGAGAAGTGCAGAAGGAAGCAACAGAGGTGCAGAAAACGGCAAGAAAAGTGCAGAAAGAGGCAAGAGAGTTACAGAAACAGGTAAAAGAGGTGCAGAAAGAGGGAACAGGGGTGCAGACAGAGGCAAGAGAGGTGCAGAAAGAAGCAACAGAGGTGCAGAAAGAGGCAAGAGGGGTGCAGACAGAGGCAAGAGAGGTGCAGAAAGAGGGAAGAGGTGTGCAGAAAGAGGCAGGAGAATTGTAGAAAGAGGCAAGAGAGTTGCAGAAACAGGCAAGAGATGTGCTGAAAGAGGTACCAGAGGTGCAGAAAGAGGCAAGAGAGGTGCAGAAAGAGGGAAGAGAGATGTAGAAACAGGCAAGAGAGGTGCAGAAAGAGGGAAGAGGAGTGCAGAAAGAGGCAAGAGAAGTGAGGGAAGAGGGTTGCAGAAAGAGGCAAGAGGGGTGCAGAAAGAGGCAAGAGGGGTGCAGAAAGAAGCAACAAAGGTGCAGAAAGAGGCAAGAGAGGTGCAGAAACATGGAAGAGAAGTGCAGAAAGAGGCAAGAGAGTTTCAGAAAGAAATGAGAGGTGCATAAAATAAGCAAGAGAAGTGCAGAAACAGGCTAGAGAAGTGCAGAAAAAGGAAGAAAGGTGCAGAAAGAAGCAAGAGAAATGCAGAAAGAAGCAAGAGAGGTATAGAAAGAAGTCGGAGAATTGCAGAAAGAATCAACAGAGGTGTAGAAAGAGGCAAGAGGGGTGCAGAAAGAGGCAAGAGAAGTGCAGAAGGAAGCAACAGAGGTGCAGAAAGAGGCAAGAAAAGTGCAGAAAAAGGCAAGAGAGTTGCAGAAATAGGCAAAAGAGGTGCAGAAAGAGAGAACAGGGGTGCAGACAGAGGCAAGAAAGGTGCAGAAAGAACCAACAGAGGTGCAGAAAGAGGAAAGAGGGGTGCAGAAATGTGCAAGATATTAGCAGACAGAAGCAAGATCAGTGCAGAAAGAACCAACAGAGGAGCAGAAAGAGGCAAGAGGGGTGCAGAAAGAGGAAAGAGAAGTGCAGAAAAAAGCAAAAGAGGTGCAAAAAGAGGCAAGAGGGGTGCAGACAGAGGCAAGAGAAGTATAGAAGGAGGCAAGAGAGTTGCAGAAGCAAGCAAGAGATGTGCAGAAAGAGGGAACAGGGGTGCAGAAAGAGGCAAGAGAAGTGCAGAAAGAGGGAAGATATGTGTAGAAAGAGGGAAGAAGGGTGCAGAAAGAAGCAAGAGAAGTGCAGAAAGAAGCAACAGAGGTGCAGAAAGAGACTAGAGGGGTGCAGAAAGAAGTAAGAGCGGTGCAGAAAGAAGCAATAGCGGTGCAGAAAGAGGCAAGAAAAGTGCTGAAAGAAGCAACAGAGGTGCAGAAAACAGCAAGAAAAGTGCAGAAAGAGGCAAGAGAGTTATAGAAACAGGTAAAAGAGGTGCAGAAAGAGGGAACAGGGGTGCAGACAGAGGCAAGAGAGGTGCAGAAAGAATTAACAGAGGTGCAGAAAGAGGCAAGAAGGGTGCAGACAGAGGCAAGAGAGGTGCAGAAAGAGGGAAGAGGTGTGCAGAAAGAGGCAAGGGGGTTCAAAAATATGCAAGACAGGGGCAGAAAGAAACAATAGCAATACAGAAACAACCAAGAGAGGTGCAGAAAGAGGCATGAGACCTGTAGAAAGAGGCAAGAGAGTTGCAGAAACAGGCAAGAGATGTGCTGAAAGAGGTAACAGAGTTGCAGAAAGAGGTAAGAGAGGTGCAGAAAAAGGGAAGAGAGATGTAGAAACAGGCAAGAGAGGTGCAGAAAGAGGGAAGAGGAGTGCAGAAAGAGGCAAGAGAGGTGAGGGAAGAGGGGTGCAGAGAGAGGCAAGAGGGGTGCAGAAAGAGGCAAGAGGGGTGCAGAAAGAAGCAACAGAGGTGCAGATAGAGGCAAGAGAGGTGCAGAAACAGGCAAGAGAAGTGCAGAAAGAGGCAAGAGAGTTGCAGAAAGAAATGAGAGGTGCAGAAAAAAAGCAAGAGAGTGCAGAAAGAGGCAAGAGAAGTGCAGAAAAAGGAAGAAAGGTGCAGAAAGAAGCAAGAGAAATGCAGAAAGAGGCAAGAGAGGCGCAGAAACAAGCAAGAGTGGTTTGCACACCATTAGTACCAATCTAACACCCACATTTTGCAATAAGTAAGAGGTGACCATTCTAGGTTTGCAAAGGGCCTTCCACCACGCTATACCACTTGTCGCTGCTTTTTTGGTAACGTTTGAGCCATTTGAGCTAGAAACAAGGTTTTTTTTGTTCAAATCTGCAGATTATGCATCAGATGATGGATTATGTGGCAAATGTGGAAAATGTATAATTGTGCGAAAGTTGGTGCGGCCAAACAGTCGCATAATTCCAGTGGCCCTGTTCATACCTCTGACTAGGTCGAGAAGTGCTCGTCAGTGGTTCCTACTTTTTTTGTCTCATTGAGTTTATAGTTTAGCTTCAATGGAAACGAGCAAGACTAAACCAGAGGTTACCACTCCACAACACAGACTACCATTCCACATAATTACTCTCCATAAGACATAATCTCACTCTACATAATTCCTATACACTAAATACCACATACTTTCTATCCACATAATTTCACTGCACAACATACCACATAATTTCACTACACACAACATACATCCACTCCACTCCATAAAAACATTAGTAAAAAACTTTTACATTTACAACGCCAATAGCTCTAACTCTCGCAAATGCGAGACTTATTACATTGTAAATGCTTCTTTAACTGGTAGTCGCGTTTGCAGAGTGGTGGAGAAAGGGGGCTGGGCCTCAGACCAGCGCTCAGGAATTCCACTGTGTAGGACTTACAGGAGGTACCAGGAGGGCTTCTTGGCCTCCAAAGTCCCTCAGGAGAAAAGTGGACTTCATCCCACAACCCGTAGTGTGCCAGGAGGCGCATTTGCAGAGTGGTGGAGAAAGGGAGGCATGGCCTCCGAAGACCTCTTAGCAATCCCACTGTGTGGGACTTACTTGAGATAACAGTAGTGGTAGTTGGCCCCCAAGGTCAACCTTGGGGGCCAACTACCCCTCCTATTACCTCCAGTAAGTCCCACACAGCAGGATTGGTAAGTTTCTCATTGCAGGCCACGCCCCCTTTCCCCACCACTCTGCAAATGCACTTCCTGGCACGCTCTTGGATGGGGGCTAAAGTCCCCTTCACTGCTGGGGGTCCTTAGGGGCCAACTAGCTACTCCCCTTTTTACACCACTCTGCAAACACGCCTCCTGGCGCACTGCTGCTCGGAGGATGAAGTCCACTTCAGTCCTGAGGTCCTCAGGACACAAGAGGACCTCTTTGCCCCACCAGCAATGCACCAAGGGGTGCGTTTGCAAAGTGTTGTAAAAAGGGGTGTGGCCTCGGACCACCTCTCAGCAATCCCACTGTGTGGGGCTTACTGGAGGTACCTAATGGGCTAGTTCTCCCCTAAGGACCCTTAGCATTCAAGGGGACTTAAACCCCCGACCCAAAACGCGCCAGGAGGTGTGTTTGCAGAGTGGTGCAGGGAGGGGGCGGGGCCTCCGGTGAGATGCCAGTTTTTCTTTTCTTTTGATATATTTAGAAGGGGGACTGTGAGGCCCCCCTTCTCTTAATATTTTGTGGGCCCTGGGGACCCCAACCCCCAGGGCCTGCCCATTTTTTAATTTTTTTTTTTTGTAAACTGGAAGGGGCCATGCGGCCCCCCTCCCGAGGCCAATTTCAGCCCCGGGGACCCCATCCCCCGGGGCATGGCCTAGTTTTTTCTTTTAAAAAAAAAATAATTTATATGGGAGGGGGGCTGCGTGGCCCCCTTCCTTGGGCCACTTTTGGCCCCGGGGACCCCATCCCCGGGGTCTGGCATCATTTAAAAAAAAGATATATATATTTTCACGGGAGGGAGGCTGTGTGGCCCCCCTTCCCTGGGCCACTATTGGCCCTGGGGACCTCATCCTCTGGGGCCTGGCCTCGTTTAAAAAACTTTTTTTGGGATTATCACGGGAGGGGGGCCGCGTGGCTCCCCTTCCCTGGGCCACTATTGGCCCCGGGAACCCCATCCCCCGGGGCCTGGGCTTGTTTTTTTTATTTTTCCCGGGAGGGGGGGCACATGTCCCTCCTCCCCGGGCCACTTTTGGCCCAGGGACCCCATCCCCTGGGGCCGGCCCTCACGTTGGGGACCTCGGGGGAGCCTCAATGCCCCCGCGGTCCCTGCTGGCTCCCCACCCCCTGCGGGACCCAGCATTGCTTTTGGACAAGGGGAGCTGCTGACATGTAGCTCCCCTTGTCCAAAAGCAATCTGCTTCGCTTCATGGAAGCGAGAGTAGGTTTCCTGCTCTAGCTTCCATGAAGCGAAGCATAGTTTGCAATGACAGGGTGGGAGCCGTGCTCCTGCCCTATCATTGCAAACTGAAATGTCCCGGGGGTGGGCACCCCGGGACATTGCCAGAGCCGGCCCTGGGGGGTGGCGGTCCCCAGGGCCATGGAGGGCTCCAGGAGAGAGGCCACGCGGCCCCCCTCCCAATGTGAAGATAGCCCCAGGGAGGTGGTGTCCTCGGGCCGCGGGTCCTCTACGGACCCCTGTATTTAATTTACTGAATGCCCCGGGGATGTGGTGGTCCCTGGGGCAGTGTGGGTGGGGCAGGAGCCCCCCCACACTTGTTTATTTCTATTTAAGCCCCGGGAAGGTGGCGGTCCCTGGGGCTTGGGGGGCACGTGAGGCCCACCCACCCTATTTGAATTAAAGCCCTGGGGAGGTGGCGGTCTTGGGACAGCGTGGGGGGGAGGAGCCCCCCATGCATTTTTTTTCATAAAGCACCGGGGAGGTGGCGGTCCTCAGGCCTGCGGGGGGGTCGCGTGCCCCCACACATTATCAACAAAGCCCCGGGGAGGTGGTGGTCACCGGGGCTGCAACATAAATCAAGATTGCCCCCGGGACCTGGCCCACCCTGGGGCTTAAAACAAACAAAGCGCAGGAGCCCGTGCTTCGTTTAAAAAAAAAAAAATTCGCCCGGATTCGTGCACCCAGCGCGAATCCCGCCTTATTGTTTTTAAAAAAAATGTTTATTTTGGCCTTGGAGGTCCATTTGGGACCCCCGGAGTAGGCCTCGGGGGTCAGGGTGTTTCTACCTTGCCTCCTTTTCTTTCTTTTTTTTTTTACCTTTTTCCTTGTGACTCGAGTCACAAGATGGCTGCCAACACTTCTTGGTTTGGAGTGTTGACAGCCAATCAAAATGAAGCTCGTGCTCGGGAGGGTTCGCGAATCCTCCTCGGCCACCAGATATCGATATTTTTTATTTTCTGAATTTCTCAGGATCTACTGAACGGATTTACACCATTTTTAAAAAAGCACGCTTTCTGAACCTTTTTGCCAAATTTGGTGTAATTCCGTTCAGCAGTTCGGGCTGTAGCTTTGTCTAAAGTTTCCTATGGAAATTAACATGGAGAAAACGCGTTTTGGGACCCCCATTTTTTCTTGGCCCCCGCTTGACGAATCACCCTGAAACTTTCAAGACAGGAGCTGACCTGAGCTAACCATTAGTTTGGAAAATTTTGCGAAGATTCGTCAAACTGCGCCAAAGAAATTAGCAAAAGAAAAAACGCTTTTTGAATAGAAACAAGGTCCTATCTATAACTACCTATTGGCGACCGCCAGTAGATAATATATTTTGAGCTGTGTTTTGATCTAATCAGATTGTATTTATTAAATTGGTAGGTTTAATTCCCTCACAAATAAAAGTCTAGACTACTGACAATTTGTATTGCAAAATGCAGTGTTTTATTTTTATTAAACTACTGAATAGTATTTTATTTTAAAATACCTTGATTGTTATTTGTGTGATGATATAAGTTTGACCTCTCTCAAACAACTACTGACTTAAAGTATCTGCGAATGTTTATTGAACTATTTCCAGGTATTGCTAAGCTCTCCTGTTCCAATTTGTGAGGAAATAACAGGAATAAGACAACATTCCAGCTAAATAGAAGCCTCTGTGAAATAACATAGGATACAGCAATTGCATTCTAGTAGGTATTAACAATATTTGTGGGCTAAACTTAAAGAAAAACAATAGTCCATTTTAGCAGCTATTCTCACTGAGAAGATTAAATCAATAAATCAGCAGATACTTTACATGTCAAAGACCATGGTTACAACTTGAATCAATTCAAATTTCAGGTGATCATAATTTAGGTTTAATTCAAGGATGATTGCAACTGAAAGACCTTTATGGTTTTTAACATTTTCTTATGAACAGTGCCGTTATTACAATCTATAATGAAGATAGTATTGACTATGAAGCTGGTGGAGCAGTGACTTTAAATAAATATTTGGTTTACAGTATCAATTTTCTTACTCATCAGGAGGAAAGTCCCTGCTCAATACTGGGCCCAGGGCTGAAAGACCCTGGACGTAAGAAGAGAATTAATCAGGCGGCGCAAATCAAATCAATCTGTTCATCATAGTTCAATTAACATTACTTCGGAGTCAATGATGAGATTTGGTGTGAGTTTTCAAAGTTATACTAGGTCTTTTAGTAAGTATCTCTTTATTAATAATTTCTCAAAGCAGGTAATCAACTCATCTGTAGTACAATACAGAATAATTGCATAACACATGTTCCATATAAGTGAATCTATATTCTAAGTCCAGGAAATGAGAGAAAAATATCTTTAGAACCCATAAAGAGTTACAAATTGAGAGGTGAAAGCATAAACCTTTAAGCAATTCTCAGTCAGTTAGCACTTCCCATAAGAAAAAGTTCATGACATTCAGGGCAGTCTCAGAGCAACAAAGATTCAGGCAAGGGAAATGAATAGGTCTCACTGAGAAAATCTCAGCAAAGGGCTCTGCACAGAGACTAGAAAGGATCTGAAGAAATCTCCCTCACTTCTCTAAGAACACGCACTAATTTATCATATTGCTATCTATCACTAAGTTAAAATGTTGCATTCTTCTGTCTTCTCAGTCAATCATCGCGCATTGTCATCATGGGAACAGGAAAGCTTCCATCGTCTTAGTAGTTTAGGACAAAAGGCTTACAGACATTAGGGGCCTCATTAAGATGCGATTCAGACTGCAAACGGCGACTTGTCGGTTGCAGTCCGAATCGCATCTACTGCTGCGGTCCGACCGACGCATTATGATGCGTGTGGTTGGAGGCAGCAGTCGGAGGGTCTGACCGACACAATCAAACGGGCTCATGGAGCCCATTGGTCAGTCGGAAAGGCCTCATAATCCATTAAGGACGGTGTTTCCGCCGTCGGGATTATGATGTCAGTTTCTGACAGTCTTTCCATGTTGGCCTTTCAACATGGAAAGGCTTTTGAAAAGTGACATTGGGGGTCCCAAGCAGGGCCCCCTTCCCTTCTGGCCCTCTGCATGTGGCCCTGGGGAGCACCTATGGTGCCCCCCTGAACATCCCTGCACCGTGTGGCAGGCACCATGAAGTTCCTGCCGCACAGTGCAGGGATGTTCACAAACTCCCATTTGTCAATGGGAGCTTGTGCTGAGGGCGGTTTCCGCCCGGTGCACAAGCTAGCATTGAGAAATGGGAGTTTGCTACCGCACCATGTGCAGTTGCATTCAAATCATGCTGTCAGAACCGTCGACCTGAGGTCGGTCGGTTCCCAATACCCAGTGATGTTGGTCGGAGGCAACTCCAACGGATATCGTAATAAGGGCCTAAGTGTTAAAACAAAACATTTCCTAAACATAGTGCAAGTCGAGGTTAGGTTCTCACTGTTCATTTCAAGACAAAACAGTTCATGGTTAGGTCTCTACATCACACAGTTGAAATCATACAATTCTCACACATTCTAACTTGTAAATTTTACTCAATTCAATTCCAAATCTTTATTCGGCTATCAAAAAAAGCCAGCCATAAAAGTACAAGCAAAATAGTGCATCTAAAAACAATAAAACATTTGATATAGCATACAGTTATAATTATAAAATTAATTTCATTTGTTGCACTATAGCATAGTACTTTTCCTCACATTAATCGATTTCAAAATAAATAGAGCAACATTATAACATATAAAGGGATCATCTAATGTCGCCAGATATTTCATTGCTACTATATGTGACCTAATGTTCTGTGCAACAAACAATGGTTTAAGAGAAAAACACCTAAAATTCTGATAAAATTTACAAAACAATAGAAAGTGCAATGTGCTTTGTTTGCTTCGGTTGTCACAGGGGCATAAAACCATATCAGGTGGGCAGGTGGTTCACAATACCGCATCTCACTCTTTTTAACACAAAACAATGCTGTGCCTTAGTCACATATGATAGATAATTGTTTCCTCCCTCCTTCAAATTCAAGGATTTATACAAGGTGACCGTTGATTTATTCTGCTCATCCATCCATCGACAGTCCAGTCTATGCTGGAGAAAAGTTTCTTTAATACTTTTCTTTGTAAGTGACAATACTTTTGTGGGATCCGACCAGATAGATATCATAAACAGCCTTACGAGGGAGGAATTAATGTGCATTAGCCAGGGAATGCTTAATACATCATTCAGGGTTAGACAATCTAAAATAATTGATCTAGTAAAAGCAGTTTCTTCCTTGCCCCATAGTGAAGCCCACAATAACAAGGGTCTAACCAATAAAAGATCGTCTAAAAACTTTAGTCCCACCTCATGGTGTATAATAGTGTTTGATGCAGAGGAGGGTAAATATAATAGACGTTTTAAAAATCAGTTTTCTTCTATTTGTAAAGCCGTGCTATTTGCATAACCCCAGAGGCCCGACCCATAAAGAGCTGTGCTCACTCCTTTGGCTTTGTAAAAGGCTACCATTTTATTAACTGGTCGGTTCCCTAATTTTGAAGAAAATTTAAAAATCCCTTGGTGCTTAAAACATGTTGTGACCATGAGCCGCTACCCATAAATAAAATACCCAAATAGCAAAAAGAGTTCACTGAACTAATTGGGATATTAATAATAAAGAACGATTTGCAGGGTTTATGTTTTGGCCCACAGACCATGGTAAATGTTTAGATTTGTTAATTACCATTTTCTTTTGCGTCATGAACCCAGCAAAAGCGTTCGTTAATCTCTGAAGGCCCACTGGGGTCCGCGCCAATAATACTGCGTCGTCCGCATATTACAATACAGGTATTGGGTGGCCAGCCATCCAAGGGGCATCAGCCTGAATCGTCTGTAAGTGGTTATCCCATTTATGAAAAGAGAAAATAATATTGGCGCTAACACGCAACCCTGTCGTATACCTCGCCCTATTTTACATTTAATTGAACATTACCCCTGAGGGCCAAAATGGACTTGGCTGGTTAGGTTCTTGTACAAACAAGAGAGAAATCCAACAATCGGCCTGGAAATCAGGGTTGACCAGAGTAGGTTATGATTGACCAGATCGAATGCGCTAGCATAGATATAGTGCACCTGCCTTAGCCCTAGTATATTTGCCAGTAAGTAGCTCTAAATTAATACTTTACTTGATAGTCCCAAGCCCTTTTCTGAACCCAAACTGCACAGGGGATATGATAGAATGCTCTTGCGTCCATTTCTCCAGCCTTAGTAACAAGACCCTACTCATTACTTTCAAGGAGGTGTCTAGGAGAGAAATTGGGCGATAGTTTTTTGGATCTGTTTTATCCCCCTTTTTATATATGGGCACAATGATGGATTCCCCCCACAAGGATGGAATTGTATCTGTTACAGCTGAATTAAATGCCCTGGTCAGAATAGGTCCCTATAATTCAGGGGCAGATTTAAAAACATCGACTGGGACCCCCATCAGGGCCTGGGGCCCAGCCTCCGGCACTGGCCTTTAAAGCCGATGGACTTCTTTGTTAGTGATGTTCAGGGGGAGACGTACCCCCTCACACAACCGCCCCCATTAAGGCCCTGTCAGTGTCTCACCACTATTACTAAACATTTCGGAGAAATGAGTCACCCATCTATCATAGGAACAAAAGAGCAGAACTCTGGGATATCATCATTCTTTAAAAAGGGAGCATTTACTGTATCCCAAAAAGTTTGGTATTCCTTGTTTTTACAGAAATGGCCAGGTTTTCCCATGCTTCCGCCTGAAGTATCTTTTTCCTAGCTGCTATAGCTAATTTATACTTGCTCCGAAGGGATTTGATAATTAAAAAATCCCGTGGGCTATTATACAGGGCATATTTGAGTGACTGTAGTGCTTTGGTACAAGCACTATCAAACCATCCCCTTCTATTGTTCCTTGATGTATTTGGGTACTTAGTTAAAAATAATTTGATGGAGATTACAATATAGAACGAAAAGGGGGTGTTGATTATCACAGGGTATGTTACGGCGCCAACCTAGTGTCGTGAGTATAATGGAGGAAATAAGAATATTGTGGTGCAACAAGTGAGGAAAAACCCCAAAACCCTCAATTGAGGACAAAAGTCCGTCTTACTATGACAACAGTTCCTGTGCACACACAAAACAGTAAATACAGCATCAAGGTAAACGTTATTTCAGAAATGATGACAGTATGTTCTTGCTTGGGGTGTCGATTTATTAGGGTACCACTTCACAGGCCAGCCAACACGTGTTTCGTCATTGGGTGTGTAACCCTAGACTTCTTCAGGGCTGGAAATGAACATGGAGAATGACTCGTGTCACAATGTAATAAATACAATCACATAGATGTGTGTCTTACAAAGATGGGACACTGTGAGTACACTCAAAACTTAGTTCGTCACCAGGAAAACACCAAGGGGCCAGGATCTTAATTGAAGTAAAAGTTTTGTCGTGAAGACCATAATATTCGATCTCATGCATATAAAACCAATTGAGTAGTGACAGTCAAACTAAATTGCCCTGTTCAATATGTGGTGGCAATGTACTATGTCAATAAAAACTGTACCACTCTAATGCCAGTACAGTTGGCGCAAAAGTGCCAAGTCAAGTGAACACAAAGCTCAAATGCCACAGTGAAAGGTAAATCAGATTCAAATTTAGCGCTCTAGTGTTTTGGCCTTGTTCGGTGTATAAATATACTTCCGGGTTGCGCCTCAATGATTTCCGTCAGAACACGGTGACGGTGTGAGGAGCTTCAGGACGTACTCGCCATAGGTAAGAGCTTGCTCCGAAAACGTTAGCTTTATTAACAGTGTCCATTACATTGGACTTAGTGTTAAGGTGTCCAACATGGCTGTGATAGGTTATTTGTTTCATTTTTACAGCTCTTTTCACGGCAGATGGCGCCGCGTTACTCTTGTCTTGCCTAAGAGGCGTACTGATACTGATAAGTGTTGGCATACACAGCCAGAACCAGCGACAGAAGTGTAGACATTATTACCTTACTTATGAGGTAAGAGGAGGGTATATTGCAATTTGGTCTTGTAACAAGCAGATATTGAATGTTTGTATATCTGTTATGATGGGTGTGACTTAATTTTGAAACATACTCATAATAGTTATTATTATACAGATTTACCGAAGTTTTGGGAAAAGAGAAAAAGAAAACTCACGCATCAGACTGAATATTAGGACCCACTGGGTCGGAAGTATCACCAGCCGAGAGGTGAGCTCACCCTACAGCTGGTTTTTATCTAGTCATGACGCTCTGTTTCCCTCACGAGCATTGTTTACAATAATGCCCTTTCATGTGTTGTAGGTCTGAAGACCTGCTTTACTCCACCTGAGGTAGGCGTGCTTAAGATAATACGAGCAGCGAATAAGTTACATTAGTTTCTTACTAGCCCTAACACGGGTTTTCGGTGCAGTAATTTTAAGAGTAGGACACCTTTTCTCACCCCACTTTTCCTCACATTACTCTGATTTACCTTTCACTGTGGCATTTGAGCTTTGTGTTCACTTGACTTGGCACTTTTGCGCCAACTGTACTGGCATTAGAGTGGTACAGTTTTTATTGACATAGTACATTGCCACCACATATTGAACAGGGCAATTTAGTTTGACTGTCACTACTCAATTGGTTTTATATGCATGAGATCGAATATTATGGTCTTCACGACAAAACTTTTTACTTCAATTAAGATCCTGGCCCCTTGGTGTTTTCCTGGTGACGAACTAAGTTTTGAGTGTACTCACAGTGTCCCATCTTTGTAAGACACACATCTATGTGATTGTATTTATTACATTGTGACACGAGTCATTCTCCATGTTCATTTCCAGCCCTGAAGAAGTCTAGGGTTACACACCCAATGACGAAACACGTGTTGGCTGGCCTGTGAAGTGGTACCCTAATAAATCGACACCCCAAGCAAGAACATACTGTCATCATTTCTGAAATAACGTTTACCTTGATGCTGTATTTACTGTTTTGTGTGTGCACAGGAACTGTTGTCGGAGATTACAATATGACTAAAATTTTCAATCATTCTATTTGGGTCAATTTCGTCCTTCAGACAGTAAGTTATTTCCTTATAATTAGACCTTACTATTTTCTGCATTTGCGTACGGGGATCAAAACCCGTCCACTTGATTCTTACTCCATTTTTCCTAATAGGCTCAATAATATTTACTAATTGGAATGAGGCCTGTCTTTGGCCCCAACAAAGAATGGTAGTGTAAGTAGATTGTGGTCGCTAAGAATTGAGGGTATGATTACCACACATATCAATGGCGGAAACAGATACCAGTACGTGATCTATAGTAGAAAATTAATTTCTCCCAGTAAAGGTTGGGACTGTTTCCCCACTGGGACCGCAGCCACCTCTAAGTAATTGGAGATCATATTTGGAGATAATCAGGTTTAGTGCTTCCCCATACTCGTTGTGGCAAAAATTGTCATTTTCCTCCCCATCCTTGTAAATATGGCAACATGCCTGGGTGGTGGGTATCGCACATGTCTGAATGTTAAAGTCTCCTGCCCAAACTAGTACATAGTCTGTATTAATAGAAGCTAGAAAGGTTTCAAGACAGTGGTCAAGGGCTGTAGCCACACTGCTACGTGTTGGATCAAAGAGATTATCATACAAATTTACGATTATCATATCTGTCCCTCCTTTTTCATTTAGCCACAGCAATTGTTCATAGGGGCCCACTGATGCAACCTTTTTGACATTAATAGAAATGTTACTGGAAATGAGTATCTGTAGTCCCGCTTTAGCCCGCCAAGCTCGCGACCCTAGGGTTTCTAAATAGTATGAGGAATACCCTTCTAGATACACTGGATTTATGCACCAGGTTTCTTGTATACATATTATGTCATAATCAGATGTAGTATTAATCCAGTCAGCATTCCCTATCTTATTTAATGGCCCATTCACTTTCCATGTTGCAAGCTTAAACCCTCCCTCAAAGGGCTGACATGCAGGGGCCATACTTGGTGCATGAATGGGTACATTACAGGTACTAGAATTATCATTGCCAGTCGCCATGGTGGGCTTGGCTACAGCCAGCCTATAAACTGGGTGTATCCCAGGGTTAGATTTATGATCTTTAAGGGATAGTTGACTTGCCTGGACAGTTATAATGTCCCTTCCCCAATAGTTCCTGGAGTCCCCGGCATGGCTTTGATCAGGACTGAGTCATTCGTTATCATCTAAAGTACTCAGTGCCTGGTTTCTATTTGGCACTGCGAACTCCAAGCAATGTGGCAGAAACAGTCTTCGGGTCACCCTCAGTGCTTGCGATTTCGATGTATCATTAAGACATTGACCTGTACTCCGTAGATGTTGATTAAAAAAACCAATGGGAATATGCCTATATCTTGGGCAGCCAGGGTACGTTCCCTCATCTTTGTGTGGATACCTCTAGCAACTCTAGGATTCCTAAAATTAATAACTACACAGTCACCATCGAAATATTTTTCCAGCAGCCCAATTCACCCCACTCTCCTTGTACACAGGAAAATAAGTGCTTAGCGCTAAGCCAGTGGACAACCTTGTTATTTAAACATTCAGTGGTTTCCCTAGCCCCTGGCTTCAGCGGGGGGACATTAACCAGTACTGCCACATATGGGCAGCAGGCAGGTGGCAGATTAATGGTAACTAGTTCCTGGGGGGGCATATTAATATTGAGAGGGTGTGTATTTGTTAGGCTCCGTGATGGTTGGTCCACAACATGTATCATAGTGACAGGCTCCCTAACAGATTCCTTATTAATCTCTTGGGCATTGTCACCCAAGTAACACTCTACATTTAGTCTGGTATGAGCCATAGCTTCAACAGCTTCAACAGGGAGGAGCATGCCACCTGGAACATTATTCGGTCTCGCCTCTGGTGGTCATGGCCTCTTATCTGGTGGCATTACACCTGTATTAGTAACATTTTTCAATTCATTCTCCACCCTACCCAGTCTTTCTTTAAGAGGCATTAATAAGCCATTGATGACAGTTGTTAGCTTCTCCTAAAATGGGGTCCATGCGGATTTGTCCATGGGGTTACTGTTATCAGCTGCCCCTTGTAGCGAAGGTATATCCAGGGAACTCAAATTGACAGGAATTTCATTCTGGGTCTTTCTTTTACGTTTAGTTGCTGGTGGGCGAACAGTAGTTGGAAGAATAATTGCAGCTTTATCAGTACCTGGTATGTCCCGGGGTGGGGATAAAGGAGCTGATGCTGGTTCTAACACAGTCGGCAATTGTCAAGCTGTAGAGTTCACAGACCCATTAGTGCATCCTGAGCTCTGGGGATCTTATAGTTACCTAGGCCAGACTTCTCCTTGGTAGATGTTATGCATTCAGTTCCCCCGTTTTCGCCAGTCATACTAAGGGACATGCACCGCTCAGCTAGGTCGATTTCTGTGGATAGGGCTCCCACAGCACGGACAAGAAAGGTATCTATGGTGGATCGCTTAGGTGTAATAGTTGGCTCAGTAGAAGACTTTGTGCCCCCAACCTTCCATTTACCCATACTGCTGGCTAGCTAGCTTGTATGAGGCACAAAAAGAGAGGGAGAACAAACTTACTTCCCAGTGGTTCCTCGGTGTCCTGTAGCTAGCATCCACTGGTGGTAGTGGTGTATTAGTGTTTCAAAACGCAGATAGAGGACCACAGAAAGAAAAACCAAGAGGGTGGGCCCAGCCCAGCCTCTGTCAGCCGCTGACGGGCGCCGACAAGCCCTTGGGCCAAGCCTCGCCCGCACGCTTACCGCGCTGCGGGAGCACCCAGCAGTGTTTATGGCGTCGAGAGGACTGGCCACACCTCTGGCGCTGTTGCCGCCAAGAACGCTGAGGGGACCGAGTCCCACCCCAGCAGCCAGGAACAGGTGGGGAGGAAAGTGTACGTGGGCTCCACCAGCCCGTAACGATAAGCGTTTCACTCATGAAGAAACATTTTACGTTAATTAAACTACACAATTTAATACATTATTGTATTCTATGAAAATATCTCTATGGGAGGGTCGAAATCTAACTTTTTCTGTCGGTTCGTGTTCAGTTCAGCAGTTTTGTATGATTGAAAGTCTTACATCTTTCGTTACTGAAATTCCTAACCTTAGGTCAGAGAAAAGGTAGAGAAAAAATGCATTCAAAAGTATTTCTAACTTAATTTATGCAGCTATGAAAGCCTAATGCTCTCACTTTGCCTTTTAAATGTAACTTTTCCTTTTGTAGCCTACACGTTATTTTTTACATGTTAGTTGCATTAATTCTTATTTATTAAAAACTCTCCAGCAAAGTGAAAAAGTTTCTTGATGGTATAAATATGTGTGGATAGTGGATACACACCCATGGTGTCTAGTACACAAGAGTCTAAAGGAATATTTGCATGGGCATTGTGAACTTGAAGGTGAATGTCATTTTGAAATAGAAGAGGGCTACAAATGCAGATGTACATTTATATATCGGAAATTCATAGTAGGCTGTTATGTGTTTTAGAGGTGAGTTTGGAATGACATTGTATTTATTTCCTGCAGAGGACTTTTTGTACGCTCAGAATACATTTAGGTTTTGCAGTATTGATTTATGATTTCAGATATATGAGAAAAAATCACTTTGACATTGTAATATATCATCTTGTACACATGAAGAGGTGATAGTCCCTGCTTTATGAATGTTTGCGCAAAGATAATCACAATAAAGTTTTTTAAACTTTTGACACTTAAAAAGTAAAAAGGATTATCAGCAGTGCATGGTGTCACTCCTGGTAGGCCACTTTGTGCAACCACAGGACAACAATCTTTAGCATATTAGTGTTAAGCTACATAAAACCCCTTACTCCAGGCCAGTGGACAGGTACATTATAAAACAGGAAGCAGAATGACAACTGATGATGCCCTAACTAACTTAAAAATGCATTGTGTGAAACTATTGCAGTACTAAACATGCCAGATGAGTCGCATATAAATTCAAAATAGTCTTTAAATCCATCCATGGAACGTCAAACAACACTTGTCATCGATTATATTAAATGCAACATTGGTCAACTCTCTTCCCTATTTGAAAACACAGACCATGAATTAAAAGAAGCACAGGAATACCAACTGCCACACTACAATCTCCACCCTTATCAATCCCTACATGAGAGATGACCATGGTCTGTTGCAGCAGCAATTTGAGGTTGCTGTATTTAAATACTCATAGATGTTGATTTAATATAAAATAACACAATTGCCTGTGCTGAAGTCCACATGCACATAAGAGGTCTTGCTGCTTTGGAGAACATCATGGTTTAACTGGTGTTTGTGGTATTATTTGCCAACAAATGTGTGGCTAGAGCATTGCTTCTTGTAAACTAGACATGGCACTACTCAGTGTTGTAAACACTTACTATAGGACCAGACAGAATATAGACTGTCAGTCCCAGGTAGCTCCCATGCACCGGAATGTAGGGGCAATTTATGAGCCACAATCACCCAGAGCATGATCTCGCTTATCAGCGTGTATCTTTCTTCTTGAACAGGGTAGAAAGCAACTTGAAAATATTTAAACCACATGGTGTCACACAACAAAGAAACCAGAACCCAAGTACTCTAAATCAGCATCCGGACCTGGGACACCGATCATCATGCAGCAAGGGGATGACAGTGCAGTGTAAAGATTTGGTGTGTTGTGTCCTTTGTTTCTGTGCATGAAGACTCTAGTGGACCTCTACACACTCCTTACAAGTATTACATAATCTGATGGGTGTGGCTGAGTGTGGTTAATAATGTTTGTGACACAGTGCATTCGGTTAACGGTTGCATGCTGAAGAATAAAGACGTGCAAATCATAGCTCCGTGTTTGCTGTGGTCTGTAACATGCTCCCGGGCCAGGAGAGGATGCCACAATTGGCAATGAGATAGGGGATTCATAACCTGAAGAAACGAGAGTGCACTCCCTGAGAGTTTGCCGAGGACCAGCAAACTGCTCATGAGTGACATGTGCGTCTCAGTCGAAGTGAAGCAGTTAACAATTGGAGTACGTGGACTCAAAGCGACACTTAGTCTGGAGAAAGTACTCATGGCTGCAAGAGCAGAAGAACAAGCACATCAACAATCTGCTGATATTGAGGCTGGAGTAGATCAGTTAGAATCAGCATTGAACATGAAAAGTAGGACCACAAAGCGATGTCTCCCCCCCCAAATTTTTTTATTTCCGATGCGCATTCTCCTTTCTGCACGAAGGCAAATGTCCCGCCACTGGACAAAAATGCAAAGGCTGCAGGGAAAAAAACTATTTTGTAATGGTTTGCAAAGCGAAATTGAAACTAAGTGCATCACGAAGAGACGAGAAGATGGATGCCAGAAAGTTCCACAAGAATTCTAGCAACACCCACAAGGCCAAACGGCAACACCGGCTAAAGAAAGTAGAAACGAAACAAAGTCGATTGTTTTCAAATTCATCGTCCAAAGGTTCATTGATGTCAGCAGCAAGTTACGATAAAAAAAATGGATGTGCGATTGTGATGTAAGTCAGAGATCAACATGCACATATAGGATTGGTCGTTTGCAAGAAAAAACATGAGTCTGAAAATAATACCACATGTAGCAAAAAAGCTCCTTTGAACATAGTCCTAAAATCATGTTCAAGGTGAATGGATGCCCTACAACTTTCATTATAGATAGTGTTGTGTCGATAAACATCATGGCTGCAGAAAAGTACAAAGAACTGTCTCTGATACCATGTCTCGCACTGGCAAGAACCAAGGTGTATACCTGGGCAGCTTTTACACCTTGAGGAGTAAGGGATTCTTTGTGGTGACAATGCGGCACAAGAAAATGACAGTGTAAGTGCTGATTCATGTACTACCAGGTACTTCGTGGAGTGCATGCTTATTAAGTTTCAACACTGCTGCTGAATATGGGACTGATTTCTATTAACTACAACTTGGATGCCCCATTCAGTTCCCAGCATTGTTTCATGGACTTGGGAAACTTAAGACATTTAAGGTACAGCTTCACATTAATGAAGATATTCGCCCTGTTGCTCAGTGACACTGTTGCATTGCCTTTCACTGACAGGTAGCCGTTGAGAAAAAACTAGAAACACTGTTTAAGCATGACACCATCAAGCATGCTACTGGTCCGACACCGTGGGTTTCACCCATTGTGGTGGTGCCAAAAAAGGACAGTGGAGTTTCAGTGCGCATTTGCGTTGATATGCAACAGACCAACAATGCAATTGAAAGAGAAAGACATCCAGGTCCACACATTCCGGACATGATCACGCAAATAAATGGTGCCAAAGTCTTCTCCCATCTTGATCTGAACAAAGGTTACCATCAGCTTGAAATGGAATAAAACTGTAGGCACATTACTACTTTTTCAATGGATATTGGTTTGTTCAGAAACAAAAGACTCATGTTTCTAACTACAGTGATGATATACTGGTGTTTGGGGCTACACAAAAGGAACATGCCAAAGCACTCACACACGTATGTCATCTGCTTTCTGATGCAGGTCTCACACTAAATACTGAGAAGTGTGAATTTCACAAAACAGGCTTTAATTCTTTGGGCATATTTCCTCTGAAGAGGGGATGACTCCTGACCCCGAAAAGGCACAATCATTGTCATCTACTTGCCCTCCAGAAGATGTGACCATGCTGTGATCCTTTCTGGGCATAGTCAGCCACTGCTCCAAGTACATTCCTCACTTTGCCACTGTGAGTGCCCATCTAAGAGGACTAACTAAAAGAGATGTTCCATTTGAATAGTCATCTGAATGTGACAGAAGTTTCAAGAAAATAAAATACGCCATTGAAAATGCAACTAAAATGGATTACTTTGACCCGAAATTGCATACAGAGATTGTGGTAGATGCAAACCCTGTGGGGCTGGGAGCTATCCTTGCCCAACATAATGGACAACCCGATGCTCAGCAACACATTGTGGCCTATGCTAGCCGTAGTCTATCTCAGACTGACCGTGCTTATTCTCAAACGGAGAAAGAAAGTTTAGCTGTGGTGAGGGAGTGCGAAAACTTCCATGTGTTTCAGTTTAGAAAGTATTTCACCCTCGTCACAGATCATCAGGCGTTGCTTACCATTTTCGGTAATCAGAGAGCCTAGATGCCCCCTCACATTGAGAAGTGGGAGTTGTGTCTGCAAATATATGTGCACACACAGAGAAAGATTGAGACACCGCAGACTACTTTTCACAAGTGCTGCTACAGCATCATAGCACAACATCCAAAGCAGCAGAGGCCTACATCAATTTCAATTTCATAGTAAAGTCAAGTGCGCCTGCAGCTTTTTCTATTGAACAGATTCTAGCAGGTACTAATACTGACAAAGACATGCTTAAGCTCAAGAAATAATTACAACACAATTAAGGAGGAAGCATACTCAACCTTTTACAGATGATGTTGAATACCAGAAATTCAAAAATGTTTGTCAAGAACTTTCAGTTGCTTATGATGATGTCATACTAAGGGGTTGATTACGATCCCATTCAGAAGGGCTCCGAATCAGATTCGGGTTTGCCGAATCTGATTCGGAACCCTTGTTTCTGACCGAATTGTACACAGTTCCCAACGACCAGTTATGATGCCTGTAAACCGGTAGGGCTGTCTGAATCAGTTCCGAAAGGCATTCGGACAGCTGGCGTCTTTTGGAGCCGAATCGTACAGCTCTATGGACTCGGTTTCCGAGCGAGCGAGTACGATGACCGATTCGGACAGATGTTCTGATTCAGGTTTCTCCGGAACAAAGCAGCTGCTGGAATCTGTCTTTGGGGACCCGAAACAGGCCCCTCTTCACCCGGGGCCGTCCGAATCGGGTCCGTGGGGGTACCCAAGGGACCCCTGCTTTCCACCCATGCACAGTGTGGCAGGCACCATAGGGTGCCTGCCACAGGGTGCAAGGTTTTACCCAGCCACCTCTTTCTCCAATGGGAGCATGTGTTCTCGTTCGGAACACAGGCTCCCATTGAAGTCAATGGGAGTCCGACCGAATCGTATCCGGAAGCATCCGGATACATCCAAATCGCTCAGTCAGACTCACCCGATCCGAGTCGTCCGGAAAGTATTCCGGGACCGATTCAGTAGGAATGCTTTCTGGACGAGATCGTAATTGGCCCCATAGAGGAGCAAGTATAGTTATCCCTGAAAGCCGTGGGCAACAAGGTATTGAACTGGCACACCAAGGACATTGTGGCATTGCTGCAATTAAAAGAACAATCAGGGATCGAATGTGGTTCCTGCATCTTGACAAACAAGTTGAAAGAGAGCTTAAAGCTTGTCATCTATGCAACTGCCTGCCTCACAAAATTACTCAGTTCCCCTTGAACATGTCTGATCTATGTAAGCATGCTTGGGAGAGGATTGCTGTTGATCTCTTCAGACCTCTCAACAAAGGACATCATCTCATGGTAGTTGTTGATGAGCACTCATGTTTTCATCTAGTGTAAGACTTATCATCAACCACACATGACAGAGTCATCGAAAGGCTGGATGACATTTTCACAACATGGGGTGCTTCATCCATCATCAAATCAAACAGTGGTCCACCCTTTAATAGCAGAGAATTCAAAGATGTTCTTAATTGTTTGAACATCAAACATCAGAAATGTACACCTCTCTGGCCACAGGTAAATGGCATTGTTGAACAATTTATGAGTACTTTGAAAAGGGTGGTTCAATGTGCTGCATTGGAAGGGGTCTACCTCAAGTCTGCTCTGTGCCCAGCCCTTCGTGCCTACCATTTTACTCTTCATTTCACGACAGTAGAAAGTACTGCCACCTTGCTGTTCGGGAGAGCTCTTGGAACGAAGATACTTCAATGGACCACCTGCCGGTCAATACACCGTGACATGATTTGTGTCACTGACACCTCTCGCAAATGCAAAATAAGGCCTATGCCGACAAGCATCAACAGGTTTGAGGCACAGATTTTAAGAAAGGAGACCGAGTTCTTGTTAAGCAAAAGTGGACATGCATGACAGACACTCCATTTGATGCTGAACAGCTGAGAGTTGTGACAAGCAAAGGACATATGGTAACTGCCGAGAAACCTGGAAAATACATAACCAGAGACTCATCACACTTTAAGCCTTTGCCTCAATGGACTGTTATATGCTCCCGGGCTGGGGAGGACACTACAGGGTGCAACAAGCTCATCTAAAAATTGGGTCAGGGTGTCCACGCTGCTCAATGAAGTTAAAAAAAAGGGTCACCACTCATGCATCTATGAAGGCATATTCTGAGTCACAAATACATCTTAGCATGCAAACACACATCACAGTAACCAGCAGCTCTTCTTCAGCTGACAGCGTAAACATATCTAAAAAGTTAGCTCATTAAACCAATAGTCCATTCACACTTCAGGTGAAACAGAGTTAAAGGAGGAGCAGAAATGTTGGGAGTGAAGGCTCTGGATACTGAATTCCACACTCTTCTTGTAACCATTCATTTAACAACGCCATTCACTAGGCCCAATTGTGCTTGTGGTATCTCGCGGGCATCTTGCATTATATTGTAGTGTACCGCTGGTTGGGGAGTATACTGATTGTGCACACTAGCTTCAAGTCATGGTGGAAGTAGGACAGTCAAGTCAGGTAGCAACGTACACCAAAATCAACTGTGTAAGCATGTGCTTTGCCTGACTGTACATGTCCATGCGACATTACCTGCCCCACACTCTGTCATCACCTGCCATCAGTCCATATTTAGCATCTGAAAGAGCATCAGTGTCATTACCACTGCACAAAAAACTTTCACAGGGAATGGAGATGAAGAAAGGAGTGCTTTGTAATGGTTTTACATGTGGCTTTAAACTATGGGCAACCTATTTCTAATGCAAGCTACTAGACTTAACAAAGCAGTAGCAATACAACTGTCTTTCAATTACCATAACTGAAACAAATGGTATGATGCAGTAGATATCAGTGAGACTTTAAAACCATAATGTTCTCTGACTCTAAGTCATTTTATAAATCAGAATATTTTTGATGTGCAGGAATGTGCCATCTTTCCTCGTGCATCTGCTCTCACCTTGAGAATCAAAGTTTACTTTACTTCCTAGTAACCATGTCTTTTACTGTTCTTGCTTCAATCAGTTTCATTGTTTCTGAAGCTCTGGTTGAGCCATGACATAAAAGGGCATACGTGACAACTCAGCATCTGCTCTCTTGAAGGTCTACCAAAAAGATTTTCATTATTGATGATTTGCTGCATAATTCACATCAAGTATGAGCACAGCCATGACATGGGCCACTTAGATCCAGCACAGATGATGTGCTTCGTGCCAGCACTGTCTTCAAACTTCAGCTGTTCTCTGGAGGGTGGCTGAACTGGAAGGGACCGCACTGAAAGATTTAAGGAACAAACACTTAAAAGTACCTGTCTGGCTGGATGCTCCTTCCAGGCAGATGTCCTAATGGATGGCCCTGAGCAACCTCTTCCTCATAAAGCAGTCAGGTATCTGTTTGTTCTGACATCTGTAGTTAAGGGATCTGTTTTGGAGAAGTTTTATGCCCATTTATTTGCCCTGCGTGGCAGCTGTTGCTGAAATATGTGAAGACAACCTAACAACTTAAAGGGGAAGTAAGAACAATGTGTCTCCCATGTCTTACCCATGAGTATTGGTCATGAACTGGCCTTAATGTTGTTCAAGGACATGCTGTCTTTTACAATTCATTTTCTTCCTGTGATTGGTTTTTCATGTAAATAAATCTACTGTACCTCGCGATTCAATGATAGGATAATCACGTAGTTAAAAGAACTGGAATATCTTCAGAAGGGAGCAGCTAAACCTTCGTTTCTGTTGAGGAATTGCATATAGTTTCTTTATCCTGAGGACCTTAAGGAAAATAAAACCTTTCCTCACAGAAGACAGTTTTAGAACAGTCGTCTCTGCCCTCATTCTGTCCCGACTAGACTACTGTAATGGCCTATACCTGACCATTAATAAAAAACATCTTAATAGATTGCAGATGGTGCAGAACGCGGCAGCTAGATTGCTGACAGGGACTCCTAGGTTTATGTCGGTCAGAAATGACCTACGCCACCTTCACTGGCTCCCGATTTTACAGCGAGTCCAATTCAAGGCTCTCTGCACAGTCTTTAAGTCCCTGACGGGTTCGGGCCCGGAAGACTTACAAAAGCGCATCCAATGGTACGTTCCAGGGAGAACATTGCGCTCAATGGAAGCAAAGCTGGCAATCGTTCCTAGAATGAGAAAGGCTAACTGGGGTGGGAAGAGTTTTGTCCTTAGAGCCACCAATGCCTGGAACGGTCTGCCACTATATCTAAGGACTGGCACTGATTTCCTTTCATTTAGGAAGGGTTTGAAAACCTGGTTGTTTTCAGCCTAGTCTCAGCCTGGCTCTGGGAGGGAGGTTTTTTCATGTACCTATTACCTTAGGCATGCAATGCTCAGCGCCAGGACACCCTTGGGTAACAGCGCGCTTTACAAACCTATATAACATAACATAACATAACATAACATATAAGACGATTTGTAGCCAGAATGCTGAACTTTTATTTTAACTCAGGTTTAGGAAAATTAAATATCAGATTTGAATAGAGCTCATTTGTTGTCTCTTTTATTTTGAATATGTATATTAGTGCAGCACACATCACACGTGAGTGATGTGCATGTGAAAAGGGCTACAGACAAGCCTTTTGGCTGCACAGGATTGGCTAGTGAGTCTTCTTTGTTAGTTATTGGCATGAATACTTTGGTGCAGATTGGCCAGGTTGCTGAGCTGCTATTGGTGGAGCAGGAGACCCTGGAATGCACAGGAGGGAGTCCGTCTAGTAGTTTAATGGGGGCTGTTGGGGGGATTTCTAATGAACTGCTGAAAGATTGAGAGTCTAACGTAGATCCCCTGTCCTCGATGGAGCCCCCAGGCATTATATCCTTAGCCAAGACTAATGACAATGTGCGGTTTCAGACGCAAACAAAGAGGGCTGACAGTCAAGATACAGATTTAAAAAGTGACTGTTAACTACTTAGTTACATTTCTCCCATAACCTGATTGAGAAGAAATCCTTCAGCCTAACAGATAGGCCTAAAAGCATGAGCATAGAATGTAAAGTGTATACCTGAGGAAAGGTTAATACCCCTGGAACAAATGAAAATATAGATCGGATACCATGGGCTGGAAATTCATGTAGGACACCTTGAACTGAGTGACACATTTGCTCCATGACACCAATGCAGTTTGTGTCTATTTTTTATCAGCTGATGAATTTCTGTATTACAACAGGGGCGCTATCATGCTCTCTTTTTCTAGAATGCATTGTGTTGGCACCCACTTTGCAGTTGGAAAATGTTCAGGGAGCAGTTTCTCATTGCATGGTGGTGTGGTCAATTGCAAATTAGGGAACATCTTTGCCTGGCAGCAGAACCATGTTACTGATGCAGTGGTGCAGGTTAATAGGAATGTGGGTATACACTAACTATGCATCAACGGTAGGGTGGCACACAGTTAATGCACCACCCCGAGGGTGCCCTCTAGGCTGTGGTGTTTAGTATCCCAGAGACACCACCAGTGGTTGAAATTACAACGTGCAAGACAATGTTGTGGACCCTGACCCCACCAAAGGCTGACTGGCCAGCGGCTGCAGTGAAACTGAGCACGGGCTGGAACCATATCTCTTTGAATCAGTTCATGCTTGGAGACAGCACAGCAGTGAAGCACAGAGTTAGCATAGGTGCTTGAGAGCCATTTTGTATGCGATGGGGCGTAAAGTCCATGTCTGCACCAGGTGCCCCCTTTGAAGTGTCAATGCGGCCAATTATATAATCCACCCCTAGGCAATCACACTTAAAAGCAATGCATTAAACATTTTCATGAACTGTGCTAATAAGTGCTTCATAAGTGATGCAAGCATGATTTCCCTACATAATCTTTATTAGAGCTAATGAGAAAATCAATATGTAGACCCTAAATATTGTCTATCTGTTTCACAGTAATAGGTGAAGCTGGCAAAGATTATCTCCAAGTACATATGTTTTACAGTTTTGGTACAATCTATGACTTTACGGGTCATACTACATAAACGAAGTGAGCTATTGCTTGGTAGACGTCTAGAGAGCGCAAGAAATATGAGAGAACTCTTTATTTTTCAATTTCTGCTGCAGTATTTCCTTTAAAACAGTGCACTACAAAAGAACAAACCCTCAAATAATAAATCAAGCGCCCATGTTCATTAAAGTGGTGTTATATTTGTTTCTATCTAAGAACATTTTAAAATACTTTTATCCAGTTTCTCTTTTGCCACGACTGAGCAAAATAACAGAGATATCACTAGAAAAACTTTGACAACTTCTTTTTTTTAATCTTCGAATGCTAACCTTTGGGCAGTTCTGCCCATTTCCTCTGGTTTTAATGCCCCAAAATTAAAAATAAATGAATAATTCATGCTTTAAGAATTCCTCATTCTGTGCAGGGAGAAATGCATGGAACCGGGAATTTTAATGCCATCCATCTCTGTCAAGAGCCGGCACTTGCATTAAGTTAATTACACTGCCCGACCCCTGTCAGGGCAGAAAAGCAAGTTCCCCGGCAAAAGCCTGTGCATAACTCCTGCCTGCAAGAGCACCAGGAAGGCCCTGCAGGCAGGGCACTGCACACAGGCTTCCGTGCTAGGAAGCTTTTTCCAACAGCACGATCAGGGTAATGTATTGACCATAATGCTTTTATCACTAAGGTAAATACTTTGCCTGGCCCCTCAGTGTTCCTAAAATCAACTGTGTTGGTCTTTTAGTTCCGCCCATGGAGCAACAAAGAAACCCTTGTCCCACTTTTCATTTGAAAAAAAAGGGAAAAGTTTGCAGGTTTCGAAATTAGCCCATGCCAAACTATAAACCAAACAATGAATAAAAATTGTTGATTAGCCGAAAAAAGCTGCCTCACACTATAGTTATGTAGCAGAGGTCAAATGATGATGGGCTTCATGACTCTTAGCAAGATGGGTTACTTTACCCCTCTCCTGATAAAGTAGGGGACCAAAACATATATACAGTGCTTAAAATGAGCCGGTGGTAGTCGGCGGGGCCCACTGGCACTCATTTTTGGGGACCAGTGCTTATTTTTCCTCATCAGACTTTTATAAAGAGCAAGAGAGAGAAAATCACAAACAGGGGAAAAGAAGAAGAAAAAAGAGGGAAAACAGTGTCAAAGACAAGATGCAAATTAACCTGAAAAAGTGAGATAAAGTGGCAGAAAGTGTCTAAAGGTGGATGAAAGAAGCATGAGGCAGAATCGGAACACCACTTTTATGGTATTCGTTACCCCGACATTAGAAAGCGCCGGCAGTGGGGTTCTGAGCAAAACAATGGACACCTGCACTTATTCTTTTACAAATTAAGCACTGCGTATACACATACTTATAAAGCAATAGTACACAGGTTTGTTGAATGGAGACCTTATATGTCACAACAATCATAACATTGGAATATCTCGCAAGCATAATTAGTCATTAAAATCTATGGCTGCCCTGTTTCTTTCCAATCAAGCCAAACTTTCAATGAGCCCTACCTCTCCTCCAACTAATTAACCGCTTCATCAACGCCTGGTAGGTTTGCTAAGCTCGAAGTTACAACCCTACAGAAAGGGACGGAGGTGCACGACTCAGTACAAGCTACAGTGCAGCAAAACTGAGTACACAAACTTAATATCCATCTAAAGCGAATTTGATTCATGACTAGACAGTCCTCCTTTCAATAAAGCAACGATAGTTTAGATATTTGATATTTTTAGAAGGATTACATTTAATAGTAAAGGGGCATTGCATCCATAAAATGAAATTTAACAGCAGTGGCTATTAAAGAGATTGGACAGCAGAACAAGCATTTGCAATGCAATCGGTCTCGCCTTTGGGACCTTATAAGTATTTAGCTATGCACCATATTACCCATTGGACCACCTGCACTCACTTTTTAGTTAAAGCCCATTGCTATCAAACACCCCATCTTGTCAAGCACTAACTCCGGCCGTCAGGCCAACCTATCGCCCACTTTTGCTACTATTGTCCACCTCACCACTGCATCTCCCACAAAACATTAGGCCAACCGTCTCTCCTGCTGAAGTCACTTCCCTACCACCATCACCATTTACTAATCCCACACTAAATACTTTGTCAACAGTCTCTCCTGTTCAAATCACACTCCTGCCGCATCCCCACCCTAAGCACTAGGCCAACAGCCTCTCATGTGGACGCCACTCCCCTGTCATCAATATTCCTCATCATGCTAAACCCATAGCAATAGCAACTTTGCTCACGTTACTTCCTTGACATCACTAATGCCCAAACTACTCCATGCCAACAATCTATTCTGCTGACGTCACTCCCTGCCATGGCCACTGCCACCCTGCATGCTACTACACCTTCTAGCCACTTCCCTGACTTCCCTCCTAGCCCTCCGTACTGTGCAGGTTTGTATGATTGAACCCCATGAAGGCAGCATACAGACCCCAGCCCTCCCATTTTATACCCCGGTTCACGTTTATAAAGAACTGCTGTTCCTGGTATGGGCTGATACCCGATATCACAATAGCACCCAATATCACAATGATGGAGAAAGCTTGCAATCCTGGGGGAATCTCACACACTGCTAGGGGAGCTCAGGCTACTGGAGGAAGCTAACACTGCCAGAAAAGCTTGCAATGCTAGGGGAATCTCACACTGCTCTACTGGAGCAAGTTCAGAATGCCTTGGAAAGCTCATACAGCCAAGAGAATCTTACACTTATGGGGGAATTTTACACTCATGGGGGAATTGTACACTCATGGAGGGAATCTCAAGCAACTGGAGAAAGCTTACACTGCCCAAGGAAGCTTGCACTGCTGGAGAGGCTTGCACTGCTGGGGAAAGCTCGCAATGCTGGGAGAATCTCACACACTGCTGGAGGAAGCTTGCAATGCTTATGGAATCTCACACTGCTCTGCTAGAGGACGTTCATTCTGCTGTGGAAGCTCATACTGCTAGAAGAAGCTTGCAGCGCTCACAGTTTCTCTCAGTGCTGCAGGAAAAGAAACATGCTGGAGAAACTCCCATTGTGGGAGCCCAAGAGTAATGACAGAGGGAACTCGTGCTGCTGGGTGAAGCTTGCGCTGCTGGATGAAGCTCGCGCTGCTGGATGACGCTCGCACTGCTGGTGGAAGCTCGCATTATTGGAGTCCAAGAGCAATGGCAGATGAAACTCGCACTGCTGAATGAATCTCACACTGATAGAGGAAGCTTGCAATGCTGGGGGAATCTCGCACATTGCTAGGGACGCTCAGGCTACCGGAGGAAGCTGGCACTGCTGGAGAAAACTCGCAATGCGGGAGGAATCTACTATTGTGCAGGAGAAAGTTCAAACTGCCTTGGGAATATTGCACAGTGCCGAATGAAGCTTGCAATGCTTGGGGGTGCTCACACTGCTCTGCTAGAGTGAGTTCAGATCGCTGTGGGTAGCTCATGCAGCCGGGGTCTCACACTGTTCGGGGATTCACACACTCTTGGATCTCTTTAGCACTAATAGTAAACTTTTAGATGAATCGGACATAGCTGGAGAAAGCTGCCATCTTTTAAGTCTTGTCCGGCCGTACGGATATTATGTTGGCATAAATATGTGGGTGACGCACTCTCCGTGGTACACACCACACTTTTCTTTATCTCTGGAGGCCACAGGCCCACCTCGAACCCTTCTCTCGGCACCTGGTCTCTAGCGCTGCCGATGGCTTCTGTGCGCCTCAAAAGCCCGCCCCTTCACCGAACCCCCCACCTGGGCCTGTAAGATGTATGATGCCGCCACGCTACAAAAGTGGATTCGTCTTGGGTCGGACAAACTGCGCTGAGGTCCATAAATCAGAAGCGACCACAGTTTAATAAAAATGTATTGACTTACAAGTGATTGTTAATCAAAAGGCCATTGATAGTGGCGGCCGCTACCGAGGGGTGCGCGAGAGTGATCGGAAATCCATGGCGGCTGCTGGACGCATGCATAAGATAGCCGTCTGTATTGCGCATGTGTTCTGGACAGGTCAGGCAAAATAGACTGCGAATTCACGCAGCCAATCCCAGGACAAAACAAGCATTTAAAATGCAATAGGACTCGTATTTACACAAGACCTATTGCATTCAACACGGAAGTGTGGGCGTCGAAGAAAGCACGAACGGGAGGGGTGGTGGTGGTGGGACGAGAAGTCACGGACTGCGGGAGGGAACGGGGGGAGGCAGGGGAACAAAACAGTTTTTAAAGTAAAGGGGCCGATAGCCACGGAAGGACAAAAATGACGACATGGCCGTCAGGAGGCGGGACTAACAAGCTGAAAACCAATCAGAATGCAGCATTTAGGAATTTGGCCAATCAAAAAGATAGGCGGAAAGTGGGCGGAGCTTCCCCCGCTATACTGTATACTGCATGCCTCGCAAAGCGAGCAGCGCATGCGCTGCAATGCTAGGCGAGACCTAAAAAGGACTCAGCAATCTGATTTAGAGGTGAGTGGTAATGGAAAATTCAACACCAGCAAACATTCCTTGAATGGAGGATTTACCACTTCACACCCAAGCCGGAGATGTTTGCTCTAAAACTCTGCTCTCAATCAAACCCAGAGAATCTAGTTTTCAGGGCTGTGCAAATCTAATTCCAGGCACAGATATTTCTGGCTTATTGATTGGTCCCAACCAAAGTTTAAATTTGGATTTTGCCTCGGGGCTGTATCATGAAGGGCTGCTATGGCTTCTTTTTATGCATCTGCAGTTTGTAAAGAGAAATAAAACATTTAACCCTACATTTCTCTGAGATAGCTTGATTTTCAGACACTACAGCTTGGAAACAATGAGCAGGGTTTATCTCTTTCTGAGCTATGCTGTCTAAAACAACAAATTGTGAGAAATCTCGGGTTAAATTTGTTTTACGCACTGCAGGTGAATAAAAGCAGGTGCTCAGCTCCACACAGAGCCAGCACAGGCCTTCATTAAGGGCCTCTGAAGGGTAAACAACCCTGACCACGAAACCGTCACTCTGCATGTTGTTACACAGACTGGAGTTGGAATAGAAAATTCTACTATTCCAACATCCAGCGCCCCCTCCCCAAGTCGTGGCTTGCATGGTAATGGTATGCGTTGTTACAACACGGTCGTTGTAACAGCCACGTTGTAACAACATGCGGGGTGACGGGCAGCGGGAAAAAGAGGCATATTCCCCCTGAAGTCATTTTTATCACTATAAAACCTTAAAGCCTGATTTTGTTATGAAGAATCCTCACAAGTATTACCCTAATGTTAAGTATTTCATTAATTTCTTCTCATCCTCAATTTGCATGCTAAATTCTTGTGCCTTTGCTTTCTCAAAACCCCAGGAAAAGGTTTACTGTCTCTACCCTGTTTCTAGATGCCACCCCAATTCCACGACAAAACCCCATAACAAATTCCTCCGAACTGACATCTCCTCACACCCCCAATGAGCCCTACCTCCCAGCCACGGCTGTCACAACCACACTTGGGTCCCCTGGCCCAGGAGGGACTGGGTTGCATGCAGCTACCAACCATTTCTCTACAGACACACCCATTGATTCCTACCCCCTAATCACATCAGTCGCTTCCACACCTGGATCCCCCGGCCTAGAAGGGACAGGGTTAATCTTAGCTACCGATCGCGGCATTGCTGATTCATCACGGTTATCCCCATCGACCATGAGTAAAGCCACCAACCCGGACTCCACCCACGTAGTGTTTCTATCCCCACTCTCATCTAATTTAGATTACATAGTTCCCCTGGACCTACTGTCTACCACGACATCTGATCTGACACTAACACCTTCAATACTCATTCCACCCATCCGAACACAACACACAACGGCCAGTCCACACACCGACTTGGACCCCACAACAAATCTCCTTCAACTTACCACTCCGATCCCTAATGATGATATCCCCATGCAACCTGAGAACCTGTTCACGCACACAGACCCTACCTGCAGATCGCCCTCCATAAATGAACATACACCTACACATACTACTAACCTTCCCAACTCCGTTTGGTTTGCACGATTCAATGAGTTAGCCTTAGACCTAGCCCATCTCAAGTCCGAGATGCATAACCTATCAACCATCACCAATGAACTTCTAAACGTGCACAGAGCCACCAATGCCATCGTGAACCAAATCAGTCTCCAAACTAGTAGATACTTCCCCAAGAATTCACACCACGAGAAAACTAGTCAGAGTAACCAAATCAGTCCACAAATTAGTAGTTACATCCCCAAGATCTTAAACCCTGACAACAATATTCAGACTAACTTACCTCCCCCCTCTTGGCCTAGGAGGGCAAACGTTGAACTATCCGACAGCGACATAGACGACCTCCTCATATCTTATGCCTTAGCAATAGATAACAGTACGTCACAATGTGGCACTATCCAATCCATTCAAACCAACCCCTTCAGAGGACCTACCCACCACAACAGATCCGTAAATAGAGATAATCTCACAAATATCAACATAGAGCAGACTACCCTAACCCATTCTATTAACAAGATGAAGTGTGCTCTCATTAATTGCAGATCAGCTAGAAAACATGCACCCGACATATTCGACCTCATCCTAGAGAATGATTTAGACATTATCGTCCTCACCGAAACATGGTTAAATAGCTCCTCCTCTCCCATCCTTGTTCTATTGGTTCCTCCTAGTCACGACCTAATCCGCCTAGACAGAAACGTGGCGCCCGGAGGTGGGTTAGCCTGCATTTATCGTAACACAATCTCAGTCAAGCAAGCAGAGTCCATCGCTTTAACCTCGTGCGAATATCTCTGTATCAATATCTCTGATGATAAGCGCCTCGCCAGCAAGCTTCATTTATTCTACCACCCCCCGAGGGATAATCTGACTTTTATCGACGAGTTAATGGAAGTCATTTCTTCAAACGTCAATTCACAAGTACCACAAATTTTCCTGGGTGACTTTAATCTCCACTGGAACAATGCAAACGATCATGGTGTAGGATGTCTTAAAGCGTTTCTGGCAGACCAGGACTTATCCCAATTCTGTGACAGTCCAACGCACAACAAGGGAGAGACACTGGACCTCATCATAGCAAAATCAAGCATCATCTCATTATAATCCATCACCCCTTGCAACTGGACTGACCATCACAGCATCTTCTTCTCCATCAATATCGAAGTAATTCCAAAAAGGAGTCAACCATCAAAAACAAAACAATGGAAAAGGAACTTACAGAATATCAACCCCATCACCCTGGTAAACCGATGCAACTCCGCCCTGACCTCCACAACGGGCTTGGAGGATGTCCATGACCTCACAGCCTTTTACAATTCCACGATGCTTGAAATCTTGGATTCTATAGCGCCCCTCCAAGAAAAAAATGTTTCCGCCAAAATTTCCAAACCTTGGTTCAATGACTCCCTGAACGCGGAGCGACGCAAGCTAAGAGTTGCTGAACGATTATGGAAATCAGCACCCACCGACGTTCACCTACATCACCTTAGAACATTAAGGAACTCATACAACAGGAAGATTATAAAGGCCAAGGCAGACTTTTTTAGAACCCAGCTGAACCAAGCAATCAACCGTCCCAAAAAAACTCTTCGAAATCGTCAAGCAACAAGCTCGCAATACGGCTAACTCTACGGATCTAAACAACCTGGCTACACCTTCTTGCGATGAGCTTGCCAACTTCTTCCGTGAAAAGATAAAGGTCATCGAGCTCGACATCCAATCTAAGAAGGCCCTCCCACAACCTGTGGCCCAGGATGCTAACGTTTATTCACAATTCAAGGTCCTTTTCAGTTCTCCAGGGGAAGTCACAAAAAACAATGCCTCCTGGAACACCTTCGCACCAATCTCTGAACAAAAAATCTATAACACTCTTCTGGCAATCAATCCCTCCAATCACTTCTCTGACCCCCTTCCTCCTGCCCTATTCAAAATGATAAAAGCATCCATCCTACCATTATGGGCAAAAATTGTAAACGCCTCTCTGAGGCAAGGCTCCATACCAGACTGTCTTAAAATAGGGCAGGTAACGCCTATACTAAAGAAATCCGACGCCATCCCATCAGATCTCAACAATTACTGCCCAATATCTAACATCCGCACTTTGGCAAAACTGCTGGAGAAATGTGTACAAATACAATTATGCAACCATATTGCAAACTACAACCTCCTAGACAATCACCAATCTGGTTTCCGTCAAGGTCACAGCACAGAATCTGCACTCACACACATATTGGATGACATACTAAAAATGCTTGACCGCAACGAATCTTGCCTAATGATACTGCTTGACCTATCCTCCGCCTTTGACACGGTTAAACATGACAACCTACTGTCCCTATTGGAAGGAAGGATGGGCCTCTCGGGCACAGTGTTATAATGGTTCTCCTCCTTCCTTAATAACAGGACACAAAGAATCAAGATGAAGAATGCACTCTCTCAACCATCCGTGGTCGACATAGGCGTTCCCCAGGGCTCAGCCCTATCACCTATTCTTTTCAACCTACTAATGGAATCCCTGGCGAATGCATTGAAATCAGCGAATATCCTATATCACCTGTATGCAGACGACACCCAACTGTATTTGAAAATCTCCACTCCAGAAGACTTCATCTCCCTCAACGCTATTCTACAGAACACTCAAAGTTGGCTCACGAACAACCACCTCATGCTTAATACAAAAAAAACAGAATTCATTCTCATCTCCCCACCCAATCACACACCAAAGATAGAGCAATGGTTGAAACACCTAACCGCCATTGACTGTGCTTCCCTCATCATTGACTCTGCAAAATCCCTAGGAGTCACCATAGACAAACACCTGAATATGCAGTCGCACATCACTAATGCCATCAAGGGAGCCAATCACCAGATGAGTTTACTAAGGAAACTTAAACCCTTCATCCCTCAGACCGACTTAAAAATGGCAGTGCAAGCCTTAGTGCTATCAAGATTAGACTATGGAAGCACCACACTCTCTGCGGTCTCCCCAGATACAAGCTGGCTCCGCTGAGGGCTTCAACTTAACGCTGCAGCAAGATTGGTATCAGGATCTAAAAGAAATAGCCACATTTCTCCGACCTTGAAAACGCTGAACTGGCTGCCATATGAGGCAAGAATACAACTAAAGGTTGCCTGCATGACCCATAAAGCACTACATAACAACACACCCAGTTACCTAGCTCTAAAGCTAGAACGATCCGGAGGATGCAGACAACTATGAAGCGCGAGTTCTTTACTTCTGAAACCACAATCCTTTCATAAAAAGAGAACTGGTTGCAGAGCTTTTTCAGGGATCGCTCCAAAGATCTGGAACTCCTTACCTCCAGTGGTTCGGGGAATCTCTTCCTTTACCGCCTTCAAAAAAGAGGTAAAAATACTCCTAATGAACAAATTCACGTCCTAAGCTGGCATCGAGTCACCGATACGATCCTCATATCACTGGCTACCTCGTGTGGATTGAAAGAGAACATTATATGTTTGTTTATTTCCACAATACTGACCTAAGGCTCAATAACTGTATAGATTGGAATATGCTGTTGCCCTCTGGGATCATCATGTGTCGTCCACTGGTCACCTATGTTATCTTATACCTATGTTATCTTATACTTATGTTATCTTATACTTTTTACCTCTTTTGTAAGTAATGACGAATATCAAATGCGTGTATACTACCTAATTTCTTATGTCTTTATAACTATATACTGTAAAGCGGTCTGATACCCTCGTGGGTCACGTTCGCGCTATATAAAACCTTATAAATAAAAATAAAATACCCACCTGAGTCCTCTGGGTGGAATTGTCACGGTTTGACATTCAAATTATAAAATTCATTTATTAACTGTGCAAAAAAATTGTTTTGAGCATTAAAACTCTAAAAGTGTCATAGACTGGCATGCAAATTAAGATTTAAATGCCCAAGTGCACTTTTTTTTACAAACCACACATCAAAAACAGCTATTTCTAGTAAAAATGGCAACTCTAAATAAAATTGTGTTGTGCAAAAATGTTGTTGGTTCATGACACACGCACATTTCGTACACAAGTGTAATGTGACTTGAAACACGGCCTCTGGTGGCAAAGAAACCAGCGACGCTTTGCAGAATAGTCATAGGCTCAAAGCTTCAGCATATACCAAATTCAAGGCAATTCAAAATCTATAGGTTTTTGGAAATAAAAGAAATGCCATTAGGCAGAGTTTATAAATCCAACATCTGGTATGGTGGTGTAAAGCAAAATGATGGGGCCCCCTGCAGATTGTGAAAAAGGGCCTGCGTCGCCAAAATATTCAATGGCCTAAGATGGAATAGGGGCCAATGGCTGAGTTAGGGAGACCCGGAAGGGCCGAGGCCCCCCCTGCACCACAGGGGCTACAGGGGGCTGAGTTACACACCTGACAGGAGAGCATTGGAATCATGCTGAAAACATAGCCCCTCCCACAAGTTTGTGTAGAGTGCGGGAACCGCAAGCTAGGTAGGTTTGGAGCATCATTGGTTTACAGTGGTCCCCTTCCTGTACTAAACTCTAAATGACCTCATAAGTCCCCATCTTCTATTTGTGTCCCTATTTATTTTTATAGGATAATTGTAAAGTCTGCTGTCACCATATCACAGAGTTTCTTGTTACTGTACAGAGCACCTTACACAGTCTACAGAGCTATAAAAATAAACTAAAGGAAGAGTCTAGAAAGGCACCACAAATGAGTATGTAATACTTTAAATAACGATGTTTACTTCACAAATTGAAAAGTAACGTGAATTGAAAATTATAGCAATATCATTGTCTCATACTAGGATAGGCAGAGTTAGTTCAATGTAAATATCTCAAAGTTAATGAGAAACAATGTACATGGTTTATGTACACAGGGTATCAAATAGATATTATCCAAGTTTAAGGACTGGCTGGATGCAAGGTTCTTTATGAAGTCATTGTGGGAAATAATTGTGGAGAAAAAGCCACTGAAGATAAAAAGTTAACCAATAGCTTGGAACTGTTATGATTTCAGTAATTGTCCAATGAAACCAATCTGAAGATTTTTTGGCAATAAATATATTGTTAAACTACAGAGAGCATTGTGGATTGGCCTCATGGTCTAAGGTATTCTGTGTGCAATCATTGTGACACAGTAAGGAATACTAAGGACCAGCTTTGAGGAAGAAGCCTAAAAGTAGCACTATCACATGGAGAGAAAATATATTAACACTTCAATGTGGATAGAAGCAGGGTGTAACAAAATTGTTCAATGAGAACTACAGTTGAAACAAAATCTTGCCCCCCTCATGTAAAAATAAGGTGAATTCTGGCTTCTGAAGGTGCTATGAATAGCACCAGTGGATACTGGAAACAGACATCAAGCAACACATCTGTACAAAACCAAATGGACATTTCAGTATAGTTGTGTGTAGCCACCAGTTTAAATTGTTAATGTATATTTTACGTTGCCACATTTTATTTGCGACTGACAACTTGAGCTTTCTCATCGATCATTGTGTGTAGTGACTATAACACCTGCTTTCAGCACCAAGAAGGACTTCACTTTGTACTGCATGCCATATTGGTGTCACCAGCATTGTACTCACAGGAGACAAAACATATTGCATATCTCTCTAGAGCACCTCAGGTTCTGGAAAAGTCCACCTAGGTGGTGTTGAGCCCAGCAAGAAGCAACTTAATTTTATTGTTTCCCTCACTAGCAACAAATGAAGCTGCTAGGGAGATAGTGTCATGGCAGCAAAAGGCAATGAATACCTGCTACAACTCCCTTCACTTTCTCCAAAATTAGCACCTATTTAATCCAAGGTTGAAGGAATTGTTGGTCCATCACTCAGTCAGTGCGGTGAAAGAAATTAGAAGTACTCTCCAGTAGATACCTGAAGCCCAAAGGTTTCTAAAGGACAAAGTGCACAGTATGTGGGAATGCTATTCGGCTACATAGTGTTACAAAAAACAAGGGAACCCAATATGCAATTGGTCAGGGACCTTGGGTACGTTACTGTTTTTAAAGACAATGATCCCTAGACAATTAGGTATAATGTAAATTAATATAGACCCAATCAGTGGTATATTATCTGTCCAGCCGGACAGTTTTTAATGTAGAATAACTTTATGAAGCAAATAAAACAAAAAAATTCAAGCGGGACACAACCTATGTCCTGCTGACGTAGACTTACAAACAACATTGAGGGGAGGGGTTCAGGCAAGGAAAGCGTGTCTGTATTTACATTAGATATAAGTACAACAGACAGAATACGTTGCGCACACCATTACAAGTTTAGCATTTGTAGTATAGTCAATGTATATGGTGTACAGTTGTCGACGACGTTTCGATCCCTATTTTAATCAGTGGGATCATCTTCAGGACATTAGGGTGACATGCCTGTATACAATTGCTCAAATTACTTAAACCATAAATTGAATGGGAGGAAGAGGGGGGAAGGAAGGGATAAAAGAAAAGGAAATTACACAGAGGAAGATGGTGATCCATACAATTTGGTACAATTTATTTACAAGTGATGTTCAAGGGTTTGGCCGTGACCAAAATAGTCTCTAAGAGGTGCAAGATAGAGAGTATCGAAGATAAGATGTGAACCAGATAGCATGTGACATGCTCTGGCGAAAAGGAATCAAGTGACTGCGAGAAAGGCTGTGTCCTAAAACCAAAATGCTAGTGTGCGCCGATACGTAGCGTGTAATGCAAGTTGCCCACAATGAGAGCATCAATCTGGGGAGACTGTAAGGGGTTTCTATATAGAACAGATGTCCTGAAGATGATCCCACTGATTAAAATAGGGATCGAAACGCTAAACTACTGGTGTTGCCTGCAAAAAACAGACCAATTTCCCAACTACCAACGCACTGACCAGAAACTCGCTCTCATTCAGAAGTCACTCACTGACTCACGAAGGGAGATGCAACATGGTGACATCTTATTCGGAAACTTTTTTTTATTTGTGAAACAATGCATTTCTACGAGAAGAATGTGCGCACATCATATATTTATGTTGTCACTAGTAACTTGCCAATACTGTTGACTTTGAAGTCCTTATTAATCTCAGTACCACAGTAAAAAGAGCGCGTGCTCATGAAGGCATCCGAGACTGAAGGCAGGTATAGTACAAAGGGTTCTAAAGGAGAGCAGATCAATTGCTTTAATTTTGCCAGTCCATTAATCCTGCCGCACAGACTCCATAAATCAGAGGCCCTTTACAAGCAGACAATGGAGCACAGCACCAGGCGGCCATATTGTGCGGCTTGAAATAATCAAGGCCTTGGAGTGATATATAGATCTGCACATCCTGGCCATGCTTTTGTGCTTCTGCGTCATTCTGTCCTCTCCCTCGAGCTTTGCAGGCAGGGGCTCAGTTCCAAAGAAGGTGACGCTTGCGCATGCAGGCGCATGGGCAGCTTTTGGCTCGTGCACATGACTTGAAGACAAGCAAAATAATTTATGTAAAGAGGGTGGACTGTGGAGCTGCAGGATTGATTTTCATTTCAGGACCAATTTCATTACTGGATTCGGACGACAAATGGAAAAGGATGAGTTGCCTAATGTGGGTTGTCAGAATAATTCAGGGGGCTGTGCGAGCATGCCTCGCCCCACCCACTCTAAATCAAACCATTTACTACAGCGGTCAAACATCAATATTTGCAATGCGGAGCTCGTATTTTTATTGTCCTTTGCGTTTAGTTTTCGTGCTCTGTTCAGGTGGATCAGGTATGTCAACTTCAGCGAAGAGTTTCATCGGCTGCAGTTTTTCTAGCCTCCTGGCACGCTGCACATACAGCAAGTGGAAATTATGTCGTTTATTGGTGAGGACTCATGGTTCTGGGAATTTGTAGGTAGTTTCCCATTGTAATAGTTATGTATTTCTAAGACAGTTAACGTTATTGTAATGCTTCTCAACCTTGTCAGATCCTCCTGTATTAGGTAGGAGGCGGCGGGGCGTAGTTACCATTCAGTCAATCAATCAATCAGGAGTTTGTAGAGCACGGCTACTCACCCATGAGGGTCTCAAGGCGTGGGTGGGCTGATCCGTCTTGACATAAAGGTTCAGTTCAAAAGCCAGGTCTTGAGATCCTTCTTGAATTGGGTGGAGGGGCAGGGTGTTTCATGTCTTGGCGACAAGGTAGGAGAAGGATCTTCCTCCGGTGCTGGTCTTGTGAATCCGTGGGACGGTGGCCAGGGCAAGTTGGGCAGAGTGAAGTTGTCTGGTGGGTACGTGGAATGAGAGGCGGTGGTTCAGATATGCTGGCTCTGCGTCGTGGAGAGCTTTGTAGGCATTGGGCAGCAAGTGCAGGGGCGCCAGGTTGAATATATAAAATGTGAGGGACTGGGAGTTGTTAACGGTCCGTCACAAACCCTCCCCACCTAAATGTAAAATTGTGAAATGTTACGTTCCAAAGAGACCAGAAATGAACTGATTAGTTCAATACTGCAAATTTACATAGTATGATCTACTGTGTGATGGACCGCAAAGGAAAGCAAGGAAAAATTCTTTCAGGAAAAATAATCCTCACCCAACAAGGTGGCATGCTTCATCATAAGATTATATGTCACAGTAGGCCCTTGGAGCCCAGTGAATCTTAATAATTACTGTGTTAACTACCCCAACAGCAGTCAAATGGGCCATTTTCCTTCCTTGCACCAGGGCCCATCGCATCCTTGCTACGCTACTGTAACAAAAGTAGCCCACTAGTACACTTTCTTTGCGCTCCGCTGCTCCGCTGCTCCGCTGCTCCTCCCAATATTCTTTTCACAACTTTTGCTCCTATAACCGTCTTCTCATCTGGAACCTTACTTGCACAAATGATAAGGGCCCAATTGCCCTTTTCACAGTAACAAAGCTGTTGGATGTCAAAGCAGTAGTTGATACCAAGTAAACAGATTTAAACAAATTTAAACAAAATGGCTTAAAAGGAATAATATTATTTTTTTTTTCCCATTTTATTGCTGGGTTCTGCCACATTTTTTTCAGTCTCCATAGTGTTCATGTGTATGTTTCATGTTAACTGTAAACATGGAGGTTAAAACTCAGTGCTTATACTTAATACTCAACATTATGCAATCGGACAATGTTAGACATTGGGTGACCGGTTGGCTGGGCTGTGAGCCATGGTGAAGCAGCAACCACAATCCTAGTCAGGGTAAGGCACAAGCAAACCTCAATTTAACCTGTGCTCACCCCCTGGAAGTTTGGCACAGAGCAGTCTGGCTTAACCGCTTAACCGCGGCACGAATTCCGCCGCGGCAGTTTAAACGAGTGGGCGGGGCCGCGTCCGCCAACGGACGTACGCAGCATTACCGAGGTAGTGCTCGCGACGGCCGTCGGCCGACGCGCGCAGCGAAGGGGTTAACTAAGAGGCAATGTGTAAAGTATTAATGCAACAATTCGAACAGTAAAACACCACTTAAAAAAGGTTCCCACACCAGATTAAAACATAGAGCTTCATTTAATAAATAAAACAAGACAAAAATGGCAAAAATCAAATCAGTAGAACCGGTGTTATGAAGTTTTAAAGAGTAAATGGTAAAATAGCACCTAAAAGCAGAAATCGTTTAGAAAAAGGGCAACCCAATAGGCCCTTGAAAGCTTGGGTATAAACTATGTTGAAAGGTAACAAGCTATCAAGGGAATCACTTGTACAAGAGGACTATTCCATGCAATTTACTGCAATTATTTGTACCAATTGGTGACAACATAGAATAAAACATAACTCAATTAAACAAATGGTTCATAGTGAAATGAATTCTTAAAGAAGAGAAACAAAATTAATGAGAAAACGCAGTGAGGCACACACTAGTGTGATTTAAAGAAGACTTCATAATATTCAATAAGAATGATTCTAAAGGGTACAAATCATACAGTTCCACAAACATATTAAACTTGCCAATTAAATTAAAATAAGAAAGTCAGAGATTAATGTCTTAAAAGCCTGCATGGGAGAGATGCTGCACGGGTTGATTTATTCTACCATGCCTAATTCTGATAAATGACTGGGTATTATCTGTATCACATCAAAGTGATCATAATTCACATGGGGTCTTTGGAAATTTCCTATACATCTGGTTGTCCTGAGGTTGGTCTCGCGGACTTTGTACCATAGAGATCGAAATGTCAACGCCTAAGTCCTTCTCATTCATAGTGTAGCCAATGGATCTTCACCATCGAATTGATTCATCATATGTGATCGACTGTTACTAATCAGAGTGGACTTCTGAGACATTAATCTCTGACTTTCTTGTTTTAATTTAATCATTGAACCTATTGTTTTTCATAATGGACATTGACGTTTTAGCGTATAGGATCTCCACCGGTGTGGCTAATGGGCTTGGGTAAAATTCTGGGGCAGTCACCTCTAGCAATGATGTTGTACTAGGCCCTGCTAGGGTTGTTGCATTTCGAGGATGTTTATTGCATATATCAGCTGTTGAATTTGATGCTAGATTAAATAAAAACAGGAAGCCGCCGCCTTCATTTACCATGTCTTCTGGTAAGTGACGGCTAGTAAAACTTCAATAGTCTTAGTCCTATTTTTGTATCTTGAAAACTGGGTCAGGAGTATCTGGGCATAGTGCGACCTTGTGGAATTAGTTTTATGTGATGTACATTTCACAGTAGTCCTTCCTGAAGTCTTTGAATTTCCATTTTCTGTGCCAGCACAAATTTCATTAAAGGCTTGAATATGTCTTTGGTGTGGTAGCTGCCAGATATTTTAGAATGACAGATATTTTAGAAAGACCCTATGTCATTCCCTGGATTATAAGGGAATGAGCTTCCCATGCCAACTCTGAAGTTCTCTGCTGCTGCCTCCTGTTGAAACTTCTCAGGATTCCCATGTGACCATAAGACATTTCCCTCTAAGATGTATCAAACCTTATGTATTCTGTCTAGAGTGAATCTTACAGGAAACTCATTGAGTTGTTGCTGTAAGGTGTCCTCGTAAATAGAACATAGGGTGACCCCTCACTCCATTTCATCATTGGTAGAGATTCCAGACCTGGGCTTTTTTGTGCCAACCTAATGGTTTCTTGGTGTTGTAGTCTTGGGAGTAGATTTTCAAACATTTTGCGCTGTGTTAGCATCACAAAAATGATGCTAACCAGCACAAAGGGGCGATTAGAATGTTGGTCGAAAAGCCTCCGACCGCAAGTCGGAGGTTTTCCAACCGACATCCTTGGTTTAAACTCCGACCGCCTTATTACAAAGAAGGCGGTTGAAGTTTAAACCGGCTGGTCATTCCGGTTGTCTTCCGATGGGCTCAAGGAGCCCGTCGGCCAGTCAAAGGCCGCACATAATCCCTTCAGGATGGCGTTTACACCGTCAGGATTATGATGTCGGTGTCAGACAGGCTTTCCATGTCGGGCTTTCTGACATGGAAAGCCTGTTGGAAAGCAACTTAGGGGGCCCTAGCAGGGCCCCCATCCCTCAGCGGCGGCCGGTTGGGGCATATGTGCCTCTCTGTAAATCCCCCATGCCGTGCAGGGATTCGCAGAAACTCATAATAGGCCCCAAAATGTTTTTGTACCAATTTACTTTCCAGGGCAAAACTTGTTTTGCATTGGAAAGTACCCTACAAGTAACGCAAAGCAGCGCAAAGCATTGCTTTGCATTACTTAGCGCCAAGGGGGCATTACATGGGGTTTCCCATGCAACCACCAATGCCTTTTGACGCAAAACCCTATCTACAAACAATTGTAGACAGGGTTTAGCCCCAAAAGTTAACGTCATCTGAAAGGATGAGGAAAAATATTTTAATTTCTCCTTTCTTTTCCTACTTTGCATGCGTGCTGCACTGTGCAGCATACATTCAAAGTGGGAAAAGTGTTTGAACTTGACTAGGCATAGTATTTTGTACAGGAAGGGTAATCTTACTGTATGAAACCTATGCTAGACTCCAGCATGCACCTTAGCGCTACAGCGCTAAGGTGTGTGACTGACGCACAGCAGCTGAAATCAGCACCGGCGCTAGGGAGAGGGAAGGAGAGAGTCATATCTCTGTAGCTATGGCGCTTTCCTGCTCCCTCCCTGTCACGCAACGCAGCACAGCATTTTTGGCTGCTGTCCTGCATTGCGTGACTTATTTGAAAAACTACCACTTGGTTTGCTTCTATTTAACTAATTAGACTTATGCAGCTGATAACAATAGTTGTAGGTAAAAAGTTCATGACTGGAAACAGTGTCCATGATGGCACGGAATGCGGTGGTCACCCTAATGCAGGGGTCTTCAAACTGGGGGGCCTTAAATGATCCCTGGGGGGGCCTTAAATGATCCCTGGGGATTAATGTTTAAATAAGTCTAGACATACTTAAACATTACAAATTGAATAGAATATTTGTGAAAAATTCTGAAGGGGGGCCCAATAATTTTGTTTATATCTTTGGGGGGGCGCGGCATTAAAAAGTTTGAAGACTACTGTCCTAATAGAAAATATAATACAGTACATTTTTCAGAATTTCATGCTCTTCTTTCTTGCTTTTCAATGTCCAGTTTACATCTCCTTCTGGGACTTCTTTCCAGGACTAAGTAAATAGATTAACTGCGCTCAGCTACTGCCTGTGTTATTGACAATACCTGTTCTGCTGCTCATCTGCTCTTTTGCGAAGTTTGGCCTCTTGTGCTGCTACTTCTATGAGAGGATTGAAGCAGCAGTGGCTCTTTAAGCAAGAGATCATGACTTGTTTCCCTGACAACACAGCAAGGGGTAAACTGAGGGAGTGGCTCTAAAAGATGCTTCTCTATGTTTTGTCCCCCTTTTTTATTAGTATTAGCTACATGCACAAACATTTGCAGTATGTGGTCCTTGGCACGCTGAGAACAAGTAACGGGATCTGCATGGTGGATGCAGCCATCGTCACCATTGGTGCCAAGGCAGATGTGAATGATGATTAAGGCCACAGCACTTTCTGGATGTCAGAGACTCTCAAGTGTGAACAGGGGGGCCCTCTTTCCACTGGGAAGATACTGGTGAACATAGACAAGATACAACTGTAAAGAGGAAATGAGGCTGCCCCATTACACAAGACTGACCAGACTGAGAAGTTTTCAACAACGAGCAGCAAGCTTGAAGCAACTGTTTTGAGGAGGGGCACATCTGAAGAGAAAGCAGCAATAGTGAGATTCAATAGTAATCAATACTGGTAAAGATCAGTAGAACAACAGCAAGGAAATATAGGTGGACAACATTAGATAGTAGCACCTCTTCATTCTTACCCAGTCTGCTAGTTCTGGGCATATTTCTCTTTTAGGCAACGAAACAAAAGCCACATGATGTTTCCTTGCTCTAGACAGGGCTCCAGCACACCTCTTCTCTTCAGCACGCTCTGGTGCACAGAAGACTTCTTGGGTTCAAATGCTGAGAGGCCACACTAATAACACTGAATGTGCTCAACAGCCTGGGACTCAGGGTGCAGCTGCAGGGTGCAGGCCTGCAATGTTAAGCCACTCCCCCTCATGTGTTGACGACAACAAGGACAACAGCTGCGGAGGAAGATCCAAGCTGAGAAGTGAAGGAAGTGACCCGAATAGGGTCACCTGGGTCACTCGCGACCACCTCTCAGCCTTCCAAACAAATAAGGAGTAGGTCAGACAGTAGAGAATACAAACCAAAGTTATTTATTAGTCATACACTTGAGCGGAGTCCAGTCTGACCAGCCTCCTTGGATTGCTGCAGAGGGACTGACTCTCCCCAACATGGAGATACATGATATACATTTCCAGTACCCCAAAAGACACGCCCCGACTGGAATATTCCAGTCAGTAGCTGGTGAACAAAGGAGACATAGAAGGATGAGCTACAATCCTAAGACCGGGTACATTCTATCTCAGTTCCAAGGTTATTCTGCCCGTGCCCGCCACTCTAAGGGTGGGAGCGGGCCTATCTAACGGGAAAGGTATGCAATAATAAAACAGTCTATTCATTAGTACAGCGAAGCTCAACCTTGGAGAAATAAAAAATCATTGAGGCTGCTTTCTCCTGAGGCAAATAGAATGAGACAGAAGCTTAGTTTCGATCATGGTACAAAATGGCGGCTGAATGCAAAACGGTGCCTTAAATGCTAACTTAAATCATACAATGCAACGGGAAATCGGCTAAAAGCATTTTCTATTCCAACAGAAGGTGGTGAGGAAATGAGAGTTGGAGTTGGAAATGTGTTGGGCTAAGCCAGATGGAGTATGTAGCAAGGTGCACAGTATCTAGCAGGGGCATGAGTACACTTCTGTCACACTTCCCCTCTATCCATAGAATAGGTTAGCCTGTCTTTATTGGTATTTCTGTATAGCGTCCATAGTTAGAAATCAACTGAGATCTGTAGACAAAGCTGTTAATATGAGGTCTTCACCAATCATTATGAAGGACACTGTGGACAGGAAACTCTTTTCAACTACACCTTGGTGGAAAAGGTGTTCCTTGAAGATATGTGTTTTCAACTTTTTTTCTGAAGAATAATGGAGGAAGCATGACCTATGCTAGGCATCTGGTGCATAGCATGAGAAGGCTTGTTTTGAGTCCATTATTGGCCACCACAGATTTTTCATTAAGAATGTATTTTGTGATATTGCCAAAGAATCTCCCTAAAACGTCCATCAATGCAAATTACAATCTCGGGTGTTATTTATTGTTGCCCCATTGGTCCTCTCCTTCAAAAAAGAAGAATGCTCATAACAGCCATGCCAGGACGCCACAATGGCCCCTGAGGTGTTCATTTTTTCCAGCCAGGCAGGGTGACATGTTGGAAGTTTCTGAACTTTAGAAGAGGAAACTGCACTTCCATAAAATGTTCGTGACAAAAGCTGCTGAATGTAGGGGACCCTTTAGAGGAGCAAGTTTGCAGGTGTGGATTATAGCATGCAGAGTGTTACTAGAATCCATGTGTGATAAGTCCAAGCTTGAACCTTTGATCAGATTTCTCCTTTTGGAAGGGATGGATTGATTTTGAAGGGGAAGTAAATTTAATATTAGGCTTATGTAGCTACTGGTGTTGAATCTAGACTGTGGTGTGATTCCGTCCAAATTCTTGTTTTTGAACCATGACTTGAACTGGGATTGACTGTTGCACTTGATGGGGGTGAATTTGGTCTTGTTAGGGATCAGTGGAAGGTATAGGGTGACCAGACGTCCCGAATTTGCCAGGACAGTCCAGGTTTTTGGAGAAGTGTCCTAACATTTTTCTCCAAATTAAGGAAATGTCCCGGTTTTTGTTTAGTGCCCTGGATAAGCAGAGAAATGTCCTGGTTTTTGGGTAGTGTTTGGGCTGAGAATGTGCACTGGTGTAAATAGATGTGCGCATGCTCACTTTGCACTGCTCGAGAATTTACAGTGTGATCTCACTTAGGTGAGCGTTGAAATCGGCAGGGAAAGTGCTTCAGCATTCTCTATCTGAGCAGTGAAGATTGTGTACCAATCCATAAAACATGTTTAATGAGCCAATTAGCACACAGTGGACAAAACCAGCGGTGTTTTGACCCATTGCAAGAAGTGCTTCACTGGGCTGGGAAGCTACTGTCAAGCCCGGGGCACCTAAATGGGCACACCATGATAAACCATGCTAATCACTTTTTTTCATGCCATTTATTAACTCAAGACTCTTATTGTATGTGTTTTCAGATACCGTATTGTACGCCTTCCAGTTAATTGGCCCTATGGCGCTGCTCCTGAATTCAGTATGTGTCTGCGCTTGAGGGCATTCCGATGGTGGTTAGTGGGAGGGTGAAAGAAGACCTCTTACTGTCTAGGGTGAAATTGTAGTTTTCTAGGTGTTAGCACAGTATGTATGCATTGGTGTGATGTGTGGGGCTGACAGTATTGCCAACTCCAATCAGCTGATTTTAGTTAAATGTCATGTTGCTGGGCTGGTGATCTATGTGGTCCATGAGTGAGGGTTTTAATTTGTCTTGGTCAGTTTAAGTAGGAGAGTCTCATGTACAGGCGATTTCTTTGGAGCAGGACTCTCCTGGTAATCTAACTTACCCTTGATCCTGTAACTGTGCCTAAATCTTGCTATCCCGGCTCTCTCTTTCAAGAGCTTCTGAGTTTTCCAACATGCAAGGGGATTTGTATAGCATAGCAATCACCAATCACTTGTCCTTTTGGTCCCTTATATTCAGTTGGGCAGACTCATATCTGTGATTGCGGATTTACGCATCAGAGGGTTCCCCTGGTCTTAGGAGGGATGCATACTTTTCATGGCCAGTACTGTGGTTGTAAAGTGAGGGTTTCCCTATGATGGAGTTTGAGCAGGCAGTGACATATCTTGTGACTCTCCATTCTAACCTGGTTGAGCCAGATTATGTCATGGATTGTCGCTGTAGGGTGCCCCCTAGGGAAACAGTTCTAGTCTTAGAAGTCACACCCCACCCGAGCTGTCTGAGATACGGCAATACTGATTAGGGGCCTACAAATGATGCTGTCTGCACTGAGCAAAAAATCAGTCAGCTTAGCAGGAGAATGCTCTGCTGAATGTGTGATAGAAATGGATACTCTCCAAGTAAGGGACATAGAACTCTTTTTTGATGCAGTAACTTTTCCTCTCCCACGCTAACTGTGTTGAATGTAGGGGAAGTGCTTTATGGGGATGAAAGACAAACACCAGAACCTGATTTTGACGACTACAGCTTATGTATATTGACTTATTTAATAAGAACACATTTGGAATTTCAAGACAAGGGTGGTCACCAACTAGAGCAAATGGTGAGGCAAAGTCTGTTGAAACTGAATTAATGTTACAGCCAATAAAAGACCTCTGATTTGTTGTCTGTAATTCTTCATCTGTGTCTGTGGAGGAGGCTGTCTTGGTCCTTTTTCTATGTCTATTACAGCTGTCAAATTGTCTTACTTTTTTGTCCCCAGTTGCTGCAAACTGTAGTCCTACTTCTATGTCTATGACCTGTCCCAGTTTTCTGTTTTGAGAATCTGGTCACCCTATGAAGATAGGCACTTGTCATGTAGGTTTGGAGGAGGACGAGAACGTTTTTGGATTACCTGAAATTGCTGCTTGTTGTGGACCTTCAAGCAGAATTGAGTTCCATCCACATACTGGTGGGGTGGGCTTGGATGCTATGTAGTAATCTGAGAAGATCCTTTTATAGGTTGAACATCACAGGGCATAAGGATGGATATTTGTGGTACTCCACATATCATTGGTATCTACTGAGATCTGCAGCTTTTCCATCTAGATGAAAATATGACCATTGAGGAGGTAGGAATAGAAACATGGTAGCACAGGGTTCCTGAAGTAAACGCAGGAAGACAGGATCTTCTGTAATGCTTGTTGCACACCAGTTTCAAAACCTGCAGAAAGATTTTTCAAGACCAGGAGGCAGCAATTGCCATTGTTATTGATGCATAAAGTGTCACATCCATTATTTGTTTCATCATTATACCCCTTCTATTGCTCCTTTGTTACAACCCCCTTTTCATTCCCCCATCCCCTTTTGACGTCTTTCTACCATTTCCTTTGAGTATCGAAAATGTAAATCTTGGTCAGTCATGTTCACCTAACAGTCTTATGCAGTTGGCAAAATTTGAGTAATTATTAGAGTATTTACATATTCACTTACTGTCACAAAGAGACTTCAGTAAAATTGTGGTGTGTGTTATGCAGATGCACTAAACGTATATGGGATGTTATGTGGCATAATAGTCAAGTGGCAAACCTTGGATCAACGAGGCTTGGATCCAAAGACAGGTTTATCCATTTTGCTCCTTATGTGAGCCGGGGCAAATTACTTTAGCCTCATGTGCCTGAGTTAATACATCTGCCCAAAATTGTGGGTACATATAAATTCTGTAACTCATATCACTAGTGACTAGAATTGGATAAATACAGCGAAATTAATTATAATTCTTTAAATGTCATCCAAGATAAAGGCTGCTAGACAGTAGCAAAGTGACAAAAGTGAATGACATGCTCTAGGTTACAGAAGAATTGTCTCCTCTGCCCCACGTTTAATCCTAAAAAGTGATATCTCTGAATTTATCTTTCTCTGTTTTCCTCAAAGTGACATATACTGCAGCCACCTAAACGTATGTTAACTTGAAAAGGGACAACGAATAATCATTGATGCTACATGGAGTTTGGTAGCCGTGACTGTAAATGTTTTTCTATCAATCCAGTGCAAATCTGGACTTTGTACAAACTTTTTCAACCCAGGTACAGAAAAAGTTAAGGGGTCTCAAGGACCTTGGCATAGGAACCTTGCAATGCAGTCAGTCGGATTACACTTATCCCCCAGGTGTAGTTGCTCGAACATTTTCTACCCTAGTACAGAAAAAGTTAATTTTGATCCCCGTAACGATTCTTTTCTCTACACTGCTCAAATGAAGTTTCATTCTGCAAAAGGATTTCAACAATTCTTGGAGACGTGAATGCACAGTATTCCAAATCCTTTTCTTCTAAGGCTTGCTTAGGTGTTTCCTATCTAATCTAAGTATGACATATGATACGAACTCCCCCAAAAACGGAGCGGCACAGCATATACTGATGTGTAAACTTAACCCAAGAAGATTCAGTGCATTACAAAGTAGAATTATTAAACACTCCTGATCGTTGACATAGAAAATGGCTATTTTTCAGGGTCTTCTCTCTCGATCGCTCTCATAGAAGAATGATATCGATCAATGTCCCATTACATCAAATATATTCTTGTTTTCTTTAAAGGCAGTTCACAATGAAAGGCTTTCACCCTGTAAGATAAGTACTGCTACCAAATGTATGGTCTGTCTCAGACTATAACAACCGTACTCTTTGAAATTCAAACATATTTTTGAATCTCAACAAGGTTTCCTTGGATAGTGGAGCAGTATTGTGTTTCTCTGCGTTTGAATTTCTCTTTTGTAATGTGAAATTTTATGAAGAAATTTTGAAATGATCTTAGGTGTGCAAGCATGGCAATGCATCTGAAGAGTACAGAAAGTAGGTCACCATTGCTAACAGATGCAAGAGTAAATGTTTATTCTTCAGGATATGGGCTCCATTATAAAGTAGGGCACTCAAAGATGCTCATGTACCCAGATTTATAGTTTGCGCCTTATAAGTTAAGTATGTAGGAGTTAAATCTGAAAAGAAATGGGATCTACTCCTCAGAAATCGTTGACATCCTTGTTGAATGTAGCACAATTAATTAAATGCTTTTTGCATCCATTCATGAGAATTTTCCTGTTCAGTTGATTATTATGCTATACAAATACTGAAAATAATGCACATAATGAGCAATGTTCAATAAACAGATTTCCTTTTAAAAACGGAGCTTGAGGCCAGATCCAAAGACTGTAGCTATTAATATAGACTCAAAGAAATATCTCTTATTTTTAATCCTTCCTCAGAATCTTACCTCTAGCTACACAAACTACGGGATAATTGTAATCTTACTGACTGAGTTACAAGGTTTCTGTGCCAAGGCCCTTGAGAGCCCTTGTCACTCCCCCGGCGACCTGCCCTGACCGGCTGAAGTCCTTTGCAGCCCTGTGGAGCGGGGGGACTGCAGCACTTGAACGTGTGTTCCCTCTGCCCGACTCTCCGGCCCTGTCACACTACTCCCAGCAGCCAATGAGAAGGTGGCTGAGAGGCTGTACGTTCCCCCACTACCACAGCAACAGCACACACAGGGGCCTGGGAGGGTGCACGGCCCACCTTAAGTGTTTCGAAGGAGGTAGCGACAATAACAGCCTCCTGCACTCTCTTCAGACCAAACACTGGAGGTTACAGGGACCTGAGGGAAGGCGCTTTCTGCTGATTTCTGTCACAGCAGCGCATTTATTACCCCTGGTCATTCACTGTTCAATACAACATAACACTCCCTCCAGGACCCATCGGGTTGATGGTCAGGAGTTTTATTGGACTGGCAGGGACGAACTGGGAACAGCAACCAGCCCTGGAAGATTGCTGTTCGACCAGCCCTGGCAGTGGGGGGGGAGTGCAATATTGCAGCCCCCAGTGACAAAAACGGCCCCCACGGCCACAAAACCGGCCCACCAGAGAAACAACCGGTACCGCTACGGCCAGTCCGGCCCTGTGAACTGGTCACCGGGAGTTGTAACTACCACCAGTCTGTTGCCCCATGTGCTTTCCTGGTTGTCCTTTTTGCCTCAGCTCTTCCAGCCATGAAGGCACTGGCCTGTTTGGAAATGTCCAGGTCTGACCTAAAGCAAATGTTACTGTCCCAAACACTTGCCATCTTCTTTCTTTTTATTTCTGTTAAAGCCGAACACATTTGTGAGTGAGTGAGAACATTTACATGGCACATGCTACGGAACAAACCATCTCTTCGAAGTAACCACCTGTTCGCCTCCTCTTAGCTGCACAGGCCGGATTAACAAAACAGATACATTTTGAGGGATTTTCGGAATTTCAGATGGAAGCTCCTCTGCGCAGCGCTGCTGGATGTAAATTTCACAGCTCGGCCTCACAGAGGCTGAATCGCTTCGCTTATAATGTGTTTTTTATGCTACATTTTAGGATGCATACCACATTTCCTGTCCAACAGGGTAGGGCCGTGCCAGGTAGATGGAAACAGTTAATCGTCTAATTGAGGCAAGTAAAACGATTATCTAGGAGCACTTCACAGAGCAGACATAATCCTTGAACCTAAACCTAGCAATTACTAGCATCCAATGCAGGGATCTTGTCATGGGCCTGGTCCTACCTTGTTGCTGCTTTCTGCATGATCTGGAGTTTCTGGATGAGATATTGAGGTGCAGCACTTACAATAAATTTGCATAATCAAACCTGGAGTTCACCAGTGATGTGACAAGAGTGTGTTTCAACAAGAACAGCTGAAAAGAAGATTGATTTTATAAGTGGTTTGATCTGAGGGTGCAGTTTCAGAACTGGATCAAGGAGGATGTCTACATTGTGTATCAGTTTGTGGACCAGGGTATCTGAAACGAAGAAAGCGGTCAAGGTGAAGCCTTCAGGGTGAAGCCTTCAGGATGTCTCTGGCTGCAGCTGTTCAGTTTTGCTGTGGTTCAATTGAAGGGAGATTCCCTCGTTCCATGTTTTAACATCTTGGAGTCATTGACCGAGGCCCATGATTGATTTGCCTTGCTTAGTAAAGAAACTTCCAGTTCTGCTTTGTTGGCATAAGAATGAAATTGCGCCTGAAGTTTTGAGATAGGCAAGGAAAGTGGCTGAAGATAATTTTAAAAAGAAGTAGCGGCACTGGTGCCCCCTGTCGGTCACCCAAGCATTAAGGGGGTGAAACAGACATTTAGGTACCATATTGTACACATCTACTTCAGAAAGTCCAGAAACTAAAAAGATCTGACCCTGACACGGTGCCCATTTTAACATGACATAGAAATCCACCATGTTTAATGCATTGAACATATCGAGCAGAACTAGTTGGGACAAGGCTACAAGTCAGCCACTTCCAAAGCATTTCTCTAAATCATTAGGAGGACAATTGTACTACCAAGTTTAGGTCTAACACATGATTCGTAAGTATTGAAGAGATGATATTGATCCCCTGAGAAAGATGTTGGTACATCACTACCTTTACTATACGTTTAGCAAGAAGTACGAGTTTTGCAATGGGGTGGTAATTCCCAGGATTCTGTGGATCAGCGACGTTTTTTTTGAAGAATGATTGTGTGTTCCAGGATTGAAAAGGAAATGTATTGATGATTCTGGCGATTAGTGGTGTGAGAAGACAAAAGGTTGGAAATCGAGTTTGAAGGGGACATTTTTTAGTCCCCAATAGTTGAAAGCTGATGCAAGTTACATTGAAATTAAGGTATTTTTTTCTAGATTTCCATTACTTCTGCCATTAACATTGAATCCTATTATAATATTTGTAGGAAAACTATAGTTTAGCCCTTATTGCCACATCACTAAAACACAGCTAACAAAGATTTAAAAATATGAAATGACTGCTAAAATCATTCATAAAGGAAGTCTATCAGAAAGCACAACAGTACACACTGTAAAATGCAATTCTTACAACAGTGACAAAGCTATTTCTTTGTGACTTTTGTGAATGGACACATGTTTTCAGTAATATTTCGAATAATTATAATACGCAACAGAATGAATATTTACTGATTGATCAATTACATCCTGGGTTTGTGTGGGACTTGTTTAGTGGCGTAACAAAACTTTAGGGGGCCCCCTGCAGGGAACATGGAGACCCCCGTCCCGATTCAATCAGGACCTCTCAGGCCAGAGTACTGTACTGAGGGGGGCCCCTGCAGCTCGGTGCCTCCTGCACCACGGGGATTGCAGGGGCCTATGTTACGCCACTGGACTCATCGTGAGACATTTGCCATGGGAACAATTGGCAGCTATGAATGCCCACACAACAGCAGCACCATCTAAATGCATTCAGACAAAGAGTGGAGAAAAACAGTGTGGAGCATGCTTAAAGCATCACACTTCAGGTGCCTTAGAATACAGGGCTACAAATTAATCTGGTGTAATAAAAAAATGTAAAGGTTTCACAAGGCACTATGCTGTTGGTAGAGTTGACAACCCTTACAATGGTTAGTAATGAGCAGGTGATTGACTCCCTACTGTGTGCAAGAATTTGTTTACTAAAACATTTGAATATATAGCACACTTACTTGTTAATCCATTAATAGTTCTGACAAGTGAGTGTGAGAGGTAATGAGATGTGAGAGAGGGTAATGAGATTTGAGTGTGAGTGAGAGTTCAATACACAGACTTTCTGTGCCTAAAACATTCTAAGATGAGCCTACTGGAAACACTGTGATTGTGAAGACACAACATAGCTTGCATTACGTCTCCTTCAAATTAAATATGTGCTTTCTAACAATCACAGCCAAAAAAACACATTTTGCAAACATTGGAAAAACACAGTTTTTGGTCTTTTTTGGGGGTTAGGTAGCTGAATAAACACTGGTAAGCACTGGTTTCACCACAGACATCCACAAAAAATAAACACTGAAAACAGGACAGCTTAATTCAGAGGGAGAAAGAGAGCAGAGTTAAATAATAAAGTTTTTAAATTAGTTTTAGATATGGCACATCTGGGTACTTTCTGTCTCATCCTCCAACACAAAGTGATCAGATCAGGGGAGGGGGAGAAGGGTGGATATTGAGGTATGATCACAGTGAGAGGAAAAAGGGTCAAGAAGATGTCCAGCTTTGCGGGTTGGAGAAAGGTAAAGAGAGGCAGCCCAAGATTTTGCAGGCTGTTGATTATGTTGTTAGAGTCAAAGTTTCTCTTGTCCTTGAGGTGAAAATTCAGATCAAGTTAGAGTATTTTCGAATGTAGGGAGAAATATGTTTGAGAAGGTTACTTCAAAAATTAGCACTGAGTGAGCACTTAATTGAGAAAAAGATCAGTTAATATGTATGGAGAAAGTAAATTCTTCTCTAAAAAACTTGTCATTAAGATCTGAAAAGGTGCACTGAAGGGAGGAGCAAAACCGCCACCCATTTTGTAAAGTGGTCAGAATGATTAATGAAGTAAGTAATCAAGCGGGATGGTGGCAGCAATATTAGGAACAGAGAGCTAAGTTTCAGTTAAGAATAAGTCTGATTTGTAAATGAGGATAACTTGGTGAATTTCTACTTAGGGGCCGATTCCGATTCGGGCCGGAAATCTCTCCGACCGAGCCGGACCCGGAGAGATTTCCGACCGAATCGGACTCTAGCAGTCCGACCGAATGAGTACGATGCGCACGTATGCCATCGGACTCGGTTCGGTCGGACTCCCATTGAAGTCAATGGGAGCCAGTCGTGACGACGCGTACACGGGCTCCCATTGACTCAATGGGCACGACGCGAACAAGGGCACCCCCTACAGCATGTTCGCGTCGGTGCGGGTCGCGCCGTACATGCACGTGTAAGGGGGACCCATGGGTCCCCCCTGTGTGCGACTCGCGTGCCTACGCTTCCAGGGGGGTCCGACACGGACCCCCAAAGTGCGGCTCCGACAGCTCCTTGGAGCCGGACTGCGCGAGTCGGTCGGAGCGGTCGCGATGCGCATCGTACTTACCGGGCCGGGGAACGTCTCCATTGCGCGGTGCGAGTCGTCCCCGTGCGAGTCGGTCGGAGCGGTCGGGTCCTGCGAACGAGTCGGTCGGAGATTTCGCGAGCGCACGCATCGTACTCGCTCGCCCGGATGCACGTACGATTCGGTCGGGAAATAGGGCTCCGAATCGGATCCGGTAAAGCCGAATCCGATTCGGAGCCCTACCGGCCGAGATCGGAATCGGCTCCTTAGTGTTTAGAGAATGACCAAGAATTTAGTAGGTTTCCAGGGAGGAACTAGCCTGGCAACTTGGGCTGGACTGTTCCCATGAGGAACAGGGTCAAGACTGATCTGCATATGGCTGGGTCCAAACTGGGGTGACATGCCAAGCAAAATAACAATAGATTAAATCCAAATCTGTGACTGGGGGTGAGTGTTTGAAAAGTTTCAACACTCTGTCCATCATTTTATTTTGTTATGTTGTTATGTGCGCCCAAAGTGGTCAAGAGTATGCCCAGATGTGGTCCCTTGCTCGCTGTGCCAATGGCTTCAAGCTAGCCTGGCTGATGAGGGGTGATACCCTGCTTATTTCCAGTCCAGTTCTGTGACTGGAAATGAGTGTTTGAAAAGTTTCAACACTCCGTCCATCATTTTATTTTGTGATGTCTCTAAATTTGTCTGCCATGACTAAGGAGAGTGGCTCTGTAAAAACCTAGAACAAGCACGGGGCATTGTGAAGAGCAAAGTAAGTGGTAAGAGTAAAGAGCTAACTGGTGCCCAGCCACTCCCCAGTAGTCCAGCCACTCCTCAGTACAGCAAATGGCACCTTGACTTTTGTCTCGACTTTGAATAAAAAAAAATTAAATAAATGTGAGAAAGGTAAAAAATAGAAAGAATACAGTAAACCAGTGATGGTGTGGCTTAAAATTCCCGCTGATGTTGAGCCAGGCAACTTCCAAGTGTACAATGAAATAAACAAGTTCATGTTCAACAGGAAATAAGGCATGGTAAGGGAAACATCTGGCTTGCACTGGCCTAAATCAAAAAACAGTGTGCAGATGTTTTGCTAAAATATCCTGCCATGGCTAAGGAGCACGGCTCTGTAGAAAACTAGGGTGCACACATGGCTGCACTGTGCTGAGCACAGTAAGTGGTGAAAGTAGAGGGTGTTATAAAATAACCACTGTGGATGTAGAGACAGCAAATGAGCTCATGTAAAAAAGTATTTTGCAAGTCTAAGGGTTAAGGTCTGGGTTCAAATAGAAAGTCTTTTAAATGACATATGTTGTGGTAGTTTGTCCTGAGCTGTTTTTACATAACCTAAATGACAGGTTTGATCATTTGATGATGATGAGAAAAGAAACGGTGAGGACTTGAGATGAAAAAATGATTTAAAGGTTATGATTAGGCATCAATGATTTAGCTGACTAAGTTGTAAGGGGCAGGTTGGGATTTTAGGATGACTGGTATTGATTGGCTAGCTTGATCTTGTCAACAAATATATAGGAGAGTGTAGGTGAATTCCAAGTTTGGTATTTAGACCAATGGCATATGTATTGATGTGTAAATAGATGTTAGGATGGAATCAATCAATCGTGAGAAATAGGCAATAGCTCTAAAACAAAATTGTGTTTCCTTGCCCAGTGTTGGTATTTGCTGGTCTGTTGTAATCAGATTCTTTAAAGACAAACTTGCCAATGGTTGTTGAATAATAACAATTTGAAAATATACACCCAAAAAATCAAAGTATTTGTTCAACAAACCAATTAAAGTTTCTTTTAATTTTTTTATTTTTTATTGTGAGGATGGAAAGGTATTAGTCGATACAGTAAACAGCAGGCCATTAAACATTTACAATATCCAAAGCAAGATATAGTCATATAGCATCTCCTTACACTATTAGGAAAAATAAGACGGTAACAATAACAATTAAGAAAGATAAATTCAGGCTTTAAAAATGAGCTTCATATTATAATAAAGCAAACATAATATAATATAAAAATAGATATCTTATGACGTAATTATTACCGCAATATTAGAGTTTCCATGTTAGAGATTAGTGGTTAGCATTAGACCTATATCTCCATAAATATAGTATTTACAGTGTACGATATATGTCTTGTATGTATTTATAATTATGTATTCATAAGCATGACATTTAAAATTTTATAACTATTAACAATATGTTTTTTTATTTTGTGAATAGAGGTTAGTTCCTTATGGCAAAAAGACCATTTATCTGTAACACATTTTCTGGGGTTTTCTCCAGGAATAATTGATAAACTTTGCCTAGCAGACCAATGTGCTTCAGAGATGGAATACTTTCAATGTATTTGTGTGGACCTGGGTCAAATTAGGAGTCTCGCATTTTTTAATAAAGTCCCTTAGCTGTAAATATTTTAAGAAACCATTTCATTATAGACCAAAAGTAGAGCAGAGTGTGGTAAAGGATGAAAAGGTTAAGTTTTCAAACAATTGTCCTAGATTCCATAGATTAGTGCATGACCAGTTAACTGCCAGTGAATCCAAGGAAAAAATCAGGAAGTGGGGGATTATACCATAAAGAGCTAATTTGTGTTTTTCTGGGAATTGGCAATCTTTGTAAAATAACTGACCAAATTTGGAAGTAGACTAAAGGGGTCTAAAAAACGTAGTGCTAACTTTGATCTTCATAAAGATCCCACCCAAAGGAGCCAAGGTGTTTTGGATAACCCCATCACATGTCAAAGTCTACCAGAAAATCAGGCTCAGTAAAGTAGAAAAGTAGTGCCTCAGTAGAACAACAAGGTTTGTTAAAATGCCAATGGATTTGGAGAACAGAGAAACAATTTGGAACCATTAATGGTAGTGCTCTAGATAAAAAAAAAACTATGGAAGAATGTTCATTTTGAATACATTACGTGCCCCCTCAATGCCTTGTTGCATCAGTTTATCAGAGTTGGCTATTCAGGGGAAAATTATATTTGTGAGTATTTTTTGTGCATATCATTGAGTTGCAGTTCATCAAAGATATGGGAAGATACAAACCAATGTCTCTGAGTTTTTACCCTTTATAAAAAGTAACACAATATAGGTTTTGTTCCATGATGAGGCATTTCTCCATTTATGTAAAAAGAGTTGAAAAGGGATAACAATAAAGGGGCTAGTATATTAAGTACAGTCTTATAAAATTCTACTGGTAAGGAATCTGAACCTGAAGCTTTTCCAGATGGCAGATCTTTAATAGCTCCCTTCAATTCTTTTCTTGAATATAATTCATTGTTTCTGAAGTTATGGGTGCAGGCTCAGGCTGATATAATCGCAGATAATAATTATGAAATACTGAGATAATTTTGTCTTACACTTGGATTCATTTATCTTTGTTACACCTTTTGGCTAATATATGGTTTTTATTAACTTGTTCCACAAATCTTAAGGCTAATATTCTACCCAAATTTTCATTATTCTCAAATTATTTTAATTTAATATTGCAAGTCCTACAAACAGCCATATTCCATATTTGTTGCTTTAGATGCATTTTTGTTGTTGTTAGTTGATTAAGAATTGTTTCTGATCAGACCATATTGTAGAAATTTACAACTGAGACAGCAAATTTAATTTCCAAATTTTGTAGCGTATTACTAAAATCAACCATCTGATTTTGAGATTTCTTACCCCAATAAATCAAAGTTAAATTGTAGGATGTGTCCTCACTAATCCTCAAATACTTTAATCCTCATATACAATATTCGTGACCAAGCCAGAGGCAATTTGTGTACATCAAATACACTTGAGTTCACAGCATCAAGATTTTAAAGATTTTTAGGAACCAACCTATGCACTAATAGGTTGGTTCTTAAAAATATGAATCAGAGTGGGTCACAATCAAACCGACCTCATGAATATTAATGAGGCTCCATTTAAAATAATTTTCTTTTCTTTAAATTTGTTTAAGAGTTGACAGTGGCCCCTGTACCACTGCCTACTCTTGAACAAACTTTTTTTTTAAATTCACAAAGTGAAAAGGGTCTCAGAGAAATCCCTTTCCTGTTGCAAATGGGTTACCACTTCTGTTAGGTGTCAGTAAAATGTCAATGTTTTTAACTGTATGTTGTTGAAAAATATCGATACATATCTAATAATGATTCGGTATTTGAAATGGATGCCTAAAGCACACTCCTTTCAGATAACGAATCAATATCGATTCAGAATCTCATTTTAGGAGTGAGAAAATCTAATCTGATTCCTAAAATGGAATTAGTACAGAGAAAAAAGCATTTTAACAGTCACAAATGCTGAATTGCAGAACTTTTGGCTGTTGTAATACTTAGTACACATGGTCCCTAATTCACTGGTAGTAGCAGACCTTGCCATAAGAACTCTACATAAATCTACCACTTCTCTTTCTTATACATTTTTTGACCAAAAAGAAGTGTTTGACACTATCTGTTACTGCTGACTATGGAAAAAGTTGGGCATAGCTTGGGGTCCTTAAGGGCATTTTGTTTGACTCTGAGCTCCTCTAACCCTATACTTGGGTGAAGGAGTGCTTTGGGCCAGCAGTGAAACGGGATTTCTCCTGGTACCACTGTTAATCAAACTATTTGTAGAAGATCATGATAATGAAACTTGTCAAGTTAACAGAGTCCCTCCCTTCTGCTCTCCCTCTTCTACGCAGACACCATGGTGGTATAAGTCATATATGATTGCTGTGCAAAGTTTACTAATCAAACTGGTTGATTACTATGATATTAATTCACTAAAAACAACCTAACCCAAACAACAATATTTGGAGACTCAAATCTCATTGGAACCAAGTGATTAATCAGCGACCAATTAGACTAAGTTCAACTACCTTGGGGAAGGTAATAGACGATAAATTTATAGAAACCCCTACAATCACTGTCAAAACTGTACAAGAAAGATTAACTAAATGTAGCAAATCCATTGGAAACCTTCCTCTTCAGGCTTTGCTGATTGCTTACATATGAATGTTTGTCCATATAATACATAATGGCAGGGCCGGCTTTAGCACTGGTGGCGCCCTATGCGACATTGTTTGTTGACGCCCCCCAATGACCACATCTACCACGGATTCCCTCACTACCACCATTTAACAGTGCTCCTCAAGTCTCTATAACCACTCTCTCTCTCAGACTGATTTAGTTTTATAGCGCCACTCATACCAGTGTAAGGTGTCAGAGCACTTTAAATCACACACACATTGGCGCAGAGACAATCAAACATGTGTAAATCAGTGTATAGGAAATGTTACATAAAACAGAGGACTACAAGGTGTAGGAGTCACATGTCATCTATACTGGTAGGCAGTATAGTTTAAGAGTCCTTGGTCTGGAACAGCACAAATTCAGAATTTAAAACATAACATCATTGTTAGGGGTTCTCTTTAATAATAAGAATTGATTTCTATCCAAATGAACACTTTTTGAACGTTAGGATAATGAAAGACAGGGCAAAAAGACATATAGCTCTAATATATATCTTGGAGTTTGCATGCAGCTCTTTGATGACAGTTAATAGCTCACTATGCTATATTAGGATTTTTACTTATACACTGCAAGTAACTAAAGGATCCCTGGGACACAAGCAGTAACCCACTGACCTATTTACATTATATGCACTTTATGATCTGCTTGGTACACATTCTTTGCAACAGGCATATTGCCCCACTGCACTACCTTACGGCGAGTTAAAACTTCCACTAGTCAAACCTCCAATCTCTCTCCAGCAGGAACATTAATCACTGGAGTGATCTTGACGTTTTTATTGATGGCTGAAAATTGCTGGAAGCAAGGAACGTGGCAGCAGGTGCTTTTAAAACGAAAATATACTTGCAAACAGGGTGCCCCCACCCCAAGTCAGTGCCCGATGCGGGGGTACAGATCGCACCGCCGTAGAGCCAGCCCTGCATAATGGGCCGCATTTTGGTGGCTTGAATAGGCTGACTCTTTGGACTCAATCGAAAGTCAATTGTGGAGCGGCCCAAATGTTGCTGGGGCTGATGTATGACAAAAAACTGCAAGCCAAAGTTTCTCTTTTCTGACTATTTCAAAATGATTTAACTCTGTTATTAGTCTAACTAGTGCCTCGATTTGGATGACTGAGCTCTCATTGTAGCCTATACTTGATGATGTAAACTCCCAATAGCAACTTCATAAATTGGCTAGCGAAAGTATCTACCAGTGATCTTTTGCACATGGTGCTATCACCTAGGGCCAGATTTACAAACATTTTGTGCTGAGCTTGCATCATAAAAGGGACACAAACCTGCACCTGTATTTTGTTGGATTTACTTTCCAGTGTAAACTTGTTTTGTGCTGGAAAGTTGCCTAAAAGTGTTACTTTCTGTTCCAAGGGCTGTCACATGGTTTGTATATGGGCATTCCCGTGCTACCACCATTCTTTTTAATGCAAAACCTAAACTACTGACAAAAGTAGACAGGGGTTTGCACCAAAAAGGAGAAATACTTTTATTTCTCCTTTCTTTTCCGACTTTGCATGTGTGCTGCACTGTACAGCCAGAGCCAGCACTAGGATGGTGCAACTGGTGCCATCAGGGGGCGCTGATTTTACAAGTTTATTTTGGTTTTAAAAGCACCTGCTGCTGTGTGCCTTGCCTCCAGCAATTTCCAGTCAACAATTAAAATGTCAAGATAACTCCCAGTGATTAATGTTTTTCCTGGAGAGAGATTGGAGTTTTGTCTGGTTGAGGTTTTGACTGATTATAAAATAGCACAAAGGGTTAATTTGCCTGCTGCAAAGAACATGTACCATGCATATCACAAAGTGCATATAATATAAATAGGTCAGTGGGTTACTGCTTTGCTAAGAGACATACTTTTGTTACTTGCAGTTTATAAGGTAAAATGCTAACATAGAACAGCAAATTATTAACTGTCATAAAAAAACTGGATGCAAATTTAAAAGTTTAGATTAGAGGAGCATAGATTAGTGTTGCAAAAAGGGTTCATATGGATAGAAATTGATTCTTATTATTAAAATGAACCCCCAACTATGGTGTTCCGTTTTCAGTTCTGAGTTTGTGCTTCTCCAGACCAAGCACTCTTAAACTATACTGCCTACCAGTATGGAAGAAATGTCACTCCTCCACCTTGTAGTCCTCTGGCTTATCTTACATTTCCTATACACTGATTTACATGCATATGATTGATTGTCTCTGTGTAATGCTATGTAATGAAAAGTGCTCTGACACCCTACACTAATAAGAGTGGTGCTATATAACTAATTAAATGCATCTGAAATAGAGTGGTTATAGAGACTTGAGGGGCACTGTTAAAAGGTGGTGATGAGGGAATCCGTGGTGGAGGTGGTCACCACCTCAACCACGGATGGGGGGACGCCAACATTATCACACCAGGCGCCACCAGCGCCAAAGACGGCCTTGTGTACAGCACACATATAAAGTAGGAAAAGTTTTATAGTTTTCCTATGCATTGGCTTTTGTACTGGAAGGGTTCCATTCCAGTTAGAAAACTATGCTAGACTCACGCAGACACACTTTCACTATGGTGCAAAGGTGTGTGAGTGGCACTCGGCAGCCAAATTGTGCACCAGAGTTAGGGAGAGGGGAGGAGAGTGCCATATATATGTAGATAAGGCACTTTCCTTGTCTCTCTCCCTGTCATTCAGCATAGCAAAGCAACTTTGGGTGGTGTGCTGCGTTATGTGACAGGGTTGTAAATTTCGCACTTCTGGTTGAAAGATTCCCACGCTGCCTATCTAGAGGCGCAAACTTTGGTATACCATCTCACAGTAGGCATTATCTGAAATATCGTTATTCTGTTCAGTTTTAACCAAGTTCCCATGCTAGACTGTATAGATTACTGGTATGTCTTAGGCTAGGGTAAACCATAGTGGAAACAGTTGTGGCTTTAAATACAATGAGCACATGCCGTTTTAAATTCAAAATGTCTATGAAAAATCCAAAATCGTCATCAGTATGATCAGTGCTTTTGACTGGCAGGAAAATTGAAAAAGTACATTGATGTAGCTAAAGTCAGTTAAAACTCACAATTTTATTATGATGCCCATGGAAGGTGTGTGGCCCAAACAAGGAAACACCCTCACCCACTCATCCACATGCAAAAATGGTACACCCACGTTTTGAAGCTGTATTTTTTGTTTTCACAAATAAATGGGAGGGAATGGAAATGCTGCGGAAAGGTCTCAATGAACAGATGGCAGATATAAGCTGTAGTGACATGTGGAATGGTGATTAAATATATTAGCTGAGATAGCTGAAGCGTTCTGTAGATAACTTCAGCTGTAGAGCTGTAGTAGTCTCTTGTGCAGCCATAATATCTGCAGAGTCCCCCAGCTGCCACAATGAAGAAGCTTCAAATGTCAAAACCCTTGTTCCCACAAGGTAAACAGCAATGGATTTTTTTCTTCTCTGAAAAACAGATAACCTTAGCGTTAACTCTGAAACCGCTGAAGGAGAATCCTGGCAAGATGTGTTTTTGTGAAGTTTCTATCACTTTTTTCAAAAAGAATGTCATTTAAGCGAGATTCACATTGGTATGCATTTATGTGCGAGTCCTATCATATCGTTCTACAAGATTTAAGCTCATAAGATAGAAACAAATGGAATGAAAACGGTATTTACAGGCCTTTTCTTAGCATGCTTTCATTTGTCTGTTTTTGAGGCGGTTTCTGAAAAAAAGCTGTAGGGTAAGTTATTGATTTTCATGGTAAGAGTCTGCATATTACCACATTAACTGAGATATTTTTCACAAGCACAACATGGAAAATTGTGTTTGAAAAACGGGTATTACACAGATTGTAATTATCAAGGTGTGCCTCAACCATTGCATCAGCAGCCATACCTGTTGGTACAGCTAAAGCACTAGTCGGTGAAACGTAGTTACATTTGTTGCTGGTTCAATATGCAGAGCACAAACATTATGCCATCTCTCTCCATAAATAGTAGCACAGAAAGGTGTCTGTCTATCTAGCTGTCACCCCCATTATCAGTCCAAATATTCAGCTACATGACTCATTCTGCCAGAGTTGCCGGTGGTGTTGGTACATAGCCCAAAATACAAGGGTAAGCCCAATAACCAGGTACCTGAGGCAATACAATATATCAGACAGCAATGCTTCACTGTAGTTTCATTCTTTTAACATATATTTTCTTGTGCATGCCAACGCTATCCACAGGTGAATATACAAATCACAAAAGAATATATATATACATTTATATATATATATACAGTATATAATTGTATAGTAATCTTCAATAAAAAGATTCAAGGCCCAACCATTACCACAGAGATAGTACAATTTATTTTTCAGAATTACAGTAGTTATTGGTGACCCAGCGCTCACATACGTGAAGAAAGTGTCAATGTGAGTAAAAAGTGAAAAAAATGCATCACAAATATGAATAAAAAGGCGTATGACTCTTGACTCCTTTAATTATTTCTGGGCTTGGGTTCAGTAGGTAGTGTCTGTATAAGTCTGCAGTCAGATGTATATAGACTCTAGACAGCCAGTGTTTATACAAGCATGGTCGCAGACTGACCCTTTAATCAACCTTATATGTCAAATGAGTAAGGGTGCATGAGACTGATTGAGAAACGTGAGTTTTCTTTTTTTAGAAGCAAATTGGAAAATAACTCCTTCACTGTTGAATCCCATAATTGCAGTTTGTGCAAATGTGTAATAACTTTGTGCTCAAATATAGTTGCCTCACCGAAGTGCTAAGTACGGTAACTTTAAAGCAAATCCATTTTTCATTAGTATGTCTTAGTACATGCAGATGGGATCTGTTCAGCAGGCATCAATTACTCCAGAGGACAACAATCTGCAGCCACATTCTTAAAGCTATTTGGAAATGTAAGTCAGACGTACACATACAAATAGCTTAGGGTGAGCACCTCACTCCAGCTCATTATGGATACTGTATCCAGTCCTGATCATTTCACCTACAAATCATTGATTGAAGCGGTATTAGTTTAATAGTTCAACAGAAGCAAAACAAGATTACAACACCCAGAATGACTTTGTTTCCCCAGAAACGTCTAGGAATGGAAAAAGTGCCTATATGGACATGGAGGAAGGTGGCCACCCTAAAATTGATTGACCTACAAGTAAAAAAGCACAATTTCCTTTCACTCAGGTTGGTTTTGAACTTGTAAACTGATTTACTCATATAGATTTTCTGTGTTAGTAAATCTAATCCTGTTAGGAGAGAGCGGGCATTCCATGGCAGGATTGACTTGGAAGTTTGCCGCCACCAACACATGCACACATTTAAGGGTATTGTCAAGGGCAGAATATTTTTCTTTTCAGGGTAGAAAGAGGAGGGGAACAGCTCACTGTGGAAAAGAAACACATAAAACGAGTGACCAAGCTCATTTGCACGTGCATGTTTTTTTCCTGCAAAAATATACATATTATTGAATGCAAATTCAGAATTCAATAAAGATTTCAAGTATAACACATGGAATGCCGTGACTGGCACATGCTTCTATGTGCAACCCGGAAAAGTTTGTGAATTTCCAAAAGTCTTAACTCTTCAGCAAAGTATGAGTTAAATATGTTAATTATTTTCAGGCTTTAGGCTAGTTTGGTATGAAGCTATCTGTTTTGGAGGGGTACACCCCCACTACTTGACATGTACTGCATTTAGGTGTCGCATTCTCAGAAGCACTGCATTGATATTGCAACTATTGACAATGTCACTAAATTGCGTAAGATGAGTTAAACCAGTGGCATTTATATTGGTACAGTTATTTATGTAATTTAATTTACAAGTATTTTATTTAGAGTTTGGTTTAGTATGACATTAAAGTTACTATATATGTTTTATTGTAAGTAAATTAAATTAAATGCATTTTAATAATAGGGTCATGATTAGCTTTTTAGGGATGTGAAGATTAACACATTTTGTTATGAATACATTTTTAAAAAAAAGGTTAGAGTCTGTCCTGTCATGACGCAGGTACAGATTATAGTTTAAATCTAGGCCAGCAACAGGAAACGGACACACAAGCTCAATACTGCGCATGTGGACACTGAACCCAGAGGTCCGGGTTCCGGTGCTTTTTATTCACGTCATCAGGGGACGGCCACTCCCAATTCCGGCCAGTACCCCCAAACCATCAAACATAACATTCCTCCTTTATCTTAAATAAAAAATAAAAAAAAGTAAACAAAAAGAGAGGAGAAAGAAAGAAAAAGAAAAGAGAAAAAAACAAAACAGAAAGAGAGAAAAAAAAACATACACCACAAACACGGATATATGCTTCAGAACTTTAGATCAGCACAAAGTCCTTTAGGCGGGAGAATGCTGCAGGACATGGCCGGAGGTGGTATCTCCCATTTCCACGCTGACCATTACTCTCCCGGCCATCATCTCCTCTGGTCCCTAGCGGGCGCTGACACCCGTTAGGGTCTTCCTGAGAAGAAGGTTCTGACACAGTGTGGGTAACAGTCTCAGAACTTCCAGTAAGATCCACACCTCATGTCCCAGGTGAGAAAACGTCAGCATCAGGAGTTTCCAGAGAAATGTGGACATCATCGGAGTCTGCCCCCCCCCCATCCATCCTTTCATAAGGTGTTCCTGTCCCTGGGCTTGTTGGATTGATGTACTCTTTAAAACAGGATACATTCCTGATGATGGTCTTCCCTGCCTTCTGGGCCGTGACCATTGTCCCTTTCACAGCTTGAATTATCCAGGGGTCTACCTCAAAAGGAAGCTTGAATTTTCCCCGGGACGGGGGTTCTTCACCATGACAGCATCGCCATCAGCAAAAGATTTTATCTTAGCTCGACAGATCTTAGACATGTTGTCATTCTTGGCCTGCCATTGCCTCAGTTTCACCGCAACACGTTCTTGCAATTTGGACGGTTGGTCCACCTGAGTTACGATAGGATCATGTTAAGGTCAAATATTTATGGTGATCCAATATATCATCAGTGAGATTTAAGATTCACCATAGTGTTACTTTGAATTAATTAATGCAATTTAAATGTGTTTAATTTTATTTAAGGTGCAAATTAACAACAGTGCTATGTTCAGTTTATTAATTGACTGTAATTTTACTAATATTCATTGATTTGTTTAGTTTAAGTTATTGAATTTTAATTTTGATTTACCACTGAGGTTAGGTTAAAGTTATTTAAATGTCATTTAATTAAGTAAGTTTAGGGGTAGTGTTATGGTTAGGTTTAGTGAAAGAGTGGATATAAATGTATTGTACATGTTGTAGTTAAAAAGCTGCTATAATACATTTTAAACATAACTTGTTAAAGTAGCTGCAGTTTATCTACTGAATCCTTGGGTCCCTACCACACAAAGTAAATACTCAAAGTGCTAATTTAAGACAGATCATTGCCACAGTTTTTGGCTGACTGGTGTCTTAAGTAATTGAATCTTTATCACATTATACTGTGGTAAATAATTGTTTGTCACTGGAATGTAAAATAAATGTCCTGTTCATAGCTGAAAATGCAACAGCATTTTTTGACATCTTTAAAGTAATTGCAGAGCACAAAAGAACACAAAATAATAAGCTAGCACAAAGCAAAATAACAAAATTCAATAGAAAAATAACAGGCACTGTACAATAAAACGATCAAAACAGAATACAACACACCACTAATACAATAACACAATCTAGCATGAAAACAAAACAGCAAAACACAGAACTTCATCACCACAACAAAATGCAGCACAAGAAATGTGCACAATAACTCTTGTCACAAAATACTCTCTCCACAAGCCTGTTATCTTGTTATGGTGGTAAAAGGTATTGGTCACAAGCACAGCCATACTTACCACCACCCGTCAAAAATATTTTGTGTTCCTGCTTCTAATGTGTCCGAAATTGAATAGAAAACATTAAGAGCTAATTTGAACAAGGCAAATTTGTAATTTCTATTTGCATAACCTAGACATAAAAAAATCATGTTGATTAGCAGAATGAAACAAAACACAAGTGCCGTTATTGAGAAAGGTCTGAGAAGAAACATTACATTTTGTGGAAACCATTTTAAGGGAAGGGAAGTTGTCTGTCAGCACCCTTTGACGGTTTATCCGATCTCCAAAGCTACAGGCTCTTTCTATCTTTCTATCTATAGAAACTCATGTTAATCAAAGCCATACTATAGGTAGGTAAGAAGCAAGGGTCAAGACGGAGAATGCACTATTCAGATTGGAAAGAAATGTAACAAAATGCACATTATTCATTAAAGATGCTTTAACATTTTCTCTTTTGAATTGATAAGCATAGATTTTAATGGCGGTATACATAAGTGTTCAAACCTTCACCCCAATTACATTTAAACAGTGATTATACAGAGCCTGCGAGGAACATACATATTTTTTTCTTCCGTAATGATTTGATTAATCCATGATTTACCAACCCTCCCTAGATTTCAATAGGAGATAAGTGGCTTGAATGTTGAAAGTCTGGACAAGCATTGCAGCACCATCTTTTAGATGCACCCACCATTTACAATTAGTCCATCTTCTTTTGGTTGTTGCGTGTGTTTCTATTTGCAAAGATCTACATTGCTTTAAATTGTGTAAACATTAACTTGTTATCAATAGGCAAAGGCCATCTAGAAATGCTATTTGCTACTTATTCTTGCTTGTAAGATGAAAACATCAAAAATAATTGTGATGCAAAAGTATTGATATTTTCAGCTGTACAGTCATACATAAGCCATTTATAGCTGCTTCATATATGTGGCCCTATTCAGAAAGATAAATTTGGTTAAAACAAAACGAAGTGAATGAATTTACCTCTTTTAAGCCTGCTAGAGATTCCGAAAAGGATTCCTGGCAGGAGTAAACACATTTATGTGTGTAAAGATCTCCGCCATGAGTGAGGGGAGGTGGTTGTCCCTGAGACAATATTAAGCAGTAGGACTGGGGCCCATGCGCCCCCCCCACCACCCTTATTAAGACAATGCCCTGGGACCTGGCCGACCGGAGGCCGATAATGAATGAAGCCGCACTTTGTTTTTTTAATTTTCAGCCACATTCACAGATCCAGCTGAATTTTGTCAATAAAAATGCTTTCTTTGACCCTGGGGGGTGCCAGTGGGACCCCCCAAGAGGCCTAGGGGGTCAGGGTGTTTCTACCCTGCCCTCTTTTCTTTTTTAAAATATTTTGTGGGACTCGGTTCAACCGAATCCCAAGATGGCTGCCAAGACCTCCTGGTTGAAGTGTTGGCCACCAATCAATTTCAGTAGGGTTTTAGTTGAGTTTGGGCTCCCAGATATCTATATTATTTAAACTTAAATATCTCTGAAACTACTGAACGGATTTACACCAAATTTCAAAAAGCATGCTTTTTGAATCAACATCTAGCTTTCCACCAAATTTTGTGCAATTCTGTTCAGTGGTTCGAGCTGTAGTCGTGTTAAAAAAATAAAAAATCCCTATAGCCATAACAAGGGGTAAAGGTGTTTTGGGACCCCCTTTTTTCTTGCCACCCTGCTTGACAGATCACTCTGAAAGTTTCATCACAGCAGCTGAACCAAAAAGGGGAAGTTTTTTGAAAATTTGTGAAGATTCGTCAAGCAGCTCCAAAGTCATTGCAAAAGGAAAAACACTTTTCCTATGGAAACGTGGTCCATATATATAAACACACAACATTTATATTTTTGTAGCAATCCTTTATATTTCAAATCACTTCGAGATGTTCAAGACAACTGCTATTTCCTATTTACCTATTTCACTCAGTCCAGTCAGGATCAGTCACCCTGCCTCTTAGATTCAGAGTATGAATTGGGGCTCACTCGAAATCAACATATTTGTGCTGTCATTGAAATAACTGTGTAGTCGTGATAAAATGCTTCATATCCTCTCTTGTTTCCATCATGTACACAGTCTATGCAAGACCCCCATGCTGGCAATGTTCCTTCCATAACTGCAAGACTGATGCCACAAAACAGTCTGTGACCACCTACAGTGCTCCAGCCACCTTTATCTATTGTGCATGCTAAAATGTTTGTTGCAAATCCTTCCATAATGGAAAGCTTAATTTGCACAAAATAAGACAAAGTGCCCTTTTGGGACATCCTATACATGAGAAAAGGTTTCCAACTCTTCATCTTTAGTGAGCGGGTCTAGAGAGCTCTGTCATTGGCTTCCCACTATCAATAATATTGAATAAAGCAAAGAAGTAGTTTGTGTGTGATCATTGATGCAATTCTCTGAATCCCTTATTTGAATTTGAAATTGAAGGTATCAGTGACAGGCACAACTTGGAACAATTTGTAATGAACATAGTGGACTGAGGAGAAGGTTTGTTCAGGTTGACCTTTTGGGGCTCTTAAATTTGAATCACGATAGTTACAAATGCAGAGTGAGTTTGTGCAGACCTGCAACATGTGATACTGTCACCAATTTTTTCTTAGTTACACTGGGGAGCCTCCAGTTCAAAAGAAAAAGGTTTTCCAGAACTATGTGGCTGTATGGAAACCAAACTTGGCAGAAGAGAAGAAGTTGGTGCTTTTAGTGCTCTTTCTAGGAGTTGAAGGCCAAGAGGTGATTCAACATATCTCCTATTTAAGCCAAGAAGAAGCTTGAATGTGAATGATATAGATATCAAAGTGTTAGATATTTAGTATTTGAGTAGAGTGAGTACTATTCTAGAAAGGTATCATTTTGGTTAAAGAGTACAGAACGAGGGCATATCAATAGAAGACTCCATCACAGCCTTAAGAAAAGTTGTGTGTTTTTCTAGGTGTGGTAAATTAGCTGATAAATGCACAAGGGACCAATTTTTATTAAATTGTAAAATAAAACAAAATAAGAGAACAAGTGGGAATGAAGGATGAGCCACCACTGAATGGAGTTCTAGTTGTCACTCTGCAGATAGAACATATGATATAATTTGTAACTTTCACCTTGTTTCAGTCGTAAGTTTCAGTCGTTAGTTTCTGGCGCATAATGAGTTGGTGAAAACTATTTTGAAACTCACTCCACCCATTGTTTAGCAAATTTGTTGAGGTGTTAGCTCAGAAGACGTATCAGATGAGCAACTAGTTTTAAAAGAATTCAGTGTTTGCACGGGATGAGAAATGTGGTGAGGAGTTTGTGAAGGTAAAAGAGAATTTGTCAAAATGTACAAATGTTTGTGCCAAGTAGTGAAGTTATTTTATTGAAAGATGCTAGTAGAAAAGTATTAGGTGCTGTTCTAGTGCAAAAATGGATGTTGGCAAAGTGGTGATTGCTTTTGCTTCAAGGTCGCTTCAAGGTTGCTTCATGTAGTGTGTAATTGAGACAGAAGCTCTTACTGAACAGATGATGGATGGAATGCTGAACAAATCAAACATTCACCCCCAATCACATATCTGGTTTAAATCCATCGTTCTTTCTCTTGCCATGCCATTCCAGTTTGGACCCTGCCACATGCAAATCTGTCTTGACTCTGCTCTCCATGGGAACTGCCAGGCCAGGTCCTCCCTGGACCAGAAACAAGCATCCTGGGACCAGTTTCGGGGTATCACCCCTCATCAGCCTGGCTAGCTTGAATCTGGTGGCATATCAACTACAGGACCCATGTCTGGGCATACTCTTCCTAGTTAGGGCAACAAATGCTAACAGAACAGATGATGGACAGAATGCTGAACAAATCAAACATTTATTCCCAGTCACAGATCTGGACTAAATCCATCTTTTTTTTGCTCACCATGCCATTCCAATTTGGATCTTGCCATATGCAAATCAGTATTGACCCTGCTCCCCATGGGGTAACCAACAAAGCAGCAGGTTATCATTCAAGACTGGTAGAGCCAGAAAGTCTAATAGGTGTCGAAGACAAATGTGATATGTAAAAGGTTTGTGTAATCACAGAAAGATGTGTGAGGGAGGAGAAAGCTGAAATAGGAAAGGATGCAGTACTTTTGGGGGTGAGAAACAAGTTGAGAAGAGGGTGGAATAGCAGAAATAAAGTGGGATTTTATGACTTCTTGGCAAATAAGACAGGAGATAGGACAAAAAGTTTGAATCCTGTTCAGGGAGCCCAGAACAATTCCTCCAAATGTGGTGAGAGAAAAAATTATTAAATTGTCAAATGAGGGTCATCGCAAAATCAGCAGGTGCAAGGTTAGGAATAGTCTTGCAGGTAGAAACAGTGATAAGGGATTCATAGACTGTTGAACTAGTAACACAATATTAAAGACAGATACATCTCAGATGATCAGGCATCACGTCCGAACAAACCCTGGGAGGAAATATTAATGGTTGTTGTGGGGCCACCTCCTAGGGAAAAACACACTCTGTATTTGATTGTATTAGTAGATCTATTCTCCCGTTAGCCTGAGGTTAAAGCAGTTAGTGATATGTATAAGGACAGTGTTGTGAAGTTCATGGGGGAGTTACCTCTATATTAACCGACAATGGAGTGTGATTCTGCTTTAGGGAAATGGAGGACTTTTCAAGTGGATGTGGCATTGTGCATAAGAAAGGTGCTCTATATCATCCAGAGTCAAATGGTGTAGTTGAAAGGACCATACAAAACTCTCAAGTAGAGCAGTCAGCTGGCCAGAGCAAATGATTTACCTTGAAAAGATGAATTGAAGAAGAGGTTTGTGGCACAAAGGTTTAATCCCTCTCCAAGTGACAGGACTCCTTTCATACTATTCAAAGGAAGGATACCTGACATTAGGTCAGTCCCAAGGGGAATGGAGTGAAGTAGGATCAGGTAAATGAGTCAGTGAATGAGGAGGTGAGGTTGAGAGAGCTTGAGGTATAAAGAAAGAGTGTGGAGTACTATAATGAGAGGAATAAGATGCTTCTTGTTGCGGGCAAAAGTGGTGATTGGGTTTAAGTGAAAGCTCCAACTGGGATGAAAAACTGGGGAAGGCTCGTAAGACCCTTAACAGAGTGAAACACTTATGTAATGAGGGGAAGATTGACGATGAAAGAATACAAAATCTAGGAATAGTATCTGTTTTAAAGGACGTCAAGTCAACTGTTGGGGAACATATGTCATGGGAAGAGTGTAAGAGCAAGAATGCATCTGGAGGAGAAGCCTCCAATGGAGGTAGTACAAGAATAAGCACTGGTGATATCCAGCAAAAAGATCAAAAAGAGTAAATGGTACTCCAATTTATTACAAAATTATGATTTGTCCATTGTGTGTAAGCCATGTGTGATTACGGGATTACTAACCACCAACGCACTTTGGCTACTAATCATTTCCCTTTCTTGTTGAATGTTGTCTAATTTCCATTCATCTGATTCTAGTCTGACAAATGTAGGCTTTTGTTTGATGTATTTTACTTATTACGTTTAAGAAGCATATTCAGATTGTAAATGTATTTAGTTTTATATATGAGGAAAAGATGTGTGATACCTTCCGCTGTTAGTACCTCCGTTACCCTTCATATTCATTTTCATCCTTGAATCCCATATCTGATATGGAGTGGTGTTGTATACATTTGAATTAGTTTGACTTATTCAGGCTGTGGCTCAGGTGTCTCTTGGAATATAGTCAATTGACTTTCATCAAACATGGATTCAGCACTGTCCAAATCTAGTACGCTGGCAGTGAATCTACACCCTATCCATCCTGTAACCTCTAAAATGAATCCTGATCCCCACGAATACTGTTCTTGATAGCCAAACATCATCACATATCATGTTCCTTACCTTGAAATACCTGTAATTGAATCATTAGAAATAGATCTAGCCTCTTCCCCAAACCATGCTTAGCACTCCTATTGAACTAGGTTTTATTAACACTCCCACAACCAAGACACACTCTCTGGGCGCACACAGCCATTGAAGTAAAACTGCGAGGCAGTTGGCCTCAATTCCCCTTAATAACCCCCTCTCTCAGGACAACAAGATCTTAGGATGAGTGATCACCATTGTCCATCCAGCCACTATAACAAGACCAGGACTGCTTGTTTCCTCCTTAAAATGCATAACTGCCCTCTTCTCTATTAAGTCCAATAGTTTGCTCATCATTGTAGTAGTCTAATTTCTCTGCTGGATTACAACTCACCCTTCATGGATGAATATCTAACAATGACCCTTGAACCTCAGGCAGTAAGTGGCTAATCTATCTCAAGAATGCATACCTTCGTGGTGGACCCCACATACAGCCTGAAACATCCCATACATTTGTCTAACCACAGAATCAGTCAAAAACAGTCAGGCTATTTAATCATCATCATAACTTTATTTCAGCATAATTGCCATCGAAGTGCAAATAATCAACACACATCACTACTTTTACAAATAAATAAAAACATCAATACATACATTGAGTTTAAAAAGCATAAAATAATATACAAACTTCACTACACATATATACAACTATAGTACATTAATTCATCAAACGATGAAGAGAATAAAAAAAGCACAGGCAGCTCAATAGAAAATCATACATGTGATTGTAAAATCCTATTTCATTTGAACTGGTATAAAAAGGACAAAGGGATAGCCTGGAGGAATGCAGTGCCATTTAAGCAGTTACACCTAAAGCTAATGCTGCATTTACATTTTTTTTGCCTTTTTCTGCCTCAAAAAAGTCATTTAAAACCTTGAGACAGTGAAAATTACACACTGGCTTGAGTCAGTTTTTTAGATTTTCATTGCAACTTTATACTCTCTGACACCTATATTGCGGCATATAGGTAGGATCCCCTACTACTTAGATATGCAGGACAGAAAACCAAGACATGCTCTACCGACTCTATGGAATTATTGCAAGATGGGCACAGCTTATCCAATACCCCAGGGATTCGCAACCAGTTAACTGTAAAGGAGTGAAGTGGCAGGGTCCCATACCTGAATTGCAGATAGAGGTTCCTGGCCGCTGCAGGCTCTATTTCATCCAGGAACCACCCTAGCGCTTGTACCCTAATGTTTGCCAGAGGTGGTGCATCAGAATCGCAATGATCCAAATAAAGTCTAGATCATTTATAATATAGTGTAAAAAGGGTAGGTGGAAGACTGCATACGACATACGGTCTCTTTATCTCAACGTATTCAGACCTCTAAAATTCTGAGCACATTTTTCCCTTTCCATAGATGGTCAATAGTCGCATTTAAGTGCATACTACTTATAAACTGTGTCAAGTGCAATATATCATCTATAACATGATCTAGTAGATGTGTCCATCTAAAATAAACTACATATTAATAAAGTGCGTGCCAATCTGAAAGAATCATATTCTCATAGGGCTTTGGATGCAAGGCTTTTTCAATTCTGTACTAATTTCCAAAACATATACGGGACATATACTGTAATCTCAAAGTGCATTGTGTTTCTAAAGTGCAAGTATATGAGTCATAAAGACCCCATTACTACGAATCTCCTGTGTGTTACTAGAAGCACTCCCCCTCTACTACACAATCAAAAGCATCATGATATACATTAATGTGTACCCAGGACATCCTACATCTTAAAATTCTGATTTAAATATTATTTAAAATTCTTATAATTACAGTAACGTGTTTTTCAATGTTTAAATCACAAGTGCACATATAGTTCGGCATCAGCATTCTGACCCCAAGGTATCTCTGTTCCTATTGACAGTATCAGTCGATATTCCTGTTTCCTTAGTTCTTGTACTCTATTTCCTCTCCTTGGGTGGGCTTTGACATGCTTAGTTCCACAACAGCTGAAAGTTGATAATGATCAATTGTGGAATTGTTCAAAGTGACAATCCATTGGATAACTTTTATCACCATTCTTTATGGCTTGTATATGCTGCAATATTCTCAACTTCAACTTATTTATGGTGCTACCCATATATAGTTTATCGCAGCCACATTTGAGTGCGTAGATCACATGGTCTATATTGCAAGTGATACGATCACCAATTTTTCCTTCACACCCCTCAAATGTCCAATAACTCGTACAATTTGACCCATATTTGCATGCCTTACGAGAGTTACATTTCACAAAGCCTCCCAAACTAGCTGTTAACCAATTATTTGATTATTTCTTTAGATAGTAGTAACTAGAGGTCAGAATGTCTCCCAAAGATTTCACTTTTTGGAAGTTATCTGCAGACCCATATTCACAATGTCTACTAAATGTTCATCTATTTTTAGAACATGCCAATTTTTGGGAGAATCCTATTGATGTTCATTTGTGCAGCATTGTTCTCCAAAAATATTATTTTTATTTTGTGACATTGATCTTTTGAATTGTCATTCTGTGAATTTAACAGTTGGTCTCTTGTCCTTTCACTGACTCTTCTCGTGGCATCATCCAGGACACTTTTTGGGTATCCCCTTTTCCAGAAATGTTGAACCATGTTACTCATCTCTTTCTTGAATAACTCCTCTGTTGAGCACACCCGCTTGGCCCTAAGCATTTGGCTACAGGGAATGCTCCACTTCAAAGCATTCGGGTGTCCACTGTTGGCGTGTAACAAAGAGTTAGTTACTGTTGGTTTTCTATGAATCCTTGTGGTGAGTATATCATTCTTGACCTCCAAAGCCACATCTAAATAATCCCGGTGGACGCGACTTTTGGTACTTGTAAATTGTAGATTCAATTCATTGTTGTTCAATATTTGTAGGTAGGTGTCTACTTCACTCTCGCTACCCTCCCATAGAATCAGCAAATCATCTATGAATCGAGTCCACATAGTGATCTTCCAAGTTAAGATGTAATTCTCTTGGGCCCAGGCCACCGCCTTCTCCCACCACCCCATAAGCAGATTTGCATATGTGGGGGCGAAGGAGGTTCCCATTGCCGTACTCTGTTGCTGCAAGTAATACTTGCCATCAAAAATAAAGACATTATGAGTGAGACAATAGTTCAACATTTCCAACAGCATCTATGTATGTTCACACCATTCTATGGGATGATCCCTCAAAAAGTAGTCACATACCAAGATTTATTTATTTTTATATTTGATGAGTTTTATATAGCGCTGGCTAGATCCGGAGGTATGAGAGCGCTTTACATAAGAAACAGCGAGTTGCAAGTTACAAAAATATAACATAAGTTACACAGTGAGTACTAGAGTGAGGCGTAGTAGAGAGCGAAACAGCATGAAGGGTAAAGGAGGAAGGGGGAAAAATAAGTGGGGGAAAGGGGAGCAGATCCAGACAGGTAAGAGACAGAGAAAAAAAAACAGACCGGCAATCGGATCAATAGTCACAACAGCCCAAGAACTAGGTGAGAGGGATGAATAGGTGAGAGGGGTTTAGGGAATCAAAGGGGGAGAAAAGAGTTAAAGCAGTTCAGCGAAGAAGAGAAACGTTCAGGTCGCGAAGATGGAGTCCAGTGGGAGAGAGGAGCGGACAAATAAAGGTCAACAAGATGGAGGATTTAGGTCACGGGCATCATCAGAACTCATCCGAAATGGTGGGAACAAGATGCCTTTCTCATGCTCGATCGATGTATATAAGGAGACTACGTCCAATGTGACCATTATATATCCATATTTCCAAGGGATTTGATCTAATCTCCTCAAAAACTTATTACATAATCCTGCAGAAACAGCTCCAGATACCTAGAGCTGTTCTCTAATAGGGAGCCGACAGAGCTGACTATGGGCCTCCTTGGTGGATTCATTGCACACTTATGTATTTTTGGTAAGAGATACATGGTAGCGATTTTGAATTTTCCACTTTTAAGTACTGAAATTCATCCCAATCCAGGAGATTTGAGTCATGCCAAACCTTTAACTTTAAATAATATTCTTCCTCCAATGCCTTCATAGGGTTTCCAGTAAGAAAGTGTTGTGTATATATATATATATATATATATATATATATATATATATATATATATATATATATACACACCATTTCCGATTCCAACATGAGAAACGGACACCGACACAGGGGTAGCGTTGCAATTCAGTCCCACGCTTTATTCAAATCTCCGCTGTAACGCGTTTTGGCACACCTGTCTTGTTCACACATATATATAGTCAAACAATGCGATTCGTCTTGACTGCGCGCTCAATCATCCGGTGCTCACATCAAACGGGTGGAATCCAGCACCAAATAATATTCTTAGAACAAGGCGATGTCGCACTCCAGTAATGTTGCTTTCAGAGGTTTTTATTTACCTAACAGTGAACAAGCCTGTGTGGTGAAACGCGTTGGTGGTAGTGGTGAATAAAAACCTCTGAAAGCAACATTACTGGAGTGCGACATCTCCTTGTTCTAAGATATATATATATATATATATATATATATATATATATATATATATATACTTGAAGATGAAGGATCACAAGAAAACAACAGCATATATATATATATATATATATATTCAGCTCAAATTTGCCCCTAGGCAGGAACGCACTCAGACCACTGAAGTGCAGAATTGTTTTATTGGTCAATCCTCGCGGCAAGGGCGGCCGCGATTTTACATTCAGCTCCAATTTGCCCCTAGGCAGGAACGCACTCAGACCCATTGAGGAGCTGTGAAAGCAGTCTGTTCAGAGGAGCATTTTGACCAATAAAGCAATTCTGAACGTCAGTGGTCTGAGTGGTTCCTACCTAGGGGCAAATTGGAGCTGAATGTAAAATCGCGGCCGCCCTTGCCGCAAGGATATGCACCAACCCGAGTAAACTGGGGGCCATGAGGCCAAGGATTCACCTCGCCTTATTAGTGGGACACTGACTATGGATTTTAAATGCACCCCTGTACAGAGGCCCATGTGAGGGCTTTGAATTGTGCCGGTAACAGTGGAGAGTTACGTGTACCCATCCAGGGTTTGAATTGCAACTCACACCACAAGGTCCATAATGCTTACCCCATCCATGGGCGTGGAATCATTTTAAATAGAGGGTGTGACAAGCATCAAACACAGAGGTCGAGCCTTTGAAGAAGAAGCAACTGAGCTTTGAAGCGCGTCGGCGAAACTGACCTGTAACCGATTGAGGAGCTGTGAAAGCAGTCTGTTCAGAGGAGCATTTTGACCAATAAAGCAATTCTGCACGTCAGTGGTCTGAGTGCGTTCCTGCCTAGGGGCAAATTAGAGCTGAATATATATATGTATATATACATATATATATACATATTACCTACTGGTGGTCTGCAGTAGGTTACTACTGCGGCAGATTCCCAAATTCTGTCGTAAAAAGAAAAAATAATATACACTCAGCCTCACTTAGACACTTATTGCACCCACTCACAGACCCACTCAGACACTCTCACACCCACTCATAAAACAACTCTGACACTCATGCACCCCCTCACAACCCACTCAAACACTCACCACCCACTCACACACACACATCCATTCAGATACTTATGCAATGACTCACAGACCCACTCAAACACTCACCACCCACTCAGATATTCACACACCTACTCACACACCTGGTCAGACATTCATGCACCAACGCAGACACTGACAAACCCACTCACAGTCCCAGTCAGACACTCATGCACCCATGCAGACACTAACACACCAACTCACAGACCCACTCAGACACTCATGTACCCACTGACAAACCTACTCAGACATCCACGCTCTCACTCACAGACCCACTTAGACACTCACAAACTCATTCGCAGACTCACTCACACTTAAAAACCCACTCACATATATATTCAGATATTCATGCACCTACTCACAGACCCACTCAGACACTTACACACCCACTCATAGGTCCACTCAGACACTCATGCACCCACTCAGACACACACACACACACATACTCACAGACCCACTCAGGCACTTACACACCCAATAACATACTCACTCAGACACTCTCACACCCACTAAGACACTCACACACCCACAGGAAGACCCACTCGACACTCTCACATCCACTTAGAGACCCACTCAGACACTCATGCACCCACTCAGAGATGCACAGACACTCTCACACCCACTGACAGACCCACTCAGACACTCCCACACCTACTCACAGACTGACTCAGACATTTATGCACCCACTCACAGACCCACTCAAACACTCATGCATCTACTTACAGACCCATACAGACACTCACTAACAGAGCCACTGATTACACACCCACTCACAGACCCACTCAGACACTTACACATCCACTCACAGACCCACATAGGTACTCACAGACCCACTCAGACACTCTTACACCCACTCACAGACTCACTCAGACACTTACGCACCCACTCACAGACCATCTCAGATGCTCTCTCACCCACTGACAGACCTATACAGCCACTCACACACCCACTCTTAAAGGTTGCAGGGACGTTAATGTTAGAAAATAAAATTTAAAAAATCATAGAAATTCACTTAAAAACCAAAGGACATTATAGTTAGGAAATAACAATAAAAAAATGTAGAAATTTACTGAAAAAAACAAGGTTACAGGGACATTATAGTTAGACTCAGATTTCACAAATACAAACCATAGAAATTCAGCAGTTATAGTTACCTGAGCTAACTATAACTTACTCCCCCGCAATGCACTGCTTATGACCTCAAATATTACATCACTTATGATATGGTCAGTGACATCACTGAAGACATCTGTGATGACATCTCAAATGGCATCACTGATGAGATCATCTACAGAACCACTCACACACTCACTCACACCCCCAAACAACCTCATACACCCACTCATATACCCACACAACCACTCACATACCCATTTACAGACCCATACAACCACTCACACAAACACTCACTCACCATTTAGCCACTCACATAGGCACTCATTCACCCATACAGCCAGTCATAGAGCCACTCACCCATACAGACACTGATACAGCCACTCACTCACCCATACAGTCACTCATACAGCCGCTCACATAACCACTTACATATCCATTCAAACATCCATACAACCACTCACACACTCACTCACTCACACAGACACTCACTCTCCAATACAGCTACTCCCACATCTACTCTTAATGACACACACTCAAATTTCTACTCACTCACCCCAGTCGTGGTCTGTGCAGGTAACGTGGGGAGGATTTTGAGGGACGATGCAGAGGGAAAATGTATTAATTATTTAATTTTCCCTCAGCATCGTCCCTCGAAATCCCCCCTCACTCCGCCCCACCGCTGTTACCAGCATGGACCGCAGCTGACTCACCCATATAGGCACTCACACACCCTCAGGCACTCATCTATACAGCCACTCACACAACCAAATAGCCACTCAAACAGCCACTTACTCACCCATACAGCCACTCACACACCCACTCATTCACCTATACAGCCACTACCACACCCATACAGCCACTCAGACATCGACTGACTCACACATACACCCACTCACTCACCTAAACAGCCACTCACACAGCCACTGACTCAACCATACAGCCACTCACACACCCATACAGCCACTTAGACATCCACACACACACTGAAACAGAGAGACACACAGCCACTTAGATGACATATATTAGAAAGAGTATGAGTAATTACTAGTACAGAAACAATAGTAACTTAACTTATGCAGTAGCTTAGCACATATCTTCAAGTCTCAAAACCTTTTATGAAACTCTTACATTCAATGGATGATGTCATCAGTGATGTTATTTGAGATGTCATCCGAGATGGCACTGACCATGCCATGAGTGATGTAATATGTGAGGTCATAAGCTGTTGATTGTGGGGGGGGGGGGGTGAGTTATGGCTAGCTCAGGTAACTATAACTGCTGAATTTCTATGGTTTTGTATGTGTGAAATTTGAGCCTAACTATAACGTTCCTGTAACCTTTGTTTATTTTCAGTGAAATATATATAAACGCAATTAAAAAAGTGTATAATTATATAATATAAATATTAAGTCAATAAAATGAAGAATAAAACATACAATGCTAAATCTACCATTTGCCAAACAATAAAATACCCAAAAATTAACAATGTCAAATTAAAAATTAATTAAATACACAAAATAAATCTAAAAAACTAATACAAGTACATAGAAATCAAATAAAATAATGAAAACATATTCACACGTACTACTAGAAACAACATCCAATACACATTAATACAAATATACACAACTTAATAAACAATATAATATTCATGAACAAAATATCACTATAAATCCAAAAATTTAAAACACACACCTGAAAGAAAATCATATTTACTATTCATTCTCCAACCCGAGCAACAGATGGGAAGGTGTTTGTGAAAGATTAGTAAATCTGGGCTATGGTTTGAAACCATAGAACACTTTTCTACAATGTGTCACAGCACTTTTGCAAGTCGCGAAAGTCTTTCTAACATCACAATACCAGCAGATCATCCCCACAAGACACACTGATTATTTCGAGTACAAGTATCGATCACACAGAAGGGAAGGGGAGCTCAGAAGAGTTTTTGCAACTGTTTCCAAATTGCAAATAGGAGGTGGATAAATGAGTCATTATCCTCTTATGTGTCAGTTTTAAGGAGATGTGTCAGTGGTTTGTGACTGCAATCCCCAGAGCTTTTACTGTCCCTTGACTTGGGGTGGTAATTGATTCGAAAATTGTAAGCCGTCTTAGAGGACAACTTCCCTTTTAAGGAAAGGGACTGCTGGACTTCTTATGTGTGCCACAGGCTCCCCAGGTGTCATTCCTATTAGGAAAACCTTTATAAAAAGCATTGCCTGTCCTCTTAAAGAACACAGACTGCTTAATAAAAAAAATGTTTTCCTGATAGTAATTAGAGACCGATGTCCTTTTCAGGCCTAAATATATGACTCCTGTCTTATTACTATTCAAATAGCATGGGGGTTTATGATCTGCTGTGATTCAACAGTTTGCTTTGCACTGCAAAGTGAAGGCCAGGCCACAATCCATTAGGTGTTCAAAAACACCAAATGCATTTGCGACCTAGATAGACTTTAGTACATTAAGCTGGTAGTGTCTCATAGGGAAAGTTAATATTATTGAATTGAATTGCTACCAGAAATTGCAATAACAATTTGGGTGTACATGTCCTAGGGACTTGTACTGAGAGACTTTAACCTGATTTACAAACTTTTCAGGGGGTATGATGAGTGAGGGAAGCCAACTTGGATCTGTTTTGAAGCTCGGCAGTGGGGTGGATAGTTTTAGTTTCCCAGACTCTCATAGATATTAACAATTTTTTACCATAATTATCAGGCTGGCTCTTGAGCAGGGAAAGTAATTCTTGTAATTGTGTGCTTATTTAATATGTAACCATTTTGATATTTCTCTAGCTATTACTTGAAACAATCTAGGCAGGTTTCAGATATTTAAGAGTAATAAATAAAAATGACAATGAAAAAGTGTAGGAAGAGAGAACAGCTTGTTTCCAAGGAGTGCTGCCTGCAGACATGCACTAACATGAAAGAACGTCAGAATAACATGTATTTTAAAAAGTATAATTGCATAAAAACAGGCATATATCTGTGTTCTCACGCAAATGCACCCTGTTGGGATGGTTGGTGCATGGTTCGTGGTTTACAGTAGTGTTCCCTACACTGAGTGCCCAAATGCGAGTATCTGATGTCCTGACGTTTGGATTTTGTCCCATGGGCCATTCTAATCTAGTTTATGTGCAGAAGCTTAGGTCTGTCCCTTGACATCAGTGCAGTCCAGGGCCTGTCCTGAACTCCAAGCACACACTCATTTGTGACAGTGAACTACCATCCATGTCATGGCTTTAGCATGTGAACAGGTGGAGGGAGCATACCCTGTTTTTGTGATTTTGTAGTTGTGACCAGTCCTTTTAGTCTGTGTCATGGGAGTTGGGACCTGCCAGTCCATGTTTTGCTGGTACAAGCTAACATAAATCCGAGCGATAACATCATTGCACGTGTGCCTGCATATATTTGTGGAATGTACATGATACATACATAGTGCGTGTCTGAGTGATACACAGAGAAGTAGGCCCTGTGGGTTCAGTTTGGAAGTCCTAAGCCTGTACATGTTCACAAGATGGAGGTGAGGTTACTTTTGCAAACTGTGGGAATGTATTGTTGATATTCCTGAGACTGGAGGGAGATGATATAGACAATGAATTGAGGAAAGAAGAGACAGAATTCTCTTTGGAAATGTACTTAGAACGTTTTGCTGCAGGGAGCAGCTGATTTGCCTCCTGAGCACTGCTATCTGGTATATGGTGCAGTGAAGAGTGGAACAGCAGTTTCCGGTCAGAGTGTGATGGGTCCTTTAGATGGTACCAGCCTTTTCTCTCTACCTGATCACTCGCAGTGTGGTTTTAGATAGCCAGGTGCAGAATACTCACACCTTTGTTGTGGGTGCTCCAACTGCTGTGAGTCTCATCCCTGTACACAAACACTGAGTCTGGATTTCAGCTTGGAAAGGACACATGAAAAGAGAACCGACTCAAACTGGTTCTGAAAATGCAGAGAATATTCACCCACTGTCTGAAAGTGGCTCAACTGCTGCTGAAAGTTAAAACAATATGCAGAAACGGACTTCCAAGAAGCCTCAAGCCTGGCACCTGCCCAGTTGCACTGCCTATTGACAACCAGCATGAGTGCACCACCACCTACTCATTGTGCCATCTCCAAAGCCTTCCAGTGATCCTGCCCACAGACGCCATCAGCTTCACAGAGGAGCCCCACATCTGCTCCTGGGATGGGACGTTGCACCTGCAGCTGGCACATGTTCCTCTAAGGAAGGGGGAAGATAAGGACTGATGCCTGCTGCGACCTGAACCTCGTTTTGGCAACAAGGACTCCTATTGGTGAGAACTACTAAGACTGAGAGACCGAGCACACTATATTGCCTTAATGGCAGTAACACCGCACCTGTGCTTGAGACCAACCACAGAGTGCCCTAAGTCATAGAAGGGGAGTCAGAGGAGGAGCACTGGGGGTACATTTGCCTTAGTTACTGCGTTCCTGCACCAGAGGCTCAAAGAAGTACATCCATCTTGTATGGCTGAGGCCCTGTAGCCTTGCTTAGCCAGTGGCCCCCTAACGCAGTCTGATATACTCCTTCATGATACGACCGCCTAATCCTGATTAATGAATTTTTAAAGAAATGCTCTCAAGTGGAATGCAATAGCTTTATACTTCTGCAAAAAGGGAATATATATGATTCACATGTTTGCAAAGTGCATTTGGATCTGGACCATACTTTGATACTTAATTGCTGAAGGAGTATTGGACAATACAAATTCAATAGTTTCTTAGTGATTGTTTTTGGAGAGACAAGGGTGGACATCAATTTGCCAAAATGTCAGGGGCTGCGGCAGTGGCATCACATGCCCTTTGACCTCAGTTACATCACTGGCAGTGCACTACAACATATGACCATTGTCCCTTCATTCCAGGAAGTAATGGCATATGACCTCATTCCTGATATTAAAATAATTGATATCACTGAACACTAATGTATACCTCCAAGAGAAAATGTACTGATAAATCACAAGGAGACGCACAATTATTTTGAAAAACAATACTAACTATGGTCCTATCCACCTGTAATAATTCATATGGATCACATATAAAATATGAACTATGTTATTGGCTTGATTTAGTCCTTACCATTGGTAATTATTTTTGTTTTGTGATCACTTGTAAGGCACTATCATTCGTGTGAATCAGAGAGGCGAAGGTTTTATTCAAATACATAATTTTTCAGGCACTCACAATAATTAAACAAGGAAACAAGTTTAAAAAATTTGTATGCTTTTTAAAATGTATTTCTTTTTATGATGTATCCGAAAGAGTGTAAATCGCACTACTGAATTTATTTGATAGAACAGAAAGTGTATTGTCCCAGTGAGAGTTGCAGAAAGTAAACAGTGCTCATGAGGACACTGTTTACCATATGTTGTTTACAATGCATTGGCCACTGCTGAGTCCAGCATTCACAAGGGGAGTGCCAGTGTTTGCAAGGGGTAAGCCGGGGGTAGCAGCTGCTACCTCTGCCAACTCCTAAAAGACGTCCTCAGAGATGTGTTAAAGTTTAATTTGTGTTCTTTAGTAAACGTGGTCTGAATTTCATTCAGCAGATGAATACATAAATTGAGGCAGAAAGAGGATCACTTGTGTTGGGGGGTTGTGGCTTATTTGGAGGCTACATAACACATTGTATTTGATTTACTGGTGAGGGTTGCTTGCCTTTTGTAAGAGTTTATGGCCAGGAAGTATTTAGTTCCTGTGAAGCAGGATGGAATTCTTATAAGCCTATCATCTTAGGGATCGACAAACAAATCTGGGCTTTTCCTAAATTAGAGAGGATCTTTATTTGGCAGGCTACTCCAAAGACATAATTAGGCCTGGGTGGAAAACTACGCTCGCGTAGTTTGCGCAACTACGCGCTACGCGAATTGCACGTAGCACAGTGCAAAAACGCGTAGCGGGCATTTTTTGCTTGCTCGCAGTCCTCAACGTCAAGTTGGCGACCGCGAGCGAGGAAAATAAACCTCCTGGCGAGATTCTCAATGCGGGGAGGTCAGGTTTCTCATTGCGAGTGGTCGCGTTTGCTTGCGACCGCACGCGATGAGAAACTACCAGTCCGCGTTGAGGAAACTGCTGCTCGAGTACAAATCTACTCGAGCGGCAGAAAACGACCGCTTGCACTGTGCAAGATGCTGTTTGCAATGATTGCACAGTGCGGACAAGCATCCGGCACTGTGCAATCATTGCGAACAGCATTTCCTACCGCACTACGCAGTTCGCGTAGTGCTAAGCGTAGCTCATGAAGTGCACTTCGCGTAGCTACGCGTAGCGCTACTACGCGAACTACGCCCAGGGTTAGACATAATAAGAATGAATATGGAAGGTAAGACATTGTAGCAAGACTCCCAAACCAACTTCACAAGCAGCTTTGGTCAAATTTTTTTATTGTGCCCTAAATGTGCTTAATAGTATAAATGGGCTACGTGTACAGGATCTTTCTGAAGATTCACTATCCTGCTGTTCATCTATTTCCTCTCGCACAAACGTCTTGAAACCTACATTTCTGTTAGTTTTGGTTTATTCACGAGCCCCTTCCTTGTCTTTTCACCTTTCTCTCGAAGATTGTAAAATAATTGAATTTTTTGTCCTTAACTTTCTCTTAATATTGATGACCAGATATATTAATTATGGTGAATCCATGTGTTTATTGATGGTTCATGCAAGTTTGCCCTTGTGTTGAATACTTATGTGCAAATTAAAACTTTGAAAACTTGAAAGGCAAAAAAGCAGACTAGGTAGGTGTAGCATAAGATGGCACTATGACAATATTTGTCAGAGGCCATTAGTCTAGAAATCGTGACTATAGAGGTAGGAAATTGTGTGCTGTAACATTGCATAGTGGTAGACGCTTTACAATGATGGAAGTTAGTATTTTTTAAAGCATATCAAGCTGGTTGGCTAAAGCTGCTGTATAAAGAAGGGCATTAACTACTTCGCAGATTTAAACCATGTAGCGGTCAACTTGTATAGGGAAAGATAGCAGTTATTTGTGTCGGATTGCTGAGTGCCAAGTGATGATTGACTCCTTTTAGGCCCTGGTTACACGTGCGTCAGAAAATTCTTACCCCTCTCCAAACCCCTATTTGCAAACAGCTAAAAATTATGAGCTGTGAGTACTTTTTTACACCAGGTAATGATGGAGCTTGAGAAAGACCCGCATTCACAAGATACATGTTGGCTGGTCAAACATGCCAGAATTTAAGAGGGGAAAAAGGCCTGGTATTTACAGACATGCACATTTTTGCTGTGGTTAGAACCAAAGTCTACAGCTATACCCCATTTTTAGGGCAAAACGTGTAATATTTAACACACCAGATGAATTCCCTAACCCAGGGTGTCAAGTGCAATAATTACTGAATATCTCTAGAGGGCAGTTGTAATCTGGAGATAGTCATATAATATGACTCGCTCACTTACACAGCAGAACCCAACATTTACATAGGACATGTTGCTGGGTGTTATATTGCTTCAGCAATAGATCTTCAAGCAATACAGCAGTACACAGAAATTCCATAAAAGTTGCAGACGATTGTAATATAATCTGACCTAAAATGTCATTCCTGACAGAAAAGCAGTGAGCACACAAGGGTGACCCTATTCTACATTACATCATTTGGAGGGTGCTGCAAGAAAATATTACTACAGAGAGAAGGCTTGGGCCAAATATAAAAAGCCTCATTAGCGCCACCTATTGCTTGTAACTAGGAAGGTGACAGACCTGGTCAAAGTTGCTAAAGAAAGAATCATAGCTGTTGCACCTCAGCAAAAACAGACAAAACTGAGGCAGTCTGGAGACTATATTCTAATGATGTAACATAGTAGTTGCAATAAGATGAGGAGATGCAGTTCAAGAAGTGATGGTTGTAGGGTGGCAGGACTGCTGAGAACTGGGAAATATTTTCTCTTATTATATCAATTGCAAAAACAGCATAACCTCAAAATATACTTCTCACTGAACTTTTCACCTTTTCCAACTCTATGAAATCTTAAACAGTCTTGCTTTTTTTTTAAACCTCACTATCACCCCAAAAAATGACTTTTGCCTCAAGCCCTGGCTCTGGTGTAGCTGGAGCTCCATATTTTGGACAAATTCAGTACAGATTTCCTTCTAACCCACCCAACCAGGCTACAGCCTTCTTTTCCTGCCATAGAACACAAATGCCAATCACTGTCCATCAGCCCCCATCTCTAACTTCCCACAGATTGGCAGAGAAGCTAAACCAGGACCATTGGCCCGACAGTAAGCCATGCAATCCATGAGCTACACACACCGTACAACACTCCACTAACCCACACTCTCACCCAAACTATGCACACCACACCCATACAATCAAAACCAAAACAAAGAACCTCATCCATATCTGAGTCACAGGCATGATTACACCACCAACAGCATAAACCCTTCATCTCATCCTCATATTGGAACACTCTGCATTCTTCCATGCTCAGAATAGAATGAACATCATCACACAGCACAACTTAGATACACTCTTCAGCACAGAAACATAGCTCACTCTCATTTTCACACACATTTTTGATGCCCTTACCCGTGTAGTCTGCACCATTCAGTTCACAGACAGCACACACAAGTGGGAGGAGGACTTGCCCTTATCAAGAAGTCTACTTGTCCTGCACTATAAGTAACTGAAGTGTCATGTGATCATGTGCAGCAGGACCCTTGTGGTCCTGGATGGACTCCTTACTAAATTATGTAATCAGTTGGGCGGTATCTGGGTGTGGTCAATAAAGCCTATGACTTGTGCTTTCAGTTAACGGTTGCATGCCGAAGAATAAAGACCTGTGTTACAGAGCTGCGGGTGTGCGGGTGATTTGTTTGCTCCAGGGCTGGGCTGGATGTGACAGTGACCAAACAGCATCTATATCATTTGAGCTCTTGACTTTCCACATCTTACTTTCAGCTTTTTAAAAAGCTTTTTCAGACAACTAAAGCACCACATGCAGGCAAACAAAAGAGATGAACCAAATCTGTTGACCTTATACAAATAATACCACTCTGCTTGGCACCCAGATACCCCATCACCACAACCACAGCCACCTCAGACTCCTTCATTCTTGAAATTACTCCTGGGAAAAAAAATTAAGAATTTAAAATGCCCTTTGTACACAAAATCAAGTTTCACATTAGGACACACGGCCAAATGAATTTTGTTCACGCTTTTTAAAAAGAAACGAAGCAGTTATTGTTAATATATCTCTCAAGTTTGCTGTTGCAGTAAAACACTCCTTATCTAGTAGAGGAATAGCTTTAAAAGAGGTGGGCTGGTGTGGTGCCATATTCTATTTGTAGATACTTTCTGTATCATTTGTGACTTTTATTGTACTTAAAAGTTGTGCTGCTGTTGAAGTGACATTAAAGGAATAAATGCATAACGCTGGCCTCAGACCTTGGCATAAAATGCGCACATTGTGAAGGGCGCTAAGCTCAGCTTTTCTGTCCATTGGCTTAGAGCCTATGTGACTTATTGCATGCCTATACACATTGTAAATTTAGGACCACCACAGTACAAAAGCTAGCCTGATACTCATAAACACCTATTTATTTAAGTCTGACGGTCATTGTGTTCAGTCCGGTCTATAACATGTTTCATGCTCAGGATACCACTGTTGGAAAATTAATGAATTCCTCATTTATATTTTAATTTAGCCTATGCATTACTAGGATCTGTAGAAGAGGGAAACGAATTTTAAAATTAACGTAAAAAAATGAGACTACATTGAGCTTATGCAACAATTCACAAAAAAATGAGGCCAAGGAATGGTTGCATAAGAGAGCCTTCAGAAAGCATTTATGCGGAGCACACATGTTGTGGTTCCAGCGTGGCCTGTGGACGGATGTCACAGCAGCTGTCCAAGAGTGGAGAGCACGGACCTGTAAACATTGCTTGAGATCAGATGTGACAGTTTCTGGGGCATCACCTGTGCGCTCTCTTTCTTAACAGGTGTTAAGCTGAAGGTGGTTTTCGGCCTTATTAACCATAGTACCGGTGCTGTGATGCAGGTATACGCTGTTGTTGTTTTTTATAGTCACATGTAAAAATGCTAATATGCCTCGTGATGTGCGTGTTTCAGCATGGTGCACTTTATAATCGCACTTATGGTGCCTGGTTTTCATTTTGTTGTACATACATGCATAGATACACCCCTACATATTCATATAGTGTGATATGGTAAATGAATAGTTGTGGGTATTCAAAAAGAACAATTTAATACTTGCCCATTAGGTTATAGGGTTCCTCCTCCTGCAATTTGCTTAGATGTCTGAATTTTAAGGGATTCGAAATTAGTTTCCGAAGCACGTGTGAAAAAGTAAGCGAATCACATATTTTAATGCATACTCTTATTGTCCGATGCCTAATGTTTGAAAATAAATACGGGGTATTGCACTTTTTTTCACAAGCACTTTGCTTACTTTCTCCAGTCTTTTTTTGGTACAACTGTAGCTGTGCAGACTGACTGTGAAAAGACATTGTAACAGTTAGTTAATACCTACAATGGCCACACTGCGCCCTCCGTGAGAACACATATTCTCGAACATATATTCTCGAGCACGTCCTTGAAATTACAACTGCAAAAAATGTGTTATTTTGCAGGGTTTCCGCATTTATCTACTTTCTGGGCATACATGTCTCAGACCTGAAATGTAGAGATCAGGATTCGCCATTTGTGTCTACATATAACATTTTATGTGTAATTACGTTTTAATTGGACTGCGAAAAAATCCGTTAACCAGGACCTTGATTTTTATAGTCATTTGCAGACTTCGGGTATACCAAAAACCCTACATTCTACTGTAAATAATGTTCCTACTTTTAAACAGGAATAATGCAAGGCAAAGAAGTATTTTGTTGTTGTTGCGCTCCCCATACATTAAGAAAAAGGCACGTTTCAAGACCTTTAGTACTTGGTACCTTGGCTGTGGGGTGCCATCTGGTTGCGTCTCTAATGCCGTTTTATTGCAACTCCAGCCATGCAGTTAAAGTGTTAACTATTTATCTACTCATGCATATGGATATTGTGGGCAAGTGGAATTTCAGTCCCATTTCACCTGAAGAGGCAGGCATTTCTAGGTCCTGTACATTCTGCCTTCCAGATGCGGACCCTTGCTCACTGTGCCACTGGAACCAAGCTATACTGGACTGATGAGGCAGCATAGCGGATTAACAAGCCTTGGGTTGCTTGTGCTCTGATTCAGAGAGGACCTGGATTAGCAGTTCGGACTGGACTGTTCCATTTGAGGCAGGGTCAAGACTGATTTGCATATGGCTGAGTTTAATATGAGGTGGCATAGTAGACTAAAGGATGATAGTTTGGAATACGATTCGGAGCAAGTGCCAGTGAGTAGACATATTCTAAGCCTCCTCCCACCAATGTTTGTATGTTTCAAGAATCCAAGAGAAGCAGGCGTCTGGGGACTTAGGTTGCCAAAAAGTGCCAAAACCTTTCATAAAATGCATTTGAACCCACATGTGTGACCCTTCAGTGACCTGCTTTTGCTGCCCCCAAATAAATGCTCTCTCCAGTAGGAGGGCCCAGAGTACTCCAGGTACAGAGCTAGAGCCCCCAACTTCTGATATACGCTCTTGAGCCAGTCTCTCTCTCTCTCCTTGACACACAGCCATTGCTCATTGATCTGATGCCACATTCTGCACCATGCACACTTAAGTACAGGCTGCACTCCAGTACTCAACCTTAAGTTCAGACAGTCTGACATAGAAATCTATACATTTCAGTAATGTGAAGGCCATTTGGTTCCACGGAGATGACAGAGTATTGGGATTGCAAACCATGAAGGTTTATTAAAAGATTAGTGAAGGTTTATTAAAAGATTAGCAAAGGTACTAGTTCAAATCATCAATTTAGTTGTAATTATATAGCCAGTATTTTAGGGTTCTCCAAAGTCGTGCCTGAAGGTCAGACGTTTAGCATATCCCCATTTAGATAAATGTAGTTATCTTAAAAATCTGCCATGGATCCGGCCCTCCCGGACCGACTTTGGAGAACCCTGCAGTATTTGAATGCATTAGTCAATACAATTCAAAGCAATTCAAAATCATAAATGCAAAGACAAACTATTATAAGGTTGTCTCAAAATAAGTCAAAGCAGACTCATTTTCCCATCAAGGGAAAGCCCTATTCAGCTAAGCTAGGGAAAACATTGGGGAAAAGTCAAGACCGTTGGGGAGAAGACATAAAAAAGATCTGCGGGGAAAACCTCCGAAAGGGTTAGTCTATAAATCAAGTAAAGCTTCATCTAGTAAGTGTGGAAGACGTATTCGCAAGAGTCAAGTTACACTCCTTTGGGCAAGGGAAAAAGGCATTTGCACCTCTTGTGTAAGAGTCTGAATCGAAATCTCTGAATATAAAATGTTGCAAACACATTCTTAAAATGGCAGAATTCTAACATTATCAGTAACACATAATTTCTTAATTAGTCAATCAAGGAAGACAGAAAAAGTTTCAGTCTCATTAAAATTTATAAAACTTTCTCACAACTAGGCTTTGACTGTGACCTTTGACAGAGGCCTCTTAAAATGGCAGAATTATAACATTATCTGTAACACATAATTTCTGAAACAGCCAATCGATCAATGGAAGACAGAAAAAGTTTCAGTCTCATTAAAAAAAAATCATAAGTAGGCTTTGGCTGTGATCTTCAAACTAGAATATAAGGGATGTAGGCTGCTTACACTCAGAGGTGTACTTAAAAGGCCTCCATTCTATTAAGGAATTCCAACCCAATCTCAGAGAACAAAACATTTTTCTACATGAGAAACAGGAGAAAAACAAGCATTACAAATTTTCAAGGTTGCTTCACCATTCAACTAGAAATAAAGGTTCACATTTCACAAAAACAAAGTTGCTACTAACATGAGTCATTTTAAAACACAGGCCTACATTAACTAAAGGCAGTTTAAACATGAAAAATACATTTTCAAAACATTTTCATGCTGCATCTTAATGTCAATATAGTTACAAAGGATTTAATTATGAAAAACACTTTAGCAGATCTCCTGAGCACAAACACCTCACCGCAGGAGGAATGCTGTATGTATGTTTTGACAAAACGTTATCTCCTGGAAATAAAGACACTGAAAGTGCAGTACTATCGGATCATTTCATGAAATTCATGAAATTCTTTAGAATAACTCACAAATGCATTTTCTAACTCAATGCATTTGTAAATTTATTAAAATGATCACAAAGCAAATGCAGAGCAAACAGACCAGTTTCTAAATATTTGTGAATTATCAAGTAATGAGGATTAGGCTAAAGTTTCACCATCAATATATTCTGGTTTGTACTAGTATTTCTGTGTGCATATGAAATAGCCTGTGCAAATGTGACTCTAGAGTATACCCATACACCAAGGACAACCTACCTAACCCTCATTTAATACTTCTTTGATGTACGAGGTCCCACGCTTCAAAAATTAAACGATACTGAATACTTTTCCCAACATCACAAACTAAACTCCACCAAGCTAGGTCGAAAAAAGTATGCTTTATAGCTTTAATAAATCCACCAGACATTCTTCTTCGTAATTTTTACACAAAAAACTTTATATCACCATGGGCACAGATTGGTGAAAAATTGAAATATATTTTCAGTTAAGAATGGAAAAAAATACTAATGATTAAGACTGATTGTGTTGTGCTCTAATAAACAATGTGAGCCAGTTTTAGAGTTTTCTCAGTGGAAAATCGGTGTCCACTACTGCTAGGACAAAATGTGTGTGTAGAGAATTAGATTTTTTTATGTTATGTGAAATGTGTGTTTATAAGTTGCATGAAATACTGTGATATTGGGCCACATTTCTTTTCACTGCCATGGCGTGCATATATATATCTCCTGAGCAGGGAGTAGGGAAAAATGCAAGCCCATCTGGGTGGGAGCAAAGTGACTGAACTGGCTCCCACCAGCACCACAATGGGTGCAGGCTGTGGAGCCGACTGTGCCGCGTATTCCTTGGGCCTCCCCCCGCAGCCCTCAATGTTTTGGCTTCGTTTGTGCAGCAGGGTACCCAATCTAAAAAACAAAATGGCTGGCTTCTGCCAGGGTGGTGGCTAGGGTGCTGTGTGGGGCTGCATGGACTCTGAGGCTGCCCAGACAGCCGTCAAGGGTCAAGGCTGTTTTGTGTGCCCCGGGAAGGCACCAGGGCACCCACTGTGGAAAACAAATGCTGGCTCCCACCGGCAGCGGGTATGGGTGCTGGCTGGGCAGCTGGCTATTGGGGGCTTGGGGCTCCATCCCCCCGGTCCCCAACATTTGGATATGTTATGGGTGTCTCGAATGGGCATCGGGCACCCACTTTACAAAAAAAAGATGAAAAAAGAATAATAAATGAGAGACAGGAGCCACTCAATTATCATTCACTGCTCCAAGTAAGGAGCGCCCCAGAATGCCCTAGGGCTCTTTCTGTTATACTGTTTGTTCCTATTGGCACCCCTAGAAGTGGCAGGGTCACCACCAATCATGTTTCTAATGTTGTGGTGGCTGCACGTTGATAACATCACTGCAACATCTGAAATGACTTCATTGATGACAACATAGTGCTTGGCAGGTCGGCATGAGTAATATGTATGGTCATAAGCACTGCATGGTGAGGGCGTGAGTTATAGTTACTTTAGAGTGCAAGTGATAGTTACTTGAGAAAACTATACCTGGTAAATTTCAGTTGTTTTGTTCATTTAAAATGGTATGTTGCAACTGAGGTGTTCAGTCCCTTTAACCTTTTAATGCAAAGTTAAATATTATTGCAATACCAAACTCTAACGTCACTTTAAAGTAATATTTTATTACCATATGTAGTGCCAGCTCCAGCAATGTGCGGTGTGGGATTGACCACAAGGACCTTCGCCCAGTCACCCGCTGGAGCCCAAACACCTGTCATTTCAAATAAACCAGTCCTACTATCTTTTTCACAGGGTCACCACACCAAATTTGAGAAAGTAGGCATATTGGCTTTATCAAGGGATCAGCATATTAACATGTATAAAACAGGTGTATTATCTTTTTCAAAGAGTCACCAGTAATTATAGTCAAATGCACGTCATATAAATTATACAAAAAAATCTATTTCCCTTTTGTGCAATACTTATACTGAAACCTCTATTAAGCAAACAAAACATATCCACATGAGTACACATCGTAGGTATTATACAATATATAAAATCAGTCTCTGTCTCACTATAGTTCAAAGAATTATTATTTATTATATAGTTAAAAAAATACACACCCCATATATATGTTAAAAACACATCCATTAATTAAAAAGACGTATTGCATTTACATAATATTCAAGTACAAAAAACATTTCTCAATAACATCAAATACACTAATTTAAAACAATCTGTTGATGCAGCGTTCTGGTGGAAATCGATATGTTCACACCACCTTCACCAGGACATATATTTTAAAACAAGGACTATAGGAGACAGAGAAACAGAATTACTAAATTGCATAATTATCTAACATTATATATACTATTTACAGTTTCCTGGCGCATAACAAATATTATTACATGCTTTACATCACACACAGTTATATAGCTCAATCATGGCAGACCTCTTGATGATGGATAAAACGTGTTTTCAGTCCAAATTGACTCATGATAGTTACATATTTCCCACCTTGGTGTTTCATTACAACCCTATGGAGGAGCATAACATTAATGCTAAAGGGACACTTTCTCACATATATAAATCTCACCCAATTGAGTTGGATTGTATAATATCTATTGAAATAGTGTTTTATTTTATTTTCTAGCTTAACTCATTCTTGAGATATATTATTTGCATTTTAATCTGTACCCTGGTTTTCTATATGGTACAGCCAGGCCTGCCATAGTGAAAATTGCTTGAGAGCCTTGCTACTGTGGGAACATGGTGACATTAATTTTCTACATGTCCCACTTTTAAATACCATGTATCCTAGCTTGTCAACTACAAGGCTTGCATAGTGGTGACCTACTAATATTTAAAAGGGAGTTTTTTTACCTGTCAAAATGGTAATTTTAAGAGATCCCACAGATGGCTTCTCACTGCTGCAGTCAGGCTATACAGGGTAGGCCTGAAATCATGTTTGTACTGCCACTGTAGTGGATGGCACATTACGTGCTGCAGTCCACAAGTGACATTTAACATTCAGGCCCTGGTACACATTCTACACCATATACTAGGGACTTCGGGCATGTTAACTGTGTCATTTAAGAATAAGTCAATTCAACCATGTTTAAAGGGAGAGAACAGGCACTTCCCTTCAGGTTAGCAGGGATTAACTGCACAAAGTTATCAAGCCATCAAAACAGATTAGGCAAAAAATATGGAAGGACATCATGCAAAAGATGGTAATTTCTAGCACTTATGCCAATGTAGCAATCCACATAGCATTGACTTATTACACGGCACCCCGGTCTATCTTCTGGAACACACATAGTGACTAACAACAAAGCCCTAGATAGTCTTCAAAACCAAAATAAAATGAAGCATGCATGTGAGAAAGTCATCCTTTTTGCCCTGGTCACCCCCATTTTTTGACTGATACTGGTGGTAACTGATCCTGACTGTGCCCTAGGCTCTGATTAAAAAGGTATATGGTAAGGTATATGGTAATTAGGTGTAATTGCTATTGGCACTGACAACCTATCTGTAAGTCCCTAGTATATGGTAGGGCATGTATGTGTAGAGGCCGAGCAGTTTTAAGGCACTTAAGGGTGCACTGCTGTGCTGCCTGCTGTCATTTTAAAAAATGAGCCCTGCTTTGCAAGCTGCTGTTAAATTGAAATTACATGCAAATTCGACTTTGAATTTAACGGCACTTCCAAAGTATTAACCTACCTTATTTTTACATATGTCACCCCTAAGATCTGCTCTAGGTGCCCCCAGGGTATGGTGCCATGTAAAAATAAGCAGAGACATTTTAATATATGTTTTATATGCCCAGGTGAGGGGAACAACTACCAATTTGGTTTCCCCCATTTTAGCTCAATAGGCTAACATGGGTATACTTTAATACAGTGTAACTATTGATAGTAAAGCAAAAGGAGGTGAGCCAGGTGATGAAGTCAAGTCAGTCTCGTTATTTCAAAAACCTTTATTTATACTTTTTCTTCCATCGAATAAAACTCCTTATAAATACAAACAGCTCAGCCAACACATTTAGTTCCAAACAGTGGGAACCTTCATCAGGGCTTAAATAATAATGTTGGTAAGTTCATTCTCCACAGATAAATTGATATCCTTATTCCAGTTTCGTGCGCTGGAAAACTAGGGATTCCTCAAGGCAGCACCATGCCCATTTTCGAATACCCTGATATGTATTCTGCAGGAAGGAACAGGCTTAATCAAACTGCTTTGATGAGGTGATAAGTGGCCTGCACAGAGGCAGAAGTTATGTGATGGGGGAGCATTGCAGCTGCAGAGAACAGGCCAGGAAAGGGGCTGGGTAAATCAAACCGGGCTTCAAAGAGAGCAGGACAGGAAGGAATGCCAGCCAGGCCTACCCCCTCTTCCTGTACGGGGGTAGGCCTGATGGCAGCTACAGGAATGGAATTTGCAGCAGGCCTGGAAAGAGAGTGTTAAGGGAAGTGAGCCACACTAGTGGGTTGAAATAGCCAGCTCTTACTCACAAGGAGAGAAAATCTCCATCTTGAATTTTAAAGTGCAGTGCTTTGTGGGACACGAATATGCCACACTTTGGAGGAAGCTGTCATGCTTTTGGGTAGCACCCTGTACCCCAATGGTTAGGGGTGCTCCCCTGCGTGTCGCCCCAGAAAATTGGATAAATATGTGAGAGCTGCAAAGCAACTCAGATCTGCTGCCTGAAACTTCAAGGAAAAGAAGGACTGCCCTGATGGAACCCTGGTCTGCACACCAAGGGATTGCACTCTGAAGGACTGCTCCTGCTGAACACTTGGAACTGCAGCCCTGAGGACTTTGCCTTACTTCAGAACGGATTAAGTAGTGGACTTCCTGAAAGAAACAGGTTAACAGAGCTCACCTGCACTATCTCCCCCAAGAAGTCCCCAGCCTGGAGTGTGTCCAGTGGACTTTTAAAGGTGTGGCCAGGTGCATTGTGGGAAGGTTTTTTTTCTTTTAGTTTTATATAGCGCAAACTAGACCCGAAGGTATCAGAGCGCTTTACATGAGCACCAGTTACGTTACAGACAGACACATTCATTTTAATTTTTTTGTTAGGCACGGGGAGATTAAGTGATCTGTCCAGAATCACAGGTTGTTGTTTGTCACTACCGAGACTCAAACCCAGTTCCCCAGCTTCGAGGACGACCGCCCTAGCAGTTAGGCCACATCCTCTCCCCTAATTGAATTGTAGTAGCAAACCTCCAAGGACCATCTCAGAACTTCTAGACCCTTGGATTTGTGTTTTGGACACTTTGCGCCCTCAAAAGGAACTTTAGGAAGAAGTGCCAGACATTTGGAGACGTTTGGAGAAACTTTTGGAAAAAGCTCCATAAGGTGACCAACTTGTCGACGAGAGGCAGGCCACCGACGTCGAACCACGACCCAGCCTGGATTTCAGGCTTGTTCCGATGAAAGCTCTGGAGAGCAAGACTTTCAGGATTTCACCGAGCCTCGCTCGACGATGAGAAAAATTCCTCCAGAAACGTTTCTATGTGCGAAGGTAAAATTTTGACCGGGGGCTCCCACTTGGTGTATCGATCGCGGTCGGCCTCAAACTTTGACTTTGTGCCGGTCAAGTGCGACCAGGTGCCCCAAGTTGGTGCTATATGTTTTTAAGCACTAGAAAGTGTTTATTCTTTAAAAATACATATCCCCAGTTTCCTATATTGGAGTTTTGTCATTTTGGTGTCATTTTGTGTGTTGTGTCTTACTTATTTAGTGTACTTTTTTTTAAATGCTTCACACACCTGTCTCCTAAGTTAAGTGTGCCTGCTCGCAGTAAGCTACCGAGGGTTGAGCCAGGAGCTAATGTATTGACACCTTGATTGGACCTTATATTGGGTTGGTGGCCTTATTGCTAGTGGTAGGTGCACACTTTACCCCTACCAATAATCCACCTTCCAAAAATGCAGAAAAGTAAAAAGCTCGAAAAACAGTGTTACTTTGTTGTAGAAAGTCAGGCCCATATTTATCAACATAATAAGACACATTCCTGCTCCCTGCCTGTGTTAGCGAACTAACAGCTACCTATCCCAAACACAGGCACCTTTGCACCATGTTGCAAGGGTGCCTGCATTACAAGCAGGTTTGTTTTTGTGGAGGAAGGGACAACCTCCTGCTCAAAAACAATCCTCTGGAGCTTTTTCCTCTTTCTATGTGTAATGCAGAATGCAGCACACATAGAAAGAGGAAACAAACGAGGAGAAATAAAGATTTTCCCTCTGATTATAGCTCCCCTGGGGAGGCATAGCCTTCTCACCCATTCCAAGGTCTATCAGTATTGGTGAATCTGGGAATGCTTCAAAATCCATGGCTGGATGAGTGGAAACACCCACGCTCCACCAATGGAACGCCTCCCTGGGTCAGAGTAACGCATTTAAGTGTCTTGTGCAGCCTTGCATTATTTCAGATTTGCTAAGTCACGCAGGGAGGCCTGTGCAGCTTGGTATATCTCATCTAGGTTTTGCATCACCCTTGCATGGCACAAGAGCGATGCAAGGGTTGATAAATATGCCCCACTGTGTCTTTTGTATAAAGGATGGACAGGGCCTAGGCTGGGGCAGCAGTCCACACTTGGACTGTGTTCCAAGTCCAAGCACTCATCAGCTCTTAGAGGCCTCCACTTTCCCTATTGTAAACCTATCAAAGGGATGATGCTTCTCTATGTGATGGCAATGGGTGGCATATGTGCTTTCCCACTTGTTGGATTGATGCCCAGTGTGATCTATCCCAATCTGACACCCAAGCAGATTGTGTGATAGTGTGACAACTGAATTTCTTTGGTGGGTAGATTTAGAGTTTGGTGGATACGGGACATCTACAAAAAAGCAGTCAATGCCCTATCCACCTTAGAGTCCATAGTCAGCAATGTAGTTTAAGTGGGTAGGATCTGAAATCTGCTGCTTTTATTAGGATATCCCACATCTGCCAAACTCTGAGTGTCTGTTCACTAATTATTTTAATGAACTATGAGATAAGGTCATACAAAGGTTTTAATCAAGGGGCATAGGAATCACTAACTGTATTGCCCTTGAATCTAAACGGGCATTTTTTACGTTATAATAATATTCACAGCACACAATGTGTGATTTGTCTTCATGTTACTGGATCTTTTGCAGCCTTTAATACCCTTTATTGGGCATCATAACTAATTTTAAGCCATAAAGATTGTGTATGTTCCATGCCCACAGAATTTGTGATTACAAATCGATTAAGGATCTCATGGATCCTACCCAAACCATAACTATTAACTCCAATGTGTTAAAAATCAATTTGCATTCAGAGAGCAGTTGACCAGACAACACAGGTGTTATTTTGTTACATTTACCCTCTCTTGTGGTACTGATACAGGTATTCAATAATGTTCTAAATCTGCCTTTTCAACATGGTCACACTAGATTTGTTTTGCCTCTTTCTGTACCCTATCTTTGTTGGCTCTAGGACTCTGTGCTCTTTATCACTGCCAAGCAATAGAAAAGGGACTGTGCTTCCCACTAAAACACGTGCATATAAACTCCCTATTTGGCATATTTAACACCAAATAAATGCTTATAAATGCTTCCCTCCTCAGCTCGCTCCCTTGCGATGACCATGGCTCTAGACGCAGAAGAGGCCTTCAATAAGCTCTCCTGGCCGTTTTTAAAAACAGTAATCTTAAAATGCAACCTTGGAGCCACCTTCAAATAAATGGTGTTTGTACTATCTGATAACCCCTCAGCCAAGGTTAGGGTCAATGGCTCACTCTCTGAAAATGTCAAACTCTCCCAAGAGACCAGGCAAGGATGTCCTCTCTCACCACTACTTTTCCTCTTAGCCATAGAACCTCTCCTTTCAGAAATTGGTCATAACCCTGTCATCACAGATATCCCTTTAGCCCCACAAACCACAAAGTAGAAGCCTGTGCATGCGATGTCTTCATCTTCTTGGAAAATGCAGAAGAAGCTATCCCTGAACTCCTCAAATTAATTAATGCCTATTCCTATGCCTCTGGCTACACACTAAACAAAGAAAAAACTGAAATGTTTCTACTCAACCCCACCTGCACACCATCAATTATCAAGGACACATACCTCAAATGGCAAAACCTCCAAAAATAAATAGGAGACCTGAAATACTTAGGCCTACATCTGGGCAAATCTGTCCATGAATCCCGCACACTATTGAAAGCATCCTACTGAAAAAGATCCAGGACCTGATCGATACTTGGTCCCCAAATCACATGACGTGGTGGGGCAGACTAGAGTGCACCAAAATGCTGATTCCTCCACAAGTGAACTTTATCCTCAGTGTGTTCCACCTTCAACTATTGGACTCCTTCTTCAAAAACATAAATAAGTCCACCACTCAATTCATCAGGCAAAATAAAAAGTTTAGAATTGCTTCCAAAATCCTATTACTTAGCAAAGAGAATGGAGGACCTACCAACTTCAGTATGATACAAATGACTTTCTGCTTAAGCAATCCATACATTGGTTTGGTCCAAACCCCCTACTCCCCCCTCCCCGGTGTACAGAAATCGAAATAGACCTCTTTCGTCCATTCACATCATTTGCAGCTATCTCTATGGACCTCTTTAAACCATAACACTCTTTAAACATTCTTTGACATACAATGCTTGTTGTAAAGCATCTGGACAAGAACTGTTCGATCTGTATCAAACATTCCTCATATGCATCTATTTGGCACAACCCATTAATAAAAATTTACAGTAAAGCCCTCCATTGGCACTCCTGGTCATCCCACAATATTCTATATATCAAAGATGTAATCAACAGAGACAACCCATCCCATTTTCCTGACTTCAAGCCTCCTTAGGCATTCCCAATAAAGAGTTCTATAACTTTCTAAAACTCAAAGTAGAGATTAACCGCAACCAACAATTGAGAAACCCTCAACTCCCAAGTATACTTTAGAAACTTGTGTCACTCTCCATCCATACTCACCAAGCCTCAAAAATCTACAAGATTCTCCAAGAAACGGCCTCCTAACCCCTTCCATAAATATCAAAAGAAGTGCTTAGACTCCTGCCTTAAGGAAGGCTACTCCCACCTAACTGATAATAACTGGTCACAGATTTAAAAACATGCAACCAAGCTAATGATATCTCCAATTATACTCCAATGCAAATACTGGTTACTATACAGAACTTTTGGACCCCAGCTAAGCTCTGCAAATTAGGACATATGAACTCAGAGAAATGTTGGAACTGCTCCTCAAAAGTGGGCGATCTTGACCACATGATCTTTTATTGTGCCCTGCTCCAGTCGTACTAGGAAGACATTAACAAAATTATTAATGACATCTTCCACTGAAAGGTAGCGCTGGATCCAGTGTTAATTTCCTTCAACCCCTGGGCCCTCCCCATCCCACCATCACTAAACCCAACAGAACTACTATTATTTGACTTGTTGCTCACACTGAGTCTAAAAACGATTCTTTGCAACTGGAAAGATTTCAAATCTATTTCTTACCACACTTGGTGGACCTGGATTTTCTTCCTTAGAAGTGAAGATAACATCATCCTTATCCAAAACTTTGATCATGATAAGTCGAGACTGCTCTTGTCCCCATTAGATGCTCACATCCAAACAAAACCCACATAACTCACCACCTTTACTGAGTTCTGGGATATCCTCTCCTGCCCCTATCCTCCCCCAACCATCCACCCCTCTATCCAGATCCACTGCCCCCTTTCCTTTCTCTCTTTGCCCCTCTTCTCTGTTCTCTCTCTTTCACTCTCTTATTTCCCTTTCTCAACGAGAAGTAAATCTCCTGTCCACAGGAATATTAAAGCCAATATTCCAAATTTCCCAGTCAGCCAATTACACCTCTCTCTGACCTACACTATAATATGGCGCATACCTCCTCAACGGTAGGAATACCTCTCTCTCATTATGGCCGAATATGTGATAACTGACTTAATGTGATGTTCTTCACTTTTCGCCTTATCTATATATTTGTTTATTATATGTTTTATTTTATTGAAATGCCTAATAAAATGTTTAAACAAACAAAAAAATGAAATTCGCTAGAAATATGCTCGAAAGCTATTTCCTGCTTTGCTTTTAAATTCTTATTTAATGGTGAAATCCAATTTTTGATAACTTAAGCAGAAAAGTAGATTTATTAGAGCATACTTTAGTCTCTCTGTGCCAAGACTGGCTTAAAACTAGTTCTGCCACTCATCACACTTCAGAAGCTAGAAAACACATACTTGGCTTGGAGAATTAACAATCCTGACTCAAAGGACAATGTACTGACTCTGAACCAAGGAGGGGCCAATGGGGTGTTAACTGCTTACATCTTAGCAAGGATTAGCTATCTGGGAGTGGACAGATCATTAGAATAAGCAAATGGCTTAGAAGATGAAAAGAGGCCAGCCTGCGGGAGCTGGGGTTTGCCATATTAAAACATGGGCTCTTGGATAATTTGACACTAAGGCAAAGAGGAAGTGCTGCTAAAGGCGATGGAGGACTTCAAGAAAATAGTTAGGATTTAATGGTAGAATTTCTCCAGCCCCATTTCTGACTAATAACATTTACTTTAATCACATACACGTTCATCTTTTGTCATACTGAAGAAGTGCAGGTGCAGTTTGACTTTCAGGAGAGAATGTGAACTTTGGTGTTGTGTCTTGAGTAAGTCATTATTTTTCATTCTGAGGAAGCGAAGCCCATCCTCATTGCTAATAGTTGTTACTAGTAAGAAGTTCTCAAACAAACTACAATGTAGAGGTCACAAGTCACAGCAGAAGACTTTTTGATGAGTAGTGTGTGTAGCTTGCCATCAATGGGAAGAGATGTACATATTAAACCTGAACAGAATAGAAACATTCAATTGCAAGTTTCATGCTGTCTAGCCCATTTAACCTTCAAATTTAATCACAAAATAACCCATGGGACAGTTTTACACCAACTACTATGAGTAGCAGGTTACTGCACTTCGCCTGCTAATTTTAAAAATATTTTAAAGAAAATCATTGGAAACTTCTTTTTAAACACTGGTATACAAGTGCTTGCAATTTTTGACAGCACAAATATACTAGACTGTCTTAATATAACTACTTAGCCACTGATAAAGCTGACTTCAAACTTTGTTCCCATGTATTTTTTGGAAACAAATTATTTCGAACCTTTCTGTCAAGATGACAATTCTGTCATTAGAAAGTTTTGAAGAATGCAGAGGGTAATTAAGATCTAATTGTGTAAAGTCAGATACAAATGCCATAAGAATAGGAAATAATTTGTTGTATGCAAATCCAGTTCAAAGCTCAGCAAAACATATTAACTTACACAAACAGTGCATGTTAAATTTGGGGGAGAAAACACAGTAGCATAATAAAACAGTAAATACGCTTTGATGACCATTATTTTGTTGTAATGTTATGGGGATGTATTTATGTTAATTGTTCTTCTAATGTTTGCTTCAGAATGTACACCAAGTCCTTCTCCCAACAGAGAGAATGTGGAAATGCTGAGATTATAGTTGCAAACCTGTGCAGTCTGATCAAAAATGGTTAAGCGCCCTTTATATATAAATCCAATATGAATCAAGTGAAAGGGTGCAGAAGACAGAGATTGTGGAAAACCTTGTATTGACCCATTAAACAAAGATAGTGATGACAGAGAAAGCATGTGCAGTGAATTGACAGGTGTTTCAAAGTAGATATCACTCCTTTATCTGTCTTCAAATGATTCCCGCACACTTGTTAGTGTTTATTACAACTTATTTTACATTAGATATCTTCTAACATTACATCAGACGTATTGCTTAGAATGTGTTTAACAGTCAGCAGAATGTGAGTCGAAAGTTTTGTTTTGTCTCTAGCAATTCAGAGGGGTGCAATCTAGAACTGTGAAGAATGGCTGTAAGTTTCTCGAAGCACCTGCACTTAGGTCATTCGTTCAGTGGAGGATCTATGTAAATTTACTGAAATGACAAATGCCGACAATAAGCAAATCACTGAAGGAACACTGTATTCGTACCAGCTATATGTGACACTATTTTAAGTCATGCCCAGCATTGCCTTTTACATTAATTGACTTCTACGTGCACCAATAGCCTTTCAAACCCTTTAGAATGTAAATCACATATTGACAAACAGTTAGAAATTGGGATATGAATTCGGGAGAGGGTAGCCCCTAGCAATTAGTAAACACAATCAGATTAGGCTGAAACATTTCCTAGAGAGATCCTGCTCAACCCCTGGTATCTATGACACTAGCCACAGGCAGATAAATTTGTAAAGTTCAAGCAATACCAATATTTTGAAAGACAGCAACACAATTTGAGTCTCAATGACTAGAACAATAGAGAAAAGTGTAATATCTAAAACAGTGGCAAAATCAATAACACTGTATAAGAGGGACCAAATATATGAGTTTTTAAAGCTTTAAGCTGAAGGGTGCCCAGAAAAAGTTAAGCAACATTTAAAAATAACATTTATTTGGTTGACTGGGACATTGGTTTGCTTTCAAGCCCACTTTGATGGAGTGGAGGTCGGATGAATCAAGTGGGTTGTCTCAGTCAAAGTTTTTACCTACTGACTTAAAATCTGAAATGGAAGTTAAAATCCTTCAGTTTGAGAAAGTTGACTGCTGAAGCCGGTGAGGGTCCCATGAAGTCAGATAGGTCATCAAGCTCCCATTGAAGCTGTTGGTTTCAGTGCTAAACGTTTCATGTGGGACAAAGCTGGAATTCGTTGCCACAAAGGTCACTTTGCAGGTCTCATATACTTTGGTTCAATATTCTTTTTCCAAAGGGATCTGTTTCATCATGTGAAGTCTTCCCATTTCTAGAAAAGTCTGAAAGGGTGAGGTGCCTGTTTTATCCTTTACACTAACTAATAATTAGATAATATTCACCTTCAAATCCTCTTTCTTGCTCTGTGCCCTGTCTCCTTTTGCAACACTTCCTGTTCTCTTTACTATAAAGAAAAAAACACTGATGAGCTCATGTTTCAGGATAACAGAACCCTTCTGCTATCAGGCAGGCCTCTCTCCAGCTCCTTTGCTGCATCTCTAATGAGAGGAGCTCTCATCAAACCTGCCAAGGACAGAACTGGTGCTCTCTGTTGATGTAGATTTAACTAAAAGTTCATTCAGGGTGTGGGAATGTATAGGAACAGACCATATCAGCCCCATTTGGGATAGAAAATTCAAAAGTAGGTAAGGCTGACCTTTGCTCTACTTTGCTGCTGCACACCTTCATGGTGGCTAATCCCTGCTAAATAACATGCAATTAACACCATGCTCAGAGGAATGCTATTATCTTCTGAGCCAGAGTTTTTACTTCTCCAAGTAAATGGTGTATATTACAGTGTTGGAGATGTAATAAGTGACAGAACTGGTTTTAAGCCAGGTCTGGCCTCGGCTGACTTAAGTACATTTTGATAACGTTATTTTTTCAATAAAGTTAGCAAAATTCTGTTTCCATAATTAAATCAGATTTTGAAAATTAAAAGGGTAAATAACTTTAAATTATGTTTCTAGCATTTACCCAAGCAAAGATTAAAATAAATATTTTAATTACACCAAAGCCCAACTTATGGAAATAGCTTTCAGGCTTTGAGTCACTGTGAGGGCATGCTTTTAAAATATATAGTGTGACACTTTTTTATTTGTTACATATTAGGCACTTTGCCTTGTGGGTTTACCAAAGCATACTGTGGAAGCGAGTTATTAATATATAAAATAGTTATCTTAACATGGCAAATGCATTTTTCCTTGCCATGGGCTACTGCAGTGCCTTTAAACTGCAGCCCAGCAAGAGCATAGTGGTGCTCCTTGCACCCATATATTTGTGTCATATATGTTTGGGGTGCAAATGTACTCTGTAGCCTATATATTACTTTTGACGTCCATGCTACTGGTACAATCTCTTCACGAGCTACCATGGACTTACAGGAAAGTTAAATAGGCCAATTGGGTCAAACCAATTTTACCAATACCATTTTAAGGATAAAGTACAGTGTCAATGTTAACAGAGTTCTAATACCAGCAAATCAGGGTACATAAAAAACAGAGAATGCGAGATGACCATGCAGAAGAGGAACATTTGGTACCCAAACTGTTTTAGTCAGATAAAGAAATACATTATTTTTTGAGGAGATGAATATGTAACACTTTTCCAAAGTCAATAAATTGTTACATAATCTCAGTGATGTCTAAAGAGATTTCTTGACACTGGCACTATCACATAATAATAATAATCCTATTTGCTGATCATGACAGGTACTGTGTTATCAATACTGGAATATAAGGCTGGTGGATAAATAATCTGACTCTAGCTAAGTGAGATAGAAGGGTTGGGACTCAAACCCTGCTGAACAAACTATTCCTCTATCTTAACATAATGATGACTGCATATACACTTCAAATAGCAAATACTGGGAACTGTTGTGATCCATTAAATGACTGGCCCAGAGCTGATCTGTATTACTAATTTTGGTTTGTGTGTTTTCTATAAAGCACCAAAAAACAACATTACAACATTTAAAATGAATTTTTGGTTGCAATTTAAAGAATAGAAATTAGTGAAATTCACCAGTTATGGTGTGCTTAGTGACTGTACCTCCCACCATATTCTGCTAATGATCTCACAACTGATATCACAGATGACAACACAAAGGACAACAGTAATTATATAACTACTTTAAACACTGTTGTACAGATCGAGTCAGTTAGTTGATGCCCCAGACAAGAAAAATATATGATGAAGAACAGCCATGGCCTGTGCTAAGTCTCCCTGCCCCGACAGACCCTAGGGGGTTGCCAATAACATGTTCAGCAGCCTCAGTGTAAGGCATAGAAACAAGCCTGTGCTTCAAATGTCAGTGAAAAATAACAATATTTCATCAGTGATGATCTGATATAGCAGCAGTGATTTAATTGCTCATGGTATTATTTATATCTTCTTTGCATAGAGAACGTCGTGATGCAGATTCACTCTCTACCAACGAATGCCTTTATAAACATCAATTGTAATTTTAAAAATGCTGTGCTACCTTTAACATCTAGAGGTCCCAGGAATTGAAGCATAGAGAGCAAGACTATTTCCACTGACTGCAGACAGTTGTGGAGAAAAAAAAGCTGTATGCATCTTCATTGATGTTGATGATGTCACTGATAAGTCTTTATAGAGAGATAATAAATATGGCTGCAATTAAACTAATTGGGAAAAAATACAATGAATGCACAGAAGAAACAAGGCTTCATGTGCACTGTCTGCTGATAGTTCAAGAAGATATATTGTTTGATGATGATCCCTGGTGCACACCACTTGTAACATCGTTTGATTAGGATGCACACTCTACATTCACACTCACGCACATACATAGACCCCTGTAAGAACATGGCTCTTTTTGCATGATCACCCCAATTGTTTTGGACTGATGCTGTTGGTTCCTGGACTCTACAAACTGGGATCCTGTTAACCAGGCCACAGTGGGTGTTCTCTTACCCCGAAAAAAGTGGTTAAAATCCCTGATTGGCACATTTGACATACATATAAATCCCTAGTATATGGTACCCCATCTGCCCAGGGCTTGTATGTTTAATGTCACTAGTGAACAACAGCACATATAATGTGCCACGACTGGAGTGACAAGGAGTGGAGTTTCCTAACTGGGTAGTTTTAAAATTGCCATTTCAACCTGTCAAAATCATTTTGCCAGACCTAAACCTTCCTTTTAAATAGTAGTAGGTCATCCCTCAAGTAGGCCTTACCAGCACTAAAGCAGGGTGTATGGTACTTCAAAGTAAGGCATACGCAATTAATGTTTTTACATGTCCTACCAGTGAAAAAGGCCCTGACACAATTTTCACTGTAGCAAGCGTGGCTATGTGATAGAAAACACTGGGTTATTTTATTGCATTTAATAATTACATTTAATAAAGCTAACTTCAGATTGCCAATAGTAAGAAAAATACGTAATAGTTGTACAAAATACAACTTAGACAAAATTAGACTTTACCAATAACTATTTCAGAAATACTGAAAGTCACTGGTTTCCTGCCTCAAGCCTCTGGTATACTTTTAAGAGTTATTCTCCAACTGTCACCTTGCAGCCTGCTGGCACCCCACATGGAGGTGTGAAAGGCTCCCATGAAAGGGAACAAAAGGGCCTTGGGTGGGATGGGGTGTAACCGCCTCCTCAAATGATGCCTTGGGGGATGTGCCCACCAACTGAATGTGCTTCAAAAGGAGCATACCGTGTCACAGGCAGATGTAACACACACCTATGCTTGCCCTTTCCATTGTCCAGGTAGTCAGGATGGCAACAATCCCAGCGAGGGGGAACCTGTTTCAGAACTTTGCAGGGGGAGTTTCTTATTTCCTAGAGCTTTGCCCAGAGAAGAAACGTACTGACATGTTTGACATCATTTCTTGTGGGTTTGGCCCTACACATCCCATAGTACACTGCCCTGTCAAACTCCAAGTGGGTAGGGTTGACATTTTGGTCAGAGAGTCTACCCCACATAGAAGCTAGTGCCAGGCATAAATGTGGCACCCTTGGATACCTGTTTCAGATAGCATATGGATCTGTGGAAGACAGAAGAAGGATTGCACCTGTTGTTGAACCTATGGAGAGAAACCCCAAGGGCTGGATCTCCTCCCACTTGTACCCAGGAAAAAGAAGTGGACTTCAAATGCAGTTGCCTGACCTCCTGTTAAGCGACAGGGACATGAAAGGCTGCAAGAGCCCAGCTGACCAGTTTGAGGTGGGTTTGCCCTGGATTCTGCTGATGGTTTCTGGGAGACTGAGTTCTAACCCCCAAGTGATGACCATAAGGTCCTAGACCCAGGACTAGTGTTAAGGTGTACACCTTTGATGCTAAATCCTTCAAAGTGAACACTTCGAAACTTTTTTCAAAAAGCTTCCTCCAGAGAACTAACGGAGACCGTGATCGACACCAAAGCCGCAGCCGATGAATTGCCAGTTAGATTCAACTTGCTGGTTTCCCCAGTGAAAGGAATTCAACTTCCAGAAAAGTTTTTAAGTCCGAACATAGAGGGACGTCACAGAGGGTGAAGTGGACCAGCATCAACAGCCAATGAGACCTTCCTGGACATGAATTCTGCACTTTGCCTGCTCAGAGCTTCCCACCTTTGACAACCACCATGCTGAGTTTCCCGATGGAGCCCAAGCTCCCACCGAGGACCCGCACTTTATCAAGCTGGCACCATCATCGAGACCACCTTCAGATCCAGCCTGGAGCCTGTCCTGCTGATGACCTGTCGATAAAGACTTTTATCCAGTAAATCTTTTAAGAAAGAAGGTTAACTTTGAATTAGGACAAACCCTTTCCCTGTTTCCAACCAGCAGTAACTTGCGGTTGGCCTCAATGTTTGACTTGGTTCCAGTCTAGCGTGACCAGATAACTGCGATTGGTGCTTTGTGCTTTTAGGTGCTATTTTGACTTAAAACATTTTTTAAAAATCATATCTCTGGTTCCCTACAACCAATTTTTGTCATTGTAGTGTCTATTGGCTCATTAAATTTTGCTATATTTTTATTAATAGTAGTGGGATTTTTATTTTATTGTGTACTTTTCACCTGTTGGGTTACTGATAAATGCTTTAGACACTTCTCCTAAGTTAAGGCTGTCTACCCTGTGTTACAGCAACCGAGATTTGAGCTTGGGTTTAAATTATTGGGACCTACCTGAAGCTGGTAAAAGACTGTGACATTATTACTTGGTGAAGACTTGTATCCCTCCAACTAATAATCCACTTTTTTACAGACAGACACACCTTTTCTGTGTGTCTAGCATATATCTGGGTTGCTGAACATGGTTGTCAACCTGGATTCCATCTGTATATCTTTGCTTACAAGCCTTGTGTGTAGAGAAGTAATGAAATCTTCTCCGGGCATGTAAAAAATACCTCCTAGTCTTTCTAAATAAGTTAGCTACTTCTCACAGCCGTAAGGATGGCTCTCAGTGATGAAAACCACAACCACAGCCATAGATGTTCAAAGAAAAGCCTGAAGTTATGGGTGAATGTGTGTTATATAACAAAAACATGTAACATAACCTATAAAATGATGCAAAGCCATTAGACACTAGTCACCAGATTTACTAAGGGAATGCGTAGCTCTTGAGTCATGCAACGCAAGCCAATTACTTACATTCACTAAGCAGTGCAAACCTACCTTGCATGGCCCTGCATGATTTAGTAAATCCAAGGTAACGTAAGGCAGTGTATTTCGCTGCCTGCGCTACCTTGTTGTTGGGAGGCGTTCCATGAGTGGAGTGTGGACATTTCCATGCATTCACCCATGGATTTTGGCACATTTCCAGATTTGCAAAGAGTTGTAAACCTAGGAATGCATCAAAATAGGACGCCTCCCAGACCCAGGTGTAAGAAGGAGAACATAATTATTTCTCCTTGTTACTTCTATTTTCTATGGGGTGATGCATTCCGCATCACACATAGGAAATGGAAAATGCCTTTGAGGATTACATTTGTGCAGGAAGGTATCCCTTTCTGCACAAAAAGACTCCTAATGGTAAAGCAGGCACCTTGCACTATGGTGCAAGGGTGCCTATGTTGGTGCTAGGCAGCACACAGTGCTCCAGCGTAAGAAGGCAGAAGAAATGTGTCATATCTTTGTAAATATGGTGCATTTTTGCTCCCTCCCTTTCAAGCAATACAGCGCATCAGGTTGTCTTGCTGAGCTGCATTTCTTTGCTGCGCTACGTTCCATTAAATGCTAGTACATCTACACCTACAGGTGTTAGGTGAATTGGCAAGCAGGTTTCTTCTCCCTTATCTCACCTTTCAGAAGCAGGACATCCACCTTCATCCAAGCCTCTAAAGGCTTCCCTTTTTGTAAAGTGATATTAAAAAGGGCTTTTAGTGGTACTGCTGCTATGATCCTGTAATATCCCATCCAGGACCATTTTGCTTAACATCTCATATTGTAAGTGTGCTGCATACTCCCTCTTCTTTTACTTTCATTCACTCATTGCAAATTTGTGGCTCTACAGCCTAGCTTACCTTTAGCCCTATGAACCTTATTGTTCATGTTCATCATCTGCACATTTTTGTTATCCTCATTTTCATAGTATATCAGAACAATGGTCCCTAGACATACAATATCAGCAGTCTTATACATCGAATGGCTGTTTATTTGTAACAAAAGCATAAAATATGAAAAATGGAAATTCAAACTCTTTAACAACAGCACAATGGGTGAAGCTGACAAAACGTGCTCGGTGTTCTCTTAATAAACGTGGTAATAGTGGCTGAAGTGCGTATCCAAAACAAAAACAGCAGCGCCCATTACAAATACAGTGCAAGCAGGGTCTGTAGCAACAGTTCGCATGTCGATCCCTTACACAGATAGGGGGATCATGATCTGGTCTCAATTTGCATTGTTTATCAATGTTTAATGGGATGGGCTGTTCCGGACCTGGAATACCTGAAAAGACCGGATTCAAACGCATCCTCCCCCTTTTACAGCAAGTAACTCTGCACCCATATAACCACGCCTGGAGAGGGGCAGAGACACAGCCGCACCACCACCCACCTCCAAGACACCACGAATGAATAACCAACACACTCTCCCATCCAGGCAACGGCCTCCCTCCCCTCATCCTGAACGCTCTGCTGGGCTCATCCCGATACTCAGACCGGCACTGACACCCCTGTTGGTATTTACAAACTGCTCAAAGCAAGTGTCAATATCAGTGGATTTTTGGAAAGGCATTTGGTAATTCCAGGTCCACATCATTATTACTCCTTCCAGGGGCAGAAACTCTTAATGGCGAGCAGTAGATGTGAGGATAGCAGAGGGAATACGAGATTCCAGGCATCCAGAATCCCTGTACCTAAGCAGAGCGAACTCGTAATGAGGGCTTGAATGGGCTTTCAGTCCTGCAACATCAACCATTGATGCCACTACCAGCCTTTTCCAGCCATTCACTGGAGACTTTGTCAGTCACACCTTGGCTCAGGGCGGCAGAGGAATATGCCTCTCTCACCTGATGCTATACGCTGTTATGACCTCCGATGAAGTGCTTGCACTGAGCAGCATGGGGGACAACTTTAGGCTTCTGTGTCCACTGCTTTTAGCTACCACCGATGTGCCTCACTCTTTGGTTCTCCCTTCTTTTTCCTGCCTGCCTCTCAATTCTCTTCCTACCTACTACCCCCTTTTGTACCTCTTTCCCACTTACTCCTGTATGCTCGTCATTCCCCTCCTGACTTTACTCTCCCTCTCATTCCACTGACACCTCCCTCTTCTTGTTCCCTCCGTCCACCACCATCTCTCATTCCTCCCTTTGGCCCCTTCCTCTTTCTTCTATGTACTCCACATGCCTCCGCCTACTCCCTCAGTGGCTTCTTAATAGTGCCACTGGGACCACAAAAACATTTTCTTTTTTTTTTTGGTTCTCTAGAAATTATAGGGGGTCTGTATTGAAGGCTCCCTTTACTTCAATGCTGTCCTCTTTCTGTTTATTTGTAAAAAGATGGTTAGACGGCAAAGGGGCCTTCGTATAGCAGCTCATTTCCTTGTATGTCATATAAACTAAATAATGACTATGCTAAAGGATACTTGCAATCGAACCTTTATTTGGCAAAGAAACAAAAACAGGTCTGATTCGAATACCAGGTTGACTTAAATGCAGACTAACTTTTGTTTCTTTGTGTGGCTTTAATGTGCAATAAACTCAGACGTATTGGTTTTGTCTATGCTTGTTTAGAGAGAGGTATTTCCCCATCTTCTTCTGACTCTGATTTGCAGTTAACTGTTCGTGTTCCTTCCAACCACCCATGTGTGATGAGGTGCTTAACAAGAAGCATTAACATTCTGGTTCTCTCACAGAAGCAAGTACATTGACTCAACAAGAAGTAATTCTCTTATTTTAAGTGAATTGTGTTTTGATGCTATGATGCTTAACTCCAAACCAATAAGAGACAATAATAATATATTACATTATTAATGTGATTTAATAATCATGAGAATGAAAATCAAACAATAAATATAAGCAACAGCCAACTACAAGCAACATAATTTGCTTACCTTGATGTTGCAAAATCCTGTATTTAAAATACACTTATAATTCAGAATCTTTGATGAGACTTTTTATTTTGAATAAACAAAGAAGCAGAATTGATGCAGTATGTGTGAGTTGGGCAGCGGACTACGAACTATTTTCAGAGTTTGGTGCTGGCCATGAGCGTCAGCTCACTTAAATCACAGGATTAAAAAAAACTTACTCTAGAACTGAATGAGGGGCTGCAGTTATTGCGCAAAACCCCTCTCTTTGGAGTGTGGGGATGTGGGTCCGGTGTAGGGATGTGGGATAGGCATGGGGGGGGGGGGGGGCAGGGGCAGAGGAGGATGGAGAATCTTCCTAAAACATTTGGGAAAAAACTGACTCCTGCATTTTGAAACATGTACCCATATTTGGGACGAATACGGGATATGTGGTTTATTGGGTTTGATCATTTACAGAGGGTGCGTTATCCAATAAAATGCATAATTACGCAATTAATATTCTATAAACAACCACTTGACAGACCACCACTGACAAGCTGTTGCTACTGGACTATTCCGAAAAGAGGTCTCGCACGGGCTTTGTGAAATAATATCATACCTCAGCATTTTCAATTGTATATAAGATGGACCAGCCCACTGCAGCTTGAATGACCTTAATGTACTAAGTTGGAACCCCAAATACACTCAGAAAATGCAAGCATAAGTCCATCAAAAAAGGTGAGTTGTTCCTTCACATTTAACCATTGATGATTGTACTTGAAATTATGCAGGTCTAACGTCTCGTGTGTTGGCAAAATTACAGTGATTACATAAAGCAGCTGAACAGTTACTGATTTGAAGAGCACACTATCACCTGGGAGGATATTCTGGCATGGAGCAGGTGTGAGTCTATGCACACCTAGGGCCGAGTGGCACTACTCGAAGAGCCAGGTTTTCAGCTTCTTGCAGAAATCAAGAAATGAAGAGGAGGCTCTTATGTGTAGCGGCTGGTCATTCCATGCTTGTAGGAGATGCCTGGACTGCTGGATCTAGTTTTCTGTATGGGTAGATTTGTACAAGTAGGAGTCCGGAGGAGCGGAGGTGTCTGGAATGTTTGTGAAAGAGATGCTAATGTTGATGTATGTTGGGCCATTGTTATGTAGTGCCTTGAAAGTGTGGGTGAGAAGTTTGAATTGTGCTCTTTTGTGAATGGGGAGCCAGTGGAGCTCCTTCAGGTGTCATGTGATATAAGCATGCTATTGAGAGAGATTCCAGCTGCCAAGTTTGGAATGGTCTGTAAATTTCTTGTGAGTTTTTTGATGATCTCGGTGTAGAGGGTGTTCGCTTAGTGCACCTTGCCTGTGACCAGGGCAGGCATGACATTTTTCTGGGTGCTGATTGCGAGCCATTTGAAAATCTTCCTCAGCAACTTCAGGGTATGGAATCATTGAGGCGCTGAAGCCTTTGTCTTCGGCAGTCATGTCAAGTTTGCTGTCGGTGGTGATCCCAAGGTTCTTGGCATGGGTGGTGACAGGAGGTGTCAGTCCTGACTCTGTTGGCCACAAGATGGAATCCCACAGTCATTTGCTCTTCCCGAAGATCACAATTTCGGTCTTGTCAGTGTTCAGATTTAGAAATTTGGTCTTCATCCAGTAGGCAATGATTTCAATCATGAAGGCATTGAACTTGATCCCTCTACTGGGCGTCTTGTCCATGAGGGAGAGAATGAGTTGGCTGTCATCAGTGTAGGAAAGGACGTTGATATCGTGAGAATGCATGATGTTGGCTGGAGGGATCATGTAATGATTGAAGAGGGTCGGGCTCAGGAAGGATCCTTGTGGCACTCCACAGATGAGGTCGCCAGCGTCAAAGGAGTATGGTGCCAGGCTGACTGACTGGGTCCTTCCAGTCAGGAAGTAGCAGATCCATTGGAGAGTGTGTCCTTGGATTCTGATGTCAGGTAGGCATTGTTATGTTAAAAACTTTTATATAGCGCACGTACACCAGACGGTTTCATGGCGCTGATAGGGCAGAAAGGTGCTAGCAGGAAACTGAGGTTAAATGTCATATGATTGGGCAAACAATTGAGTCTTAAGCAGTTTTCTGAACTGTGCGTAGGATGTAACCAGTCTCATCTCCACAGGGAGAGAGTTCCAAAATTGTGGGGCCAAAACAGTAAATCTAGAGCCTCCGTGCTTCTTACGTTTAAAAGAGGGAGCAGCTAGTAGATTTAAGTGAGAGGAGCGCAAGTCCCGGGAGGGAATATATCGTTGAATCCTAGAAGAGATAAAAGCAGGACTGTTGCCATGAAGGGCTTTAAAAATGGTGCAACCCAGCTTGAAGACACACCTCTTGGCCAAAGGCAGCCAGTGTAGATTCTTCATAATAGGTGTCACATGCTGCCACTTAGGTTGGTGAAAAATGAGTCTGGCAGCTTGGTTCTGAACCAACTGAAGACGTCTCAGTTTGTCCAATCGGGAGATAACCAAGGCTAAAATAACCAAGGTTAAAGCTTCCCTAGACAGAAATCTATTAATCTTCCTTATTCTCCGCAGTTGGAAGAAACTTGCGGAAACCACTGAACCAATTTGGGCATTCATTGACAAGTCGTTAGAGATCACAATGCCTAAGCTTTTGGCAGAGCTTGCCGGCACCGGAGAGTTGCCCAGAGAGGATGGCCAGTAGTTGGAATGCCAAGGATTGGTAGAGCCACCTATAAGAATCAGCTCAGTTTTGTCAGGGTTCAACTTAAGTTGGTTGTTATTCATCCAATCACTTATAAAGATCATAGTGGATTGAAAGTGGGAGACTGAGGATGCTGATGAGTTGATGTCAAACACCAATTGGAGATCATCAGCATAGTTGAACGTCCCAATCCTTCTTTCTCTCAGAGATCGAATTAGAGGGAGAAGATACAGATTAAAGAGGAGTGGAGAAAGGGAGGAGCCCTGGGGGATCCCACAGGTCAGTTCCCTCTTGTTGGACGAAAAATTAGCAAGCCGTACTGCTTGGAAACGGTTGCTAAGAAAAGAGGAAAGCCATCTCAACGCCAGGCCCTGGATCCCGGCATTTCTGACACAGTCAAGCAGGATGGTATGATCGACCGTGTCAAATGCTGCTGACAAATCCAGGAGAACCAGGGCCTGGGGGATGCCACTATCAGCCCCTCTTCTTAATTCATCCAAGACTGTAAGTATAACAGATTCCGTAGAATGAGCAGGTCTGAAACCTGCCTGATGGGAGTCCAAGATCTGGTAATGTTCGACAAATGTGCTCAAGCAATTTGTTGAGGATGGGGTGGGAGACTATGTAAAATACTGCGGTGAGGTCCAAGAGGGTGGCGGTTACCGTGTCTCCTCTGTCCATAATGCGGATGTCAGTGGTGAAGGCAGTTTCGATGCTGTGGCTGGGTCTGAAACCATATTGAGCGGTGTCAAGCAGTTCATAGTCTTTGAAGTATTCAATAAGGTGTCTGTTGATTTTCCCTAAGACCTTGGCCGGGAATGATAGCAGGGAGAGCGGTCTGTAGTTGGCAAGAGTTGAAGGGTCCCCTGAGGGTCTCTTTAGCAATTGGAAGACAGAAAAGGTGGAGGCATTCAGAACGAGTGTGAGCATGGAGCTGATGGGTTGCAGTCCTCTGGAGTTGCCATGGTGGGGCCAGGGGTCCAATAGAGCTCCTGAGTGGATGGACTTCATGGGGGAAGCAGTTTCTTCTGGGGGTGATGATTTGATTTTCAGTTGAATAGGAGCGACCATATTACAGCTGCATGGAGAAATTTCCATTGCTTAGCAGTGGAACAAAGAATTCAATTCAAATCCCTATCTTATCCATGAAGCATTTTATGAGCTTGCTTCATCAGTGTTAAAGGACCTCTTATAACTATACTTCTCCATACGTTCTCTCATGTCGGGCAAAAGCTGCTCATGGAGAGCAGCATGGGCCTATTCAGAAAGAGATATCTCTGCATGGATGATATGCACCAATTCCGCGCTGTGATCTCTGCCTAGAATTAGACTTAGGTTCAAATATAATGGGCAGTCGCTGAATGCTGAGCATATGAAGTGATATTCTTTTTACTAAAATACTGTATTATCCTCATTGCCATAATGATAGATAGCTGCTCTCAGATAAATGCTCACATTAACCCACCATATGCAGATTTCCACCCATAGAGCAGTAGCGGCTGGTGATCTTTGAAAGTGGTGGGTGTCATACCGGACCTGAATAACAATGAATGAGGGAGTGGAAGGAGTGAATTCAATTCTCTCAAGGTTGATGCAGGAGCATTATCCAGCTGTGAAATGTTTGAAAATAAATGGGGTCAGATAATGTATTTTGCAATGCAGCGCACGCAACGAAATTCGTTTTATTTATTTAATTGATTACTTACCTCCGTTCATCCATATTCCGGTGTTTACTACCCCCCATCCTGCCCCTCCCCTGCCCCGCCTCACCGCCCCACGGAACTCCCTCAACGGGCCGCTACTGGCTACCAATGCTCCATGGACACTGCTAGCACACAGTCCTTTCCTGCATGCAACACCTAGAGTCACACATGCAGTGTGACTGACAGCACAAAGCCTGATTGACCCATGTACTGCCAATCACACTGTAAGCATGCAGATGTACTGTTTCAAATGAGGCAGCATTTATTCATGAATGCATACATCTCCTGGCTGCTGTTCCTAACAGAAAGATAGTATTTTAATGTGTGACTGGCAGACTGCTTTTAATCACTATGAGAGGCCCTAATCTACCTAAACACTCTTTCTCCAACCCACTCTTACTATCTTATGCATACGTTTAGGTTTCATATTTCAATATGCATGAGAATGCAAGTGGAGCTAATCCTTGTGGAGCCCTGTGTAGGCATTTTCCTTACATCTACATTCTTTTATTGTATGTGGTGCAACTTTTAGGGTAACATACCAACACAAGAATTGAATTGCAGATGTACAGAACACCGACTATGGTGCACAGATAAAACTTTGTCTTCGCATATCAAGCAGCATGGTAGGAAAAAAAGATTTGCATTTTATACCGAATTCAAGCTCAGCATATGGGTGTTATTGGGGCTGCTTAACTTATCGCTTACAAATGTTCTAAAAAATAAATGCAATTTCAAGTCATTGGTTAACAGCGTTCATTCGGTTAACAGCGTTCATTCGAGTGGGAATTCTAAGGGAAGCGGGGAAAAAAGAAAGTTCAAACCTCACCATCTCCCTTTTGAAATGTGTCCCTAGTGGTTTTGTGGTCCCTGGCTACAGCCGTACCGAAAGTCTTCCCTGGGACAGTTCTGTCAGTGTGCGCACAGTCGATAACAGCTGGGCATGACTCTTAACCATAGTCACACAACTTGTGGCTCTCTTCTCCTATCACACCGCTGCCTTTAGTAAAAAGCATGCACATATCTCGACCAGCTGCTACATGGTAAACGCAGGCTTGCTTTCTCTGCATAAACACTGAAGATGGACAGCCTTTATCGTGGCACCTCCTGTACAGAATCTTTCCATCTTAGCAAGTGCGAAGAGGGCAGAGTAAATGCCCTTGAAGGACATGGGCAGCCGCGGCCCGTATATTTTTAAATATTCTATTTCACATTTTATTAATTTATACATTTGAAAAACATATATAAAAATTATTACATTAATCAAATTACTGTTTTTTTTATTTTTGAAAAAAAATGTAACTTAATTCTATTATTTGAGTACGGTGAATGTGACCCTCCAAATATTTGCTCTTTCCCCAGTGCTTGTTACGTTGAGATTAGAATAGTACATTTTTGCCCCACTTATCCCCCACCATATATTTTCCTCCATTTTTGTTACTCTGAAGTTAGAATAGTAAATCTTCCCCCTCCCCTCAAGTGTATCCACTTGCTCCAATTTTTGTTAGACTGCTGTTTGAAAAGTAAATCTGAACCCCCGCCCTTGTATGCACTTTCCCCTGTTTTTGCTTGGCTGGAGTTAGGAGAGAAAATCTCGCCCACCCAGCGGCGGCGGGCGTGGCTCGCAGGTGGTGAGGCGGGCGGGGGACCGTGTGGGGGGTCATGTGGGGGGTCGCACATATTTAAAAAAAATAAACTTAACGTTGCGCCAGGTCCAGCGTCTCCACTCCTTCTCTTCTCTGTCTTGGACGGAAGCACAGCCAGGCCCCATTGACCAATCACAACGCTGCAATGCTGCGTTGTGATTGGTAGGCACCCAGGCTCCCTTGACCAATCACAACACTGCAATGCAGCGTTGTGATTGGTCTTGAGCGTCCTGGTTGGACGCTCAGCCAGGGAATGGGAGCCTGGGCTTGTTCTCCATGCAGGCTGTAATGCAGCCTGCATGGAGAATGGGGAAAGTGCGCATGACTGGTTTGGACATTTGTATATTGGTCATGGTATTGGAAATGCATTATATATATATATATATATATATATATATATATATATATATATATATATATATATATGTTCCCAAATTTGTCCAAAAACGAACAAGCACTCCACAGCAGATTACTCACAAAAGAGTTCTTTATTATTCACGCGTAAACTGGCATTTACACTCCGATAAATTGAATACCTGACGTGTTTGGTCACAGGTTCTGAACTAGAAGCAAAGCACCAGCCTTCTGAGACACTTTAATCCCTGCAAGCTCTTACCTTTCACGCCCCCTAATGAGGCCTCTCAGGTGAGTCCAAATCTCCTTTGCTTTCTGAGATATGTAGTGTCACGATGCTCAATAATGCCCTCCAGTGGGTGTGCGTTGCTATCCTCCGCTTATTTTTAATTTATTTCCAAGCCCTCCAGTGGGCCTCTGAGTGCAATTTGCCAGTTCATGACACATTCTGCTGTTGCCGCCTTGGGGCTACGAACAGTTCTATGCCCCTGCAACTCCACTGTTAGTTATCGTGGCGGTGCCTTCCTCACGGCAGGACCGCCGTTACACATGTTCCCAAATTTGTCCAAAAACGAGGAAGCACTCCACAGCAGATTACTCACTCACAATTTAAATGATGTAAATGATACGCAATTAAAAGTTTATCTTTTTAAACATTTTTAATTTTTTGTCTTTAGTGTTAGTGATTTTTTTAAATTTTAAACTGTATTTTAAACACAAATATTAATACTTATACAGGTTATAATATGTTATATAATATCCCGTATCATTTTACTTTTTAAGAATTATATTTAGTTAATTAATTTATAATTTATGTTTTTGTTATTTTAAAGATACGTGTTTGGATGATTTTTTTCTGTTATTAAATTACTTTTTACATTTGTATATTGGTCATGGTATTGGAAATGCATTATATATATATACACATCTATAAACTTTTTTAAACCCAATTGACAGCTTGGGGTTAAGTAATACCTGTTGTAAGTGAGCTTTCATACAAAAGGTTTCTTTAATCTTTCCAATTATTAAATTTAAAGCATTTATTTAATTTTTGTACTAGAGCTGTGTTCGCGTAGCATAGCAGTCATTCCTCACTCCTTACCAGTTCAGTATCTGAGCAATGTAAAGTTATTTTCTGTCTTTTGGTATAGCAGGTAGGAGGATTTGTGTACCTGCTTCACAGACACAATAATACCTGGGCCATATTAGACACACTAACTGTGGCATTTGGCGATGCAGGGCGCGCAACGGAATTCGTTTTATTTATTTATATGTTTACTTACCTCTATTCTGCCGTATTCCGTAGTTTACTACCCCCCACCCTGCCCCTCCCCCGCCCCACGTCACCGCCCGGCAGCACTCCCACCACGGGCCGCTACTGGTGGTGGGGGCCTGGTTGGGGGGTAATCGACATACGACCAAGATGGAAAATTAAATAAATAACTCATTTTCCCTCGTCGTCGTCTGTCGTGCCCCGCCCCCCCCTCCCCCCTAACTCGGCCACACCGCCTTACCCCTCTTACCTGCACGGGCTATTCCTGCGTTTAAGAGTTATTTGTGGTGTCGAAAAAAACGGACTCCACAAATATAGTATTTTATCCAAGCCAAGAACAGATACCACCCAAGATTGGTATTACACCAAGAAAGGCATATCCCAGTAGGGATGTAACAGAGCAGCGCTGACTTGAAAAGGAAAGGTTGTTTTCCCGTAACCCACTTATCACAGCATATGTTTCCTAAATCAATGCACTACCCTATATGGCTACTCATCGAGGAAGAATCTGAGCTAATGGAAGACAGACTGTCGCTTTTGTTTACAGATAAACGTACATTTGCAATTCTCGCCTCCATACTAAAAGGTGAGCCTGGGTGAACGTGCCCTAGAATGCTCTGCAAATATCTACGGTATTCTTGGTGAAATTGGACAAATGTGTTATTATTTACAGGTCAGACTTGAGCTCCTAAATTCTGTGGGGGAACTTGGCCAAGTGCTGTTGTTTTGAATTCCTTAGTCACTATGAGGGGAGTGTAGGCCTCACTATGAGGGAGTGTAGGCCTCACTAAGAGGGAGCGTAGGCCTCACCATGAGAGAGTGTAGGCCTCACTATGAGGGAAGTGTATGCCTCACTATGAGGGAGTTTAGGCCTCACTATGAGGGGAGTGTAGGCCTCACTACGAGGGGGTGTAGTCCATATGAGGGAGTGTAGGCCTCACTATAAGGGAGTGTAGGCCTCACTACAAGGGAGTGTAGGCCACCACAGGTGTTTGTCCCTTTTTTCATTTTTTAGAATCTGCGAGGCAGGGGTGTGTTCTGCAGTGCAATGCACATAAAGCAATACGTATGTTTTGCACCACAGCTAACTTCTCTAATACCAGCGAACCACAAACTAGCTTTCTTTCTATTTCTACCGATCACAAATCCAGTAAAGAGATTATGAAAAAAAAGTTGGATGTTCTGGCGGAGTCAGCTCCAAGCAAAGGAGTATTAATGAGCCATTTGTCTGTTGAAAACATTCCCTTTTCACCGGGGCTTGCACTTAATACCTGTTCAAACTTCCCTCTCTCCCACGTGAACCTCAAGCCCCAGGTAGCAAATCCTCGAGGGGCACAGGAGCTCGGAATCCAGAACACTGAGGGTAGTTGAAAGTCTTGCAAAACTAGTTTGCCAGATCTAAAATCGATGAATGTATTATGTAGCAGATGTTACACAAGCAAATAATTTGTGTTCGAGTTTTTGCAGCCGATATTTAAGCTCAGCTATTTTATAGTGGTACCGCATGTACAGGCGGGAGTATGTTCATATCTTAGCCTATCCACGTCACGCCCCTCTATAGAGGAATAAGCAAGTCAAATATTTCTTCTTCATACTACACCAAGATTTGTGTTAGTCCCACACCATCCACCCAACTGCCCTCCGACATCACAGTGTCCATAAAGACATGTCTGGCTGTAGACATCAGCGGCTGTCCTTTCCTACCTCCAGGTGACCTGCACAGTTACATCAAAGCCTATCATAGCTTGAAGAAAGGTGGCATTGTATGACCTCTGTGTAAACAAAGATGAAAGTAAACCCTAGTTAGCCCACTGCGATGGAAAGGACACAGGAATCCTGTTATGGAGAGCAGTGTGATCCCATTGTCAGAGTGACACTGTGACCATCAAGGAAGTGGGCGGTGTTTACCGGGTGTTGTAAATGGCTCACAATCTGTGTGTTCCTCTTGAAAATTTGTGCTGACATGCGGAGTTTAAGTACTTTCCTCTCGAAATTACTCAAGTATCTGTATTATCGGACAGTTTTCCTCTGGTGAATTTCAGCAGGTTTGATTTACCAACATTTAACTGGAGAAAATTAAGAGTATGTAGTAATGATCGCAAATCTCAGAAAGCCAATCCCTGTGCAAGATGGGGTTTGTTGTGGGATTAGAATTGTAGGGTTCATTCATAATCAGTGATCAGGCTTCCGGGTGCTGATCTCACAGTTCGTCGCACATACACCTATGAAAGCCGTATTCGTATGTGCTCTGAGACACCCCCTTTTATCAAAACATGGACTCAGTGCCTGCCTCACTGTCGGATCAGCTGTGTGGATGCCTGCGCCAATCACAGCAATGAGCAATGAACACTTCCCAGTCCTATACCCTGACGCATGTATTATGGGAACAGCGTGCTTAAAATGCAGCCACCTGAAAGGTGTGCTTTACATTAAGTAAAGGCCTCCACATTCTTGGTGGATATTTTAATGGATATTTTAAAATTACGCCTCAAAGACTGAGCGGTGATAGAAAAGAACATACTTTACACAGATTGCACTATCTTAGCCAACTTTGCCCGACTTTGGGAAGAAGACAAGATGTCTACACATTTTTTTCTCTCCCAGAAACCTATTTTAACTGGTAGTTTCTCCTACTATTGGATCATTTACACCATCTCAAACGTTGTGAAGTTCATAAAGATCGCAAAGATATATAAAAAAAAAAATTCACAAATTCAGAAAACAAAAACAATTGCAACTTCATGTACGTTTATTTATTTTTTAATGAAAAACAATAATCACAAAGATACAAAAAATGCAATTGATCTAGGTATTCTAATGATTTTGGGCTATGTACAGTAAACTTTCACACAATTACTACTTTTTTCAGAAAGTGTTTGTCTTATAGCTCTTACATGACTGCTTCCATATTCTTATTTTTTTGTTATGAGTGTTTTTTAATTGTTACCGTTTGCAACCAGCCACCACCTTAACAGAACACACTCAGAAAGCCAGGGTAGGTCACTTCACAAAGCCTCTCTGATGCTGCCATTTCTAGTTTTACACCCTCACATGACCTCACCAGGAGCCCAACGTTCATTGGGTGATCGAAATGGTGTCAGTAAACAGGACGAGGGGTAGATGAAAGTTTCTCAAAATCTGCCTCCACCAGAATTTATAGCAGAGAAAGGAAGAAACTACAGACTCTCCCTTCTGTGTTCTCCTGCTACACTTGTATCTGCCGGGTGCCACGGAGTCCTGTCTTTGAGAGAGAACCCCTTGTCTCACAAAGCTATAATGTCTACTTCATTTGTTGAAGAGCGGCAGACTGTGGGACAGAGGTCACAGTGTGGATGTCAACTGAGACTGAGTGCCCACACTAGCTGCTCAGGAGGATTCACTCAGATAAGTCAGTCTGTCCATGAAGGGTATGCTTTGGCTCACTAATGTGGTTGCTGGTGAAGCACACACTTTCCTCCTAAGAGAACGCGAGGGAGGGTATGTAAACACACTTGAAATAAACCCACTTCAGGGATCACTCAGCAACACTTCAATTATCCATAAGTCTCAAAGGCAAAACATCCGAGTGTACATCCTGGGCAGCTGTCATTTTTTTTTTTTACAAATGGTCTGTTACGTGCATAAAAATACAAGAGCAAGTGCAGTCTTTTCTACAAACCGGCATTCAGTCAATTGCAGTATGTTATTGGCTCAATATTGATGCGATAATCAGCTTTGCGACGTCCTGTCGATATTACCGATCAGTGTGAAATTTTAACCGAATGGCCACAGGTTCGTTTCTCGATGTTGCAAATACGGCCGAGAAATCTAACAAGCATCTGCAATGCAATAGTTCTCGCATTTACGTGAGTTTGAGCTATTGACATTGCAAATGACAATGCCTTTTATTTTTGTTTTCGTTTTTAAAACATAAATAAAAGGCATTGTCATTTACAATGCCAATACCACACGTGTTCCAGTTTTTGCTGCCTATCCTTAAGATACATCAGGAAAATGAATGGACATTTAACCTTTTATCGTCTTTTTCTTTCGATGGGATTATTTGTTTGCGCTAACAGATAAGGTATGTCCATAAATGACCTATGCACATATATTGTGTAATAAGGCAGTCTAGGGTCATATACTTCTTTAATTTCATCTAGGGCTCCTACTGATGTTTTTTTTTCTCTTTTCTCCCTGCTCTAATTTTAGCATGATGCAAGGGTGCGATTGCCACCTATGCCGAACTATAAAATTGCACAAGGTCACTACAGTATCTACTTACTTCTAATCTGTTACACAGATTAAACATCGGTAGGTACCCTCATCATTTCGGTTTTAATGACACAATGGGTTTAACTCTCCCACTGGTGTTTTTCTGGTCAGACACTGTGTCTGGACTATCTTTTCAGTAGCTTTTATCATGCACACTTTTGGGGTTCGAGTTGTTTGGGCTTCAAGAGTGACTTCAATTGGTCATGGGATGCTGGGGTCAATCCATCTAGTTTAGACCACCCATTGACTGTTTTAACTGAGATTTATATTTGTTTTTTCACTTAGGGTGTGATAATTTTGGTGTTATCTTTCTACACTGTTAATGTCATCAGAGGTCTTTTTGTCTTTGTCTAACGTGACTTCAATGTGATGTTTGTGTTTTTGTATAATTGTTTATGTTGTATAAAGTTTTTGAGTTCAAACAAATGTTTAGGTATATTAGGGTTATGGAGTATGGTCTCTTTTGTGTCAAATGTTTAGAAGATGTTTTTTGTTTGTATGATTCTTGTAATTTTGTGGTTTTTTAATGTTATTTTTGATTGTCCATATATTTGGATTAATGTTGTCTGTACAGTGGTTGTATCGTAAATGTAGTTTTTATATGTTTTTAACCTACAGCCCTGAAGAAGTCCTGTTTCTAGGGACGAAACACGTTGGCTGTCTGTCTTTTAAAGAATGAATCAATAAAGGAAAAGAAAAATTTGATCCGTGTACTACTGCTCACTTCTCACTAGTGGAGAAGTTACGGCATGACGTCATGCCATGTGAGCATTGTAGTAGAAGGGAAATCCTTTAAAGAGTCATTTTCTCTCTGGATTTCCCTTCTCTTTTTGAAACTCAGGAGCTGCAACATTGTTGTGGTGTCACCAGGGCTTTAAGTGGAAGCTTTTTCAATATTATATACAAGCTATAGTTGCTGCTTATTTATCTTATGCAACGAACAACCATTGACAAAGCCAATAGTCCTGACTTGCAGGTATGCTGTTACTTGTTGTATCATATATCTGGATGCAATGACAGAAACAGCAAAATACAAGTCGGGCGGCACACTATGCTAAGCACAGATTTTTAGCTTACGTGTTTTTAAGTCACGCCCTTAATTACATTGGTCACGCCCCTTTGAGAGACCCCCAGTTTTTTCATCCCACTTAAAGCCCTGCATAGGGACACCCCCCTGTATTGCATGAGCACTAACTGTACATCTGCGCAATGGCCGTTAGAGAAGGGACTGCGCAAGCATTTTCCATGAATACGTCAAAAGCGTCTAAAAAGGTGCAGTTGCCTGTTTCGCACTTTTGATTCCTTGCTTCTATGTTAAATGCAAGCTTCTCATTAGAAAAGAAAAATATCACAGCACACACTTGCCAAACTGCTTGTACGTTATGGACTATCACTGTTGCACAAAGGGCTGGACAGTGATGCTAAAGGCCAGTAGCGGCCCGTGGTGGGAGTGCTGCCGGGCGGTAACGTGGGGTGGGGGAGGGGCATGGTGGGGGGTCGTAAAGTACGGAATACAGCCGAATAGAGGTAAGTAGACATATAAATAAATAAAATGAATTTCGTTGCGCGCGATGCATCGCCAAATGCGAAGCAGAGCGCGCACTTCAGCTCTGCGCAGTGCGACTGTGATTGACATGATATGCCAGAGTTACACAACACCCACAGTGCCATTTCAACACAAATCTGAGTAGACGCCATTTCCGGAGAGACGCCCACACACAACTTGCTGTTTTTATTCAGGCAAAATTAGTTTACAGAGACTTGTAGCAAATATTTGAATCCCCTCCTGTTTAATTCAGAAGAATCTATTCACACACACATGCCCAGTCGCTCTCTCTAACACATACACGCACAAGCATTCATAGTAAAAGGTGCATACATACCTGCCACCATTTGCAATAAGCCCAGACCGGCACAGACGACGCTCCCTGCGCACACAGACATGTTAAGAGTCATGTGGCAGTGCACTTCCTGCTTCTTTGAACTCGTCTGTGCGTACTTTCACTTTGTCCCAGGTTGTCGTAGGCTGCTGAGTGATGACTACGGAGGCACGGAATAAGGAAGTGGCCAATAGGGAAACAAGCATTTGCAATGCAAGAGGACTCGCATTTAAGCAAGACCTATTGCATTGAAAACGGGAGTGCGGGCAGGGGGCAGGGAGCGAGAAGGCACGAACAACGAGAGTGGGGGTGTAGGGGCGCGAACGCATGGACTGCGGGAGGGGGGTGGGGGAGAAGGTACGGGAAGAAAATAGTTACCGTGCAACACTCGAAGTAAAGGGGCCAGTAGCCTTGGAAGGATACCAATGACGACATGGCCGTAATAAGGAGGGACTAACAAGCCTATAAACCAATCGGAAGGCAGCATTTAGGAACGACAGACACAAGCCAATGAAAAAGATGGGCGGGGAAGTGGGCGTGGCTTCTCTCCCATACTCAACTACCCCAGATCAACCCCAGAGCAGCGCTTGCGCGCTGGCTCAGGGCTCGACCTAAAAAATGGAAAACGTTCCTAATCAAAGTCTGTTCAATACCTCAATTCTCGCACTTTCTTCTGCTTCATGCTAACAGATCAAGAAGTGATGAGCCTCCTCCGGAGGATGTCAAGTGCGCCTAGATACAGTACTGTTGTTTGCAGTGAAAAATGCATCGACGAGAAACATGAATTATCTCAGTTTCCTATGAAATAAGCATGCCAATGAAATCACCTGCATGTATTTGGGGTAATGTGTCATGCTAATTATCTGTTGGTTTGATATCCCATTTTTCTTATTTCATGCATTAAAATAACGTCACTTGTTTAAAAGTAACTTACTAAATGCTAAAACGTGTGTATGGTGTATATGTAACGCATACTGGGAGGAACAGTTTCACTTTCTTCAGGAGAGAGGTGGTACAGACCATATTTGGTTTCTTGGTAATGTGTTTCTTGGGGGTGAAGATGTTGACTAGGTTGAACCGAAGTGAAATGGCACTGAGCAAAAGTTGAGGGTTCAAAGATGCCAAGATTCACGCCTAAGTGCCATTTTCTGCTTGTTGGTCTTAGAAAATATCAGGATTTTTTTCTAGGTTTGAGGTTCAAGTGACTGCACCTCATGCATACCTGGAGGCCAAGCAGACAGTGTTTGAGGCACTAGCTGTCTGGAGCAGAGGAGGCTTTAAAATAGATGTGTGTTGTTGACGTATCGGTGAACTTTGATACTGTTATCAGTGAGTAGTTTCAAGGGGCGCCAGGTAGATATTAAAGGTGATTGGGGGACTTCACAGGTGATAGAGCTCTTCTGCAATCTAGAGGTGCCATGTGAATAAAATGTAGAAGAAACATTGAAGGAAGTTGCAAGTAAATTCCATTTGAGTCTTCAGGATGTGAATGAGTGTTGGATGGTTTGCTGAAGGCAGCTGAGAGGTCGAGCAATATCAAAAGGCAGGGGGCCACCTTCATTTGTAGTCAGCAGAGCGTGACCTGTTCAAGGAGTTTTTGAAAGCAGATGCAAAGTGACATTTTGGGCAAACCATCAAATGTTTTTCCTTCTTTTATTTAATTTATTTTTTTAGTTTAAAAAGTTTTATATAGCGCGACCATGACCCTAGTGGGTATGAGAGCACTTTAAATACGAGTTAAGGAACACATAGGTAGATAATTGTGGGAGAAAAGCAATGATATATAGCAATAACAGCAAGTACAAAATGATATAAAAGAGGCAGGCCATGGGGCCATACAATTGCCAAGTAGGCCATTAATCAGCGGTACTTGATAGGAGACAAGAGGACAAAAGTTTCTAGCTCAGCGCGGTGTTCATCAGTAAAGTTTTCACTTCCCTTTTGAAGGCAAGTGTAGAAGGAATCAGTCTAGTTTCTGGAGGAAGGGAGTTCCAGATTCTCAGGGCAATACCTGAGAATGTACGATTGTAGGTTTTCATTTTTTTAAATTTCTTCGGCTTGAGAAGCAATGTACTGGCGCTCCTTGAGGAACAGGCACCACCCGACAGTTCGTGCTTATTTGCCAGGTAAAAAGGAGTGTTGAAATGCAGTGCTTTATGAGTCATACATGCAAGTTTTAATTGAATCCTTGCCTCAAACGGAAGCCAGTTAAGAGATTTCAGGTCAGGAGAAATGTGACTGGATTTCTTGGAGCCAGTGATGAGCCTAGCCGCCGCATTCAGAGATGCTCTAAGGGGGGCTAATCTGTATCTCGGTAGCCCGCAGAGTGTTGCACTACCGTATTCCATCCGTGAGATGACTAACACTTGCACTGCAGCTTTGAAGTCATCATGGGGAAGGAGGGGTTTCAGTTTCCTTAGGATGCTCAATTGGAAATTCGCTCCTTTATTACATGCGCTGATGTGATCCTACATGTTTAAGTTTTCACACTCAAAATTATTTCTGCTGAATGATTGGGCCTCAAAACCTTTTGGTATTAATATACTTTGCGTATATCCAATGGGTTGAATAAAATTGCACTGAAGATGAATTTTGAGGTTGCCTGATATGAAGGAGTAAGGCAGAGAGAAGCAACATAGTGAGATGAGTGTTACAAAACAGAATTACCTGTGTGGTCAGTGCTTTAGACACCTCCTCCTCCTTCATTTGTGGTGAGACTGCTGCTGCCACTACTTCCTCTGCTGCTACTGTTGCGAAGGCCTCGCACGAACATCATGTCTTTTTTAGGGCCCTACCTACACATACTGTGGAACTGACAGTGCATACCTCCATCATATTGGCCACTGACCATGCCGCTTACTGTAATTCAAATGGTGACTGGTCAATGTAGTGAAGAATTGTGCTCTCAAGCACGCTATAGTGTGTGCACTGGATTGCACCTGCTCTGTATGGAGTTACAAATGTGCTGCTGAGCTTTTTGATCACTCTGGACATACAAGTAGGTATTTGGTGTGTTCAACAGGGTGAGCTGTGTGGGCAGCTCTGTTGTCTTATGCTTTCTGCTTTTATGACAATATTGAAGCAGCTACCCTTATTTATTTATTTTATTTTGAAAGTTTTATATAGCGCGAACATGACCACCGAGGGTATCAGAGCGCTTTACAGTTTATACATCAAGAAGGGTACAAGCAAACAAAACAGAACCAACAAAGCAAAAATTCACAGTCTTATATAGTCCGGCAATTCTCGTGACCCTGGCAGCTGGGCCACAAATCAAGGACTGTGGTCTCAATATCGAATGGAGTAGCCAGTCTGAGGTAGAAATGTCTTCCTCAGGAGCCCTTTGACTTCTTTTTTGAAGAGGTCAGTGGAAGGGTTCACCCTGACTTCGGGGGGAAGGGAGTTCCAAATCCTCGGAGCCATACCTGAGAAGGCTCGATTGTAGGTTTTTCTTTTCTTGAATTTTTGTGGTTTGAGCAATAGGGTGCTGGCGCTTCTGGAGGCTCTCGAACCACATGAGAGCTCCAGTTTCTGAGCGAGGTACAGCGGGGTATTGAAGTGGATGGCTTTGTGTACCATGCATGCAATTTTTAACTGTATCCGAGCTTCATATGGAAGCCAGTTCAGGGACAGCAGGTCCGGAGAAATATGGTTGTATTTTTTAGTGCCATTTATGAGCCTAGCAGCAGAATTGAGGGCAACCCTAAGAGGAGCCGTCTTCACTCTGGGCAATCCGCAAAGCGTTGCGCTGACATAGTCCAGTTTAGAGATCACTAATGCTTGCACTGCAACCTTTAGGTCATGAGCAGGGAGATGAGGTTTGAGTTTCCTTAGGATGCTGAGTTGGAAGTTCACTCCTCTGGTGAGGGAACTGATGTGCTTCTGCATGTTCAAACTTTTGTCTAACATAATACCCAGAGAGGTTGCCGAATCAACGAGGTGAGGTCTACAGTTAAGAGCAGTAAGCTGATTCAACCATTGTTCCATGACCAGAGATTGCTTGTGGGGTGCGATTAAGAGGAATTCCGTTTTGAGAGCATTTAGCTTCAAGTGGTTACGTGTCAGCCAGCTTTGTGTTTCAAAAAGGACTGAGTTGAGGGACTGAATGTCCTCGGGGGAGGCGATCTTCAGGTATAGTTGGGTATCATCCGCATACATGTGATAGTGAATGCTGGATAATTTTAGAATTTCTGTCAGAGGCTCAATGAATAGGTTGAAGAGCGTGGGTGAGAGCGCTGAACCCTGAGGAACCCCCAGAGTAACCGGCGCCAGATGAGACACGGATTGGTTCACCTTGCAGCTTTGGGATCTGTTATGAAGGAATGAAGAGAACCAGTTTAGTACAGGCCCAGACAGCCCCATCCTGTGTTCCAGGAGGTCAATTAGGTTATCGTGTTTGACAGTATCGAATGCTGATGAAAGGTCAAGAAGGATCAGTAGGCACGACTCATTATGGTCCAACATTTTTAGCACATCATCGACAATGTGAGTTAACGCAGATTCTGTACTATGGCCCGGGCGGAAACCATATTGACATTGGTCCAGGAGTTGGAAATGATCGATGTGGTTACAGAGTTGGGTGAGCACACATTTCTCCAGTAGCTTTGCCAAGGTGGGGATGTTAGAGATTGGGCGAAAGTTATGAAGGTCCGTGGGATCAGCAGATGGTTTCTTTAGAATCAGGGTAACTTGACCCGATTTTAGGCAATCCGGAATAGCACCTTGCCGAAGTGATGCATTGACGATCTTAGTCCAAAGTGTTAGTAAGGAGGATCTAACTTCAGAGAAAAGGTTCGATGGCAGGGGTCGTTGTAGTGATTAGAAGGTTTCAGAGTCATCAGCATTTTGCGTATAGTGCATTCATCCAAGGTTTGGAAAATACTCCAGGATGCGTTGTTTTTGGGGAGGTAGGGCTGCAAAGGGTCAGTGATATCTAACCATGGGGGAAGGAGGGTGTTCAGTGGACTGGTCGACAAGTGATCAAGGGCAGAGCGTAGTTCAGTTTCCATCTTAATAGTCTTTTCCGTGAAGAAATCAGCGAATTCTTCGCAGTTCGGCAGTGTACCTTGACCCAGTGACGAGAGATTAGGATGACTGTTAGCTTGGGACTTGATGAGTTCGAACCGTTTTTTTGGACGGTTTTTTGCTTGATCTAGTTGATTTCTGAAAAAGGTGGCCTTCGAGCATCTGATGCATTTATTGTAGATGCTTCTTAGGGATCTCAGATGGTAAAGATGTTCAAGGGAGGGATAGGATCGCCACAGCCTTTAATCTGCCAAAACAGAATCCTACCAACCTCCTGGTATACTGGTAGGGTGGCCAAATGCGACTGAACATCAGGTAATTGATTAAATAGGCAATTATGCAGTACTTGCCTTTGTTGTGGGGATCATATCCTGATGTGAATAACAATTTGCGTAGACATATTACTATGATTTATATATATATATACATTTTCACGATTCACAGAATCCAATATCAGTACCCATCAGAATCTCCACATTTTCTAGATTTCCACATATACGTCCTACTTTTGATTGTAATTTCCCCCTGCAGGGAAAAAGGTAGCTCCTGTGGAAACACTTCCTGTCCCTTTCCTCCTTTAAGTATGATGGTGTAGCCTTTCCTTTCCCTCCCTAGAAAGGCACTTGCTTTAGGATTTTACAGGACTTTATCTGTGTGCATTTCCAGCTTGGGAATCAACCTGCAAATTGTTTGCCAATACCCACATGCTTATGACAGTGTGGTGATTTGCGAATTTTACATCTATAGGTGACCAGCCGTCCATTAACCAACTTTTCTACTACCATCTTCACGTTTTCTGCTTGAAGATCAGATTGTTATGTTTATGTGTGCAAAATTACACGTGAACCAGTCCTTAATGAGTAACTTCCATTGATGAAAACCATGTTAACATGGCAACTATGGGGCTTATTTACAAGGCCCTTGCGCCACTTTTGCGTCATTTTTAACATTGGAAAAGTGACGCAAAAGTGGCGCAAGGGGCTTGTAAATCTGCCCCTATATTTGCTAAAATTTGACAGATATCCATTTCTGAATGATTATGTCGTTTTTCAATCTATATATAGCTTGTAGATATGTATTGAGAAGTTGCGGTAGTGAGGTAAATTTGCAGATTCCTATCCACTGACATGCGGCATGGTAGGGGGTGGGGAGAGAGAGATTGGCTACTCATTGTTATGCATGCTACATCTAGTTCCAACAACCCCCTGGATATGAAGCTGCCATATTGAATGTCTCCTCATAGTATTTGCATTTGACCAGTAAAAATTCAAGTCACGATTACGAAAATAGTAAACATATATTAACTAAAGAACACTAAAAGGTCATTTCAAATAAAAGGGAAAATACTGAGTGCAAACAGCTGTCACTGTTTTCGATTAAAGTCAAAGGGACAGGCTATAATTTCATGCATAATATGTTTTTAGAGCCTTGTTCTGTGCAGTGGTGGTCATCTGAAGTCTTCATAAAGTGAGCCTCAAAAAGCTGAGGATGGAAGTTGTTGTGAAGATGTTTGGCAGACAGTATGAAGCTCTAAGTTGAGGGAAGGTGTTTCAACAACCAGAGAGAAGAGCAGGATATTACGTTGTCATGGAGAGAACCCCTCTTAATAACACACCTTGGCTCTGTTCATGAGTGGCGGTAATAGGCTGAAAATAATTCCACATCCTTTAATCAGGTATGTGTGAGCCTTCCTTAAAGAAGATCAGGAGGGAGGGGGAAGGGGGTTATCGCAGGTCCAACAAATATGTCCTATCCAACACACTGGATCTGACATATTCTAGACACGTAGTGGTTCAGTCTGATGGAGATATGACAACATTCACTGCACAGTAATTGTTTATTTACAATATAGATGATTCAATGCAGTTCTCCTCCTGTGCCAGCTGTAAGCGTGGCTTTGAGAATGTAGGTGTAGGCATCAATGAACTACCTCTTTTGATCTTCAGAGCTCCACATCCTCCAGACACAGCGCTCAGCATTACTAAGCTTTGGGATTCAAACAGCCGGGCATGGAGAGCATCAGCAGCAAGAGAACAGCTTGCCTGGGCTGGGGCCAGGTCAGCAGGGTCCCGAACCTCCCAACTTTGATATGAAAGCGTTCCTCCCGGGCCAGCACAGAAAGAAAGCAACAAAAAACTTTCCTCCTTGCCTGCTTTTCCTTAAGTGAGTCTGAAGCAATTAGAAGCCCTTTTAGAAAAGATTTTTGTAGGAACCGTTCGTCGTATCTTTCAGAAAAATATTAAAGCACTTTGCTGTATGTTTCACGTCCCTGGAGCACAAATCATAACTTTCTCCTAAACTGGACTACGGCCCTGTTTCAGATGTTTGGGATCCCAGATCTGACATTTGGGTTGGGGCTGTTCTAGCCACACTTCCTTTACATGTCAAGATGCAGTGAGTAAAGCGCTCTCATCCATGCACTATAAATCAAAGGGCTTTCTTGACTGAAAGGTAGTAGAAGGAAGTGGGGTCTCGCACAGTGCATGTGCAGTTGTCCCTGGCTTAAAGGACAGTGGCCTACATCATGTGACATTCTGAGAAACATCCTGGGGAAAGATGTTCCCTGGAACATTGGAAAGCATTTAGATTGTGTTTCCTAGCTTTAACCACTGACGTAACTCAGTTCCTGCAAAAGATTTCAAATTTCCAGTTCAAATCTGGATTTTAAAATACTGTCTATGTCACTTCCAGAAGTAGTCTAAACTGAAGCTGTCTGTCTACAAAAAACATAAATACCTTTCCATTAACTTTGTAGGAAAAAATTCCCAATGCTCACTAGGCCCATAGTAGGAAGTGTGCTGCACTCCTCAGTACAAAGGCAGGACTAGGCAATGATGAATGTGTGGACGTATGGACATCTGCCATGTATACACTGTCAATCGCCGTGTGCACTTTAAATAAAAACGCATGGACATCAGCCATGTATACACTGTCACTCGCCGCGTGCACTTTAAATAAAAACGCATGGACATCAGCCATGTATACACTGTCACTCGCCGCGTGCACTTTAAATAAAAACGCATGGACATCAGCCATGTATACACTGTCACTCGCTGCGTGCACTTTAAATAAAAACGTATGGACATCAGCCATGTATACACTGTCACTCGCCGCGTGCACTTTAAATAAAAACGCATGGACATCAGCCATGTATACACTGTCACTCGCCGTGTGCACTTTAAATAAAAACGCATGGACATCAGCCATGTATACACTGTCAATCGCTGTGTGCACTTTAAATAAAAACGCATGGACATCAGCCATGTATACACTGTCACTCGCCGTGTGCACTTTAAATAAAAACGCATGGACATCAGCCATGTATACACTGTCACTCGCCGTGTGCACTTTAAATAAAAACGCATGGACATCAGCCATGTATACACTGTCAATCGCCGTGTGCACTTTAAATAAAATAAAAAAATACAGCCTCTTTTGCACTCCAGAAAACCTAGCTAAAACATGCTGAGCTGATTTTATCAGTATAACATAAACTGGGGTAAACCTGTAGTAAATTGTAAAAAGTCCCCATGCGGACTGTGTTGCAAAATAATAGCCTCGCTCCCTCCTTAAGATCAAAGGAAGAACAGTGAAGCAAAGATTCTGCGGTTTACGATAACCGGATGAAGTTCTTCACACTGGTGAAAGGAGTTTCACTATCGCACTCACATAAAACACCTTTTCTTCTGAGAATATGTACTAACATGGCATATCACGTTTGATTACCTAATGATGGGCAAAAAAATATGCACTGCACAGCTATTGCCTTTTCCAAAGTCATTACACTTAGGATTTTAAAACCAATTCACCTAATCCACCACCAAAATCAGTAACAGATTAGCCTGAGCTCGTTTTCAGTTGGTTTACAGTACATCATGTAAGTGCATCCCCTTCTGTGCTAGCACTGGGCCCTTCTTTGTAGCTTGTCTCAGGAGATGGGCAGACGTGTGCATAAAGCGAATATCTCATCTGATATTAACATCAAAATCAAAATTGGAAGAACTTCATCAAAATAAGGCACCCACCTTGAAATCAGGAATTGGTTGATATGCAGAATGCCTTGTATTGAGGACATTTCACCCAACCGTACAATAAAACAACAGGTCGACTTTCAGCTCTTTTCGGAAAGTTTCTGTAGTGTTCAGACATGTTCTGAGATGCAACTAGATGACAATAAATGAGTCCAACCAATGGTTAACGTATTGGGCAAACACTAAAGATGCATATGGAAAACAAAGAAAGCATGTTTCCGTTTTAGGAAAAGGTTACTGATCACTATTTAAAGTGGTGTGCCCAGCACTTATTTGTTTACACATTTTGAAGACAATGTGTGATTGGCTATATGGCCAGCTACCCAGCTTCTTCTGAATTGACCATTGCTGCTCAGCAGCAGGGGCAAAATATAACAGATTATTCCATCACTAGGGAAAATGTATGCAATTTCTTTAATTTTGTAAATCCAGGTTCTAGTTCCTTTGTAGAAGAATGCTTGGTACCAGTGGCGTAGCAAAGGGAGAGGCGGGGGGCGGCACGAGTTTTTGGGGCGGCGCCCCCCCACTCTTACATGCGTTTGACGCGGGGCGGCAAACGTAGGACTTGCCAGCACCGCCCCACTCTTCCAGGCGGTCGCCCCGCTTGGTGGCAAAGGCAATAACCGCCATGGGCGGCAAAGTGTCTAGCTACGCCACTGCTTGGTACCATTGCTGCTTAAAGTGGATGTTGTGGGAGGAAGTGGGCCATGGATATGGTGTAACTTCTCTTGCCACAGGTCATGTCTCATAGTGGAAATGCCAGCTCAGTTTGAAATATCACTAGGAACCGAGGAGCGATTCCACACTTTCATGGCTGCCGGCCTTGTATTGATACTGCTGTTACTATTACAGGATTACTCAAGAGAGCTTCTCAAAACCACTTTCCTTTCAATCCCAAACACTGTTATTAGCTTTGATGTGCACAGAGCCATTATGGGGTGCAGGAGTTTCCTCTTTGGCATCCTGCACAATGCTGCTTCAACTCAGACACAAGACACGAATGAAACATGAATGAAACCCACCCTGAGCCCTGCTTATTTGGTAGTGAGCTGCCTTGCCCATAGAACCCTCTCGAGCCTGGTAGCAAAAAAAAAATATATATATATATATATATATATATATATATATGCACTGCCCCAGGACTGATTTCTAGAAAGTCATCACATGCCTGGAGAGGAGAATTTCTCATCTCCAAGATTCTAGTTCTACAGAGAGAATGACAAAGATGGGAGATGAGTGGATTTTCCTTGGAGGGGAGTAACGGAGAGAAAAGAAATGCTGCTCTACAAGATTCACAGTCTCACATCTCCATTGTTGTTATGGAGCTGATTAATAAAGTCATCGGGGCTTGTAAATCTTATTTATTAAAGCAAATAGCTTGATTTAGGACTCAAGGAGCTCATAAAAGACGGCTGCTCAGTCCCAAATACTCTTGGGAGTCTTGCTCTAACCTGTAAACCAAAAGGCCAGTTTTTTGTTTTTGAAACTCTAGCTTTTTGACCTCTGCTGTGTTTGTGATCCCTCTAATAAAGCCTCGATCACGGTGCTGCTCTATGGCAAATGGCTTTGCATTGTAACCTCCAGTTTCATGTTTTAACTATGTCAAGTTGCTCTGCAGCTGAGGGAAGGGACTCTGAGTCAGTTATGCATGACTGTTGTCTGATTCAGCTGAGAATTTGCACCCAGGTAGCACTCTGTCAGCTGGGACCCAGATTAAGCCCTATATTTATCAATCGCTCACTCAGCGCAACGCAGCATGCCACCTTTCTGTGCTCCATGAAAGGACAGGATTGCGCCGTATTTACCATTAAACAGTGCATTTCTGTCCTTTCCTAACGCTGGCACACTTTTGGCTGCCTAGCGCCAACACAGGCACCCTTGCGTCACAAGGACTCCTGCGTTGTAGGCAGGATTGTTTTTGTGCAGAAAGGGACACCATCCTTCACAGAAACAATCCTGAGAGGCATTTTCCTCTTTCTACATGTGCTGCAGAATGCAGAAAAAACAAGGAGAAATAAAGATATTTCTCCTCGTTACACCTCACCTGGGGAGGCGTAGCATTTTGACATATTCCCAGGTCTACCAGGAATGGTAAATCTGGGAATGTGCCAAAATCCATGGGTGGATGCGTTGGGACACCCACGCTCCACCCATGGCATGCCTTCCTGCCGCAAAGTAACGCAAGGCAATGATTAGCACTGCCTTCGGTTACTCTAGATTTATCAAGCTACGCAGGGTCACGCAAGGTGGCCTAGCGTGGCTTGATACATCTCATTTAGGTTTTGCAATGCCCTTGTGTCTGCTTGCGTGGCGCCAGGGTAAAGAAAAGCCTTGATAAATATGAGCCAGAATAAATTTGATTTAAATGTACACCAATGGGGAATGTACCATTCCATTTTGGGAATAACACAATGTGTAATGTTTCCACAATGCACAATGGACCCCATTTCAAGTGGCCTCTTTATTACAGTCAGGCTCATAACAGCAGTTACCTGCTCCTTTGGAATTTTGAGTTTTAACTTTCACCCAAGAGGTGACCAAAAACCTCAGATGCGATCGGGCCCAAAATTTGGAATTAGTGGTGAATTGGACACAGAATTAATGTTTCCCTCCTGTAACTACTTTTTCCTTACAAGGCATTCAGGGTCCATCTCATCACAGGCCAGCACCCTCCTAAATCAGCCTTGGGCTGCTATGCCTCATTCTCTTAAGAGTCAAGTGCTAAAAGGATTACTGGGTCCCCAGTTTAAAGGTCCATTGTGTTAAACTAGAGGATGCTGGAGGTGTTGACAAAACTGAGGTGCAGTAAGTTCTGTTTGGCATGGAACCTCCAGAAGAGGATCCTTATACTTTCTTTCTTCCTTTTCTTCCGTATAATATTATCCCACGGTTGCATAATATACCCCAGGAATAAAATCTCACGCAAAGGGCGGGGACTTTATTTTCCACAACTTCTCTCTAACCCTTTCCCACATGGAAATGATTAGAGTTTCCACCTATCAAGGATAGGAGTAAATACAATTCCATGTTTGATAGGGGAAAGGAGCAACCCAAACATCATGGGGATATAGAAGAAAGGGTTTGCCAGAGGAAAAAATAGTTTCCCAGTGGAGAAAACAAAGAAAAATCAATATACCGGTATCTTACAGCACTGTCTTTCTACAATGCGTAGTTCACCAATGTTTTTCAGTAAGCGGCTTGGTCCATTTGACCATGTATCTAAGTTTGGCGACTAAATAATAGTCTATGAGACGAGGATTACCAAGACCTCCATTAGCTACAGACAGGTATGCTCATTTTCTGGCCGTGCAGGTTTTCCTGCCTTTCCAGATGTATGCTTCTATAACATGCTGAAGTTTGGTTAGTAGGTAGGGAGGTGGGCTTAAAGGGAGTGTCTGCATTACATACAGAATTTTGGGTAACAGTGTCATTTTCACCATGGCAAGTCTGCCCATCCATAACAGACCCCCCTTTTCCTCCAGCTCTGGAGATCTGTGTGCTCTGTGTCTAGAAAGGATAAGTAGTTGAGCTCCGCAGTCTCTCTGAAGGAGGATCACAATGTGAGCCTCAGATAGGACACCCCTTTATGACCCAATGGAAAGGGAAAATGCCATTTTAGATGGGCCTGAGCGTTCTGTGGTATAGTCAATTTGAGGACTTGAGTTTTTTTCAATATTCACTTTGAGGCCGAAGGCTCTTCCAAATGCCTCGAGTTCTTCAACAAAGGCTGGAAGTGAAGTATGGCATTGGGTCACTGAGATCATTACGCCATCGCATACAGAGCCATTTATGTTCCTGTTTACCAAAGGGTAGATCTGAATACCTTTAATCAGGGTGAGGCCCTTATCCGATCCACAAGTGGTTCCATATATATAGTTTAAAAAGGAAAGGGAGGAAGGGCAGCCCTGCCGGGTTCTACTGGTTATTGAGAAGAGCGAGATAAAGTGTCATTGACTCGCCCCTAGACACTCAGGCGTGCATTATTGATCCACGGCCACGTAATGAATTGCTGTCTAAGTTCTGCCCTCTCCATCACCAGTCAAAGAAACAGCCAGTGCTCTCAGTCAAATGCCTTTTCGGCATTGATGGACATGGGCAATGCCAGGGCGTGTGAGTGGGCTGCCTTATTCATGAGATAGAGGAGGCGCTTGGTGTTATTGCTGCAACCCCTTTTGGGGATGAAGCTGATTTGATCTGGGTCAATTAGTCCTTGCATGTTGGGGCTCAGGTGAGCTGCTAGGATACCAGTAAAGAGCTTAACATCAACATTCAAAAGAGAGATGTGGTGGTAAGGGGCGCACTGCATGGGGCCTTTAAATGTAATTACCACCGGTGGGGGAACGTGTCTGATTCCCTATTGAGTTATAAAGACATGCAAGTGTGGGGGTGATTTGAGGCCCAAAGAGTTTATAGAAACTCCGGGGTGAAGCCATCAGATCCCGGGGCCTTGCCGGGTTGGAGTTTGGATATCGAATCGAGGACCTCACCTACGTGAATATCTGCCTCTAGGATGCTAGTGTCAATCTCAGTTAGTCATGAAACTGGTGCTGGAGGTAAAAACCCCTGGGATTCCCCTGGATCCATCTCTTCAGCCTTGTATCGGGTAGTGTAAAAGTGCTAAAAAGCCTGGACAGTTTCAGTATCTTGGCGGGCTTTGCTACCGTCTGCCTGAGAAATTTCAGAGCTTTTGTGTTTGAGCTCTCAATTTGTGAGTCAAGAAACTCCCTGCCTTGGTACCCACTGCATAATATTTTTGTTTGGTTCAGAGAAGAGCGTATTCTGCCCTATCCCAGTCAAGCGATTTAAGTTGTCTCCTAGCTAGAGTCAGTTATCTGTGAATTCTATGTGCACCAGAGCTATTGAGAGAGTCTTCTTAGTCCATCACACGAGTATCTAGGTCTATCCATTTCTCCCGACGTTCCCTATTGAGTTTCGCGGATATCGATAGGCAGGCCCCCCTTATTACAGCTTTCAGTGTTTCCCAGAGAAGGGAGATAGGCGTGTCCAGTGTGTCATTATCAGTAAGAAAGTGCTGAATAGTGTCCTGTATCTTTTTTTTAATGGAGTTCTATATGAGCAGTTTATCGTTAAGTCACCATGAGTGTCTTTGAGCCCTGCTGCCAGGTATATAAAATGTTAGGGTAATCTGTGAGTTTACAGATATTGTCCACACCCCAATGTCGGTCTGTCGCAAGGACGCACTGGGAGAGTAGGAAATAGTCAATTCGGGTGGAGGTCTGCTGCATGGCTGAGAAAAAGGTGTAACCCCCAGAAGTGGGATACTTGATGCGCCAAGTATCTGCTAGGCCTACGTCAGCAAGCCATTGTAGCCCATTGCCTGTGAAAGGCTTGGACTGACACACTCTCTGTACTGGTATATCAAGTGAGTTGTGGTGGACGAGATTGAAATCACCCCCCACCACTATGTCAGAGTTGGGAGTGGCTGCATCGAGGCGTAATGCCTTAAGTGTGAACTGCTCTTGGTGGTCGTTGGGGGTCATACAGTGTGGCAGGAGTGAAAATAAAGGTGTTTGCGGTTACACTAATGGAAAGGAGCCTCCCTGGAATCTCTGCTTGTGTGTGAGTGACTTGGCCATAAAAGTGGCTAGCTGGGAGCATTGCCACTCCTGCCTTCTTGCTGGGGCCTGAGGAGCAGTATTGCCTATAAAACAAGCGGGACCATAGTCTTCCCCAGTCCTTTTTAATGAAGTGCGTCTCTTGAAGGAGAGCAATATCACATTGGGAGTCCTTTAATAAAGTCAGGAGAGCCAGTCGTTTGGCGGGTGAGTTAAGGCCGCTGACACTGAAGCTTATTATCTTAACCATCTGCAGGAGGAAGAGGGCTTTGAGCATCGTTAACCCCAGAGGTGGGCCATTCACCTGGATCGTAGCGGTGACATGACCACACAGAGGCAGCAGAAGTATCAGTAAGGGGGAGCTCCTAGTCAAGAGGGATGGCAAACTTGGGTAGAATAACCAGAAAAACAACCACTCCCTCATGGCGATGGCTGCTTTAGAGTGTGCAGTTGAGCCAGATGGTTTCGAAGCTCCGCCAGACTGGTTCTATATCATAAATGGTTGTGGTTGCAGTGTTGGCCTATCCGCCCTCATGTTCCAGCTCTCCACCCCTGTGAGGACTATATACTTTCATAGGTTGGGTGTCAGCAGGCGAGAATCAGTCCGATATGGAGTCCAGGACAGCGTCCTGGAACCTCTAGATGAGCGCACTGCGTTCTCGTCAGCATTCGTCTAACGTGGGTTTCAGGGTGCCCCTCCGTGTGGGGCACCACTGTCTGCTGTTAGGGGTTTTGTGCTTTGGCAGGGTTTGTTGTCATTCCCCAGGGACAGGGTTTCCCAGAGGTGATTTCAGCCCAAGGATCGCATTGGCCTCATCCACCATGTGAAGCCCATCCATTTCTTTGTCCCAACTGAAGTTCAGCTGGAAGTGGTGGAATCATTTGAATATTATTGCATGCTCCCGAAGATAAATGGTAACCGGTCTGAAGGGGCAGCGTATCTGTAAGGTGATGGGTGACAGGTCCTGATAGAGGCACAATTTATCCCCCTCGAAAAGCACAGGCCCTTGGTCCCTGACCGGTGCCATTATAGACGGTTTTGGCCTATAGTTATGGATGGAGGTTAAATGTCCTGAGGATGACTAGGTGCAGTAGAGGGGCGGCCTGCCCTGTGGGCACGATCAAGCACAATATCTTTCTCCACCAGTTTCGGAAGCACCTGGAGGAATAAGCGAATGACTTAGCTCTCAATGTCTCCCACATCAGCTTGCAATAGGGCCTCTTTGATGTAAATGTTGGAGTGGCGCAATCTGTTCTCAAGGTCTTCTATAGGGAGCTGCAGGTCCATTGTGTAGTTCCATCAGTTCTTATCTATGATTCTATATTTCTTCCTCCTGACATCTCCACCTGTCTCCAGAGTCACCACCCATTGTCCTAATTCCACCATCTCCTTTTTAGCCTCCTTAATGTCCACAGCTATATTCTCTTGGAGCTTGTCAAAGAGGGCTTCCATGAATGTCTGGTGGCAGGAGTCAGGAGGTCCTCTGTGTCAGCCCCTGCCTCCTGCGCAGGTGGGTGTTCCATGTTGGCAGCATCTTTAGGGGAATCAATCTTTTTTGCAGTCACCTTGGTGAGCAAGTCTTTCAGCCTGGGGTCCTTCTTTGCTCTGTGGGCCATCATACTGTTTAGAGGGAGGGCTTTGCACTCGGGTTGCCCCAGACGGGGAGAGGGCTAATTTTGCTGGGGCAATGAGCGTGCTGGTCAGCAGCCACAGGCGTTAAAAGTTCATCCCAGGTGCCTAGGGGCCCGACCCTCTGTAGCGGCCTACCTCGTACACCCTGAGCTCAGTATTGGCTGCTGCGAGCCTCAACACTGTGAGCCACAGAAAGCCCCAGGGGTGGGCATCTATGGACGATAATGTGGCAGGCAGAGATGTTGTGAGCAGCCGTGGACAGCCAGAGGATCCCTACTTGAGTAGAGCAGGTTGAGGTGTGAGCGCCCACTATAACAATATGGAGGTGCCCTCAGTCACAGTAGCTCTTGGGCTTATAGACAGTCCATGTCTGCATATGGGCAGATTGCCCCCAAGGCCACAGCAGCGATTACCCCCCGCAAAGCCGCCCCTTGGCTCACCGTTGCTGCTCCAGCAGGGGGGCTCCACTGCTCTCCAGATGCATCTGGCTCCGGTCACTTCCTTCTGTGTTCCCAGCTGTGCTTGGCATTGGGAAGGGGGCTGCATCATGCGGGCCCCTGCTATCTGGCTCTCCAGGCCCCCAGAAGCTGGCCACACTAGCTTGTCAGGGTGGGGGCCCAATCAGCGGCAGTGCTGTCGACAAGTGTTGGTGGGCTGCCGGTATCCTGGGTCTGGCGCCCCTCAAGATGGCAGAGTGGTCTTGTCACTTAAGGATGCAGGCAACCCGACTCGTGGCAGTATGGGGCCCAGAGATCTCGGGCCATGCCCAATAGCTCCAGGGGAGGCCTGTGCTCATTCATCAATTCTCTGCAGGGTGGGACGATGCTGGCCGCTGGCATATCCGGGCTGGGGAACTTCATGGTGGAGCTCTTATCAGTCTGCCAACTTGGTCACACCCCCTTACTAATGATTTAAAGGGAGATATATACCTGTCAAAAATGGTTATTTTGATAGTTGAATTGAAGGTTTTACACTACAAAAGTCAGGCTACACACAGTAGGTATATATCGAATGTCTGCACTGTCACTGTAGTGGATGGCTCAATAGGTGCTGGGGTGGCATTTAACTACAAGGCCCGGGGTGCATTTTCGCACCCTATAATAGGGACTTTCTGGCCACTTAAATGTGTCAGTTATGAAAAAGCCAATTTAAGCATGTTTAAAAGGAGAGCACAGGAACTTTACTCGTGGCTAGCTGGACTAAAGTGCACAGAGTTCTGAAGCCAGCAAAAATAGGGTGCAGAAAAAGATGAAAAATCTGGGGTGACCATACAGAAAAGGTGGATTTCCTACACGCTTCAATCAAATATTTGCAGAATCATGACTACTGTTTTAAATATAGAATATACCAAGCAACTTTTAAATTTCATGGTGCATGTAATCATTTTCCTCTGTGTTACAAGTGAAGCATTACTGAAATTTCCAATTAAGCCAAAAATATAACAAAAAACACTGAAACACTGTGAAAGTGTTCAACATCATTTTGCCACATAGAAAACGAGGAATGGAATACTACAAACTAGAATGAAATTAATTGGGGAATATAACACTCATAGGTGCCAATTCACAAAAGCATTTATGAGTATGGGACATAGTACTACAGGATTCCGCTTTTAAATACTCTTATATGCCTGTATGAATCTGCATGAAACTTCCAGCTCCCTATTAGGAAAAGTGCAAAGAGGTGACAGTCCTTTCTTTTTGTACTAATTATATATGGATTTTTTTTAACATCCCCTTTGAATGGGAATTTTAGTTATTTTGGGGCTAAGTAACAAAGGCATGTAAAAGTACGTAATAGAGTAATACAGGATTGCTACTTTGCATAATCCAAAATGATTTTCTGAAGTAGCCCCATAATGTAGAACTGCCTGCTCATATTTCTATAACATCTATGCACAGCTATTGACAAATCCATATAGGTCAAAGTTTCTCTAAAACACTGATGGCTCACTGATGGAACTGGCACTTTCTGGTCAGCTGAGGCAGTACCCCAGCCATGCAGAATCTACCTCTCCTATCAGGGGCGGGTGATTACACACTCTGTATAACCTGCGCTCACCCTTGGGTATCTTGGCACTGAGCAGTCAGGCTTACCACAGAGGCAATGTGCAAAGCATTGGCACAGCTCTCACTCATGATAAATACCTTGAGCATCACAAAAGAGACTTCACACTTGATGTATGTAAATAATGTTTGTATTCAACACACATCATAATCAACACAACATGATCCTCATATATTTCTGTGAAAAAATCACATTTGGAATTATTACTAGCAGTACTAGGCCCTGCCGTGTTCAAAAGAATCTGTATATGCACACTTGGGAAAGATCCTAATCTACACCCTCCCTTAAACCTTATGCGGCGCAACACGTTGTCCACCCCAGGCCTGCCTTAGTAATTCTTATTATTCAATACCACACAGTTATAGGGTGCACCCTGGGTCACAACAATATCAAAAATATGTACCTACAACAATTTCTCACACTTTTTAGCAGTACCGCAGGCCAAGGCCGCGCAGGTAAAACAAATGTAAAACAAAATGCTATTCTCGCAAGAAATCAACGCATCAGGCAGACTGCCATCCAGAGTCGTAAATTATGGGTGGTTCCCCACTGTCACTCCCACACACACAATCACTCTGCACCGCTATGTGGTGCAAAGGATATCAGACAGACAAGTCCATATGGAAGCGCTCGCATACATACGCACGATACTGAGCAGGTGAATTGGTTACACACTGCAGACCTCGTGGGCCCAAGCCTCCCTCCGCCCTCCAACTCACTCTGACTATCCTACACCCTTGGATTGAAGACAACCCCCTGGGCACTAGGACAGAGGTGGCAGAAGTCACTCTTAGTCAGGGTTCCAGGAAAGCAGGTGGTGGTAGGCAACAAGGTCAATCAGGAGGCAATAGGCAAAAGGGGTGTGACAGCCACTCATGGAGTTCTCCCACTGGATGCTAAGCAGACATGGGCTGAGTGCAATAGACAGTCACACCAAAGGGGTCCCCAATGGCCTTCTGGCACCAGCCCAGATCTGCGAAGCACAGGGGGGTTACGTAGTCACTTGACCTGCTTCCGATCATTCTTGGAAGCATTCCTCCAGCCCAGTCAGTCACTCTCACAACCCAGGCCTGAGGCGGGCAATACTACCTGGCAGCACAATGTCGTCAGGGGACTGAGTGAGGAGAGAGCAGTTGGTCCACCGCGCTGAGGGCCAAAAAGGAAATAATCGATGAATGGAAAATGAAGCAGGGGGCCTCTTGGAAGGAGGAGGCACCACGTCAGGTACACGTCGATCCGAGTTGGTGCAAGGCAATGCGGGTACAATGCCTGGTGCGCGTTAATACGGATTGCACCAGACCGTTCTGGTCACATTACGGAGATGCAAATTCAGTTCCTCACTGGAAAGGAAGCACAACGTCGGGTGCTCATTGATATTGGTCACACCAGTCAATTCCGGTCACACACCATGAAGAGTTGCAAGTTCTGCGCCTCCCTGGAAATGATACACAAAGTCCTGTGTGCTGTGATATTAGTCACACCAGCCAATTTTGATTACATACACATGTTAAAGTTCAGCAATGTCTACGAGGTAGAATGAGACACTACTATGGCTACCTTCCACCTCCGAGGGACACAACCTTTGAATCGGACACCACATTCAATGAGCATGTAGTCGGCGTGTCACACGAGAGCAATGCGACACGATCGACAAAGCGGGCGACACTGGATCCCGCAACCAGTGAATCGGTTCACCATCAACAAGATGCTTATTAGTGCCAAGGTCCCCACGATGCAGGGACCACATGCCTTAGATGCGAGCCAGACTTCCTGGCTCCACACAAGGCAATCCGGTTTCCGGGCACAATTCTTAGTTCCACTCCCACGCTGTGCTACCAGTTGAAATCCAACAGATGATGTGGGCACTTAAAAGGACACCGTGCTTCAGGTGTCACAGGTAGATGGTGTGGGTCCCTCTTGGGAGATTTTTGATGTCCCTGAGACATCCAAAAGAACAGGAGGCAATTTCAACAAGCCCTTGGAGAGCACACTTCGAGGTACCACCCAACAGCAGGTAGTTGGCCCAGGCCAGCCACTATTCAGGAAGGGCATGTGGACCCTTTCCATGGCAGTAATCCTCATTATGCACAATAGAGAACCTCCGGAAATGTGCACCACATAGTTTCAGGTTCTCCAGTCCCACATCCCCACAAGCATATCTCCCTCCTTGCTGAAGTATGGCACCAGTAGTTATACTGAAGTGTGCCTTTGAAGTTGGGGGTGGTTCAAAGGGCCCCCTTTGAACCACAGATGTCTCCCTTAGAATTCAGTCCTGTCTGCCATGGGGCCGTGGAATGCAGATCATTATCTTTAGTGGGGCCATGATCTGTCAAAACCTCTTCCTCCAATCTCTACAGCCGGCCCACAAATGGCAGAGGTCTGTCATTGCAGTTGCATGCATAGTGTTTTATAGCTATCGCTGGGGAAAGATGTGCTCCCCCAACCTCCAGTCTGGACTGGAGCCAAGCACCAATGCATGCAAAGAGTTTAGAGCACAGAAATGCCCACTTTCTAGTAGTGGCATTTCTAAACGAATTACAACAAACCCACCTTTACCACTGGCAATGGGTTGTCGCTGCAAATCCAATGATATGAAACATCATGATGCTGCTCTACTGCAATCCACTATTCCAACCTGAAGGGATTTCAACCATTTCCCCATGTTAGCCTATGGGAAGTGCAAACATCATAGGTAGTGAAAACACATGGCTTATCCTCACTACCAGGGCAGTGGACACACGTGTACCTGCCCTGCTCTTCACCTGCCACTCACTTCACCCCTTAAGACGTACCCTCGGGGTTCTCGGGTGGAAGTGAAAGGTACTCCCAGGGTGGCAAGTGACTCAAGCAGGCCAGTCTGAGTAAACGCACAATTGCGCGTATCAGCCTGCAATTGAAGGCTGGACACATCTTTAAGAGCACCATCGGTGCAAAGCACACACCAGCCTGCAATGGCAGGCTGGACACATATTTAGGAGCACCATCCGTGCAAAGCATACACCCCTCTGCAATGGCAGGCTGGACACATGCTTAGCACACTCTTGGTGCCGAGCACTTACCAACCTGCAATGCATGCTGGACACACATTCAAAGACACCATCGGTGCAAGGGTGCACCACACCCTGCACTGGCAGCCTGGACCCAGATCTTAAAACATAATTGTTGTGAGTGCATACCCACTGGCCGGCCATGGCAGACCTGACCAACGCTTTAGAAACTTCAGGTGAGCAGCACTTCCTAATCGTGTGGAGGAAGGGCGCATGCACGTTCACACACTGTATTTACAGTGGGAAAGTGCCCCAGGTTCTGAGTCCCTCACAAGAGAATCGGCCACACCCAGGAAGTGTCCCACAGGGAGAGCCGATCCCTTAGGTAGGGAAAACCCACATGGGGGTTCATCCCTACCCGGGCAGTGCACACACATATGTACCTACCTTGCCACTCACCTACCCTGGTTTGGTGCTAGTGAACAGCCCCCTCAGGTTTGGCTACGGAGTGAGACTGGGCAACTTGAGTATGAGACATTTTTGACAGGCTATTCAGGTGGGTGGTATAATCAGTGCAGAGTCCCCCTATTAGCCAGTGTCGCACCCGCCCTGGGTATGTGTGGCACCTTTTTACAGGGCACTCACAGGTACCACACCTACCAATCAAGTAGGCACCCTATCTTGACATGTGCAGGAAGGCGCACATACTTTACCGCTGCAGTACAGCAGGAAAGTGCCCAAAGTCCTATGGTCAGGAAAAGAGAGTTGGCAAAAGCCAGGAGGACTAAAGCAAAAATGTTTTAGGGAAATCTCCCTAAGAAGGGCCATGTCCAACCATGTTGGTTGAAGGAAGAAAAGCAACAGCAAACCTTTCAACAGGCTAGATATAAAGAACGAAAGCTCTAGGCAAAGCTATTTCTAAAAAGATTGAGAATGTGTTACATGTGTTACCCTAATAGGACTAAAAAGTTAGGAGTGAAAACGGGAGCATTTAGAAACAAAATCATGCTTACTACCTAAAAACAAATATGACTAGAATACTAAATAAAAGGTTAATTACACTGCCCATTAGAGACTGAAATCATTCTGAGGTTATGGGTGTTTGTTTAAAGGGACATAGCTCTAGCGGATCAGGCTGATGTGTTCTAAATGGAGTAGGACTAAGGCTGATTTGCATGTCATTTGGTCCCATTCTATTAAGGTACATGCGAGTTGAAAATCGATGGTTTGGAATGTACTCTGAGTAATTACCAGTGTATCTCCATTAATCACATTTATGCTCCCCATCAAACAATATGTCGATTGAAAAGTATTAATTAAAAGCATATTGATGAGTTGTAGTCAGAACAAGATCAAATGCTGGTCTGGCTGTGAGTGACCTAGGCCAGAGTTTGGAGGAAGACGAGTGTGTATCACAAGGTTTTCACTACACATTGTTGTCCTGCATTTCAATTCACTCAAGACGTAGCAGGTCACAAGCTGTGCCCAGTGAGTGCTAGACATCTCCTACTATGTATGATAGGTAGTCAAAATAAAGAAGACTTTCAGTGTTGCATTAGGCAAGAGAAGAGTACATATTCCTGGGATAGAATAAGTAACAGGGGCGGCTCCTCCGCTATGACAGAGGAGCGTCACCCCACTGCTGAAATGCAGCAGTCAGAAGAAAAATTAAATGACAGTAAAACTATTTTATTGTCATTTTATTTTTACTTCCAGTCTGCAGAGTTGAGGGTGGGGAGGTCCAGGACGCAGCATCACACAGCAGGGGGAGGAGGAGTGGTAGGCACTAAAAGTGTGCATGTCGGTTTGGCCAGGCGTCCGCGGGTGGCCAAACCGACATGCGCACTTGGATATCTCCAGGCTGTTCCTTGGAGAAATCCTAGTGATCAGGGGCATAGGCTCCCAGACCCTGCTGGAGTGCAAAACCTTCCCGCTCCGCACAATCCCAGTACTTCTCTCATACTGGGAGAAGCGCTGGGATTGGGTGGGGCCTGGGAGCCTGTGCCCATGGTCACTGTAGTGTGGGACAGGAGCAGAGGAGCAGCGCGGGGCGGGAGCAGAAGATCGCGGCGGCCGGCAGGAAAGGTAAGTTTATATATATATTTCCCCCTCCCCACCCACCCACTTTTGGATTGGCAGCAGCCACCCCTGATGAGTAAATGTTCCCAATTGACTCTATTTATGGTTGTCTTTCAAGTCAAATTTCTTTCAAATGGTCACCGGTGGCTGGCTGGTTGGGTGGGTTTTAGAAGACTTGGTGGTCTCAGAGCAGCTCAAGGGGAGCCCCCAGTGAAGGATATGAAAAAGGAATTTTTGAAAAAAGTTAATGTTGAAAATGGAGCAGATCATAGGCTTGTTTGGTCATGTTTCTGAACCTTCATAGTGACTTCTTAAAAATCAATGAGAAAGAATTTCTCTGGTCATTTCCAAACGCAATAATGTTGGGGAGAAGAAGGATTTTTTTCAGTGAAAGGTTGTATGGCAACACATTTTTCAATCAACCTGACTAGGACTATGATGACATTTGACAGATCGGTAGAAACTACTTTTTGCCACTTTTACATTTGATCAACTAGTTCACATGTGAGAGCTGAATAAATTATTTTTCATAAGGGTTAAAGTGTTCTCTTTCAAACGTGTTCCAAACGGAGAAGCAGTTGTTGCAACACTTATGAGTGAGTTTACAAAATGTGAAGCACTTTGAGAAGATCCAGCGTTTGGTATCTGCACCAGCTACGGATGTTTCAAGGAGGTTTGATGGTAGTGGTGATTGCAGTATTTTTAATCTCAGATATGTTTTTGATATTTTCTTTTTTATCCACAAAGAAAATAGCAATGTTTGAGAGAACTGTTTCTCAGTGGGGTATGGCAGAAGGAAGGAGTGTTATCATACAATGTTTAATGAGGTGGATGAAAGCTATGAGCCATTCTTTCAGGACTTTATTTGGAAGAATTTGCAGCTTCGGATGACCCAATTTCTACACACCCTGATGAACTGAGGGGCTGCGAAGGTCTTTCTTTTTTTCAAAGAGGATGTATTTTTTAACCTAACTTGAGTAAATACGATCTTTAGTTTAGCTGAAAACATGGCTCTTCTCCTGCCAAGCTGATTAATCTGTGGTCCCCAGTGGCTTTTCTAAGCATGTTGCTGTTGGTGTTTTAGAGCATTAATAGACTCCTGGTGAATGTTGTCCTTAATAAATAACATAATCATAATAAAAATAACAATAACTATGGTATTGTTGGTGTTATTATTATTGATTAAAATGTCGAACATCGGTTTTTCAAGCATTATTTGAACTATTTCAGGAGATTTGGAGGTAACATGAGCTGGACCTTTCCTCTATTAGGTCTGGAGAACATGATGAATACCGCCCAAATTAGAAATAGGTCCTACATTTTGTGCTGCACCATGAAATGTAGATCTGAACATCCCATGACATTTTCAAATGCAGTGCTGTTATTTCAAGTAAAAAGGAAGCCTATAAAAAGTTCTAAACTTTAATATTCTTATTGACTGTTTTCTGCAGAGCATTTACCCCGAATGACAACCTAATTTGCCTTGGCAGAAAAAATACTAAAAGCTCAAGCCATATATCAAGTCACTTTCACTTCTTTCAAGGGTGCGTTTCCTTTAAAGTGCCTATCTTGTCCCTTTTACGGTCAAAGAGGGACTTCTGACTGCCGCCATAAATCACTCTGTTTTCCCTTGGTTTGTGTTTGCTGATGTTCTATATTTCTTGCTGCACAAATGTCACTATGATCGATTCATTTTGGCAGGCCGGCTTCACGATTGTTTGAGTTCATGCAAAATGAGTTTCCTTTTAAATAAGAGCTAGTGTCTTACATTTCCTGATATGCTCTATAGGACCAGCATCTCTGGCCTGTCCAATGGCAGGCAGAGCACTGTAGCGCAGTCCTCAGTACAACAGGCGGGAGAAGTCAGCCAGGCTCAAGACGGTAAACACAGGCGCGCCATATGCGCATAACATCAGGTTAGTTACAGTGGAGAGCTTGGAGCACCATACTTGTTAGCTTGAGAAAGTTGATACTTCTTTGGCTTCCCAAGTTAGTTTTTTTTAATTTTTTGAAGCCATGGTGTGGTCTTAAATCCAGCTGGATTACCCTTGACTGTGGGCTCTTTGTTCTATACTACTATTGCATGCAGTCCCGATGAACACTATTTGCATCATCCGTCCTGTGTTATAACATTCTGTCTGAGGGTTCCTGGGAAGTGCACTCCTTATCAACCCCCAATGCTGTAATTGAATGATCAGCTTTGGAAAACTGGAAGATTTGGGAGAAGTGCACCTTAAGTGAAATCCCCAACAAACCATATTGTAACAAAAACAACCCTCGAATATTGTGTGTACTAATTGAGTGTTATGACAGTATAACCTAGAACCATGACCAAGGAAGATGGATGGACTCGGTCTTCTTGTACCATAGGGCCTCATCAGTTGCAGGTCAATATGAAATATACAAAGATGTGATCTGACATAGATTTCAGATCCTAAATATCATTTGCAAAATATTGTCCCATTGGGTGTAGAATTTCTGTTATTACCTCCAATGTGGCAATATTTTTGTAGACAATATATTTACTTCAGCCAATATTCTGGTGCCATACTGGCTCATCATCTTTTGCTTGAAACATGCCACATAAACAAGTTTAGCAACATTGGAACATGATTAAGTCTCACAAACTGAGTTCTGAATGGAGTGGGTGACTCGTTGCAGTACAGGGAGAGAACTCATGAAAAGAAAATGTCAGTTCCAGAACAAAAGAATTCAGTCCTTAGTTTCAGATCTAACCAGTTGACACTGCCAAAGCTGGATGGAGATCGCACTATGTTATTAAAGATGACATTCAGATCTTCAGTAAGATTGAAACCCCAGTGAGAGTGGCATTCGGGCCAGGTTCATGACTGGACTGTCTATATGGGACCCGAGGAATATCCCCTCAAGGTAAGAATCAGCAGGTTCATTTTAGGTATGGATGGATCATAGGATCACTCACTAGCCATGTCGGCAGATAGCTCTGAGGCAACACAAGCACAATGTTCTTGTACACGCGTGTATAAGCTGCCTCCCTTAATCCTCCTGGAGAGACTGCGACACACACACACTACACTCACTTGCTACACTAGGGGGCTGGTATGAGCACAGCTTCCAGGGGTGCTCTTAGTTCCAGTCCACCACTGCCTAGAAGTAGGTGACCTTGGAGTCAAGTATGAAGCCATAGCTTTTAAGGCACTAAAACCATCCGGAATATATTTGTATTGAAGACCATAAAACAGCAAAGGGATTATGGTGTGTAGGGAATGAATTTAGATGGCTCATACTGAATGAATATGCAATTGTGTAACAACGAAACTGAGTTTAGAGAAAAAAATTCGGGAGTGTTAAGAATAATATGGAGAAGTATACCAAGCAGGTGCGACATCCCTAAAGCTGACAATTCAAGAATAATAAATGCGAGATCAGAAACTGCCGGGAGAAAAGTGACCAAGAGGTTCATGGATCAAAGTAGAGGACCAATAACTTGAGAATGGAGAATTGACATGCATGGGGCTAAAGGATACAGGAGAGAAAGACTTCTAGAGGGCAGTCCGCTCTCAGCAGATGGGTCATCGTAGAACTGCGAAGATCTCCTTGCGAACTGCAGAGCGGGCTCCTTTTGCGGTGTTAACAGCAGGAAAATGAGGATAATGGACGTGGCTAAGGTCTAACTCCTTGAAATATTATGCTTTCACGCTGTCAGTATACTGCTGCACTACGTCAGTGACGAGCTTGCAATCCAGCCACAAATTTGATTGATAACATTTGCATTCATAAGTATGATTAAAATGAAACCCTACAATTATTTATAAAAATATTGCGCATCTATTTCTCTGCTGACATTTTTATTGCCTGATACTATTGTGTATTTCGAAAAAGAGACATTTTTCTTTTTCTTTAGAGTGATATATTTTAGGTTTTAGAGACATACAGTAGTTTTAGTTTGCTTCATTCAGCTCACATCCTCAACTTTCTATATGCATCTCTATCACCACACTCACCACAACCCTATTGAGCCTACATAAATATATAAGGGATGCCTATTTGGCTCCATTTTACATACTAATACAAGTTACCATATTTGGATATTGAGTGTTACCTGAGCAGGAATTCCAATAAAGGTACGGCAAGCCTTTATAGCAACATTTAAAATGCAGCTCAACATTATTTATGTTTTTATGACTCTACAAAGAAATGCATAACGAATGCGCCCGTGCTCTCTGTGTGAACATTAATGTAATTGCCAATGTGTGTCTGGAGGTAATTTAAAAACCTAATCCAGCTGCATGGCCACACCGCTTGAACTCAGAGTGTCATACTTTTATTTCTGTCTCAGTAATGAAAGAAAACATAACGGACACTACATGAAAAATGAACTTCTAGATTATCCTGACTAAAGTGTAAGTTTTATTAAAAAGTGGGAGAAAAAACACGTTTTGCTGTATGATAGCCTAGGATATGGCACATATTACTGACTCCCACAAATGATTCTGAATTATAGTGATATCAACGTGGGTCAATGGTAGTAAAGTACTTGGAAGTCAAGATTGTGGATTTGAGCATAAAAATGCTCACTCATTGGGGCATATTCTCAAGGACTTATCGCCGAGTTGCGATAGATTTATCACCCCATTCACAAGCAGGTGCTAACAGCCGATATCGCCAGTTTTCCCGCGATAGCAGCCGCAAAAAACATCGCCACGGATGACACCGGCAACTAACGCTAATGAGATTCAGAGTAGGTGTTCCTGTGCAAAAAGCCGCGAAAACACCACTTCGCAATATTCTGTACGACCAGCCAGATCGGCGATAAGATCCCAAAACAGGCGATAAGGCGCGTTAGCAGCAGGAATTAACACCTGCTCTTACCTGGTGTTAATTCGGATGACAACCTGCACCACAAAAGGGAGCCCAGACCGAGCCACACCTGAAGAACAACAGATGCCATGGAGCTACTGCTCATGCAGCTCGGAGCCCCAAGAGGGGAGCCACACCTGAAGAACAACAGATGCCATGGAGCTACTGATCATGCAGCTCGGAACCCAAGAGGGCCACAACACCCAACGCCACCCCCCCCCCCGGACCCCCCTCCCGGGGGCCTACCATGGACAAAGATACTTAACATCAACTGTACGAAATCATGAACAAAACAATCCGCCTGATGTCGCACAAGTACAACAATTAACATTCATGTGTGGTCAGAAAAAGGAGAATCATCCCTTCATCTTTGAATTTCCAAACAAATGATTTTATTCAAATTGAACTTAATACAACTATTCGGAAGAGCCATGGCGGGTCTTCTCTGGACAATCTGGAAGACACAGCCTGCAAGACAAAATTCCAGATAAGAAGGTGTGTCATGCGCTCATCAAAGGACAGAGAGAGAGAGAAAGAGAGAGAGAAAGAAAGGGGGAGAGAGAGAGAGAGAGTGAAAGAGAGGGAGAGAGAGAAAGAGAGAGAAAGGGGGAGAGAGGGAGAAGGAGAGAGAGAGAAACAGAGGAAGAGAGAGAGAGGCAGTGAAAGGAAGAGAGGGAGAAGGAGAGAGAGGAACAGAGGAAGAGAGAGAGAGACAGTGAAAGGAAGAGATGGAGAGGGAGAGAGAGTGCCGACACTGCGGACCCAGGCCTCAGTGCTCACCTGCTGCCATCGGTGTGTCTCCAACCATGTGCCGGTATATACTGCAGTCCACCAGGTCCCCTATCTGAAACAGAGTCCAGATTTATGAATGGCAGAGATCATATCAGTGCACACGGCATCATCGCAGGCTGCACACCCACTCAGCGCTATAGGTGCCACTAACTCTGTGAACCGCGAGGCAACGCCACATGGCGGTAGGCCCGCGCTGCCCGTGGCTCAGGCCTACACTGCGGTCCAGCAGGGCTCACACAAACCATTACCAGTCCGGACCGCCAGGACGGCGCATCATTGCAGGCTGCACACCCGCTCAGCACCTAAGGTGCCCCTACCTCAGTGCACCGAAAGTCACCGTCCCGTGGCGGCAGGCCCGTGCCGGCCGCAGTGTTTCCAGTGCCACCAGGTCTGTACAACGCAAGTCATGGACCCTTTCTGAGTGAGTCCCGTGACATGCCAGGCGGACGCAGCCATGTCACGTCCGGCAGTGGGGAAGAACTGGGACACGTAGCGTCATCCCCCCCCTTTACATGTACGCCGAGTGGGCTGGGTCGGCGTAAGCCAGGCCATCGTAGGGGTGTGAATAATTATCCCTGGGCTCTGGGCGTGGTTCATTTCTGGGCTGGACAGGAAACCAACTGATGCGTGTGTCTCTGTTGCAGTGTCTGCGCCACACGGCCCGAAATCGACAATGTTGCATGCACCCGGAGGGCGGCCGCGCAAGAAGGGATTGTACAAGGAGCGCAAGGCCGCTCGGGCCCTTGGCTCATGCATGCCAACTGTTGTGTGTGTATCGCTATTGGTGCACCATAAGCCTAAGGCCTAGCCTCAATCGCAGCGCGAAAGCCACATCACATTTCCAGAATGCAAGCAGTAGTCAGACTAACATTAGGGATGAAAGCTCCTTTGTCTCAATACATAAGGCGGAAGGAAATCTGCACCTCCGACCTTGGTCTTGCATGCGGCAGGCACCCCCTGAGAGAGATACCATAGCAGATGATGACGACTCCCACACTATGCACAGCGCTAATGATAGACCAACGTATACACACCCCACACACAGAAGTCCTTGCCCGAAGTTATCTTGCATGGAATGTCCTTCACACTTACTCCCACATTAACCCAGGCGTACAACCGTTGCACACTAAAACAACTCATTGCTCCGAGCTGTGGCATTTCATCCACAGAACTGGCGAAGGTCAGAGCAGTGCCGCTTCAACCAGAGCCACCAACGCAATGGCAGAACATCCCGGGCACATGCACAACCCCTGTCACGTGGAACTGTACTGTGCACGTATGCTGCATTTGTTGGGGGCACTGCCACTGGCAGCGTTGTGCATCAGTTACCGTCTGAGCTTCCGTCTTGCGTACGTCACCTGCGTCCAGCCCTGGTTCCACTGCCGATCATGCATATTCGAGTGGCCGATGGATGTCTGCCTATCCAACACAACGGTAGCTGAACTGGATTATGACTTGTGTGTGCACCCCCTGTTGGCCCACGACCAGGAGTGTAACCGTGATACCCGTTCATGGGATGCCTTGATATTTGGCGTATGTGCTGGCAGTTGGGCATGGGAGATTGCCCAAGTCCTCGTGTGCAGTGACCACTTCGAAGCGCTCCCCCATTGGGCTGTTTTGCGGATTGGTGAAACAGCGTGGACGGAGCACATCTGTCCGGACCAGTTAATGGATTGGCTCGCCCCGAGTTTGTTGAGTCCGACAACGACGTACTCTTGGAACTGATTGCCCAGGAAGCTGCGCACGCATTCATGGACGAGTAACTACGTTCCTGCAGCCACAACTGCTTGTAACCCAGAGCACAGGTCCCAACACCTTGTTGCATCTTGGAGAAATGGTCACATATCCCACCACACAACAGTGGACATGGCTGCATCCGCCTGGACTCAGAATGCATGAGCGTGCACCTACACGTGTTGACACACACCTGTGCAAGGTGAGGCAGTCCCATGGGTGGAGCTGCACAGCGTCGCTTGGCAAGGTTCCTTACTCTGACATACTTCTGGAGGGAGTGTACACACATGGCAATGTAGTACTACATGTGACCTTGTTGGACCCTTTCACCTGCTCACTGTCAGCAGAGCAGACAGTCCGCGCAGTCCGGTGGTACAGCACTATGCAGATCCCATGGGCTGTGAGTCGTGTCCCCTGACACGGGGCGCTGAGCATACGCCAAACATCACATGACTCGTCCAGCAAGGCAAGGTGGGCTGAGACAGTTGCCATCCGTAATGATTGGCGTACAATTTTTGCCTCCCCAGTCCTTGCACCTCTACCTGTTCCCATGCTACCTGTTAGTGTCTGAAGCATTGGTCTGCATGTTGTGGCCCTTGTCTTGCCCGTACTGGCACGCACATGGCAATAAAGTCTACGCCACTTCACTAGTGTTCAACTGTGATGAGTGTTGATTAGAATGACAAATGGTGTGCCTCAATGAGCATTGTCCGTACACAGGGAGGGACTGACTGACACATTTCACTTAGGGGTGAGTCCCTATTGCCAGCTCCACCTCTGTAAGCCAGACATTGTGGTTGGGATAGTTGCTGGTGGACCGGTGCTCTTACGTGTCTTCAGCAATGTGAGTATGGTGTCCAACTTCTTGCCATGTGGATCAATGTGATCCATCAGAACAGGCTGTGTCCACACAGTTGAGTGTGAGTAGGGCTGCGAAGAGATGTTCTGTTGTCACATGTGATGGGGGACACTACTTTAGGCCTGCTAGCGATTTAGACATTTCTACACACAGCCCCATTTAATAAATGGACGTGGGGGTACGTTGGGGGGTTGCGAGATTGTTGTTCATGGGCAATGAGGCCACAGCTAATTCACACGTTCACAGTCATCTCTTTGGCCATGTGGGTCAGGGTCAAACATGCGCATTGATGTCATTTCCCAGGGTGTACCTTTTTGTGCAATCAATGTCCCTACATTCATCCATACTCTTATACTTGATTGAACATAGACATGACACATCTGTGTGATTTTGAATGTTTTATTCACATTCTGTGGAGTGTCGGAGCTGGAGCAGTACATGGCCATGCAAAGCCCACATAACATGGTTGCCCAGTGGAGGGCCAACCAGAGTCCTTTGGGGAATGACAATTTAATCGGAAGAGGAAGAGTTCAGTCCGCAGCCTGATTGCTGTGTCATTGGTAACCAGTGCAGATATGGCAGTCCATGTCGGAGTCCAGGTGAATGTCGCAGAGTGTTTCGGGGGACAGTGGAAGGTGTTGCTCCCAGGCATGATGCAGAGGGCTGAACCAAGCAGGAACAGGCCATATGGCGGGGATGAATGCTACAGCCTCCTTTCTCAAACAGAGTCATTGCCATCCACATCTTAGTCCGCTGATATGTCTTCTGTGTCTGGTGTGTCAGGTGTGTGTGGTGGTGTTATGGCTGCATCACTGTGTGCCACTGACGCATCAGGTTGCGGAGATGGTATGGCTGCATCACTGTGTGCCACTGACGCATCAGGGGACGGAGATGGTATGGCTGCATCACTGTGTGCCACTGACGCATCAGGGGGCGGAGATGTGTGTGTCGAAGTTCCTGCAGCAGTCATCTGGGACAGGCTCTGTGGCAGCAATGGCGAGATGATGTTCTGCAGGCCATGGAAGATCCCAGCTACATCTCGCTGGTGTACAGCCGTGGCAGCCATCCTTCCAGCCTGCATCTGCTCCATATTCTCCATTGTCCTCCGCATCTGTGCCAACTCTGTGCTGCCATCGCTGGAGCATGTCTGACTAGACAGTCCTTGTATCCGAGTAATGGCTCCAGCGAGGTCAGCCAGGGATTGTTGTAGAGCATGGAACGGACTGTGGGTGTCCGTTAGGGACTGTAAGTGGTCCCTGATGGGACTCATGCACCCACGTATGGCATCAAGTTTGGCTGCCATGAGGTCGAAACCCACCCGCACCTGTTCAGCCAGCCCCCTCTGGCAGTCTGACACACGGTGTTGGAATGCCATGTGTCTTTCCGTGAGGTGCTGTGAGCCAGCCGTGGTGGTGGGTGCTTCCTGCTGTGTGGGCTGTGCAGGGGGTGGGGTCACCTCGATGCAGCTGGGCTGCCCTGCTCCTGGAGGTGGGGTGCGGAGGCTGTCCACGAGCCGTTGGAGGGTGTCTGAGCAGATGGCCAGGGGTTCCTCCTCATCATCACTGAAGAGATGTCTGGTCTGCTCTGCAGGAGGTGTTGATTGTCCCTCTGCAATGTAAAGGGGAGATGCAGGTTAACAGTGTGTTCCATGTATGTTGACGCATTGTACATGTTTACATACAGACTGCATGACAATGTACATTGTGACTGTTTTGGATGAGCTGGCTATTTGATGGGGGACAGTGGACATTTCGACTACATGACGGATGTGAGGTTGTACTCGTACATTATCATCTCACAGTTTCCTGCTATGCCAGATGTGTTTGGCCAGATTCTACGCACAAGCGGCACCAGTTGTGTCCTCTGTTCTGTAGTGAAAGTGTTGACCTCTGTACCACATTGTCGTCAATGTTGATGTACTGTGATTGCTATATGTTTGTGCTGCATTGTGGGAGTGTCGCCCCTGCAGCTCGGATTTAGCGGCCCCTTATTCCTTTGGGGCAGTGTGCCTTTGACATGTGTGCTTTTAAGGGGCTGAGATGTTGGCGACTTGGGTCATTTGTGCTCTTGGACGGTTTTTGTACTCTTGTGCATTGTTTGTCTGCAGATGTGTTGTTGACGTCAGGGGTTGTATGTGCACGTGGATGTGTCAGAGTGTGACCTGCTCCTTTGAGGATGTGGTCCACACTGGGCCACCTCAGTGTTGTGTCGTGCACCATGTCATGTATTTTGACTGCACCATGCTATTGGTCATGCAGTGTCACTTGCATTGTCAGTGTGGCTCACAGAGCCGCTGCTTTGCTGGATTCAGCACATGTGCATGGGTAGGTTGTGATATTGGTGATAGGGAGGGGGGCCCATTTGTGCACATAGTGGACGGGGGCCTACTTGGTGTTTCTATGTGTGCTGTAGTGTGCCAAGGGTATCAGGGACATGTTCCACATTCATTGTGGGTGTGCAGTGTGCTACACATAATTGTGCATCTGTGCCATTGTGCCCATCTCCACCCGTCCCCCCAGTCCCTGGTCGTTACTCACCCTGTTGCTGTTGGGTCAGGTCATGTCGGGCTGTGTCCGGACCCCCAACTCCTTGCACCATCTCCACACTGATGACTGTGGCCACCATTTCCTCCAGCTCATCCAGCTCCTCCTGTGGCGCAGCACTCCCACCTTCAGTCGCCGTTGCTGCCTTCCGGTTGGCAGCGAGTTTCTGCTTGGTTTGGCTATTGACATCATGCCAGCGCCTCTTGACCTCCTCGACACTCCGACTGCATTCACGTTGTTCACGATCGACTGCCATATTTCCGTTTGTGTTGCCAATGAAACAGTGGAGGTGACGAACAGTTGTTGGTAGTGTTCTATCACCTCGGTGACGATGATCCTGTTTTCCTGCGGACTGAACCGCGTCTTTCCCCCGAGGTTTCTTGCTGGTCGTCTGTGGGGCTTGTGGGGTTTGCGTTGTCCTCTGCACTCGGTCCGGGTGCATCCATGGTGCTACGCAGTTTGTTTTTTTTTGTCTTTTTTTTCTGCTTTTATGGTGCATTTTCCCACATGACGCGTGGGAATTGCAGGCCTGTCGCTGGCTATTGCTGTTTTTTTTATTGCGGTTGGCCACATCGCAACTTTTTTCGCGTTCGTGTTTTGCGTTTTTTTACCGTCACGGTTATTTTATCGTGGTCATTTGACGCGTTAGCGTGAGACTATCGCATGGTACCGCCGTGTTGAGAATACAACGTTAACACAGCATTATTTTCCCGCGATGGACTGCGATGTGCAAAGTTGCGTTAAGCTAAATTTGCGATAATTATCACGCGTTCTTGAGAATATCCCCCATTGTCGTTTCCATAAGTGGAAAAGTGGAAGGCCAGTTTTGGTTTCTAAATTGCAAAGAGACCCACAGAATCTTAAGTATGCATTAGACATTTTTTCACTAATATCATCTTGCAAATGTAGGAATAGTAGTGAGACATATTTTGTGATCATAGTCCTGTTCCACTGAAAACCAAGGGTCCGATTTACAATACTCCAGTTGAGTGTCAGAAATGTACTCATGTAGGCCTGTGCATACGAATCATGAACATTTCTGGCATTCATTGACCCCATAAATATTTCACCAAGTACTCCTGGCAGAGTCCAACTAGTACTCACAAACATATTTGAAAATGAAATATTAAAGTGCATTTCCGCTATATAGCTTTTTTATTCTTCATGGAGAATTTATTTTACCTGCAATCTTCTACTGAGCATCATTTTTGTGGTTGTGCCTATCCAAACTTGTAAATTGATACACTCCTGATTTTATGGCCAGCAAATCTCCAAGTATTTGAAAGCTGGGACGCTATCTAAATTATGTTTGTTGATACTCGCAAACTTGTGATTTTGCAGTTGTTTGCAATCTTTAAAGATGGACACATCTTGTAATAGTCATTAACCAGCCCATCTGAGCATATTGTCTCGCACAGAAATCTCACCATACAGCCAGAATTGACACGCTCGGCCATCCTGCTTGCCACACGTAGGCACTCCTAAATTTAGCTATATGTTCACACTCGGGTTTTCCCTGGAATGTAAATTACTGCGAGTTGTACCTTAAAAATGTGCATGTTAGAAAACCTATGCCCAAGTCTTGTAATAATATATATATATAATCTTACTTCTAGGTTATTGTTATTTATTTCAAATATTTTTTCCGAGAAAATTGTCTGTGTTTGAAATAGAATCCTTGATATCCCTTTAAAATGTAAATAGACAGTGAAGCATTTTTGTAATGACAGAGTCAACCAGTCCCACTGGAACTAAGGATATGCTGTGCGCTTTTGAAAAGCTAACCTTTTAACAAGACAATAGTCATCTTAACCATAGGCTTTCATTTTGCAGTTTAATTTTCTTTCTCGGGTTACTGAATATTAGGGAGATGTAGCAGATTCTTGTAAAAATATTTGGACTAAAGGACAGTAACAGTGATATTATTACTACTTAGTATGACCTTTAAGTTAACAAGTGAGTAACACAATAGCAACATTATGGGCAATTACATCTATAGAAAAACTGATTGCTTCCAGACAAATAATGAGGGGCTGTATCACAAAGTGAGCACTGGAAGTGATGCTGTATTTAGCAGACTGCTGTTTTAAATAGCTGATGAGTTGGAGCAGAATTATCTTACCATCTTAGATACTAAAAAAGTGTTGCTTTTTTATAACATGAACTCTAAATAAGCATGCTGCTTTTGTCTGAAAATGTAGCAGAACAGGTTGACATCGCCAAAGTAATTCCCGGGCTATACAAATAAATTACACAAAGCAAAATAGGTATACAAATAAACACATAACAAGGCACAACATGATAACAGAATGATACACAACAAACACAGAACAAAACAACAAAAAATGCAGTAAAGGAACACACTAACGTAACAGCACAAAAAACAATGCATGGCCACCACAATAAAATGCAACTCAACAAATATGTTAAAATATTTTGTCAAACACTATCATTAACACAAATCTGTTTTCATGAAATGTTGTAACTTACCACTATAGATATGAAAGAGCAGGGTCTGACTGGGACAGACAATAGGCCCAGGCACCAAAATAAAAGAGGCCCCATTAATGAATTATGTACCTAAAACAGTGGCCCATGTTGAAACAGGTTTGAACTTTTAAAGAAATGCTTTATAAGAGTTTTGCAAGGTAAGGAAGCCTGCGTGAATTGGAGCCTGCTGCTGGCAATGTTTACTTTAATATAAGGGAAATTAATAGCAAAACAGCGGTCCAGCAGATCACAAAACAGGCTCACAAACAGTCAAAAAACCGGCAAACGTGTCAGACCAGCCGGTCGGGTCCTGCCTAATTGCCCTACATGCCAGTCTGACCTTATGAAAGAGCCCCAGTCAAAGCAGTTTGTGATCTGGCCCACGGGGTCTTATTGCAGATCAGCACAAAAGATATTCACATGCCTTTTATACTTGTCAGTCTCTTACTAGCTGTGCCCATACTGATCCCTTTGCAAACTCTCCTTGAGTTCCCACATTCTTGCAATGTGGATCTGTGGCTTCAAATAAGGTTGGCTTCTATTTCATTAATTACAAGGTAAAGCAGCAACGACTTGGATCCTTCAAATCGTTACCTATTTCCTGCTCTAGTTGACTAGGCTTCCCTCCCTGCACAAAAACAATCCTCCTTACAATGAAGGTACCCTGGTGCCTGTGCCAGCGCCAGGCAGCACATTATGCATCAGCACAGGGCAAAGACAGGAATGCACTGTATAATGTTAAATAAAGCTCATTCCTGCCCTTTCCCTATCACGCAGCCCAGCGCAGCAAGGTGGCTTGGTGCATGATTTTTAAAAATAAATATGTCCCTCAATGTGCTGCAGCACAGGTCACAGAAGTGCTTACCTAATTACTAAGCCCCACAACTGAAGTTTGCCTCGACTTATAGATTTTACATACTACTTTTTCCAACCTTGATCACTGTCCAAAACTAATCTCACTTTTACTACTGCTAGAATTAGGAACCCAATACATTGAAGCATACAATGAGGCACTGTAATAAAAACAAGGATAAACGCCAGTATTCAGTTCAACTTTTATAAAAAAAACAATAGGCATCTAAAGCTGTTTCTATTTTTGTACAGACATAAACAATCTGTGTAGTAGTGCGTAGATCTCAAAATGTATCTTTGAAAGGCCGGAATAATTACTACAAAAGCTACGGTGTTTTAAAGGAATGTCATTAGTAGATGTCCCTTTTACATCTCTAAAAGATTCGTACATCCCCACTTCGCCTTATGCTATAATAAGATGTATCTCATGGACCAGCTGATACCTACGTTCTCCTCGTGCCTCTTGAAACATACAATTACAGCTTTGATGGTAAAGATTTCCGACTTTCCAGGCAGTGCTAACCAACAGTAACAAAATTCAGTTCAGTCCACTTCAAAGGTGTCCCAACTCACTCAGACTGCACTTCCCAAGGAGAGCCTGAAAAACAGTGCAGTCAAAGTCTGCTTCAGCTCCTCTCCTGCAAGGAGCCAGATAAAAGCAGGGACATTTACAGATAAGTATTAAGGCAATGGTTCGAGGTAAACTTTGTGCCTCCTTTTTAGGTGTTTTGTGTGAGTGCGCTTGTGCCAGCCTTTACAATTCTGCCTCGGGGTTCTATTTAAACTCTAAGAAAGAACTCCTTAAATGTTCATTGTGACCCAATGATCTGTAAATAATTATATTACCGTAAATCTATATTACTGTTCCTCGCCTTTTTCTCCCATCCCTTCCACACAGCACACTACCTGTGTTTTATTACTATGAAAACAGTTCTGTGATGAAGTGTGTTCTGTCCCATAAAACTCCTAGGGGCATATTAGCAAGAACGGCGTTAAAATTATCGCCGCTTTAGCGGCAGGAAACTGCCGCTAAAGCGGCGATAATGGGGAAACTGCCGCTAAAGCGGCGATAATGGGCTTGATAATATGCCCTTGAGAATACCAATAGAAGCCCATGTTCTGCTGTGATCCTGGGCTTCTATTGGAATTCTCAAGGGCATATTAGCAAGTCCATTATCGCCGCTTTAGCAGCAGTTTCCTGCCGCTAAAGCGGCGATAATTTTAACGCCGTTCTTGCTAATATGCCCCCCAGTTTTTTCTTTGCTTTTGCACCTCTTGTTTTGGGTTTATGTTGTTTTTAAACCTTTTATGGAGTTTCACTCACTGTAAGCTTTTTTAATTAGTTTTGACCTTTAACTGCCAGTGCCTGCCTTCTGACAAAAAAAGAAAGTTTCTGTGTAGCTGGTGTAAGCTGCTGTTCACAGTTTATATGTTGATAAGTGTACAGACATCCGTACACCTGTCTGTAGGCTGAGCGAGGAAGTTTGTTGCCTGACTAAGTATGGAACCTGCACACAGAGTGCACCATGGCAATTAGACATTTTCATTCAATTGTGAATCCAAGAAGAAATATTCCAATGCTTTTTGGCTCAAATATAAAACCTGTAATGTTTAAACTGTTTTTACGCTTTAAATAAAGCATGCATAAAAACCATAACTTTTATTTGGCATGACGTAAGACAATTATTCTGTCTTTTCCTACTAAAATATGAGTCCTAATTCATATCTAGAGTTAACTTTCACCTATATGCACTCATTTAAAAAAAAAAAAAAGATTTAGCATATTTCCAATAGCTGGAGTTATTATCTTGGCCCAACAGGGTAACCGAAATCATGAGTTTCAATAACTGCACTGGACAGAAGGCTGTTCAAGGCTTCCCTTGAACAATATACCCATCCGGAGGGATTAGTCTTCTCTTGGGAAAGGCAGGAGGCAGAAGAGAAATCTCATAAGGTAATTAGCTGCCTCTCTTTGACAAGCTCTAGCAGGGTCCTTCGAAAGGGGACAAAGAGAGAGTAGGCATACCACTAGCAGTATCCACCACAGGAGGGATTCTTTAAATTCTTGAAGGAAAGAAACTAGATCACTCTTAGAGGAGCCTGGATCAGGGAAGAGATCTTTTCCAATAATCCCTTAAAATTGCCACTTTGATTCTTGCTAAAATGCTGTGGATAGGAGTTGAACGCCCCTTAGGCTGCTCCTAGGTATTGCAATTTCAGTGTGGGCAGGTGATGTAGCTACTCTGGATTGGAAAGAGGCCCCATCTTCTAGTACACTTCACCTCCACCTGGCTGTGAGCATACTAGGCGTGAGTGATAGAGGTTTCTGTTGAACCCACAGGCGCTTTGGGTGGACATAAAGTGAGACCGGTCTAACTTGAGGACTTGAGAAGGGGCAAAAGTGGTGCCACATTACTTTGATAAAAAATCCAAAAAACAACTAACTAAAATTCAAGGTCTAGAAGTCCCCAGAAGACCACTCCCATTGGTTGAAGCATGACACCAGGAGCAAGAAGAAGCAAATTCCATTGAAATAGGCTCAACAGAGCCAGCAGGTCTCTTAAAAGTAGCTGATGCTCCTGTGAAGCACTAGCTACATAACTATGTGCTGTAAACGTCAGACACCCTGGTGCACACCAGAGATTATGACCACTGTTGGTCAGTGTCCTCCAGACAGCCTATGAAGCTGTAGATTATCATTCCCACAGGGCGAACAAGAAGCACTGTTGTGCAGAGAGAAACTTTCCAAGTAAGCTCCTGTGTTGTTGGGTCCCCCAGAATGACCAGAGCGCAGACTATGCTGCCTAAAAATATTTGTTCCGGTTTGAGGTTGGGCCTACAATCGATTCTGCTGGCTCAGGAATATTAAAAGCTAAAAAAAAAGGAAATTTTACCAGCAGACTCAGCAGCTAGGCCTTAAGAGCTTAGATAAATGTTCATACTTTTCCTGGTTTTAACCAGGGTGCAGTTTTCAGGCATTGCTCATCCCAAAGATCAAGTGAATACAAAAGTAGCACTTTCTGTCAGAAAACATCTGGTAGATGATTGCTGGAACTACATGTTCACTATTGCTTCTTAAGGAAGACTTACTTTTTGTGATATTCAGTCTTCATGTGAATGGCATCTTCTCTCAATTTAGGAGAATCCCACTCCATTCTACCTGAATATGGGGTGGGAGGAGAATGTTACCAAAGTTGCAGTCACCCAGGAGAAGCAGGATCCTACAGTATGGGCAGTACCATTCATGTTGAAGTTTTCCACCATTACTGCTAGTGGTGAAAAAGTAAACTATATACATGTGACATGCATCTCAAGCCAGGAAACCTTATCCCAGAGGAAACCCATCTTGTATTATTTCAGCAGCAATGTAAACAAAAGCTTCTGATACCAAAGCACATTACATACTATGAGGAAAATCAGAGAGAACAGCAGCTGATTACATCTTGGAATGCTTCCAAAGCAAAGGGAGTGCTGTGCTACATGCTGTGCTACGGGAGGTTCTGAGGAAACCCGACAAAGCCAGTGTACAGCATGAAATACAAGTGCAAGTACCATGTTTGGTGCTGGGAAAGCAATAAAAAACACAGAATTCTCATGAATGGCCACCTAAAACCTTCTGCAATTATCTGTTTTTACCCTATACTTGAGCCTGATTTTCTTTTTCTCTCATGGGTTGTATTGGACTTGGCCTTTTTTGGCTAAAGTTCCCTAAACTTTTTTCCTTCCCCCTAGACCTTTTTTCTGACATGGTTTTGCCAACTTAGATGCTTTGGGCACTTTGCCACTGCTGATCAGTGTCAAAGTGCAAGTGCTCCCTGTATAAAGTGTAATGGTAATTGGTTGTCCATAATTGGTATATTTGTCTTACTAGTAAAGTCCCTAGTAAAGGGCACTATGTGTGCCAGGGCTGGTAATACAAATGCTACTACTAGTGGGCCTGGAGCACTAATTGTGCCACCCACACCAGTAGCCTTAAAGAGGGATTTCAGGCCTGCCACTGCAGTGCCTGCGCGCAGTTTGCTAAACTGCCATGTTGTTCTGACAAGTGCACCCACTTGCCAGGCCTTACCCTTCCCTTTTTATGCACGTCAGACACCCCTATGGTAGGCCCACGGTACCGCCTGGGCAGGGTGCAGTGTATGGGAAAGGTAGGACATGTACTAAGGTGTGTACCATGTCCTGACAGTGAAATACTCTCCATTTCGTTTTTCACTGTTGCAAGGCCATCTTGTCCATAAGACAGAATGGGGGAAGCTGTGTAATATGTTTCCAGCCTATCTTCCCATAGGCTTAAGATGGAGAGGTGAAGTTTAGTGTGCCTGAATTCACAATTTAATAACGCATCTTTTTCTGAAGGTGGTTTTTGCATTGTGTGTTTAGAAACCACACTTTTAGAAGCGGCTGTTTTTTTGTTCTAACAATTCTGTGTGTCTCTGCCTGGTTGTGGATTGACTGTCTGGATTTGAATGTGATAGGATCTGGGAAATGTCCTGACCCAGGGGAGGAGGTGAGACAGCAACAGGCTGACCTGCATCTGGAGTGTAGGGGGGAGGAGTAGCCCCTGGAGGTGAAGAGGCCTGGGCTGCCGCCATAAAACAATGGCTCCATCTCCTGCTGAGTGATTGAAGATCCAGACCCCCACTATCAAAGGAAAAAGGTGTCACTGGCAGGGAGACACCCAGAACTGGTTAGGCAGGGGTCAGTGCCCCCCTGAACACAAAGACTTCAAAGACATTTAGGAGTATAACTATGAGAGCTGAAACCCCTGAACGTTGGACTTTTCAAAACTGAAAAGGATTGAAACTACTTCGTGGTCAAGAGGAACCTCTGCCAAGGAAGAAACAGCTGAAGAGACTCAAGGAAATGACTGACCCTGGCTGTGTGTTCTGGGGCTGGTCTGCAGTTTGCTGATTTAACCAAGGAGAGGCTAAGGGACTTTGCTGTGTGCTGTGTCCCCCTGCTTGAGAGGACTTTGCTGTGTGCTGTGTCCTGAAGTAACTTGTCCCCAAGGGCCCGAGGAGAGCTGGATCCCTGTTGTGGAAACTCAGGAACATAAAAGTTTCCAGGTGGGTCTCAGCAACGCTGTGTGCGTGTGCTTCGTGCAGCCTGAGACCTACGTAAGAACTGCCCTGTGATCGTGGGCACCCGGAATCAAAGTGAGTCTTAGCGACGCTGTGTGCGTGTGCTTCGTGCAGCCTGAGACCTTCGTGAGGGTTGCCCTGTGATCGCGTACACCCGGAATCCAAGTGAGTCTCAGCGACGCTGTGTGCGTGTGCTTCGTGCAGCCTGAGACCTTCGTGAGGATTGCCCTGTGATCGTGTACATCCGGAATCCAAATGATTCTCAGCGACGCTGTGTGCATGTGCTTCGTGCAGCCTGAGACCTTCGCGAGGATTGCCCTGTGATCGTGTGCACCCGGAATCCAAGTGAGTCTCAGCGACGCTGTGTGCGTGTGCTTCGTGCAGCCTGACACCTTCGTGAGGATTGCCCTGTGATCGTGTGCACCCGGAGTCCAAGTGAGTCTCAGAGACGCTGTATGCATGTGCTCCGTGCAGCCTGAGACCTTCGTGAGGATTGCCCTGTGATCGTGTGCACCCGGAGCTCAAGTGAGTCTCAGCGACGCTGTGTGCGTGTGCTTCGTGCAGCCTGAGACCTTCGTGAGGATTGCCCTGTGATCGTGTGCACCCGGAGCTCAAGTGAGTCTCAGAGACGCTGTGTGCGTGTGCCCTGTTGCAGCCTGAGACCTTCGTGGGAATTGCCCCGTGACTGTGTGTCCCGGAGCAGTCTTGTTCTCTGCTTTGATCGAGCAGTGTGACCAGAGCTGTTGCGATCGTCATTGCCATCGGCCCGGACCGGCGTCACCAGAGGAGCTGTGCCGCCGGCCCGAGCCTGCCTCTGCCAAGGAGGGACCTCGAACTATTCCCTTCGGGGGGGGGGGGGGGAGCCCGAGTTCCACTGGCCAAAGATCAACGAAGTTGCAACGGAGGCCCAAGTCGCGAGGAGAGGAGAGTGAGATCTCACCCCCCAGGTAACGCTCAGCGAGCGTGCGTGTGTCGCCGCCTGGGGCGGGGTGCGGGCTCAGAGAGAAATGCTCTCGGCCTTTCCCATCTTTGCAGCGCGAGCCTCTGTCCAAGTCCGTATCGCGGCCCGTACTTGCCGAGGAGTGGCAGTACCGGGGCCGGAGTGTGGAGCTGCACTTTGTTTTCCATCAGAACAGTGTTGGGGGCATGATTTGGTAGTGGCTGACCGCTGGTCAGTAAGAGTGGCATAGAGACCGTCCAGAGCACCGCGATCGGTGCTGAAGTATCTTATTTGTGCATTACGAACTGCCTGATTGTTGCATTGCGAAGTGCCCTATTTTTGCATTATGAACTGCCTGATTATTGCATTACGAAGTGCCCTAATTTTGCATTACGAACTGCTTGATTGTTGCATTACGGAGTGGCTTATTTTTTACATTACGAACTGCCTGACTGTTGCATTACGAATTGCATTATTTTCACATTACGAACTGCCTGATTGGTGCATTACGAATTGCCTGATTCTTGCATTACGAACTGCATAGCATTGCATTAGGACTGCATTAGATCATTGAGAATTGCTCATTAATACTCCAAGAACCTACCAGTACTTGCTGGCCTAATAACCGGAAAGGGGAAATATTACAAATACGCATATGTTGGATTTTTATCGTGTGGTCTCATCATATATCTTTTTATATAAACATATAATTGTTTGTTATGAAACTCGTGTGGAGTCCATTTGTGGTGTTATCATTGTGTCACTGAGAGCGAGGTTGCAAATACTTTACACATTTGCCTTGGAGATAAGCCTGGCTGCTCGTGCCAAGCTACCGAGGGGGTGAGCAGGGGCTATCTGAGAAGGTGTCCTTCCTTTCCCTGACTTAGAAGCAAGGGTCCCTGTTAGACCTGGCATCCTTGGCGTGGGTCTCCCTTCCATTTTTTGATGATGCCTCTAATGTTATTGATCTGTTTTTGCTGGTTTAGAGGCTTTGGGCACTGTGCCACTGCTATTCAGTGCCCCAGTGCAAGTGCTCCCTATGATAAATTGTGTTATGTATTAGTGACTCCATGATTGGATGATTGGTTTACTTGTCAGTCCCTAGTACAGTGCACTGAGTGTGCCCAGGGCTGGTAAATCCAATGCTGCTGGTGGGCTTGCAGCACTGGTTGTGCCACCCACAGAAGCAGCTTGTAAAGTGTGTCTCAGGCCTGCCATTGCAGAGCCTGTGTGCAGCCTAGGGCTGCCATGTCGACTTGGTGAGTGCACCCACTTACCAGTCCCTAAACCTTCCCTTTACTGCATGTTGGTCACCCCTAAAGTAGGCCCTAGGGCAGGGTGCATTGTAAGTATAAGGTAGGACATGCCCTGGTGTGTGTGGCATGTCCTAATAGTGAATTACAGCCATTTTCGCTTTTCACTATTGCAAGGCTACCTGCTCCCCATAGGCCAGAATGGGCAGTTTGATTATTACACCTTATAATCCTAACTGACCCAGGGAACATGGTAGAAAAACGAATTTAGTATGCCTGAACTCAGAATGATAAAATACATCTTTTAGTGAAGTTGGTTTTAACATTCTGTGTTTGAAAATACCACTTTTAGAAAGTAGGTATTTTCTTGCCTAACTATCCAAGCCTGCCTCTGCTAGGTTGTGTATTCCTTGTCTGGGTTTGTGAGTGACAGGGGCTAGGGGTTGCTCCAGGAGACAGGGTGAGTCAGCACAGGGCTGAATAGAGAGATCTGCATCCAGAGTGGAGGGAGGAGTTGCACCTGGGTCTGAATAGGGCTGTGCCTGCCTTCCACAATGCTGGCTCCACCTCCTGCTGGGCGGCTGAGCACCCTGCCCCACATTCTGAAAGGAAAGAAGGAGTCCTGTAAACAAAGTGCTCCAGGACTGACCAGAACTGGTTTTGGACTAGGCAAAGGCCTCTCTGCCTTCAGAGAACAAAGAGAAAAGGTGTATAAAAAGGGGACCCAGACCCTAGGAAATTAGATCAATTTTGGGAAACAAGAAGAAACCTTTGCTGAGGAGCAGAACCAAAAAGAAACTGAGGAGAAGACTATCCCTAAGCTAGAGGGATCTGCCTGCAGTGGTTGCCTGACTGCCAAAGAAAGGAGAAGGGAACTTTGTGTGTACTTTCATCAACTTGTGAAGGATCTCCAAGGGCTTGATTTCAGAGCTTGCCTCCTGTTGAAGTCTCAGGGACAACAGACTTCACCCACCAGCTCCCCTGTATTCCCTTGCTGGGAATTTGGACCTTCTGACACACTTGCGTGTCTCTGGGAGCTGGAAGCGCGACTCAAGACGAAGAAGCGTGTCGCCGCAGCCGCTGATTCTCGCATCGCCGGAGAAGAGTGTCGACCGCTCGCATCAGACGCCGGCGCATCCCCGAAGAAGCGCGCCGCTGACACCCTCGCATCATTCGAAGCGCCTCGCAGCACCGGAGAAAAGTGTCGCCGTCGCATCAGACGCCGTCGCATCCCCGGGGCAGAGCATCAACCTCGCATCAGACGCCGACGCATCGCAACACGAGGCGCGCCCCGCATCCCAGGCGAAGATCGTCGACCTCGCATCAGACGCCGTCGCATCGCCAGGGAAGTGTGTCGCAGGGCCTGTCGCGGCTCCAAAGACTCATCGAAATCGCCGCACGGCCGTCGGGCATGCACGCATCACCCCTTCGTTGTCGCAACCTCAAGAAGACGCCACTTTGTTTCTTTGCACCAGATCTTCAACGCATCACCGTCCTTGCGTGTAAGGGACTACCGCATCACCTTCCCTGCAACACTTTTCGTTGCCCCGCGTTACGCATCTCAGGTACATTGAACTCAAAGTGTTGCATCTCCATTTTAAGAGACTCAAGCTAATTCTACCATCTTTAAAGTACAGAATTGTGGATTATTTTTGTCGTTTATGGTCTTGTGAAAATCTAAATAAAAGATACTTATTTTTATAATACAACCTGTGTGGTGTCCATTTGTAGTGTTGTCACTGGATTACTGTATGTGTTCACAAATGCTTTACACACTGCCTCTGAACTAAGCCTGTCTGCTCGTGCCAAGCTACCAAGGGGGTGAGCAGGGGTTATTTCAGGAGTGTACCCCCTTACCCTGACTAGAAGCAAGGGTCCCTATTTGGACAAAGGTACCTACCTCTGCCAACTACAGACCCCCAGTTCTAACAGTCCCTATTTGGCCTAAGGTACCTACCTCAGCCAACTAGAGACCCCGGTTCTAACAGGTTGCATATACCTAAAATTGTGAACATTTTCCACACATTTAGCTTGAACAAAATTTAAAATCGAAATGTATATATGTATATAGTATTTCTAAAGAGCTAACCAAAAGCAGTGGAGCACTGTACATGGTCAAGATTAGTCTGAAAGTAGTAGGAGGGGAAGTTGAGTTGTGAACCGTTAATGCATTGTGATGTGGTGTTCTTTAAAGATGTGAGTCTTCAGCTCCTTCCTAAATTGGAGCAGCATTGGGGGGCTGATGGATACAGGAATGTTGCTGCAGATCCTAGTTGTATAGATAGGAAAGGCCTTTTGTCTTGTTTTTCTTTTTTAAACATCTTAGTCTGAGGTCTGATAAAGTCCAGACTGTGAATGCGCTGAGATCCACTAGAGATGGTGTGCTTCTGTGCAAGATAAGCAGGAAGTCTGGTTGTGATGGCTTTGTAAAGGTGCAGCTGGCTTTGAAGATGGTGCGGGCTGACAGGGGGACCCAATGGAGTTCCAGCAGCATGATATTTATTCAGGCCCTGGATAAAACATGCTGCAGTGTGCAAGATACCAATGTGGAGTCTGGGAGGCCACAGAAAAGTCCATTATTAGCATCCAGATGCCAGAGCATAAGGGTTTGAACATTAGTTCTGAAGTTGCTTTCTGGATGAAACAGTTTGACTTTCTTGAGAATAGAGAACTTGTGCCAGGCCATCTTTGTTTATTTGGCAATGCATTCTTTGAGGGAGAGGTTGATGTCCAGAGTGGATTCAAGTGATTTGGCATTCAGTAACAGTTGGTGTTCGAAGCCGTCACTGAGCCAAATTTGTACTGGATCTTTTTTGTTGTTCATGGCAAATAATAGAGATTTTGTCTTGGTTGGGTTGAGCTTCAAGTAGGTTCCGAACATCCAGGTCTGGATGATGTGCTAGCTGTATTTGAGGTGTTATATATCTGAAGCAGAGGAGATGTTCAAGTAGAGTTGTGTAGCATTGACATACTATTTGCAGAGTCCATATAAACACATTGTGTATAGAAATATGTTTTGTTTGACCTTTTCTCCATTCTTTATATTCTGTGATGTTATTCAGCAAAGTCTCAACTCATTCCCAGAACTACAGATTCTACCCTGCATGGCCTTTTGCTTGAGAGTGTGTACAGTTAGTTCTGTGGAAAAAAGGGATGGTTGCAGTTTGTGGTCAAAGGTAAATACCTTAACAAATTACAAATATGTCATTTGTGGTGTGATCTCATTTGGAAAGATCATCAGAAGGGCATTGTGGGAGATTTATGGTTACAGAGCTCACTTTCACTGCCAAATTTCAGTGTTTTTTGGGTTTTGCATTATATCCATAAAATCCTTTAAATTTCGTTTTTTTGTTAGGGACTCTATTGCTTAATTACAAAGGTTATTTTTTCTTCTAAGTGCAGAAGTCATAACTTCCCTGTGACAAAGATCATTGTGTGAATTGCAATATAGCAATGCAGGCTTTATTTTGTTACCACCTTTTGCAATATTTGATGAATACTTATAAAACTTTTAAAAAGTGGACGAAAAGTGAACTTAATTTATTGTCAAGTTTTGTGCAGATTTGTCACAAGTGTATCAGGAGGTATCAAAGAATTTAGCAAACTCCACTTATACACTTACTCCACCCTTTTTTATGTACATTTTGGTGTTGAAATGTGGTGGAAAAATCCAATGGAAACGACAATGAATACCCGCAGAGTTATTACCTTCATGTGCCTATTACAGATTTGCAATGATCCCCCCACTCCCGTTATCATTCCCATGGAGCACCGCTTTCCCCATTACATTCTCGTAGTCTTAAATTTAGAATCTGATGGTGAATTTGTAGCTATAGTAAGCGCATTTTTAACCGACATGAATAACAACTCAAAGCACAAAAACGTAATTGAATCGGTGACGATATCTTTCCTGGTCATCTTCATGCTTTCTTGTGAATAGGCCGCTGGGATATCTAATGCCTCCAGGTGCTTGTTTTGTAAAAGAGTAAGTGCCGTGGCCCTGTAGCAGTGCTGCCAAATGTCCGGGTTGCTGAATGCTTCATGTCTTTGTCAACCACCAACATACTCTCCCGGCCGCTTTAGCTTACTTTTGCAGCTTTTTTCATCTTTGCTTTCTCCGTTTGTCATAGTATTACGTCTTTCTCTTCCTCCTTCACTCTTCTTCTGCTGCCTTTCTCCCTCTATTCTGATGCTAAATATAAGAACCGATCCCCCAAAAAAGAGTGATTGTTGGACCCACCTGCAACCACTTTTTCAAATAAAGCACTTATGCATCCTCTAATATTGAAAGCAAGCAGCAGGTTACATCCAACGCTTAACATGTCCCTTAAAATATCCATACAGTAGTAAGCTTGCGCCCATATCGCCTTTATAAAATCATAGACTTCTCGGATCGCAATTTTGTCAACTCATTACATCAATTAGCAAAGACAAAGACGAACATACATCAACATTTATACAGAAAAAAGAGAAAAATACAATCAGGGTTCCTAAATTTAATATTGGCCCTTCATCAGATATCATGCCATTATTTTCCTCACAATGCATTATGATATTAAATCATTTTAGTTCCAAAATCGAGTGAAATTCAAAAAGATATTATGTCACTGCGAAGCATATGGTATCTTCTCCTGGGGCACTTTATTTCCAGTTCAGTGTTATTTAAACATCCAGCTTTGATGCGCACACTAGAATCTCCCTCAGCGAAACATTTATTCTGAGTTACAACAATCTAATTTATTGTGTGTTATATCACATTATTCCCTCCAAGGGGAGGTCACAAGTGCGTTTCCTCTGTCTGCCTCCGCTTTATTCCTTTCACTCTGGATAGTGGCCAGATTCAATTTATTTAGCCCTGCTCTTCTAAACCTGCTCTTAATTTAAGGTTTAACTGCAAAGTCAAATTGGCCTCGATTCCAGAGGAGTTATTAAATTAAGGATAAGTCACCAGCAACCGCCATCTAGAGCGAATGCAGCAGTTTGTGTGCACGCATAGTGACGTCTGCGAGAACCACTGAGGTTAAAATACTGCAGCACATTTAGGTAGCCAAAAAGGAATCATAAGCTGAAACAAAACGTGAATGCAAGAAAACCAGCAAGTGTATATACTGAGGTTGTGTACCTGAGTTTGTGAAACAGGAGATGTGTTGATGGACAAAACAACCGCCACCAGAACCAACTTCACCAACTGCATGACCATGGTAGCAGGCTGGATGCGAACCAACTGCCTGCAGCTCAACTTCGAAAAGATGGAAGTACTGGTCTTCGGCAACCAGTCCTCCCCATGGGACTTCACCTGGTGGCCGTTGGAGCTAGAACCAACACCCACCAACAGACCACGCAAGAAATTAAGGGATCATCCTATACAGCAAGCTCAACATGACGACTCAAGTAGCTCAGTGTGTACATAATGCTTCCACATATTATGCAGGCTGCAAAAAATATTCAAATGGTTGCCTCAGAACACCAGACGAACCGTCATGCAAGCACTCATCACCAGCAGGCTGGACTACAGTAAAACTCTCTACGCCAGAATCTCCAAACAACTCCTAAACAGACTTCAGACCATGCAGAACACCACTGCAAGACTCATACTCGATCTCCCACGCCACACCCACATCACACTGCACCTCAGGAAGCTTCTCTGGCTCCCCATTCACAAGCGCAGCCAATTCAAACTTCTTGTGCACACATACAAAGCCCTGCACAACACAGGACCAGAATACCTGAACAGCCACTTCCACTTTCACCAACCCACCAGACACCTATGCTCTGCCTCACTCTCACTTGTTCCTCACATCTGCAAAAGCAAAACTGGAGGCCGCTCATTCTCCTACAACACACCCCAACCCATGGAATAACCTCCCTCAACCCATCAGAGCCTCCTCCACGAGAAGCTGAAGACCTGGCACTTCATATAAGCACCTTGGGGACCACAAACCTACACACCTGCCCAAGTGCCAAGCGCCTGCCTCTCAGGTGATTAGTGCGCTACACAAAGCAACATAACAGATCATAGCAAAAAAAGACCAGCCTAAAATGTATAATGTTAGGAGTGTGAAGACCTGATTTGCAGAGTTATTTGTGCTTTCAAGTTTAGCTGGAAGACACAAATATGATTTATTTGATGTGTAAAGCTGAGTTTGGAATTCTCAAATAACTACTTGCTAAGGCAGTCAATTGGTGTGCAAGGGTGAAAATGCTCTGTACAAGTTACACATCTGTGGCTAATCACTCTTATGCTGGAAAAGGTCAGATAAGAACTCCTGACAAGGGGGGCAGTAAAAAAGTTTCTAAGATGGGAAGGGAAAGGGAACACCTCCAAAATCAGTGAGGGAGTGGAGGAAGGGATTTATCCAGACCTAAAGACAAAAACTGCCATTAAACACATTTAATGTAATTTCCCCAAGAACAATTGTGCAGCATGAACAATTGTGTATGCATAAATACCTCATATTTTCAAAGGACAAGGGAACCCAAATAGTCTAGAAAGGAGCTCGGGTACACATTTTTATACAGGAACAGTGGTCCCTCACAACATAAATTAAAAGTAGTGACACAAAAATACAATGATTTTATGTTCTAGGAGTCCCAATTCGAAATTGTGATTTATTTACATTAAAAAATAAGGAAACAGTAAAGAGTGGGACAGTATTCAGGGAAAAAGGGGTATTTAGAACTCAGGCATTATAACGTATGACCAGGAAACAATCAACATTTAGACCATAAACATATGGGTAGCACCATTGCATATATTCACAATAAAAGTATGAGCAACTTAGTGTCAAGGTGCTGAATTCGACGGCGCTTCGATCCCTATCTTAGTACTGGGATCATCATCAGGACACAACTAATAATGTCTGAGATAAATGCCTGGATGGAGGAGAAGAAAGTACACCAAATGACTCCATGTGGATGGTAATGAAAGGGCGCTGGAACAGAGCAGGATCTGATGTCGGGGAAGACGACCCAAATGTCTGTGGTGTGGGTAGAAATTCAATATCATAGATCTAGCGGCCCGGGCATGGTTGGAGTAAACCGGCGTATATCCGCAGGGTGGAGTTAGCCGGGATTATGATGTGTCAACATAGGCTGCAGACCGCTAGGAAGCCCGCAATGGGCGTCACGGTGGCGATAGCATAGCCACAACCTCCAGTTCACAAACTTGTTTTGAGGAGTACACTTGGGACACTGTGACTGTTGCAGGATTGCAGACATAATAATCTGGGAACCCATTTGAACTACAAATACTGGCTAAAGCTACTATATATATATATATATATATATATATATATATATATATATATATACATATATATATATTGTTTGCTGAACAACCCAAAGGTTAAAGGACATTATAGTTAGGTGATGAGGTCAGTTAAACATATAGTTTTAAACTAACAAAACCACTGAAATTCACCAGTTATAGTAATCTCAAGTGGGTATAAATTGTGCCCTAAAGTAACTATAAAACACGCCTCACCATGCACAGTGTTGTTATCAATGATGTAATTTCAGATGTTGCAGTGATGCTATCAATGAATTATTAGAACATTTACAGGTAATTTGCAGTTAACAATTAGCAATTAACATATATAAAGCAGACCTTTGGCTTTGTCAGAAAATAACCACTAACTATAATCAAATGTAATTTTTTTTAATTAACACATTACAATGGTTATTGAATATATTTTGTGACAATCACTGTTATTAAAGTTTTTTTTTCAAAAACACATTAACATGTGTTCGAGTCTTTTTGAACCATTTTTCAGGCCAGAAGGTGCAACCATAGAACAAACCATAAGCGGTCCCTGCACGCAGTTGAAGACCATACAGCTCCAGCTCGGATAGCTTTAAAAGATATGGTGATGTGGTCATGGATTCAATGACCCAGGAGATTTACTGCATTTTTAAATGTTGGTGGGGGTTGCAGCCCGCCACACAACATAATAAAATGCTTGGTGGAGCTTCTGCCCCTTCTAGGAGTACTATCAGGATCCAAAAATATAGCCAAAAGGCCCTCGTAGAGCATTATGGAGCGCTCTTTGTTTGCAGCAGTGAATAATAAATGAGCGGCTCCTGCCACTCATTTTAATTTTATTATCACACCCACACTTAATATTAACTTTGAGGCTGCAGTGGGAGCCCCAAGGTACCTATGGCCCCTGCCGGCTCCCCAGCCACCCGGCTCTGACACTTTGCTCCCACCCAGAAGTGAGCAGTTTTTTTCTCTGCAAAGCTGTGTTCCCTCCCTGCCCAGGAGACTGCGGGCCGGGAATTTCATTTGCATTCCCTGCCTGAACTCACGCTTGCAGGTAACAGCAGTGTCCCTGGGATGGGGTCCCCAGCAGTGGCGTCACTAGGGGGGCGCGGGGGGTGCGGACCGCACCGGGTGACACCATCACATGGGGTGACACCTTTCCCAAATTAGACTATTTACTAAATAGTCTCATTTGGGAAAGGTGTCACCCCATGTGATGGTGTCCCAGTGACACCATCACATGGGGTGACACCTTTCCCAAATGAGACTATTTACTAAATAGTCTCATTTTGGAAAGGTGTCACCCCATGTGATGGTGACACCATGAGTTACCGCACTGGGTGACACCAACCCTAGTGACGCCGCTGGTCCCCAGGACACTGCTCCCTTCTGTCCCAAGAAGATGGGGTCCCTAGGGCTGTTGTGCAGCTTGGAGAGTGGAAGCCGACACCCCTCCCCATAAAAACACCTGCCCTGGGGTTAGGGTCCCCAGGGCCTCCCTGCAGCTCAGACATGGAGGCTGCAGGCGCCCTCCCCAAAATGAGTTGATAGGCCCAAGGAATGGGATCCATGCAACCTGAAAAAAGATCAGTGAGGGTGGGTACATGTCGCCTCCCCTAAAATTATTAGTGCGCCGATCCCCCAGGCCCTGGTCCACCCATGGGGGGCTTAAATTTGAAAATCATCTGCATTAAAGAATATGCTTAATTTCAATCTTGGGAGTGCTGGTTCTTTTCTTCACTGGGAACTAGTGTGTGTTTGTAAGACCGTACAATCACATAAAAAGGGAGGATTGCTTTTCAGTACACAGTATTGTCATTCACAGAATGTATTCCTTTCTTAATTAAGCATCTATAATGACTCATTGCTAACAGAGGATGCAATTTCAACGCTGTGAAGTTATTTTTGGCAATTATTTTAACATTTGTCTTTATCTTATGTCTATTAAAACACGCACAGCTACATATGTGCTGCAGTTATTACTCTTCTGCATTGCAACGCTTTTTTCTTGTGAACGGTGCATTTAAGGCAATCATCTTCATCCTTAGTAAACAGGTTGCTTCTAGTGATAAACACAGGTGCTTTAGAAAACCTCTAGTTGCTGGGCTAGGCCATACTTGGTACTGTGGCTACTAAGAGAAGCATACATACTCCTTTGAGCCTGCTTATCCCAGTATGGAGCCATGTGGTCAGTAATGGAGAGGCCTTCAGATTCTGGACAATGGATGGACACCGGTGTGTCGTGTCCCAGGTTGATGGTACATAAGGTTATTTCAAAGGGACTCTTTCATCTATTTACTTGCAGCGCAGTGAGTAGAAATGACGAAGAAGCCCATATTTGACCACATCCCAATCCAGTACACCACATGATGGTATTCAGGTGAGCCACATACTGATGTACCTGCTGGGTTAAAATTGTTTCCCAACATAACTTTTTTGTTGAGATGGTTTATTGATACCACATACACATATCCCCAAAGAACCTTTGTGTTTTTGACTCCTCCATATTTAGAAGAAAACACAGCTCACGGTAAATTAGCCCCTGAATATTTAGGAATTGTGTGTCCGAGAGGAGGAATGCACATCTCGTGCTTCAGAGGCCCAGCACTGTCTGTGATAGTGAATCAGGGCACTGCCAAACAAGCATTCATATCTCTCAAACTAAGTGACTGTTTAGCACAAAGATGCCAATGCTGGCGATAAGAGTAGGATACAGTCTTTTAGGCCATTTTTAGGAACCCTGAGTCTCTTAACATTCCTCCTTCGACCGCTATACATAATTCATTCTTTCCTCTACTATTAGCACTTTCCATGTTGGCACATACTGCCAATATTAAACATGTATTGCATTAGGAGCGGTCGAAAAGCCATACATTTCATTTTATTAGAGAGTATTTCCATATCCCCCTCAGATGCCAAATGTAATTGATGGAGTCTGGTAGAGCAAACCTGTTTCTAGTTTAGAGTTCAACTGCAAAGTCAACCGTGGTTCTTTGCCAGAAAAGTTATTAAATTGTTAACATTGTGCCAACCATATACAATCGTGTAATCTGTCTTTCCACGTTTAGAAAGGGATCATTAAGACGTTCTTATATTGTATGAGCACATCTAATGGTTTCGTAGTCCCCATAGTGATGTAAAACAAATAAAATGTTTTTCATGCATAACAATTCAACTCGTGTATCTGTGTAGAGAGACAATCTATCTTGTAGTTTGACAATGAAACTGTGATCTATATATCTGTACCTTTGAATACTTACAGTGCATGTGAAGTCAATACATGACACTCCATTGAGACACTTTTCTGGGTCTCGCAATGTGAAACTACACAGCTATCACTCTCTTAATGTAACATTCAGGCCCCCATTCTGAGTTCCCTGATAACTCCGCGAGGCGCTACCAGAGATGTAATTAATGATTCCGGCATGCATCTGCCCATGAGTTAACAGGGGTAACAAGCTGAACTCCCCGAAGTGGGCAATAATCCGCCAGCCCTGCAAATTATTGTATTTCTCCAGTTCGGATGAGTTTAATGATGATAATTACCACCTGCGTCGAGCAGGTGGTAAATGTAATCACAGATGCTCCACATCAGAGTTGTTAGGGGGGGGTGGGAAGGGTATTTAGGGGTGGGAAAGATATGGCATCTCTGGGGGGAAGTATTGTCTGCACCCCCTCACCCCTTTGTGGTGCTAGAGGGGGTGGGTGGGGGCTGCATAGCGGCCATCCCCTGATCCACCCCTGATCTGGTGTTTCTGGAAGTGGTAATTTGGGTTCCAAAACTGTTGATTAAGTGAATTCGGATTCTGGTCCTAATGTCTAAAAAGGATTGGGCTATTGTGTACTCTTTATTAAGCGCTGGGCGCTCCTGTATTAGAGAATCAGCATTACGCAAGCACTATTGTCTCCTACAAATTTTCAGATTATTAGTCACTATAAATGGTGTGCAAGACTTTATGAGTGATACAAGCTGTTTTATACAGTGGTCTAGGTTTGATGGGTGGCCATTGGATCCATTTTAGCATGGAGTGATGTGGTCCAATCTTTTGCTCCCGATGACAAAGTGAGCTAGCATATGGCAAACTGCTCTCAAAGATGTTAAGTGCCTTCTTGGTAAGCCAGGTTTAAGAACAAGGGATTGAATTCTGCTTTTGTGTAGATGTGAACTGCTTGATCCCTAACAGAAGTCTCAATTGGAACTGTATGCCAATTATCCACTTCAGTGATTTAAATCTGAAGGTTTTCCCTTTTGATGGAAATTACATCCACCGATTTTACTCTGTCAATAATAGTGGGATTAAAATCAGAAGGCATTACAAGAGTCTATCCTAGATTTCACAGCGATATATTCAACTGTACAGGAGAGATTGGTAGGAGCACAATTTTTGTGAGCTGAGTGCCAGGAGGTGGGTTATCATATTCTCTTTCAAGTATCTACCTTGCCAGTCCCTGGGCCATCTGTATCAGGAGCTCATGTGGGGAAAGACTACATATTAGCAGCTGAGGGGCAGAGCAACACAGAGTCAATTTCCAAGCAGTGAGAGACCCACACACCCTGAGATAAGGCGTTTTAATTGCAATGAGGACAATTGGTATGGGTCCCTCTGAATGTTATCTCCTGTCAATAATCTAATAAATAAACCAAGAAAGAAGCTGGGGGCCCCTCTTCACTCATTGTATCTTGAAAGCTTGGGTTACTGTCTGGGCAGCTAAGTGGAGGAGATAATCAGGAAGAGTAAAAAAAAATCAGGGGGTGTTTGATGAGAGTCTTGAAGTCAGTTACATGCCATCTTGCTTAGCATATAAGTTTTACTTCTTCATTACTTTAAGTATGTGATCAATAACCGAGCCAATCTGCGTAAATGCCATATTTACATCCTTATTTTAGCAAGCTCTTCTTTTGGTAAATGCCATTTATGATGAACAACTAGCACTAGGGCAGCTAAGTGCACCACGTCAATCGGTACATGGTAACTCAGAGAAAGCCTGGTTTTGTCCTCAAGCACCCACCACTGTAATCAATAATGCATTTGAAAGGAGGAAACCTGCAGCCAGGTGCAACAGTAGGGGGTGTTAACTCTAACGATACCCAGATCAGGCCTCCCAATACACTCTCGTTGTAGTGGAAGTTCCTAATCACCAGCAAGGGTGGGTTAGCACATCTCAATGCCATTCAGCTCTTCCAGCCCACGCCACAATTATTCTCATATCCTTGTGTACCTCAAAATACTAAACACCTACTGATAGAGATCACCAGAGGCATTACAAGTATGAACATTCATCAACTTATAAACCCATTACCACATAGTGCATCTCCTAGCAAAGCCCTTTGCTTTATAACGTAAATCAACACCTCTCAGCACATGTACGCGACTCATAGTACTGCCCAATCGCCTATTAGAGCTGCACCAGTGCCTTCCAGTGTTGTTCCAGTGTCTCTAAGTGTAGAATCAATGCACCCCAGTAAAGCTCACAAACCTGATATCCACCAGTGAAGGCCAATCACTTCTTATTGAGTCATTGCACTACCACTAAAACCATCAGCACGACTCAAGACATCTCTGCGTCTCCAAGTGTAGTTTATTGCTCCCAAAATACTGTATTCCACTCATGGTACTTTGGCCCCTTCTGGTATAGTCAGGCTACATTTAGACCACCCTCATGCAGGGTACACGCAACCCCCACAGCAGATCTCAGGAACCTTCCTGAGGTCCCCACAAAACCTATGACACCCAACCAACTTCTACTATACATTAGAACATTGGAATGTTGGGAGCTCCATTGCAGAAAATTGAGTGCTCCATGCTTTTACGGGCCGGTAAAGGCCCGCAGAGCAACATTCCAATGTTTTACAAAGGCCTCTCGGAGCTCGAGCTTCGAGAGGCCTTTGTTTTATTTGTTAGAACATTCTGCCCTCTAGTGGCAGAATGTTCTAATAGCCCTTCGTAGCAGGGCTATACCGGCTATTAAAGTCCCGGTCCCTTGTTAAAGTCCCTCGCCTTCGGCTCGGGCCTTTAACACGGGAGCGGGCCTTTAATAGCCGGTATAGCCCGCTACGGCGGGCTATAAGGCTATATTAGAACATTGGAATGTTGGGAGCTCCACTGAAGACAATGGAGTGCTCCGAGCTTCTAATGGCTGGTAGAAGCCTGGAGCATCACCATTCCAATGTTTGCCTTTGTTCATATTTGTTGCTGTGAACAAAGGCCTCACAGAGCCCAAGGGTATTTCAACCCCCTCTCGGCTCTGTGAGGCCTTAGTTTTACTATTTAGAACATCCTGCCCTCTAGGGGTGGAATGTTCTAATAGCCTTTTAGCCCTCCATATCGGGCTATACTGGCCATTAAAGGCCCGCTCCTTTGTTAAAGGCCCTCGCCTTCGTCTTGGGTCTTTAACGCTGGAGAGGGCCTTTAATGCCAGTATAGCCCACTGCACATGGCTATATGGCTATAATAGCACTTCCAAATACACCCCAACATCTGAGGGCAGTCAAGCATCTCCCAGAATGTTCCATTACTTTCCAGGTAGCCACATTTCTCTCTATAAATCTCTGTGCCACTCAGATCTCTTAACACCTGCTGTGACTTGCAACCAAGAGAAGTAGAAAAATAAATGTGCCTGAGATGTGCTAGACAACACACCATTTCCAGTGCACCCAAGTGCAACCAAGCACTCCTCGATGCACTACAGCACCTCTAAATCCAGCTTCAGTTGCAAAAATGTGCAGGTATATATAAAATGGGGCAATTTGTATTACCATGTACACTCAGACTACACCCTCAGTAAATACCAGTCAGACCCTCAAATCATCCAGCTGCAGGTCTACAGCTCCTACAGATGTTATAGGAAAGAGGCATGGACACTGCACCGGGAAGCGCTATCTACACCTCACCGAAGATCAGAGGAGGCCTACCTCAAGAATGAACTGCTACAAGTGCAGGTTAGATGAGTGGATACTTGCATTTCAAGCACACTCTTTCTTAATACTACCTTTTCATATTTTTATTGTCCTTTGACCGTGTCTGTTTGCTGTGATTCAGCACTAGTTTGTCGTGTGTGTTATCAGGAAGGAGAACTAGGAGAGTCTTCCAGTGTGTTCCTTGTTCTGCAGACTCACAGTTTGTGGACCCTACACTTCAGGCCACATTGTGTCTCCCTTCCCTTTATCATTATGGTTAGTTCCTCCTGAGGTTAAAGCTATAGGCCCAAAGTTTCAGGGCTCCGCTCCATAGCAACTCGTTACTCTATTGGAGACAGCAGAATCTCCTTGTAACACCCTCTTTGCTGTGATAGGAAGCATCACAAGGGTGCAAGTCAACTAGTACCAGCAGCCTATTATCCATTGGCCATGAGGAGAAACATAGATTCAGAGGGATGGCAAAGAGTAATTTCAACTGTCCTCGCATGTTTGCCTTACTTCAGGTTTTGCCACATGCATGTGCAGGCAGGAGTCCTACATATCAGATATGTCAGCCTTGCAAGGCAGGCACTTTGTAATAATAAAAAGCAAATACAAGGAGATGATGGACGGAGCACTTAACCTTTTCAGACACTCACCCCCTGTCACATATCTGGGTTGAATCCATCTCGTTCTTTAGCTCACTTCGCCACCCCAGTTCAGACCCAGACATATGCAAATCAGTTTTGACTTTGTTCCTCATGGGAACAGTCCAGCCTGAACTGCCAAACAAAGTCTTCCCTGGACTGGAAACAAGCATCCTGGGACCAGTTTCAGGGTAACACCTCTCATCAGGCAGGCTTCCTTGAATAAAGTGGCAAAGTGAGCAAGGGACACACGTCTGGGCATACCCTGCCAGCTTAGGGCGAACAAAGCAAACACAAGGAGATGATGGACGGAGGCTAACCCAGACACCGACTACGCATCTTTCCCAACACAGTTTATTACCATTTTTGGACACTTTTTCTCCCTTATGATAATATTTTATACTCTCTTTCACGTCTGCTGACATAAATATTGTTCCAATCCTGTGTTACTTTGTTGCAATATTATTGATCACAGCATGGATGCCACAGTCTTGCTGCTTTCCAATGGACGTTATGCAGGCTGCTTAAACCTGTCCTTCACTATAGTAAAAAATTATTTGGCTGGCTATTGGATACTGTTACTCCTATTACTAATTTGTGCCATCTATATTTCCAACTCTGAATATTATAACCCTAATTTTGCAGTGATTCCAGGGTCCTTTAGACGTAGGATTTCCTTTCTGACTTTGTAGATAGCAAATACTTTGCATTATAATGATGCAAGAGTGTTGGTTATTAAAGGATAACAAAGGCATTTTTCTTCCTTAGGACAATCATAGTCTGGAACGCTGCTATGCTAGGTGGGGGTTTGAGGGCCTACCATACTCCTCTTTAAATACCAAATAAGTCTGGGACAGTTCCCTTGAATTTACTCATAGAAAATAAATGTTCCTCTACTTTTCAGCTTCAGTACCACTTCTCCTCACCGTGCTTTAGTGATATCTGATACTCTGAAGATAACTTACACTAGCCCTGTGGTTTGGTTGCAGAACTGTATTCCTACCTAGGACTAACAATCAGCACTAGTTGCATAATATCATCAGTTCCTGAATCAGAACATAAGTTAATATTGATCTAAAGACTAACGTCCAGGTCGAGTTTTGCAAAGTTTCATATTTTTGTGACACCTCTGCAAGCTATATTGAACTATAACACTTGGACACTGCTATCCAGTGTCAGTGTATGTGCCCTGATGCCTAAAACTTGTTGAAATTGTCTGAAAACCTGATTGGCACATTTAACTTTCCTTTTAGGCCATAGTATACAGTGCAGAAATACACCTATTGCGTGGAATGCTAAATGCCACTTGTAGACTGTAGCTCCTATTGTGAGAGCTGCTACAGTGGCACTGAAAACTAGGCTCCAGGCCTTCATGTAGGCCCACGTGGAATTTCAATTATGGCGGAGAAATTCAGTGTTACTCTTTGACGAAGAATTACTGATATAATTAAATACTCCTGCTTGCACAATTAAGAGTAATTTTTTGGGGGGGAAACTACTGCATGAGCACATTTAGCAAGTGCAAAGGGCTGCTTGCACTCACTATTTGTGTCCTGTTGCATTTAGAGCTATTTTTTTAGCACAAAATTCATTTGTGTGCCCATTATGGGTGTGAGGGGGCATTTTTTTCGCTAAGAAACAGCACTAAATCCAAATTTACTCTTCTCCCATAATTATGCATAGTCTAGCGGTGCTGTGTGATAATGCTACACTGAATTATGTGAGTTACGACCCCCCCATTAGCTTTTGTAGCCTGGATGCTTCATTGTAAAATATGCAGTGTGACCTGTCAAAATAGCCCTTCTTAATAGGTAAAGACCTCCCTTTTAAATGTTGGCAAGTCTACCCAAAGAGTATGTAGGACGTGCAGCCCACAGGGAAGGATGCATGGTATTTAAAAGTGGGAAATGTTCAAAATTAATATTCCAATGTCACTACAGTGGCAAGGCCTCAAAAGCTATTTTTATTGTGATAGGCTACCTGTCCTAATAATTATGCCACTATTTTTAAGAGATATTTGAAAATCCAGTTCAATTGTAAAGTGAGATTTTTGATAAATATTAAAGCAAAGTAAGTTTTAGAAAGTTACTTTTTCCCTGCCTGAATATTCAGAATTATAATTCACATTAGCCTTTGACAGCTTTTGCATATCATCATCAGTCTGTACTTGGCCAGCCTGCATATGGCCTGAACGAGGTGTGCGTGAAGTGTGAAATTGCTCCCAGGAGCAACATAATAGGTCCCAGAAGCAACACAATAGGTCATTTTGATTGACAGGTCAAACTGAATGGGCCGTGATGACCTGAGTGAGCTCAACAGAATAGTCAAGGTGGGTGCTGTGGGCATTCTGTTGGTGCAACAATGTCAAATTTGTGCTAGTCAAGGGTTAAGGCCAACCACGATGGACCGCCAGTTGGATACAGTGACAGACTCGCCCCAGTGGATGGTTTACCTTCTGAATAAGAACATTTTATTGACAAAAAATGGATATTGATGAGCTGTGTGTGAGGAAATATGCAAGCTGGAGTCGAAGCTGGGCTCAAAGATAGAAGGGTGCTGGAGAGTGGGGTCCCAGTGTGGTCATCGACAAAGGAAAGAAAGCTCCAAGTGACAGAAGTCTGTAGTCTGTGCCCAGGAAGGCCTCGATGCCGGTCAAATGCAGCTTGGTGTCTGTCTCAGTAAAGCCATTTACATTTGTACTTGGAAAATTTTCTGGAACCTTTCTAGAACTTTGATCTCCTTCAGTGGGGCATATCGGCAAATTGGATCCGACTGGTGATTCAGCATCAACAGCTTCAGCTCTACAGCGATCCCGGTCTCCAGCCGGTTCTTAAGAGAAAATGCTGGCAATGAGTTTCTAAATCGCAACTCTTGCAGTTACAGGAGGAATCCACTGTAACACAAAGGCAAGGCTTTGGGACCTAAGGGGTACCACTGAGGGTTAGGAATCACCCCAACAGAGGCCAGCAGCAGGGTCCAGGGAAGATTCAGTTGGGACTGGTCAGCTGGGAAATTGTGGTGAAAAGGCTTCTGGAAGCCCTGTAGCTCACATAGAAGGTTAACCAACTGACCCTTAAAGTCACTTCTGGGGTCCTTGATTCAAGACAATCAGGTCCAGTTTTCATCAAGTTCTTCGGAGTGCAGGGCAGCCCTTTTCTCTGATTCTTCTGCCACTTCTATGCCCAGTGCCAGCTCCTGTGGGGGTCAATCCTTTGCCTACCATTTAAACCAGTTCTGGACAGCTACACTATCACATTTAGTTTGGAGCCAGCCTGATTAGGAAGACAAAACAGAGGCACAACTAGGTGTGAGAGTCATCTGCCAATGACAGGATAGCCAAGGGGGCTGTGTCCAGATCTTTCATGAGCTTCAAAGGTGCCTATCCTGTCACGGAGGGAAACTCCCTCCCCACAATCAGGGACCTTTGACCACTGTCTAGGAGCAATATACATATCACTACAGGGAGTCATCAGTAGTCAGATGACAGATGGACACTGGCAGAAATGCCCAATGATCTTAGGCAGGAACAAGACAACTTTCTAAAAGTGTCTTTTCCAAAATAGTAAAATGTAAAATCCAGACTTTACCATTAAATTGAATTTTAAAGTACTATTAAAATGAGTCCTTGAATTAGTTTTCTAGCTATCCCCAAACTGAATTTAGCATTTATTAGGTGTAATGGTCTAAACCAGCTTTAGCCTGTGGGAGGGCCAGGCTTGTCACAGTGAAAAACAACTTTTTGTTTTCACTGCTTAGACAAGTAAAACATTAATTTTTACATGTCCCACTTTTGAATACCTTGTACTATGCCTTATTGGGCAATAAGACCTACCTTAGGGGTGATTTATAGATATCTAAAAGGAAGATTTAGGCCAGTCAAAAGGTTTATTTTGACAGGTCGAAACAGCAGTTTAAAACTGCCCGCACAGGCTGCAATGGCAGGACTGGATACAGATTTTTACATTGCCACTTTCATGGGTGGCACAATGAGTGCTGCAGCCCCCTGGTAGTATTTAATGTACAGGCCATGGGTACATATAGTACCATATACTGGGGAATAACAAGTATTTTAAAGGTGCTAATCAGGTGTATGTCAATTTTAAGATGCTTGAAAGGGAGAGCCCAAGCATTTTGAGTACGTTATCCAGGCTAACCAGTGGTAGAGTCCTATAGCCAACAAAAATAGGTTCAGTAACAGAAGGCAAGAAGCCTGTGACAATACCAGGCAAAGATGATCATTCCCAATACCTGGCACATGGCATTTTGGGCGTGTTTGGAGTAAGGCAAACAGGAACTACTGAAAATGTAGGTAGGCAAGGGGCTGGTTATGTTTCCTCCATTGATCAGAGAGGGACTATGAGTGTCTAGGGTGCTCCCCTATCCACAGGCTGGTGAACCTACAAAGCTGGCCCCACACCCAGGGTCCCTCAGAACACTTACTGGGCCTGTGGAAGATCAGAAGAGGACTGAGCCTGCTGTCTATGACCTTAGAGGAGGCCTTTATTACTGGACCTGCTCCCTCTGTACCCAGGACAAATAAGTATTTACCTTAGAGGTGCCTGAAGTATTTGACCTTCTCCCTCTTGTACCCAGGACAAATAAGTGGACTCCAAGGGTAAGTTGGCTGACCTCCTGTGTGGCTACAGGGACACAACAACAGCAAGCTGCGTCTTCAAGGTAACTGACGCCGAGTCCTTAGACAGGATCATTTAGCGTGTGGAGAAAGCATGTTGACTCACGCGCATGGGAGTTGCTGAGATGTAGTAAACGATGCACCTATAGTTATGCATGTTCACCCCCACCATTATAAGCAATGATCAAACCCAACGAGACTGTGAAACCACCAGCAAGATACCACCGGGTCGCGCCCGCGCTGTAAACAATAAGCTCAAATCCCGGCACTGACCCCGCACCCTTAAACCATTTACAAGAGCAAGCAGAACCACTGTGCATGCAAGAAAAAAACCATAGCCCTTTTAAGACATGTAGAACTCTTTGCCTAAACAAGATCCAATTGTCATCCCCCGCCCGTAACTTTTAGGAAAAAGACAAAGAAAAGAATAGAAACGCAGTCAAGACACCAAGCCGTCATCACCCATCACGGATAGATCTTCATCCGAGTTGGGCATCGAACATAATTTGTGAAACACTAAGACAAAAGACCGGTATGTACTTAGTATAGGAACAGTAACAGCACTTATACAGTTCCCTGTAGTAGCTCCCACAATTAACATTTCCTTGTCCCTTACATGTATTTTCAGTGTCCTACAAGAACCTATCCTGCCCTGAGGAAGACCTTCCACCCAAACTACACCCAGGTCCACCCCCGAAGGTCGAAATGCGTCAGCACATTTTTCAACCCGAGGCCAAGAGTTATTATGACTAATTGTTGGATAAAGTACCAAAATGTCTAAGCGTAATTAAGATAGCTTAGCCACGAATCACCACACTAATACTCTGACCTCCACTGGACCTTTCATTACCTTAAAAGTGGTCGAGGACATAAGGGCAACAGGTCCCGATGCTAAATTCCAGTAGGGCATACAAGGATTAACGCATGCAAAAATTATATAAGATTCATAATGCCTATGTTAAATAGGTAAAACATAGGCAGTCACAGTTCTGTATTAATTTAATGTCTAATATGTTTACTTGTAAAATGTTCTGACAGTTTTTGTTCCATTTTTTGATTTGTGCATTGTCTCACGCAACGTAATGTTATTGTCCTATGTGCAAATATGTATGTTACTGTCACTATTTACTGTTACCTTGAAAGATAAATATTTGACATTAGGTAACAACCTGTCACACGAGTACTTATTTGACGCAACCAATTGGGTTGTACACTCTAAATAAAACCAGGGAAACGTTATTATTTTCTAAAAATTTAATAAAGGAATGAGCGTTCAATAATTGAACAAAAGTAGAGGGACCCTTTGAGCTCTCTACTTACGAAATAATATATGATCTATGGTCTGGGAGGCATTGTTTTGCAGTAACTTAATTTTGATTCCAGCCTCCTCAGCCCATAACTAAATCACTCCCCAGTACGAGACCCACTTTTAGAAAGTTGGCATTTTCCTGCCTTGGCCAATTAGTGCCTACAGACTGTCACTGGGTGACATGACTGGGTGTAGTTGATAGCTAGACTTTGTGTGTTCTTCTTAGACAGCCACACACTATAGAGGGCTTAAGTGTGCCTTGATGGGCCATCACTAGCAAAATGGGAGGGCAGAGCTGGGCACATCCCTACTAACACTTGAGTAGGCTGTGTCCTGTCTCTACACAAAGAGCTGCATACCCCCTGTAGTTAAACTGGAGCCAAGGCAGGGGAGGCAGGAAACCTGTGCACTTCAAAGTGAGACCTCTAGAAGCTTCTCCCATTTCAAAGGAAGAACCTGGTATAAATATTGGACCTCAGACACCAACTCTTCAGTACACTTCGGGACTTGTGGAGACACTGCCAGGAAGAAGGACTGCTGTGTTCTGCAGATGAAAGGACTGCCACTCTGCTGGATTGCTGTCCTGAAGGACTGCTGCCCTGAAGTGCGGACCTGCTGCCCTCTTGCTTGGTGAGAAGGACTGGACCTGCATCTGTTGAACCCAGGACCCCAGAGTAACTCCAGGGACTATTTGGCAGGCCTCCTAATTCCAGCTGGACTGTTCCCATGAGGAGCAGGGCCAAGACTGATTTGCATATGGCTGGGTCTAAACTGGGGTGGCATGGTGAGCAAAAGAATGATGGATTTAACCCAGATCTCTTGTCTGGGGGTGAATGTTTGATTTAATCTGCATTCCATCTATCATTTGTGTGTCTTTTGCTTTCTCGCCCTCAGTGCGCTGGGTATGTCCAGACGTGGGTCCCGGGCTCACTGTGCCACTGAATTCAAGCTAGCCTGGCTGATGAGGGGTGATAACTCGAAACCGGCCCCAGTATGCTAGTTTCTGGTCCTGGGAGGACCTGGCTTGTCACAGAACCTCACATAGCAGCTTTGCAGTTTCTCGGAACCGATGCGTCGCCTCAGTTGCACAACGCTTCCTTGACTTGGGACCTCGCAAAGCTTGCAGCCATGATTTAAGGTACGCTTACTTAGTAGCCTAACTGGGTACCAGTAGCTGGCCTGCACTCCGTCACAGTTGCCCTGAACTTGTGACTTTCACCTGGTCTGGTGCGACCAGATATCCCCAGTTGGCGCTTTGTGCTTTTTTGGCACTATTTTTAACGAAATCTTTAAACATGCATATCTCCAGTTCTACTACTTGGATTGTAGACAATGTTGTCTTGATTTATTTATTAAAATTTACTTTATTTTTCTTGATTGGTGTGGGCTTTTTCTTGTGTTGTGTTTTCACTTTATTACTGTTTGAAGTGCTGCATAAATACTTTACAGATTTCCTGTAAGTTAAGCCTGACTGCTCTGTGCTAAGCTCCTAGAGGGTTGAGCACAGGTTAATTTGGCGTTTGCTTGTGACTTCACCCTGGCAAGGATTGTGGTTCCTGCTTAAGTAGAGTTTCTCCACCTCAACCAGTAACCAAGTTTCATACACTGTCTCTACGTTTCTTCCCGTGAAGTCCTTGAGGCCTTAGATGTGTACTCTTGTGGTTATTTGGGCACCAGAAGGAATTTTAGAAAATCCATGAAAACTGTTCTTCCAGAGCTGCAGGGGAACCTGCAGGTAAAAAGTATCCATCCGGCTGTTCCAGGGTGTCAGATTGAACTTCAGCTTTCTTTTGCTCAAAGCTCACAGCCCCTCTGAAAGAATGACTGAGTCCCATTAAGCACTGGGAATTAAACAATTTTCAGCAAGAAATCTCCAAAGCTCCAGTGAGAACAAACTGCTTCAAGTATCTGGCCTTCGGTTCCACATCGGCAGTTACAACTTCAGATGCATCCTGCTCTTTTTTTGTGTTGGGACTTAAGGGAAATGTCAATGACTGCAAACATTTTTTTTTAACTTTTTCACTTCAGACTTTTCACTGAGACCAATCCGCTTCATTGCAGTCAAACTCAAAACATGCATAGGTCCTGGTCTACCGCTTCCATAGACTATCATTGGCACTTAGTTATTTTTAGTGCTATTTTCACTTTAATCTTTAAAAAGTCATATCTCCAGATCCCCTAATTGTATTTTAGGATTTTTGGTATTATTTTACACATAAAAAGGTTCTTTATTTTACGATTGGTTGTTCAGTTTTCTTGGTTTCTGTGTAACTTTTTCCACTGTGTATGCACTGCTCACCCATTCACTTTGATTTAACTATTTAAAGTCGGACTGCATCATGTCATGTGACCAGGCGTTAAACATAAGTTTATTTTATTTCATTTGTGTGACATCTAGCAGCTGGTGGCCTTTAACTTTGAGTTGGACAGTTGTACACCCCAAATAATAATCCAATTTCCTGTGGAAAGCATGCACATTTTATTGGACTGAAACCAACTAACCCTTAACAGGGGCTTTGGGTTATGTTCCCTGAAACTCTACTCAACTTTCCTAAACTTCAAGATACTTCTCTGTTCACTTGTAGTTTTAATTCTCACTTTGTGTTTCTACTGGTCATGGACATTGTAAATAGGCTGAAACAAACTGTTAGATTTGTGATCCTCCATTTTCAGTATGCTGTTTGCAATCAGATAGCAAAGGCAAACATTATACACTGACAAACACTGGATGATTCAGTTGACCATTTCACATAACTACGCTTGTGTTCCATTTCTTGGTTTCAGGGGTGTTCCAATGTGTGTGGTCATTTAATTATTGTGATCTATATGTTGGTTGTGTCCATATTCAGGTGCTCTGGTTTATCACTCTATTCTGTTGCATTACTGTTTATTGTGTATTTTCATTGTGTACCTTTAACTATTTGACTTTAATTTTTACAAAAATATACTCATATATTTTGAAATATATTAAAATGTGGTGTTCTTGCAAAAATAATCACAACTCTAGCTGGGCAGTCATATCCATACTGCTGCTATGATAATTGTTTTCTATTGCATCTAAATTCGAACATACCACTACTTTTAGCTAAGCCTTGGCTGGTAGTCAAAAGGGCCTGGGAGTCCAACTTTCTGTAACAAACCGAGCACCCTCTGCCCTGGATCCTGGGGAACACGATCACTCTGACCTCTGACATGGACTGATTGTCTCTACACATGAAAGGAGTGGTGGAAAGAGCCTCTTAAGCATACATTAAATTGAATGTAGAACAATTAATAAGCAAGTTGAGTGAAGCAAAATCCGGAATTTGCAATTAAAACGGGTTTGGGTTTCCTAACTAACAATGTGACACTAATGGAGATAAAAGGATGGTTTGCAAGAGTTATAAACTATTATACCAGTGTGGATGAGTACAGGACAACACTCAATACCACAGACCCATTAGCCCCTTCCCCACCTCAAATATATAAATGTATAAATATATGTATATATGTATAGATATATATATATATATATATATATATATATATATATATATATATATATATATCTTCCAAAACTATGCCCCTGCATATGAAGACGCACTCCTCCAGCCAGAGATTTTTCAAAAACCTTTATTTTCAAAGGAACAGGGTTACTTTCCCGATTATTCTCGTCCCGCTGCCTGACGCGTTTCAGAGCAATTGTGCTCCTTCCTCAGAGGCAGTTTGATTGCACACCTTGTTTGTAACATCCCACAGTTCCCTGCGGCATTTTCCATTTTATTGGCCTCCAGTGTGCCATTTTTTTTCTCCTTTCCCCAAAGTTCTATTACGGTGCACGCTGGAACTTGTGGTTTTAAAATCCCTTCTTAATTTCAACCTCCCGTGGTATGTGTGCAATTCAAACATTAAAGGGACCATTTACAGACCTCCAGTGGGCTACAGGAAAGGAAACCTGTTCCGTCATTTTCAAGGCCAGCTGCGCCGTCAATTTCCCGAAAGGTTCAAGTAAGACGATCCCTCGTAGTGTTAAGAGGGCGGTGCGGAACTCCGACGGCTGGACCTGCCATGTATATATCTTCCAAAACTATGCCCCTGCATATGAAAACGCACTCCTCCAGCCAGTGATTTTTCAAAAACCATTATTTTCAAAGGAACAGGGTTACTTTCCCGATTATTCTCGTCCCGCTGCCTGACGCGTTTCAGAGCAATTGTGCTCCTTCTTCAGAGGCAGTTTGATTGCACACCTTGTTTGTAACATCCCACAGTTCCCTGCGGCATTTTCCATTTTAATGTTTGAATTGCACACATACCACTGGAGGTTGAAATTAAGAATGGATTTTAAAACCACAAGTTCCAGCGTGCACCGTAAGAGAACTTTGGGGAAAGGAGAAAAAAAACGGCACACTGGAGGCCAATAAAATGGAAAATGCCGCAGGGAACTGAGGATGTTACAAACAAGGTGTGCAATCAAACTGCCTCCTGAGGAAGGAGCACGATTGCTCTGAAACGCGTCAGGCAGTGGGACGAGAATAATCGGGAAAGTAACCCTGTTCCTTTGAAAATAAAGGTTTTGAAAATCACTGGCTGGAGGAATGCGTCTTCATATGCAGGGGCATAGTTTGAAGAATATATATATATATATATATATATATATATACACACATATATATATCTATATATATGGATATATATATGTAGATATATAGATAGATATATGTTACCCAGTGGCAGTCGCCACTGGGTAGTTATAGTTAGGTCAGTGTTACCATAGGAAATGCATTTATTCTGTTGCTAATAACTTTCACACCGTTACACGAATCTCCATGAAAATTTCCAAAACAGTGCTCTTTTTTCCCCGGGTTACGCATGGAAAGTTATATGGTGATCCATCAAATGGGGCTTGAGAAAATAATAAAATCGAAAATTCCTATTCATTTCAATAGACTTATTTAGGCAGGGCTACAACAAAAACTGTTGAACGGAATTACACCAAAGTTGGCAGGAAGCTAGAGCTTCGTGCACAGATTGTGGGTTTTTGATTTGGTGTGAATCCATTCAGTAGTTTTTGAGAAGATTAAAAAATGACAGTATATCTGGTGCTGTATCATACATATGGCACATTTTCCTTGTTTGTGCCGGACTCATCTTTTAAAAGGTGCGCCCAGCTCAAACAAGGAAAACGCGCCATATTAGGATGCATGCTCTGTCCCCAGGGCGGCCGCGAACTCACGCTGACTCCAGGGCAGCGCATTCATCTGAAAAATTGGGCGGCTGCTTTGGAGCCACTCTGTGTTTCACAGTGAAGGCGGCAACCTGCCTGCACTTTTAAGGGGGATTAGAGATCCCCTTGCAGATGGGTGCAGTGAGTGACAGCACCCGCCTGCAAGGGGATGTCTGACGGGTCTATGGGACCCTCTTTCTTCTCCAGATGGCTGCCGTCAGAGGGTGCACTGAAAAGGTGGCGCACTGTTAGTGCGCCTCCTGACAGCTTCTTTGCCTCTGCACCTGCATCTGAAATATGACGCGGGTGCAGACGCAAATTGATTCCCTTCTTTGCATGGGGCCATGCCCACATGCAAATAAGGGAATGACCTCTTATGATAGTGCTGGCGCTTTATGTGCACCAGCGTTATTGGTATTACAGAAAGGGACACACACGTGTCTGCAGCCCCTTCTGTAATACCAAAGTGCCCCAGGGGCATGCAAAGTGGATGCCAATGCCCATTGCACCCTCAGGTCACTTCTTTAATATGGCCCCTGGACAGTTGGCTCCTGAAGAGTCTTGTAGGTGCGCTAATTTGAAAATGCAGCATTCTGATTGGCCCAGTGAGCTTTATTTCCCTTGGGCCAATTCGGTCCTGCGGGAGTGAGCACTCTGATTGGCTGTCAGCAACATGAGAAAAATGTTTGCGGCAGCCATTACAGGAATCAGGGAGTTATTCCCCGGTCCTGAACTTTAAAAAAAAGTGATATAAGAGGGCAGGTTAGGGATATCCTGTCCCCTTAGGTCCCAGAGGGATCCCAGAGGGGCAAAATGCAATGAAAAACGTCATTTTTTGCCACGATCCTGTGGGTTAAAAAAAAACAGAAAAACAAAATGGCCCCATTCCCTGGGGCCTGATTTTCTAATAAGGAGAGGAGGCACATGGACCCCCTCCCCGATCTATGTTTTGCCCCGGGGACCCCATCCTCAGGCCCCAATTTACCAAATATGGGGATAGGGGGACACAGCCTACACTCTCCGAGCCTTTAAAAGGCTCCAGGGACACCATGCCCCAGGGCTGGATCACTTTCTGTGTCCCGGGTGGGAATCCCAACCCCTTGGCACAGAAGGTTCCCTTCCCGCACTATCGCTTGCAAGGAAACTTGTGTTTGCTCCTGCCAGGTGGTATCATTTTTAAAACTAAAGTCAAATGGAAACAAACAGAAAGCTTTCTCCCAGCGGACGGGAGCTTTAAAAATGCAGACTTGTGGTCTGTGAACTGATCAACAAATTGGTCCTGCGCAGAGGAAGCAACATAAATAGCTGTTCCCTGCAGCGGGGAGCAGTGCCGGCTCCCACATCATGTGGGTAGCAGGCTGGGGCTGTGGGGGCACGGGGGCTCCCCCTGCAGCCCCCAAATTGGTGTTTGGTAGGTGCCCCAGGTGGGCACTGGGGTACCCACCTATTTAAAATAGAGGCCCAGGGGATGAGGTCCGGAGGCCAAAATAGGCTTCAAGAGGGGGCAGCGTGGCTCCCTCCACTTTAAAAAACACCCCCCCTGGGGGTCCCCAGGACATTTTTAAGGCTCGGGAGGGGGGCACGCGGCCCCCTCCACTAATTTAACACATTGGGCCCTGGGGGGTGGGGTTCCTGAGGCAGAAAAATGGCTCAAAGAGGGGGGCTGCGCACCCCCTCCCCTTTTTAAAATGATTGGGCCCTGGGAGATGGGGTACCTGGGGCCAAACATGGCTTAGGAAGGGTGCCAAGCAAACCCTCTCCCTTTTAAAATAAATACAGCCCTCAAAGCACTGAGTCTTAGTATAAGTGCTGCCATCTCAGTCGGGGAGGGATGAAGTATCAGTCACTAATTGACGTGTTAGAAATGTAGTTTCTGGTTGGATAGGGTACGCACCTAGGCCAGGCAGAATCCACCACTCTAGTCAGGACAAGTAAGTTACACATCAAAGATAATCTGTGCTCACCCTCTGATAGCTTGGCATAGGTCAGGCAGGCTTATCATCAGAGGCAATGTGTAAAGCATTTGCGCAACACACTCACGCCAGTAACACAATGAATACACCACAAAAGAGACCCCACACAGGGTTATGTAAAAATATATAGTATTTTGTACATAAAACATAGACCAAAATGACATGAATCATAAAGACTGTGCTTATAAGGCAATCCAGAGATAGTACTCACATTCCTGACAGTGCAAGAATCAAAATGATATACATTATAGCATCAGGGCATGAAGTGCAGCATTTAGGTTATGGAATAAAAACACATAAATCATCAGTACTGTGCCAATCCTAACAATGCAGGACTCAAAACGGCATATTCCAGAATAGTAGTACATGCAATGTAGGCTGGTTTAGACCTAAACACATGAATAGCCATATATACTTTTCATGCTATGGACATTCCAAGATAACCTTTGTCACCCTGCCTCAAACATGCCTAAAATGATCAAGAGAAAACACTGGTTAGAGATTCAAGCAATATCCATAGTAAAAAGCTCAAAGGCAAAACAGGGCTTAAATCAACTGGGCCACTTTTAGAATCTATACGGCGACTTATCTGGTGCTGAGAGAGCCCTAGTGTCTAACTTAACTATGGCCCCACGGGCCCGGGAAGGCAGTGAGGCAAATGTGGAGTAAGAGGTATGCTCCTCGGGACTGGAACGGCAATTGCGGCAAATGTGAACAAAAAAAACTTACTGATATGGCCCCTGTGGGAACGAGAAAACAGTGCAGTCCGTCCAACCACAGGCCATCCAGAACTACAGTGTGGACCTCACCGGGAGGAACAAATGGACTTGAAGTCGAGCTGACCCCTCACTCACTCACGTGTCCTCCTTGGTCTCGGGGTGGCGGCAGCCCCTACACTGCACAAGTAGCGTGGTGGTCCAGGGGACAACTGGTTACGACAAGGAAGTAGACTCCTTGGCTGGGGCCCACGAGGCAATGGGAGCCACTCTGGGAAGGACTCTCCTCTGGAGCTCCTTCGTAAAGCGGGCCGTGCTGATCTGCATTTTGTCTCGACAACGAGGGGCTTCACCAAGGTGGTTCAGAGGCTCGAGCCCACTCTGTCGACACAGAATGAATTAATCAAATCATGGTGTAGAGCTTGTTACGAAGCGCCCACACGCGCTTGATCCTGGTGAGCAAAAAGGCCTCACACTTGCTGAGAACACTTGTGGGGGCACCAAACATGCAGGCTTGCCAGCTCATCAATGCCTGTGCAAAAGTGGTGATTCCTCCTGCAGTCCTGCTGTAGGCAGGCAGTAGGTCAGCACAGCTAAGCAGGTAGCAATAATGACGGTTTCTCCATAATTCACCATTACAAGCCAGTTGGGTGGTTGTTTTTCATAATTGATAATAGGAGAAGCGACTGCTTTAATTTAACCGCACCCACATTTGTTCCCATTATGTGATTCTCCCAGCTCGGCTGGGACGATATCTTAACCCTGGAATGTTTTTTGTTTTTACTAATTAAGCCCATAGCATTACACAGGCATGGACTGTAAAGCTTTACTGCACAAGTTATAAAAGCACCATCAGTCTTGTGGTTTCGCTTTTCCATTAGATTTCTTTTCATTTGTAGTGTGACAAGAAAGATGGAATGCAGCATTAAGAGGCTGGCAAGTCATTTCTCAAGACAAGTGAGTACATGCAACAGTTTTAGCAAGCACCCTAATTGCCAGAGAGTTTGGCATACTCTTTAATGCCCTTCCCATTGTTTTCTAGAAAGGTCAGTGATAACTCCATTCCAAGAAGTATTTGGGTTCAAGACACAGATAAACAGCTTGGCCGCAGGTGACCAGTAAAGCTGATAGCTACAGCATGTTTGCTTTCCTATGTGCACACTTCGGAATCACTAAGAGATTTTCTTTTAGAGTATCCACTTGTTCTAAGTCCTGAGGAGAACCCCTAAATCCTACAGACTTCAAAATGTATCAGCAGTGGCATAGTCCGGAAGCGTAAAGGAAAGACAGTACTGGCATGAAGGGAAATTGGTTTAAACCATGAAAAGAATAGATCCTTGATATGAGCAACAAAATTGCAAGTGTGTGATCCACTTCTGGCATAAGCCCATAACTCAGTTGCTATGTAAAGGTTACAAGGAGGTTGGCTCCTAGTGGGCAGATCAATTCAGAACCAGGATACTAATTGTCGTTACATGTTTACACATAGGCGTAATAGTATTGTGTTGTGTTTTTGTCACAAGTAAAAAAATACTTTTAATATATGTGTGTGTCAATTTTTGATTAAAGAATTCATGAGCTGTTTGTTTGTAAATATGTTGGTCCACTGTGCAGATGTTTGATATATATATATATATATATATATATATATATATATATATATATATATATATATATATATATATATATTTATATATAAAACTCCTGCACATGTCATATATATATATATATATATATATATATATATGTGTACTACGATCTTTGAATAAGTTTGAACAAAACATAAAGTCAAAAGGTAACCGCATCACTTGATTTGCGCGTCCACGGAATTCAAAGTTATTGTATGTGTAAAATGATCTTCAGCATTGGCAACAGTTTGTTTGGTGTATGTTGTTGTGTGGCCTAGCCTTGCTGATGCACATTGGCCCAACCCCTGCTTTGTTCTCAACACTTTCTAAAAGTGGCATTTCTAAAATAGTAATGTAAACTCCAACTACACCAGTAATCAGGATTTATCACCACCATTCTAAACATACCACACATGGCAACACCACTCCTTTCAGGTCAGGAATACCACTTAGGTATATATAAGTCCATTCTTAATGTTAGTTTATGAGAGGAGTAAGCCTCACTGTAGTGAGAAACAAAATAGGCTGTTTGTCACTACCAGGACATGCCACACAATAAAGGCACATTTCCTACCTTTTACATTTACTTACACAGCACCTGACCCATAGGGCTACCTAGGGCCTACCTTAGGGGTGACCTATATGTAGTAAAAGAGGAGTTTAAGGCTTGGCAAATAATTTTAAACAGCAAGTCAATGTGGCAGTACACTGCGCACCCTGGCCCTGCAGCAGCAGGCTTGAGACAGATTTGAAAGGCTATTTCTGTAGGTGGTGCAAGCAGCGCTGCAGGCCCACTAGTAGCATTTAATTTACAGGCCCTGGGTATATGGGATACCAATTTACAAGGGACTTACAAATAAATCAAATATTCAAACAGGTGTAAATGAATCATATCATGTTTAAAGGAAAGAGCACATGCACTTTAGCACTAATTAGCAGTGGTAGAGCGCCCAGAGTCCTTAAGCCAACAAAAAGAGGGTCAGAAAAATAGGAGGAATAAGGCAAAAAGTATGGAGATAACCCTGCAAAAAGGGCCAGGTCCAACAACATGACACTTAAGATGTACCACCATGGTGGAGGGACTCTCTTGAGAGTCCTACGAACCCAACCGTCCAGATATACAAGTCTTTTTTAACCTTCATTTCTTAAAAACTACTGAACGATTTACACCAAATCATAAAAAGCACAATATACACACACCGAGATCTCTCTTCCTACCAAATTTGGTGTAATCCCGTTCAGCAGTTTTTGCTGTAGCCCTGCTTAAAAAAGTCTATGAAAAATGCATGGGGAATTTGCGTTTTGGGGCCTCCTTTTTTCTCAGACTCTGCTTGATGGATCACCCCAAACCTTTCCATGCACAATCTAGGCAAAAAGAGCACTTTTTTTGGAAAAATTTGCGGGGATTCGTCAAACTGGACCAAAGTTATTAGCAACACAAAAAGCATGTTTCTATGGAAACGCTTACCTAACAATAACTACCCAGTGGTAACCACAATGAGAAATGCAATGAATTCTTGAGAGTGTAAACAAGAATGGGCCCGTGCGCGTTTGTTCTCATTTTTGCTCTTACAATTAGCTAAGATACCTTTAAAGTTATTTGTTGTCACAATTGTTTTAAAAGACCTTTTGCCATATCTCGAATAGCTGCAGAACACCAGTGGGACTTACAAGTCACTTGCATTGGGCTGCGGCTTTTTCATCTACGCTGGGGTCAGGTACACCTATCCTTCTCTCGTTAGACATAAAAGTGCCAAGAAGCCTATAACGTTTAATGTGTGGCATTTAGGCACATGATGTATCATTTCCACATCTAGGTTGATTCATGGACCGTGCCGCTCATTTGTAATTGCGGATGGTGCTAGCAAATACCGCCTCTGACCGAGGATCATTACCTTTAGCAGCTGTGAATCCTTAATGAGGCAAAAGTACTCAGCAGCCAAGGTCATTGAAGCTCTTCAGACCTCTGTTTTCTGCTTCTAGTCCCCGCGGGAACCTTAGAAGGTGTGATGATGGCGAGAGTGGAGTTGTCAGGGCTTCAATCTCACAGGAATCCGGAATTCTAAATGCGTGTTTTTCTCTTCAGAGGAATTCCCAATTGATTCCGACATAAATCCCTGCTAAACGATGCACCTTGTATGGTGATGCAAAATTTCAAACTCGGGCATGCACTCCAATGATATGCTGAATTTTAACATATGTATTGTGACACCTGAGGAATAGGTTATAGGCAGTAAAAAGCCTTTTTCTGTTGTACAAACTCAGCACGTTCTTCTTTTCTGTACTAGTTTATTAAACTGGCCGCCTCTACATAAACAAGCATTCGCAATGCAATAGGTCTCGCATTTGGGCGAGTTTAAGCTATTGGCATTGTAAATGACAATGCCTTTTATTTATGTTTTAAAAACGAAAATAAAAATAAAAGGCAGTCATTTACAATGTTAATAGCTCAAACTCGTGTAAATGCGAGACCTGTTGCATTGCAAATGCTTGTCAAAGTTATCAACAGACCAGGAGGAAATTACAGAGCCATCACTACTGCAGACAAGTTTGATCAATATCTCCATTCCACTTACCAGCCCTCCCCCATCAGGCTCCAAACTATTGCAAGATATATTTCTCTGTTTTATTTCATGCCTTAAAAGTGTGCTCTACTATCGTCCACCTAATGCACCTTTCTGTACTATTTCAGATGCTTTAGGAGGCTGTACTACTTCAGCCAATATAATTCTCCCCCTTGAGAACTTATACTTAGCAAACTCTCACGCTACACAATAATTTTGAGATAGTATCATAACATACAGCCTCTCTAACGTAAAAGGGCATTGCCTGGAAGGCTCACTCTAAGGCACACCTCTATTCCTACTGGACAGTGGACACTATGCCAAATTTATGGCAAGGACAAAGAGCGTTGCACATTCTAAATCCAACGGCTAAACCCTCTCACCTCCCACACAAAACAAATTAGTCATTAGACCTTAGCCCCACCTGTTTCACTGTATTCATAAATGTCCTCCGTTACAGCCTTTGTGATTTCTCAGCAAACTCCCCTGCAATCTCTCCACTTCACACTTGCAAGTTAATTTTTCTTCAGAAAAAAAAACATGGCTCCACAAACCCCAGTTGCTTTTCGCAAATAGAACAATCATCAATCAAAACTGTCCTTACTTAGAAAAGCAGGCCTAAATTAAAATCCAGCATTGCATCCTTAGAGCAGCCCTGATCGCTTACAAGTTTTGTTCTCAACCAAAGACTTCCTTTTGAGTAGAATAACTAATGCCACTAACAAAGCATACAAATTCTGCCCGATCACAGACGAATAGTGCATATTCTTGCAAATAACTCTATCCCTTTTCAAATGATGTTATATCTCCGTCACAGGGTAAAGAGTGTACAGAAAAGTGGGGTAACTTCCTGCGCCATCACTTTCACGCCCTGTCTTACTCAGACTCGTCAAATGTTAACCTAATATGCTGTGCAATAGAAATGAATACGTTAAATTAAACATGGGAACGTGCGTGTTTACACACTCCTGTCCCTGCCCAAACGCGCATAAACACAAGCATACCACAAACACATAAGCAGGCACAGAGAAACACAGACATGCATCAACAAACCAAAGTACGCACTAGCTTCCTGCGCTGCCCAGTGCCACAATTCCCGTGAATATGCCCATAAGACACTGATATCCGCGACAAGACAGACTGAGCCTGACCACGCTCTCTGTTTCCTCTTGTTTGTAACCTCAGGGCGGTGCGTGCCTCCGTCCCACAAACACACACATCTTCGAATTCACACACACACACTGGCATACCTAACGCGTATATTATGCAGGTACAGACATATATCAACTAAACACCACCAAAACACACTTCCACACACAAACCAACGCACATCCACATACACGCACACACAAACCCACGATTTCAAGGAAACAACGTTACTGATACCTCAAGTTGACATTGTAGAGTTAAAAGTGATCACAACGTAGCCAGGACAACTGAAAAAGCACAATGGAAGAATAGTTGCATCTGTTTCGCGGACAGAGAGACAAAACTAGAGCCCCTGCTTGTTTCTGAGAAGTGCCGGTGCTCTGCGAATGAGAAGTAATAAGGGGACTGTAGAAGGAAGGAACGGGGTGGGTATGGTTAAAGAAACGAAGGAACAGAACGCCTGCTGTGCTAGTGTTTGCATAGTGTTTAACCGTATACTTATGCTGCCTCAAAGCGCTGTGTGGAACAGGAGAGGCCAGGGAGGGAGGGATGAAATTAGCCAGGAAAAGAGGAGTTTGTACTGGGCCTCAGACCCCGTATCAGCAGGAAGTTCGAAGGCCGAGGTCAGAAACATGCTCATCTGCATGCCTACCATGCTTCAAAGGTCCCTTTATCGAGACCGTTTCACATAGAGCTGTGTAAGGCGAGCCGCTGCCAGTAATCGGAGCATTCGGGGGAAGATGGTGTGCACTGGGAGACGGACCAAGCTGTAAAAACGATAACCCGATCCCGGCCACGGATCGGGAGTCAGACCCTTATAGGAAAGGTATGAAAAAAAGCATTTGCAAACTCAGCAAGTGAAGTAGGCGCCTGCTCAAATATTAAGCACGGCGCCCCTGTTGCAGTAATAAGTAACAATGAAAAATACTTACTGTAAAGAGTGCTGTGAGTAACAGTAGTCCCACATGTTCAATGGCCGCAGGGAGGACGAGGAGCTGCTGCTTCCGGGGCCTGGACAAATCCAGCATGGAAAGGGGGGAAGAGGGCAGGGTGAAAGTACAACAGCTGCTGCACGCAAGCCAGGATTTAAAGGAGCAGGCACCATTAATTATATTAAACCCCAGACACATATGAAAACAAATATAATTAAATAAATAAAAAAAAACAACGGAGTGTGTGACGAGCGCCGTGCTGATTATGTATAATTAACAGCGCGGTGCTCATGAGAGCTCCGTGCTGATGCATGCTGGGCATCAAAAAATAAAAAAAAGTTCCCCTCGGGCACAATTGAAACACGAAAGCGGACGAAAACAGAAGTTAGGCAGTGCTGCTTCCTGAATAAACGGAAGTGACTTATCTCATCCACAGCCAACCGTAAGCCTGCTAAGAAGTGCAATTCCACAGTTAACAAATGGCAAGCGGCAGGAGAAATTACCGGGGAGTTTGACCCCTGATACAGATTACTTGAAGTCTCGGAGAGACAGCGCATGCGCGCTGCCTAGGCGAGACCTAAAAACGATGCAGAGATTGCAAGAAAGCCACCACGCGTGCTCTACAGTGAGAATATTTACAACTCCCAACAATTTCTTGTGACCCTCAAGTGTTTCCCGAGTCCTGTGATTTAATGTCAGCTTTGTTACGACACTCAACTGTAAACACTTGTAGGATGCAGCAACGTGCGCTCGAGGTTAAAAAAAAGATGAATTTGAAACATATCTCATCATCTGCCTCCAGCATCTTAATTTGGATTAATCGACATTTGTTAGCACTAATGGAATAACAACACTCTTATTAGCTGTGCTGCAATACTGTACTCTCTGCTGTATGCGAGTCTTCAGAAGTGTGTTTCCCTAAACAAGACTGAATGTTCGACCATAGACAGGCGTTTTAAGACACTCCACTTTACTAAGATGGATTCTAGTTAACATATTTAACATTATTAATTATTGACTCTTCCACAGAGGAAAAACAATTTTTAGTGCACCCTTCCGAGGGGTGCACAAACTATTCACCTCTACGTCCGTTTCCAAAAATGGTTTTACCCAGAGCTGCCAAGTGCTCCTATGTCACAAGTGATCATTTTTGGATTTTGTGGCTTTTTATTCCACAGAATGCGGAGTCTTAAAAAGGGACAATAGAATCTATGCTCCCTAAATCAAAAGTTGTGTTGGCTCCCAAGCCATAACAACCTGAAAGGCACACACATAATATGGAGGCCTCTTAGCAAAGCTTTTTATCAGAGTACATATAAAACGGGTCTTTTTCTGCAGCCAAGCCAACTAACAGAATAAAAAGAGAGATGAATAGTTGAACAGTAATAGACATGTCTTATGTCTATTGCAGAATATGCAATGCAGTATTTTTGCTTTTGTTGCAGTATCTGAAACCAAAGGGCACCATCTGCATAGAAACAGTATATTGCTAGCCCCTGCAGTTAGCCACAGTGTTTACCATTGTTCATCTTTGCATTGCCTACCCTATGTCCACCATAGCCCTCTCCCTATAAAGCCTCACTCCCATCATGCTGGCTGTAAAGCAGCCCTCTGGCACGACGCAGACCATCTTTGTGGCCCCTGGGAAAATGTTTGTGAGTACCCATGCCCTAAGGCATGCTATACAGGTTCCTTATAATAATAATTAAAAAACATGACCGTGTGGAGGTATGTGAATTAGGGACATGTGTCATCAAAAATCATGTGAGTCACTCTTTTATGCCTTTATTTCTAAAGCTGATACCACGATCAATTGAACTCACTCAATTCACTGAAACAACTCACTCTCTGCTCATTCAGCGCACTCATGCCTCACTTATTCTTAACTAGGTCACTCATTCCAGTCTACAGGCCTGATTTAAATCTTGGCGGGACTCCCATCGTCCCTCCGTGGTGGCGGTTACAAGTACTCCATCGAGCTGACAGAGTCCCACCCATTATATTTAGATGTGTGCTGGCTGAACCGTCATCTGCATTGACAGACTGTTTACCTTTGCGTAAGCAGCGCACCTCAGTCAATTGCTGTCTCACAGTACCCTGTCGCAGTGAAACCGGTGGGTTGGCTCCGAGCCGATTTAGATTTCCCCGCTGTGCTGGCATTGTCGTATCAGCAAGTACCTGACAGAGTGAGTCCCTGGTGGAGTGGAGACTGGTAAATATCACTTTTATAATGTGTCACTACACAAATAGGTTGTGTGTGGTTTAAAAATATATGTATGTAATGTGTCATGCCCCATTTGTACATATACCATAGCACACATACAACATACACACACTATTGAATGTACACCCACATGCACCACAAACATAACAATTTTATATTGATAAGTTGTAAAATGAACACTAATGCATTACACATAAGCATAAAATTGTCTTTAAGGGAAATCCAAAAATACACGAGGCTAAAGAAAATGTTAACATGATTCGTAGTAAGACATGTATAAAAAACTTAACTTTGATCCCGGTGACAACAAAGTTGATTTGCTTTGTGGTTAAGTTGTAGCATCAAAGGACAGACATGGACAATGGGGTTCAAGAGGTAATGTAAGTGAGAAACAGAAAAAAGGTAAGTTTGCACCTCATTTCCTTAGAATCCGCCAACTCAGGTATGGAGGTATCCCCACCACTGTTGTTCAGATGGAAAGGCACTTTGTGATTAGGCCAGCGGTTATCCTGCCTGGACTTCCTCCAGCAGCTGCTTTTGCCTATATGGCCCTGAAAATGTGGGAGGGAAATCCTAGCGTAGTAGGCGGCACTGGAACGGCCTTTCGTCCATGGGCCCACCAACATCTAAATCAAGCAGGCGGACTGCCACGTAGGTGGGCGGTGAAACCATTGAAAATGTGATGGCGGGACAGATCCGTCAAGATCTAAGTCAGGCCTAAGTCACTTCCAATTCATAGATTAAAAACTCATTCATAGCTTCTTCATTCTAAACACACTTCTAACTCACTTGCATTTAATTTGCAGAAATCAAAACTAATGACACGACTCACATGCAGCTAGCTAAGAAAGTTGGTAATTTCCTCCCGCCTACACAATGTGTTTGGAGTAAATCTCAACTTTCATAGAATTCATAAAGAATCATATTATTACTTCTGAAAATCAATGTGATTCGCAGATTTAGAGGAATACTAAAATTTGTGCCAGGTTGAAATTCTACATAGGTGAATTTGGTGTAAATGTACATTTGCATGTTTTATATACTTATATATATTTTTTTGCTTCACTAAAAGAAAATAATTTTTTCCTCTAGAAGATGCCCTTTCTGTGCAGCCCTGTTAACAATGAGAGTAATGCCGCCCCTATTGCCACCATCAATGCACTTACTCGTGCCTTAAAAAGCAGTAAACGTGTGTGCATTTTGAGAGTGGGAAGACCTAGAGGTAGGTGAATAGACACAAACCTATACATTTGTCAGTGTTTACCTGCTTTTGCATTTAGACATAATCAGGAATGCCCTAATTCCGTCCTGCAACTCTAAAGTTGGGATACCAGAAATTCTAACAATATTGTCCGAATGGCCGCATTCATCAATTCCATTCATAAATTTGATATGTGAGGGGCGGAAATCCATCAGCCTTCATACTGAGAATTGAGAACTTAGCCTTGCAAATTGCTTTGTTTGTGGCCCAAAGTTGAACGTAGGTTGGTAAAATGCTATCTGAAATCTGTGGCGTAGGAAGGGAGGTGCGGGGGGTATGGCCGCCCCGGGTGTCATCACTGAGGGGGGTGACAAAATGGCAAAAATATGTTTTAAACACATATTTTTGCCATTTTGTCAAGCCGGGGGTGACAAGAAATTTTCTGCACCAGGTACCATCTGACCTTGCTACGCCACTGTCTGAAATGTGCCCTATCGCTCCAGCTAACCGGTAACTAATGAATGCATAACTCAATTCAAACTTATTTCGCTGCAAAACAAATAAAAATCAGTATATTGAGATACCAGAGCCCAGAAAAATTTCCTAAACGCACTGTGCACATGTGAAGACATCCACATACATAGGGACTGTTCCACAAGGTAATCATATAGGAAAATGCTAGTAGGCACAACAAACTCCGTGCATTTGCGAAATGTGCTAAAGCAAAACGAGTTTGACACTACAAGCAAAAGTTAGCTGAAACGACATAAACTAATCAAATAAGAATTCAAAAAGGTGAGCTGATTTACAGATTGGAAAAGCATCATGAACTGTCATTAACTGTTCCAGTCCACCCCTAGAGGAGAGATGTGCATAAGCAGTACATTTTGATGAAAAAGGGCTTTATTTAGAATTTGGCAGATAGGATACTCTGTCACAAACATGCCAAATGTCCCATCCTCCATATTACAAGTGCATTATGGCCTAAGGTACTTGAAGTACAGCAGACAAAAATCGGCCACATTTTCACAAATATCATGCTCGCCAAACACAAATTAAGTCCCAAAGTCTCCCTGATTGATTAATATATTTAATCTGGTATTATATTGAAATATAGCACTGAGAAGTGGGAGAGAGAGAGACTATTCCATTCAATGACCTCTAAGTCTTCTTGTATGTCAGATGATATTTCTACCAGGGTATTTCACCACAGATAATACTGGACTTTATCGGACAATGGTAGGATGACATTTTGGCACCAGTAAATACACTGCTGTTCTCTGTAAATGAATTAGATCATCTTTCAAACTTACCTCAATTGTAAATATGTACTTGTGAGGACTCCGCTGAGTCTTTCAAATAGAAAGTTCTTTATTACAGAATTCACAAACTTCTCTAGCCAACCAACACATGTTTCATTATCCAGGCGTGACCCAATACCTTCATTAGGTCTAGAAAATACACATAAGTATAAATGAGTCCATTGACTGGTACATTTAAAGTGTAGCTGTGACTTCCCATCATTACAACCATAGCAATAGTGTACTATACTTCTATTGTGTGCAAACCAGGTCTTTCTCTATCTTTGTGTCAAATCCATATTTTGTCATGTTTATATTCTGATACATATAAATCATATACACTAGTAGAGATATCTTTAGATGTGAATCACATAATTGAATACCTAAGGCAAAGTGTTAAGTAACGCATTAGCACCTCTAAAATGTTCTGTAAGTATTCTGTGACAGTAACACACACATGTTGATATAGTGCTCGCATACAAGCCAACTCTATAAAATACAAGGATAACCTAGGTTCTGCTAGTTATGCAAATACGGGTATAGCCTTCAGTGACAGTATCAGCCTAATGAATTAACAATAGACAAGGATTTCATTTGTGTACTAAAGGTTGACATTCTGAAGAGTAAAGAATATATGGCTGAAGGTTTTATAATCCCAGTTCTCTGAAGTAACCTAAGGGTAATGCAGAGCCCTATAAGTAACTCTTAAATAATACATAAGTGGGCCATCATATTAATTATTCTAGCTTCCAAGTCAGTTTGTAAAATAATTGACAGCTTCATATTCTCTTGGCTTTTTTTGACAACTACAATTTGAATTCTGTGATTTGTAGTTTGTTTTATAGTAAAACTATTGTAGGAAACTGGGTTACCTGTTGAGGGGGTGAAAGCCTACTCAAGCAGCAACCACAATTCTCTTCAGGGTGAAATACAAACAAGCATCAACTAACCTGTACTTAACCCGCTGGTATCTTGGCACACAAACAGTCAGGCCTAAATTAAAGGCAATGTGTAAAGTATTTATGCAGCACTTGAACAGTAATAAAGTGACAGTACAACACCTGAAAAATCCCACACCAATTTATAGAAATAGAGCACATTTTAATAAGTTATTTGGCACCAAAACAACAGAAATCCAATCAGTAGAACAGGAGTAATGCATTTTTAAAGGTTTAGGTAAAAATAGTGCTTAAAAGCACTAAGCGCCAAATGTAGTTATCTGGTCATGCAGAAAAGGGATAAAGCTACAAGTTTAGGCCAACGATGGATGATGGGGCATGGGCTGGATATGGGGACCTAGTTTGTCCCTCTGGGAAATGTACCCTAACTCCTGATTGTGGAGCATTGGTCTGTGCAGCATCAGTCCGCGGAGCAATGCGAGGTCCAGGTTGAGGAAGTGTTGTGCAGTGGTGGTTTGATGAGTTGCGAGGGCTGCAATGCTGACTTGCGTAGGGACGGCATTGGTTTTGATGAGGCGCTGCAGGGTCCGCATCAGGATGCATCACACAGTAGTGGTTCCCATAAGCTGCAAGGGCTGCAATGCGGGCTTGCATCGTGGCTGAGTCACGCTGAGTTGTTCCGATGATGCTCTGTGAAGCTGCATTGGGTTTGCGTTGTGCTGTGACCGTTCTGGTAGAGACCACATCTGAGCTGGCAGAACAACTTTAGCCTCACTTCCAAGGGTTCAGAACTGAAGGGGTATCACTTGGGAGGTTATGACAAAGTACCAGCACAGGTCTACCACAAACTGACTCTGGTAGTACAAAAACACACAGCACCAGGTTAAAGATCTCAGCCAGACCGCAGATCAGCTGGAAGAGGAGATAAAATCCTTGCAAACCTCTGGGTTATTGCACTAAGTTCTCTAGTTAAAAGTGAAGCAGAATCATAAACAACATACATGAGAAGGGCTACAGCTGTAAATCGTGCACTGAACACCAGCTTGGCAAAGCAGCAGGACAGAAGATGTAGTCCTCTAATAATATTTTACTCCCTGAGTAGCAAACTGGTCAGAACTCATTTTGACCCGGGAAATTCCTCTGTAGTGACACATGCCATATACATAGAGCTCTGCTCACTGAACCACCACTGGAGTCATCTCAAGCAGGATTTTGATGGCAGTCGAGAGAGGCCAAAAACTGCCCAGGATTAGCTCGCCATTTGTTTTACCTCAAAATGTCCTTCCGCTAGTAACAGTTAAGGGTGGAGGTGCCACCACATCCACATTGTACACCATCCAGCAGGTGAAGCGATGCACACTGGCATTGCAGCTAAGTGCAAGGAAAAAATACCCTGTCTGACAAATAGCAGGACGGCTAGTTGTAAAAATAGATTTCCTTTCGAAATACTTCTGTGTGAACGATCACTGTACTGGCGGGAAACTTTTAATAGGGCGCAGGAGTCTTCATTCTCTATTAATGTCCAGGGTCTGGTAGTAAAATCTTCCCACACCTCCCATCACAGCTTCTATTCTCCTCATCTAAAACTTGCAGAGCACAATGTACAGCGAAAAAGTCTAATTCCACCTTGTGAAACAATCCAGCAGTAGAGTACTGATCATTTGCATCCACATAATAAACAACCCTGCACCTCCCACAACATGAGTAGGCTTTGTATAATTGCAACACTGCAAGATAACTTTGGAAAGGGAACATTTTAAAGTATCATGGCGTTTGATATGGATACATTATTTATAAGAAGAGAACACGCTCAGAAAACCAAACATTTAAAATAAGCAACAAGCGTCTTTAGTACATTCAAGTAAAATAAGCTATTGTACTTAAGCAGAAAAAAATTACGGGGCATATTTACGTTCCCTAGCGCATCCCTGCATATCAGCAGAGATGTGCCAGGGAAAATGCGTCACGCAAGTTTACCCTTGCGCCACGTCCGATGCGCCGCATTTACAATGCGGCGCATCGTGGCGCAGAGATTAGCAGATGCGTGACGCATCTGCCGGCGGAAGGTTGGCGCAGTGCTGAAGTTGTGTCGCAAGCGCGACGCAACTCCAGCACTGTTCCAACCTTCCTATCCCTAACATGGTGCGTCAATCCTTACGCCTGCTTGAAGCAGGCGTAAGGATTTGACGCACCAGCGCTCGAGAAAAGTGACTGCGTGAAATCTTGTAGATTTCACTACGTCACTCTTCCGAGCGTTCCTGCGCCGGAACGCCCCCCTGCGCCGGTACGCCCACATGAAACCTGACGCAGGTTTCATGTGGCGCAGGGGTTTACTACGTGACGCATCTCCCTAGATGCATCACGTTGTAAATATAGCGCAATGCGGCGCATGGTTTGCGTCGCCGCTGCGTCACATGCGTGACGCAACGGCGGCGCAAAAGTAGCGCAAGGGGCTTGTAAATATGCCCCTACGTATAAAACATTTACACATTAACCACGGAAAGGATAAAATAAAATAAATCTTCAGATTTTCATCTTACTTAATGTGTAGCCGACTCTACGTTTGTTTTAACTGACAATTCCACATGTAGTATTAACAAGTGGTAGAAGCAAAAAGAAGGCTTAATATAAAGGCTTTAAGAAAAAAAACGCTTGGGAATGCAAACGGGGTGGGCTGTTGTTCCTCTATTTTTATTTAGGATTGCCTATGCCTGGTCATGGCTCTACAAGCAAACTAACTTCCTGAAAAAAAAGTTTTAAGCCCACATTAAAACGAACTCGTGAGTGCATATGTTTGAGCCAGCGGTATAACAGCAAGAAGTGAACTGAGGAACAAATGAAAGCTCAATCCAATGATGTGTGGTTTCAGTAGAACGAGCTCTTGAACTTATATGAATAAGTGAGGGAGTGAGCTGGAAAAAATTTAAATCCGAGCGGTTTCAGTTATCTTGAAATTTGTTCAAAGATCTCTGAGATTCTAATGATTTCTGAGGTTCTGATAGACAATATGGCCCATAGGAATTGGGTGTATGAAAGGTTTTACTCACCACACTTGAATTCCAAAATCTATCCGCAGAAGTTCAGAATTGTGTTGCGTTCTGAAGACGATGGGGTGAAACATCAGAACCATCTAAATGCTGCGTCAATGATTTGTATTGTTGCTTTACTGCTTTTATATTCCAGTACTGCTATTATATTGAACAAAGTATAGATGGTGTACATATAGAATTATAGATAGGTAACAGTGAATTATGGGGATGTTTTTCACCGAGAGGTTCTGAGTGACGTCAAATAGACAACAAGAGCAAAGCTTGAGTTCTCTATTGTGCCACTCACAACCCCGAAGTGAAAAACATCCAAGTAATTTACTTTTTACCCAGCTATAATTTTATGCTATGTATGACCCAAAATCATCTGCCACTGCCTTCAAATACTGCGCAGGGGCAGAGGATAATGGGAGACATATACATAACTTGCCCTCTCCTACTTGACGCAAATGTGAAAAATAAACATCTTACCTGCTATCCTTAACCAACCCCAGCACCCTACCTTGCTTCCTCCCCCTCCTGCCGCAGTTCTTTCTGCTTTTACAGACTCTCAGAGAGCCCTGTCACCTGGCCTGGAAGGCCTTTATGACATCACAACAGTTGATAACCAGTTTTGTTATCAGCTGTTGTGATGTCATAGCTGTAAAGACTGAGGAAGCATAGCAGGTAAGTAAAAGCAGTATTTATTGGAAAATGCCCTGACACCGGGAAACGTGTCCTCTCTGTACAGCAATTCACCTCAACTGTTCTCCCAACCACCACCCATGCCCAAGGTTCTATTTAGAACAGAAGGACGCCATGGAACCTTGGGCAAGAGCACGCGGCCAGGGAGACAGCGCGAGGCAGGTCGAGAGACCAATACAATATGCACAAGTCATAAAAATAATACATCTCCTTTTCATCAAAGAACAAAGTGCTGTACAACCTGGGGTAAGGGGAGTGGAGGGAAGGAAGGGGGGAGAAGGAACGAGAGAAAGGGTACAGAGATTGAGAACCATGAAATATACAAGTGCATTACAGGTCACGAATAGCTGTAAACAATGGGGGGAAAGAAGAAAAAAAAAGGTTATTCACACACAAAGTCACGCAACCTTTCGGGTAGTCTGACTTCTCTACGGTGTCAGCTCACAACAGGTTCCCTTACAGCTACCCCTCTTCCCTGGGGATCATTGTGAAGGGGACAACCTCGTTCAGTGACAACATCGTCATTATTTTGTACATTGTTTTCTCTACTGGTGACGGGGTCACGTGGTATCTCATCAACGGCCTCCTCAATGGGAGAATTACCTCTATTGTCATTCTGGAGGACGTCACCACTCGGAACACCCATTATACTTGAAGATCTGACTACAATGTCATCAAGGTTGCAATCCCTACTGGTGTCATCATTTAGAAGCCAATCGTAATTGAGGGAGGTAGAGGGTCTGTCACACTCCAAAATGGTTTGCTGATGAGCTGTAGTCCCTTCTCCTCTGCACAAGGATAAGGACGAAAAATGCTAAACCTTTCTGTCACTTAAGAGAGCCAAATTGCAGAAGATTTTTTTGACTACAAGTTAGCTGTGAAAAGTGACTTTGACCCTTTTTAACAAAACCACTTTTCTTTACTCTAACTTTGTCACCTATGCAAACGCTAACCAGTTTACAGGCATGTCTGGAGTCGTAATACTTCTTGCTGGTACATTAAGAGTGTAATATTTTTTCCTTAACCCTTTCTGTGGACCAAGCTACTTTCTTGGGTGCTAACCACCCTACATTACCTTTGGTGATAGGGGTTCTACCTCTTAACAACACAAAGGGACTAGAGCCAGTAGACTCACATGGTGTAACTCGGAAAGCCCTTAGGTTGTGCACCAATTCTTTCCTCCAAGAAAGATCATTGTGGTTGGCAAGTTGCATAAGGCTTTTTATGACTGGATTGAATCTCTCAACTGCACCATTACCGGCCGGGTGGTACAGAGAAGTGGTTTTATGAGAAAAACCATTGTCCATTACGTATTTTTTGAAATCATCAGAGACAAATTGGGGACCATTGTCGGTCACAATGCATTTGGGTAAACCTTCTCTTAAAAATAACTTCTGCAAGAAATTAATAATGGTTTTGGTATCAGCTTTGTGTACAACCTCTACTTCAGGCCATTTTGAAAAATGATCAACTTGTTCACCATTCTCCCAGATGGGGCCACAAATGTCCATACCTAATCTAGTCTGAGGCATGCTGTGGCTGGAAAGGGGTTGTAAAGGTGGTCTAAAAGTACGTTGGGATTTGTCAGAGTTCTCACAAGCTGAGCAGTTTCTTACTTTTCTTTCATTTTCGAGGTCTAACCCTGGCCACCAGTAGGAATTTTTTACTCTACTTTTAGTTTTGCCAAATGTTAGAAATGGGGGTCTCTAGTTGGCAGAGGTAGGTACCTTTGTCCAAATAGGGACCCTTGTTCTAGTCAGGGTAAGGGGGATACACTTCTAAAATAACCCCTGCTCACCCCCTTGGCAGCTTGGCACAAGCAGACAGGCTTATCTCAGAGGCAGTGTGTAAAGCATTTGTGAACACATACAGTAATACATTGAAAACGCTACAAATGGACACCACACCAGTTTAGAAAAATAAGTGATCTTTATCTAAACCAAAACAAGACCAAATGACAAAAATCCACAATACAGTAATAAAAATGTGGCTTTCAGATGGTAGAAATAGTTCAGTTCAATGCAAGTTGTAAATGCGACACTTTTCTCAAAAGTACCTTAGATGCGTCACGCAAACCAAACAAAATGGCCGCAGGGAAGGTGATGCGTCGATTCCTTACACTCAGGGAAAGTGATGCATCGATTCTTGCTCCGGGGGAGGTGATGCGTCAGTTCCTTACTGCAGCGCAGGGGAGTTGATGCGTCGGTTCCTTACTGGAGAGGAGGTGATGCGTTGTTTTCTTACTGCGTGAGGAGTTGATGCGTCTGTTTTTTACTGCGGCCCCCAACGATGCGACAGTCTTGGCGCCTTGATGCGATGCGTCGATCCGGTATGATGCGTGGCTTCGTGCAGCTGCACAGCAGGCTTGCGTCGGGATCGGTGTGGTGATCTCGGACTTCAGAGATTGTTGCACCGGATGCGTCGTGCGGCGATTTCTCGAGCCGCGGCAGGAGCTGCGATGGTTTCTTCGGCGATGCATCGGAAACAGATGCAGATGCGTCATGCTTCTTCGATGTTGCGTCAATTTTCCAGCTCCCAGCGACAAACAGTCTCTAGAGGTCCTAAACAGCAGCAGGCACCTCTTTGCAGGTAGGAATTCCCAGCAAGGGAATTCAGGGGAGCTGGTGGTGAAGTCTTTGTGTCCCTGAGACTTCAGAACAGGAGGCAAGCTCAGTTTCAAGCCCTTGGAGATCTTTTCTTCAAGCAGGTGACAAAGCAAACAGCAAAGTCCATTTTCTCCTTTCCTTGGCAGCAAGCAGCCACTGCAAGCCAACCCCAGACAGCAAACAGCACAGGGGCAGTATTCCTCCTCCGCATATCCGGCTCTTCTTCTTGGCAAAGGTTCCTCTTGATTTCCCAGAAGTGATCCTTTGTTCTCTGAAGGCAGAGAGTGTCTGTACCCAGCCAAAACCAGCTCTGTGGGGCACTTTGCAAGTGCACAACAACCTCCATTGTCAGTGTGAGCCCTGGCTCCAGAAGCACCACAGGGGGGCGGAGCCATCATTGTGGAAGGCAGGCACAGCCCTATTCAGGTGAAGGTGCTACTCCTCCCACCACTCCAAATGCAGACCAGGCCAATTCAGGCCAGCCCTGACTCATCAGACTTCTGGAGCCGGTGTCCCTCTCCAGCCCCTGTCATCCAAAAGCCAGACATGCAATACACAAACCTAGCAGAGGCCCACTGGATGGTTAGGCAAGAAAATACCTACTTTCTAAAAGTGGTATTTTCAAACACAGAATGTAAAAATCACCCTCACTAAAAGATGCACTTTAACATTCTGAGTTCAGGCATACTAAACTTTACTTTTCGATCTTGTTCCTAGGGTCAGTTATGTTTATAAGATGTTATAAACAAACTCCCCATTTTGTCCTATGGGAACAGATAGCCTTGCAATAGTGAAAAACGAAATTGGCAGTATTTCACTATCAAGACATGCCACACACATCAGGGCATGATCTACCTTTCACATACAAAGCACCCTACCCACAGGGGTACCTTGGGCCGACCTTAGGGGTGACTAATATGTAGAAAAGGGACAGTTTAGGGACTGGCAAGTGTGTGCACTTGCCAAGTCGACATGGCAGTCCCAGACTGCACACAGGCTCTGCAATGGCAGTCCTGAGTCACATTTTACAAGCTGCTTCTGTGGGTGGCACAATCAGTGCTGCAAACCCACCAGCAGCATTTGATGTACAGGCCCTGGGCACACATAGTGCACTGTACTGGGGTCTGACAAGTAAATCAAATAAGCCAATAATGGAATCACTAACCCATAACAATAACTTACAAAGGGAGCACTTGCACTTTGGCACTGAACAGCAGTGGCAAAGTGCCCAAAGCATCTAGACCAGCAAAGATGGAGTCCAACACACAGCAAAACACAGGAAGTAAAGGCAAAAAATGAAAGGGAGACCCTCGCCAATGGTGCCAGGTCTAACACCAATGCCTAAATGTCCTTCATGGCAAATGTCAAGGAGTTTGGGCCGGAGGCAATTAGGAGGTATGACTTTTCCATTTCTTAGAATAAGGCCTCCTTCACATGGCAATTCATGTCTTAATTCCCAGAAAGTGCGTAAATGGGTAGGAACGTCTTTTTTAATGGGCCAACCATCTTTGATATGTCTTTTCACTTCGCATAAAATGGTATCAGCCTCCTGGGCTAACAACCATTCAGACTGGGAGATGCAGAGTATTTCTTCTAGTATGTTTGCTACACAGAATGATTCAATATCTGAAGTAGATTCACCCACACAAGGCAACGGCAAACAACTAAGACAGTCAGCAACGGTGTTCTTGACACCTGGAACATACTGTACTTCATAATTGAAGTCCATCATTTTGACAGATATGCGTGCAAGGCGAGGTGAGGCACTTTGTAGTCCCTTGGTAGTGAGGACCTTGACAAGGGGTTTATGATCACTTCTAAGTGTGACATGATACCCCCATATGTATTGCCTAAAGTGTTCTAAACCCCATGCGCTTGCCAAAGCCTCACGCTTTATCACAGAATACCTTTCTTCAGGGGGTGTAATAGAGCATGAGGCAAATGCAATGGTTCTTTCATTGCCAATGTCATCAGCTTGGCTCAAAACAGCTCCAAGACCTCTACTACTGGCATCTGTGGTTATAATACTATGTAAGGAAGGGTTAAACCCCTGTAGAGGTGGAGCATCACAAATGCTGTTCTTAATCCTAGTAAAGGCTTCTTGACAAGCCCTAGACCATTCAAACTTATTCTTTTGTTTTATAAGTTGTCTTATAATGTAGGTTTTAGTGGAGAAATCTTGAACAAACTTAGCATAAAATTCAGAGAGGCCTAGGAAGGCTCTAACCTCGTCTTTATTTCTGAGGGAGGGGGCTTCTCTAAGTGCGGATAGTAGTTTTCTTTTGGTTTTAAGCCCTCCCCACAAATTTCATGTCCTAAATATGTGACACTGGTCTCTGCAAATATACATTTATGAATATCTGCAGTGAGACCATAGTCTTCGAGGATTCTTAACACTTTAGCTAGTTTGGCATCAGGTTCATCTCTGTTAGCTCCCATGACCATTATGTCATCCTGAAAAATTAGAAGATTGGGTTAATCTTTAAAAAGTATTTGCATTAATTTCCAACATGGCCGCTGCGGAGGCCAATCCAAAGGGTAACCTAAAGCAACCGAGGGGCGTCACAAAGGTAGTGAGGCATCTACTGTCAGGGTGAAGTGCGACCTGATGGTATGCTGCAGTGAGGTCGATTGTGGAAAACCACTTGATGCCATTGGTGTGTGACAACATCTCGCTGATCTTAGGTAAAGGGAACTGATCAATGAGGATGTTTTTATTGAGATCTTGGAGGTCCACACATAAGCGGAGTTTACCATTGTTTTTTATTAGCAATGACTAAGGGTGCAACCCATTCAGCTGATTCGACTGGTTCAATTATGCCAGCTTTCTGTAATTTGAGAAGTTCAGCTTCAACTTCACTTTTGATGGAGAGAGGAATATCCCTGGACTTGTGAATACATGGAACCGCATTTTTTTTAAGTTTAATTTTGTGATGGAAACCTTTTAGTTTTCCAATGTTATCAGAGAACACTCTAGGATACCTTTTATCAATAATGTTTTTGTACTCATCTTCAGATTGTAAGGAAAGCACCGGATCTGGGCTATTTGGATCCAAAATTATGCCCAATTTTCCTTGGTCTATCCAACCAAGTACTGAAGGGCCGACAGCAGAGACATACAATTTACCTAGCATTTGTCTGTCTTTGAATTGGGAACACAGGTCCCTGTATTCTAAAACATGGATAGGTTCACCAGTGAACGTCTTGGGAGAGATGTCAGGATTGACTAAATGTTTTCCTATGACAGGTACACATTTTCCTACCCAAACGTTTTTATTAATAATGGTATACTGTGAACCAGAGTCTGCTACTATGGAGATTTCCACACCCTCAATATTTAAATCACACATAGGTTTCTTACTTTTGCCATTCACATTTAGCATATGTTCATCAACTTGTAAAACAAAAAGACTCATGTCATCATCATCAGAAGAATATATATCACCTTGGTCTTCCGGTACAACAAATTTTACATTTTTATTTCTTTTATGTTTACTTTGACACATTTTGAAAAAGAATCCAATAATACCACATTTTGAACATTTTTGTTTAAGTGAGGGGCATTTTTTATCATTTGCCAGGTGAAACTTGCTACCACACCTAAAACATTTCCTGTCCCCTGCTAATTCAGTTTTGGGACTAAAATCCTTCTTCTGAGAAGTGTCTGAATTGGATTTCTGAACCATGCTCTTAAAGTTTCTGACTCTGGTGACTGTTGGTTGTTCCTCCACACTAGTTTTGTTTTTATCTTCTGACAACATCGCTTTGGCACATCTCCCTTTTCACTCTGCACTTTTGAGAATGTCGATGACTTCTTGAAGAGAAGATTCACCTTTAGCCCACAATTTCTCTTGGATGTTGCAGTTAGCAGCTCACATCACAATTTGATTGCGGATAAACTCGTCATGTAGTGTGCCAAAACAACAGGATAAAGCTACATTTTTTAGTGCAGCAAGGAAATCCTCAACTGATTCTTCAGAACCTTGTTTGCAATGAAAAAAGTTGAATCTATCAACAGATACACATACTGTGGGTTTAAAGTAGTTAGACAAATCTTCAAGTGCGTTGGTGTAAACATCACCTTGGTCCGCCGGTCTGGGTTTCTTGTTGATGCGATTATAATTTTTCATTCCTTGTGCACCCAGACAGTGTAGTAATATTTTCTTCTTTCAGGAGTTAGATCTTCGTCATCATCGAATGTAGAGATGTAGTTCTCCAAGTATTCACGCCATTTTTCCCATTTGAAAGAGGAATCACCTGACGTGGGAATAAAAGGTTGTGGGGGAGAGAGGTTCCAAATATTACCAGAAGCCATAATAGGGAGAGAGAAGGTAAGCGAGAAAGAAGGAGAAAAATGAAAATGAGAGGAGTGAAAATTTCAGAGGTATTAGTAGGAATTTTAAGCTGAAAAGGAAGATAAAGAATAAATAAGCTGTGTGCATCAGCGAGTATTGATGCACCAAATGGGTACCTGTGGGCTGAGGTAACCAAAACAAAGCTGTGCGTATCAGCGAGTATGAAAGGGGCTGTATGCTATGCTGGCAACCGCAGTTTGAGAATTGTATGATGAAATCAATAATAGCGCGTGAAAAGTGTCACACTGGATTAAAAATAGAGCTGGTAAATGATGTTGAAGAGCTGCAGGAGGTGGATATGCACCGCAAGAGAGAAAAATAATGCTGAAATGCTTTAGAAGAATTGTGGAATGAATAATGTTAAATAGATGCACTCAGCAGTGTGTGCATCACTGAAGCAAACCCACACTTTGTTGGTAGTGCAGATTGTTACCTGAACTGCAAGGAGAGTGATTGCTGAATGTAGAGTAACACAGCGTGTTATGAATAATTTTCTTTTAACGATAGTAATAATAGGGTGCGCTTTAAAGTGTGCACGTCACTGATGAAGAAGCGTATACTCGTTGGTAACACGAAGTGTTACTTAAGATGGCCGCCACGTTTTGGACGCATAGCCTGATCCAAAATGGCTGACGCGTGCGTACGTTCCAGTGATTTTGTTTTTATGGATGAGCAGTAAGGCCTTTGAAAGGAACCTGAAGGAGGCGGCAACAAAATGTTACGTGAGGTAAACTCCCAAAGTGGAGAACTACCCATGCACGTGTGTGCAGCGGCAATTGTCAAAAATGCAAGGCGTAGGAACCGCAGCAGGATGGCTGGCTGTTATGAGGCAGAGTAGCAGTGGAGAGGGTTGTGCTGAGGTAAAGCAGCCACTCGCGAGTTGCGCAGATCTTACAGCGTAATTATGAAGCAGGACCTCAGGAGACCTGGAAGAAGTCACCGCACCAACTGAGTAGCGATCCAGTCACTGCACAGGAAATGTTGAGAGGATGCGATAGCAGCAACAAGGTAAGTAGCAGTGCACAGGAGGGGCACAAGCGGGTCCGTCGTGGTGTCAGGGCAAGTCGTTGCCAAAATTGTAAAGACTGAGGAAGCGTAGCAGGTAAGTAAAAGTCATCTTTATTGGAAAATGCCCTGGCACCGGGAAATGTGTCCTCTCTGTACAGGAATTCGCCTCAACTGTTCTCCCAACCACCACCCATGCCCAAGGTTCTATTTAGAACAGAAGGACGTCATAGAACCTTGGGCAAGAGCACGCGGCCAGGGAGACAGCGCGAGGCAGGCCGCGAGACCATTACAATATGCACAAGCCATAAACATAACAATAGCATGGAGATATGGCTTTCAGAAACTGACATAAATGAACGAGGCTCTCTATGAGAGGCATACATAACAATAATATGAAAAGAGAAGGATGGTAAAATATGTATTGCCTTCAAGAGGGGTATTATTGAAATTAATTTTGATACTTCTGAAATTGCTCGATATGAGAATCTTCAAATCATTTTTAACTTTGTTTATATAAATAATTGGATTTTGAGTTCTTTTCATTCATCACATGTAATGAAGAATAAATAGCATATAATTTTGGTTAAAACTGATTTGAAAGCTTTTGACTTGCACTGTAATACACAGCTCGATAGAAACATACGGTGGGTGGACAAAATATCGAAAGCACAAATATCGTCGGACACAATATCGTGTCAAAAATATCGAGGACAAGAATATCGTGAAGGTCATTGCTTATGGGTAAGTAAAGTTTTACTATATATAACTCCACATATATGTACTTTGACGATATATATATCTTCAAGGTACGTAGATCTGGAGTTAAGAATAGTAAATTTATACCTATCTATTTGCACTTACCTACTCGATATTCTTGTCCTCGATATTTTGGACACGATATTCTGTCCACACGATATTTTTTGTTCGATATTCTGTCAGTGAACCGAAACATACTGGATATATGTTGTGCTTTCACAATGGGCGTGGTGTAAAGTTGGTCTCTGTACAAAATGTGAGTTTTAAGGCTAGAATAAAGGAGAGCATGTTTTTATGATTAGGCTGTTGTTCCTTGCAGGCCACCATCCTTGTATAGTAAATAATCATAGAGGAGCACAAAGAGTAACATGCCTAATGAATGAATAAATAAATGGACTGCCATTTGTAGAGCACAACAGGTGCTTCAACGGAAGCGTCCCAGTGCTAACCATTACAACGAACCATTCCTGGTAGTAAGCTTTCCTAACAAGGAAGGTCTTCAGACCTTTCCTGATCATGGCTTCTGTTTTAATCTCCCTCATTTCTTTCTGCAGATCATTCCACAGTTTAGCTGACAGTCGAGTGAATGAGTAGCCACTCCTCCTAGCCTTTAGGACTAATAATGCAGAGAAATATATTGTTTGAGGATAGAAGCTATCTGACAGAAGCATATTAACTAAGTCACCTACAGAGGTAGCGATGCCCCTTTTTGAGGGTAGCTCTAAAGGTAACCATCAAGGCCTTATAGTTGACCCTTTTATTTACTGGTAGCCAGTGAAGTTGCTTTATGTCATTACAAATTGCCTGCCTTCTCGGGCAGTTCGGAATCAGGTGTGACACAGTGTTTTTAATCCACAGTAGTTTGTTAAATAGCACTGAAAGGACCCCCAGATACAGAGAGTTGGAATAGTCCAATCTAGAAGTCGCTAAGGCATGCACAATTGTTTTTCGAGAATGGACCGGTAAAGTGTTTTAAAAATGTAATTATTATACATTAGAAGGGTCGTGCTGCTTCCCTATAACAGGAGATTTTGCAACGTTACCTAATATTACATAGGTCACATCGCAAAATTAAGGACTGGTCACAAAAAATTGCCTCTTAATCTGCAGCCAGCTCTTGTCACAATCTGCTCACACTCTGGCCCCTAGTTCTTTGCTATGTCAGTAAAAACAGTCATTTACAGTAGTGACCCCCACATTAAGATATGAATTATAATCATAAATTACATAATCATAACTTGAGTTCGTCCATATGCTGTAAGTAGAAGGCGACATTTTGTTGTTAACTAGTTTGGAGATGTGATAGTTAAAATCTGATATTGTTTATCTAGTGTTCTTAAACCACAGAGGACCTCACTTAGTGAGAAGCAGATGGGCAAGTATACTCATTTGTATCTACAATAATGATAGCCTGAGGGCATCTCTTGTACCTGAGTCATTAGCATTCCCACCCGATGGGTTCCTTTTCATATTATGTGTTTCTAATTTTAGATTCCATTGTGAAACGCATTGTACTGGCCTCTGCAGATTTGAATTATAAACATATTTAAATGAGCATGATGTCTGTCAAGTGCCTTCTGTAGCAATATCATGGATAATGACAAATCCCTTTGCGGTTAAAGTTGCTCATTTCTTCTGCGCTTGGTGTATTCCAAGTGATTGTGCGTTCAGTTTACAGTAAAACTGCTTATTATATTGTAAAATAATGCACTCTGCTTAGTTTTCACCTTTGCAAGCGATTTTCATTTATGTACCTCAACTGAGCAAAACAACGGAAAGTGAGCATTTTACTTCATGTTTATGTTTGAGGAGAATTTTCATATTCCCATGAACTTGTACATCAGACATGGGAGAACCTTAAATTCAGACTGAAAGGCTCCTGTGCTTTACAAGCGTCTAGAGTGAGGAGAGCAGGAATTCTTCAGTAGAAAAAAAATGACTATGAAAGTTAATAGCGAATCTACAGCTGGGTTTGAGACAAGCAAGGTTTTGGCAGATGCCAAACGTTTGCAGAAAGATATGTCACCCTTTCAGTTTTTAAGTTGACTGTAAAATATTTAAAGCATCCTAATCTAATGAAATATGAGCATGCAGGTCACATCAGATTAAATGTGCTCCTTTGCCAACTATAAACGATAAACTGGCATGTTGGGGCGGAAAAGTCCTCTGCATGGTGAAGACGTGCACCTCTGCCCTGAATGCCCAACTTGACTGTTTCCTGGATCCCTAATGCTGATTTTGCTTTTGCCATAGGTGAACACGTATCAAGTGTGTGCGCCCATAACATAGGCCTGTCTCATGGTTTGCGATATTGTTGGACAGGGAGGGGCGCCCAAAGCTCTACCCTCAGTGGTGGAAGGCTACTGCCTTCACCATGTGTTACACAGCACAAGCACAGTGGCACCAGCACACCATGTAGTGATCAGTAGTAGTGAACAGGAACTATTTGCCCTGTGTCACTGAGGGAGGCCGACCAGCTCACTCACCTTTTTTGAAAGTTTCGCTGCTGTGTGCTTAACTCACTGTTGGCCTACATCAGGTAGATGTGGAGTGCTACGTAACGCAGGAATAGGGACTCTGCACTGGTTGTATGTGTGCTGTGAAAGGTTACTGTACAAGCATAGAGCAATACTCTGAAGTATATGTGAGATTAGTACATGTGCTGAGTCAATGTATGCCTGTGAGGAATACATTTTCACCCGAGATTACATTTATTCCTTTATATCAAAAAATGCTCCACCTCAAAACAATCTACTTCAAGGCATACGCAAAAATGTGACGGGATGTCCTCACACACCACCAGGTGTCATGCTTCATTATAGGACTCGAACAAGCTGATATAAATTATATCAGTCCCAGGATGCTTCCACCTTATTGATTCCAAAGTTAATCAATTTTCAGCTATATTTGTCCTTAATCTTCATTTTATTTCACGTTTTGTTGAATTGTAAAACATGGTGATTCCAATTTTCAAGTGCGTGTATAATGCCCATTAGCCTTTGATACAGCATGTCAAAATCCCCAGTTCCATAGTTGATACGAATTATTTGACCCAATGCATTTCGAGCGTGTCGCTCTTCGTCAGGGGTAACTACAGTACAAGAAAGAACAATGTATCAGAAACAATTTTCAATAACCCACTACGCAATAACCTATATATAATTTTTAAATGCTAACTCATGGTCCCCGTGCTCATTACATTTACTCCCCCAAAAAAACCTAGTTTTACTAAATCATACTAATGACAAATCAAATCAATGAGATTACCAAAAATACTGCATTTGTTAGCATGACCTATGCTTATACACCTTTACAAATACATTATCAAACTGCGAAAGCGTGCGCTGAAATTCTATCAATTATATCAATTCTCTACCTTCATTTCAACGTTCCGGCCGATTGAGCAGCATGGCCATTTTGTAGGTTGTTTGTGCATAAACATTACCCATGCCCCCACTGTGACTTATATTTGAATTTAAAATAAACCTTCCCTCTCCAACCACATGTTTCCCTGCTCTGTGTGTCCATAGAAACAAAGAAAATCCTCAAGAAACTAACCACAATGATGAAAGCAACTAAAACGCGCACATGAAAAAAAAAAAAGATCTATTCATGAACCCATACTATCGACATTATGTGGTGACTATAAAACTTCAAATATAAAAATCGTTCATTATACAAAAGGATAGCACCCTTAAATGAATACCTGTGATGAACTTTGGAGTAAAAGGTGTGCGGGTCTTAGAAATACTTTCTTTAAAATTATAGGACTCGCCATGCTCTTCAAAAACTCGGTTTGGTGAAGAGCGGGCCTATAGCTGGAGTCAGGGAGGCACTTCTAACTAAGAATGGACCTGTGAAATATAATATTTAAAAGCCAATGTGATATGCCAAACTGACCTTTAGATTTACATAGAATACCACTTGGAATTAAAAACCAACTGTGGGGCTAAGAAGAATTAGTATCCCATCACCACACACACTGTCAACATGTTTCTGCCTGATGGCTCATGTGAGTAGGGTGCCGAAATGGTGCCAGCGCAAGGTGAAAGTACAGAAATGCACTGTATAGGATAAATATTGTGCATTGCTGCCCTTTCCCTGTGATGCAGGGTAGCACAACAAGGCAACTTGCTGCGCTGCGCTGCCCTGCACCACCATTCTAGAAATATGCCCCGAGTGTGCTGTGAATGTACACTAAGTAAGTGAGCCTGCAGTGGCACATTATATGGAGGACCCTGAGTTCCATTTTGAGAAACCCAGGCCTGCCTGGTGAAGACAAGAGGAGGAGAGGAATCCTCTCCCCCCCCCCCCCCCCCAAAACAGATTTGTGTATTGCTGCATCCTGGAATCTGGGTAGGACACGCACTGGAGGGAAAAGGAAGAGACTCCCTTTACACTTCAAAAGACTGCTCTTTTATTCCGGGATAGATCACAAGGAAGGGGTCTGGACACATCTCAGGAAGAGAAATGGGGTTGATAAGGGAATCATAAAGAGTAGGGCTGCGGTCTGGATTAACATTTTATGCACATATCTCTGTGGCTGACATCCAGGTGTGAACTCTGTCCCCGCCACCATTCATGGGAGTGATCAATGAGCTTCGAAGTCTTGCCTGCTGTGAGAGGCATCTTTCATGAGGAAATAACAGAGAAGTGTCCACTTCAAAAGAAGCAGAACCCCAAACTTCAAAAATAAAGCTGAACGCCTCCCTGCTGCCGTAAGACTTGAACTGGAACTGTGGGCCCAGGGGATTCGCTGCTGAAGGTGCTGAGGGAGCCTTGAATGATCGACCACAGCTACCACTGAGTGTTAAGCATAGAAGGAGTCCTTGTCCAGTTGAGCGTGATCCATAGTAGGTCGGCCCCGGGACAACAGGAGTAAAAGACCTCAGCCACCAAGGTTAGCAAAGTAACTCTTGCGTGCCCCTTGGCCCACCTGAAAGAGGTTCTGAAAAAGCACAAACAGAATTGTTCTGTTTTAATGTATTAGCGTTCTAGCATTTAAAAACAGGGCTTCCTAACTAAAACTAAATTCATGTAACATCTGTTCTATTGTTCTGCTTATAATTTCCCTTTTGTCTTAAATGGAAATGCAAACACAATAGTAAGGGAAAATATGTATTATTTCTGAGTATAGACCTTAGTAGCAAAAGTCTGAAGAAGACTGCATCTTGAACATAGTGATAAATTGACATCATAGATAATATCAGTAACTTATCCCACTGGAAATAATGCCCACACGGAGAAATAAATATAAAAGGCACCAAAATGTATATCACAAATATATATGAATAAATGGAAATTCAGCACATATGGGTAAAGAAATAAATTACTAAATGCATATTAATCCTAGGCCTGGGTGGAACCTCAATTATGCTGGAGTAATCGTAGTAATTTTGGTAATTCCGTGTTACTCTTTGATGCAGAAAATAATTACATGATTACTCCTCCTTGCGTAACCAAGAGTAATGTAGAGGGGAAAATCCTATAGCAAGAGTACATTTAACGAACGCCTGCTCATGCTCGCTATTCAATCCTAAACGGACAACGTACATGGGAGTACACACAGAAATAATGAGGGTCCACATGAGAATTAGGAAATTAAATCTTAAACTGATTAAGAGTTAAACATGTATAACATTTCCAGAAAAAGTGGACAGAAGACCATTAGACAGATTTATGCTAAATTTGGCTTTTGTTTAGCATTTCTATTGCCATTTGGATACAATTTTTCTTCAACCAATTCTTAGTTTGTGATTTGTTTTGCAGTCGTCAATTTCTATAAGCTATTTTTCTTGCTGTTCTCAAACGTCCCCGTACAAACATTTGTTCACAATGTATTAATTTATAGTAGCAGGAATTACATATTTTAAGCTCTGTATTGGTTTACAAAATTATTGTCTGTAGCCACTAAAAAACTGTATTCCAGATATTCTCTAGTTAGCGGAAATTAAACATCAAGAGCTTATACATTTCTTCTATAACAAAGTGACAAAAGGGCATACCTCAATGAACATCACAAAGTCCCCAAATGTTTTTTTGCAGTTTTATAGAGCACAAACTTGACCCGAAAGTATTGGAGCACTTTACATGAGCACCAGTTACATTCAATCAATCAATCAATCAGGTAATTGTAAGCGCGCTACTCACTCGTGAGGGTCTCAAGGTGCTGAGGGGGGGGTCCGCAGATCTGTTTAGCCTTAGAGCCAGGTCTTGAGGGTCTTCCTGAAGGTGTTCAGGGAGGGGGCGTATCTGATGTCTGCCGGTAGCTCGTTCCAGGTCTTGGCTGCAGTGTGAGAGAAGGATCTTCCACCTGCTCTGGCTCTGTGGATGCGCGGGGTTTCGGCCAGTGCGAGGTTGGAAGATCGGAGGTTTCTTTTGGGTACGTGGAAGTTGATTCTTTCGTTGAGGGATTTGGTTCCGTTGTTGTGTAGGCATTTGTAGGCGTGAGTGAGGATTTTGAAAGTGACTCTTTTCTCCACGGGGAGCCAGTGGAGACTTCGTAGGTGTTGGCTGATGTGTTCATGTCAGGGGATGCCGAGGACGAGTCTGGCGGCGGTGTTCTGTATTGTCTGGAGTTTGCGGAGTAGGGACTTGTTGATGCCGGCGTAGAGTGCGTTTCCATAGTCTAGTCTGCTGGTGATGAGTGCGTGGGTGACTGTCTTCCTTGACTCAGGGGGGATCCACTTGAAGGTCTTGCGGAGGATGCGGAGGGTGTTGAAGCAGCTGGAGGTGACGGCGTTGACCTGTCGGTTCATGGTGAGTGATGAGTCGAGTACGATGCTGAGGTTCCTGGTGTGGTCTGAGGGGGTAGGTGGGCTTCCGAGGGCAGTCGGCCACCAGGTGCTGTCCCATGCAGAAGGGGTGGTACCGAGGACGAGGACTTCTGTCTTCTCGGCGTTGAGCTTCAGGCAGCTGTTAGTCATCCAGACTGCGACGTCTTGCATTCCTTTCTGGAAGTTGAGTTTGGCAGTGGTGGGGTCTTTGGTGAGGGAGAGGATGAGCTGGGTGTCGTCGGCGTAGGATACGATGTTGAGGCCGTGTTGTCGGACGATGGCTGCGAGGGGGGCCATGTAGATGTTGAAGAGGGTGGGGCTCAGTGATGAACCCTGTGGGACTCCGCAGGTGATTTTCGTGGGGTCGGAGTGGAAGGGTGGGAGTCTGATCCTTTGGCTTCTTCCGGTGAGGAATGATCGGATCCAGTCCAGGGCTGTTCCTTGTATGCCTGTATTGTGTAGTCTGGTGACTAGTGTGCGGTGGGAGATGGTGTCGAAGGCTGCTGATAGGTCGAGTAGGATGAGGGCTGCGGAGTGGCCTTGGTCCAGGAGGGTGCGGATGTCATCTGTGGCGGCGAGTAGGGCGGTCTCTGTGCTGTGGTTGCTTCGGAATCCGGATTGGGACGGGTCGAGGACGGGGTTCTCTTCAATGAATCGTGTCAGTTTCCTGTTGACTGTTTTCTCTGCAACTTTGGCTGCGAAGGGGAGGAGCGAGATGGGCCGATAGTTCTTGAGGTCAGTGGGGTCAGCTGTGGGCTTCTTGAGCAGGGGTCTGACTTCTGCGCGCTTCCAGTCATCTGGGAAGGTGCCTGTTTTGAAGGTGGTGTTGATGGTGCATTGTAGTTTGGGTGCGATGGTGGCCACGGCTCTGTGGTAGATGTGAGGGGGGCAGGGGTCAGTGTGGGCCCCCGAGTGGATGCTTTTCATGGTCGAGGCGGTGTCTTCGGCCGTGATCGGTGTCCAGTTGGAGATGGTGGGCTGGCTGGTGTTTCTGGGGGGCGGGGGGCCATCTGTGATGCCTGGTGGATGGTCGATGAAGTTGTCGTAGAGGTTTTTGATCTTGAGGTGGAAATAGGTTCCAAGCTTGTTGCAGAGGTCATGGGCTGGGGTGATGTCTGTGGCTTCGCTGCGTGGGTTGGTGAATTCCTGAATGACATTGAAAAGTTCCTTGGAGTAGGTGGAGTTGGCCAGGATTTTGTTGTGGATGAAGTTCCTCTTGGTGGCTCTGATCTGGTTGTGGTAGTCCGTCATGGCGTCCTTGTAGGTGGTGTGGTTTTTGATTGTCTTGGTTTTTCTCCAGTTCTTCTCCAGGCATCTGCAGGTGCGTCTGGCTTCTTGGAGAGCGGTGGTGAACCAGGCGGCTTTCCTGGGGCGTTGTCTGTCGGGGTTGCGTAGCGGGCGAGCTCGTCTGTGCAGTTGAAGATCCAGGTGTGGAGTTCTCTGGCTGCGTCGTTTGCATCGGATGCCCAGGTGTGGTTGTCTCGGGTGAGGGTGGAGTTAAGTTGCTCGTCGGTAACCTTGCTCCAGTTCCTTCGAGGTGGGCGTGGGGCTGGTTTGGGTGCCTTGGGTTTGTTGATGGCGAAGTGTATGCAGTGGTGGTCGGTCCATGGCGGCTGCATTGTGTGGCTGAATTGGACGCTGTTTCCTGCCGCAAAGATGGGGTCGAGGGTGTGTCCTGCTCTGTGGGTCGGTGTGTTGACGAGTTGTTTCAATCAATCAATCAATCAATCAGGGGTTTGTTAAAGCGCAACTACTCACCGTAAGGGTCTCAAGGCGCTAGGGGTGGGGGGGGCAGGTTCCATCCATCAAGGAGGGGTCTGTCGAAGAGCCAGGTTTTGAGGTTTCTTGCGAAGATGGGGAGCGATGTTGTCTGTCTGAGGTGGAGCGGAAGGGCGTTCCATGCTTTGGCCGCCAGGAAGGAGAAGGAGCGGACTCCCGATCTGGTCTTTCTGGTGCGGGGGACGACGGCGTAGGAGAGCTGGGCTGATCGTAGGGTCCTTTGGGGTGCATTGAATTTGAGTCGGCTGTTCAGGTATGCTGGTCCGGTGCCGTGGAGGGCCTTGTGTGCATGGGTGAGCATCTTGAAGGTGATTCTCGCCTCGACAGGGAGCCAGTGGAGTGTGTGCAGGTGCTGGGAGATGTGGCAGTGTTTTGGCAGGTTGAGGACCAGTCTTGCGGCGGCGTTCTGGATGTTCTGTAGCTTGCGGGTGAGGTTTTTGTTTATTCCGGCGTAGAGTACGTTGCCGTAGTCGAGTCTGCTGGTGACCAGGGCGTGAGTGACGGTCTTTCGGTGTTCGAGGGGGATCCATTTGAAGGTCTTACGAAGGAGGCGGAGGGTGTGGAAGCAGGAAGACGAGACAGAGTTGATCTGGCGGTCCATTTTGAGCTCGGAGTCCAGGATGATTCCCAGGTTGCGTGCGTGGTCTGTGGGGGTTGGCGGGTTTCCGAGGGCGGGGGCCTCCAGGTGTCGCTCCAGGCATCGGGGTTTGGGCCCATGATGAGTACTTCTGTTTTGTTGGTGTTTAGTTGTAGGCAGCTGTTTTTCATCCATTTGGCAACGGCTTCCATGCCTTCTCGAAAGTTGCGTCTGGCGGTGTTGGGCTCGTTGGATAGGGAGAGGATGAGCTGGGTGTCGTCTGCGTATGACACGATGTTGAGTCCGTAGGTTCTGACGATGGGGGCAAGTGGAGCCATGTAGACGTTGAAGAGCGTCGGGCTGAGGGAGGAGCCCTGGGGGACTCCGCAGGTGGTAGGTGTGGGGTCCGAGAGGAAAGGGGGGAGTCTCACCCGCTGCGTCCTGCCAGAGAGGAAGGAGCGGATCCAGTCGAGGGCCTTGTCCTGGATTCCTGCGTCGTGGAGTCTGCGTATTAGGGTGCGGTGGGAGACTGTGTCAAACGCCGCTGATAGGTCGAGGAGGATGAGGGCTACTGTTTCTCCTTTGTCCAGTAGGGTGCGGATGTCGTCTGTTGCGGTGAGGAGGGCGGTTTCCGTACTGTGGTTTTTTCTGAAGCCGGATTGGGAGGAGTCGAGGATGTTGTGTTCTTCAATGAATGTGGCGAGTTGGCTGTTGATGGCTTTCTCGATGACTTTCGCTGGGAACGGGAGCAGGGAGATGGGTCTGTAGTTTTTGAGGTCGGTGGGGTCCGCTGAGGGTTTCTTTAGGAGGGGGTTGACCTCGGGGTGTTTCCAGTCGTCGGGGAACGAGGCGGTCGCCAGGGAGCGGTTGATGGTGTGGCGGAGCATGGGTGCGATGGTGTCGGTGGCTCTGTTGAAGATGTGGTGGGGGCAGGGGTCCGTGGGGGCCCCTGAGTGGATTGACTTCATTGTCTTCAGTGTGTCTTCGGTGCAGAGTCACGGAAGACCAGCTAACCACAACCCTCGCCCTGAGCCCACCCGCCGAACCCTCCGACCCCGACACCGCCGCCCGCAACCTCAGACAGTGGATCGACGACTGCGCCAACACCCTCGCCCCACTCAAGAATCCGCCCAACAGCCACACCAGCAAGAAAGCCACCTGGTTCACCGAAGACCTCCAGGCCTCCAAACGAACATGCCGAAAACTGGAGAAGATCTGGCTCCACGAACGGACAGCGGACAGCTACGTCGCCCACAAGAGCGCCACCCGCAGTCACCATCACCTCATCAGATCCGCCAAAAGGGCCTCACTCAAAGACCGCCTAGACAACAACGCACACAACAGCAAAGAGCTCTTCAACATCGTGAAGGAACTCTCCAACCCCAGCTCCAACACCAACGACATCCAGCGACATCCAGCCGTCGCGAGACCTGTGCGACTCACTGGCCACCTTCTTCCACCGCAAAATCGCCGACATCCACGACAGCTTCAACACCACGACCGCCCCGGCAACCACCGAGACCACTGCCCCCACAACCACCAACCGCCTGCTCTCCTGGACCAACATCAACGACGAGGACACCAGCGAGATCATGAACACCATCCACTCCGGTTCACCGCTAGACCCGTGCCCTCACCACATCTTCAACAAAGCCAGTACAGCCATCGCGCCCCATCTCCGGAAAATAATCAACATCTCCTTCGAGACAGCAACCTTCCCGGAAAGCTGGAAGCACGCCGAGATCACCGCCTTACTCAAGAAACCCAAGGCAGACCCCAAGGACCTCAAGAACTTCCGACCCATCTCTCTGCTCCCGTTCCCCGCGAAGGTCACCGAGAAAATCGTCAACAAACAACTGACCCGCTACCTCGAGGAGAACAACATCCTGGACCCTTCCCAGTCCGGCTTCCGCAGCAACCACAGCACCGAAACCGCCCTCATCGCCGCCACCGATGACATCAGGACCCTGCTAGACAACGGAGAAACAGCAGCCCTCATCCTCCTGGACCTATCAGCCGCCTTCGACACGGTCTGCCACCACACACTACGAACACGCCTTCACGACGCCGGGATCCAAGAGAAGGCCCTGGACTGGACCACATCCTTCCTTTCCGGCAGAACACAAAGCGTCCGCCTCGCCCCTTCCGATCCAAGGCCACCAAGATCATCTGCGGCATACCCCAAGGCTCCTCCCTCAGCCCAACGCTGTTCAACATCTACATGGCACCCCTCGCCCATGTCGCCCGACAGCACAACCTCAACATCATCTCCTACGCCGACGACACCCAGCTGATCCTCTCCCTCACCAAAGACCCTCACACCGCCAAAGCCCACCTCCACGAAGGAATGAAGGCCGTCGCCGAATGGATGAGGACCAGCCGCCTGAAGCTGAACTCGGACAAGACGGAGGTCCTCATCCTTGGTTCCAACCCTTCAGCCTGGGACGACTCCTGGTGGCCAACATCACTGGGAACAGCCCCGCCACCCACCGACCACGTACGCAACCTAGGGGTCATCCTCGACCCCACCCTCTCCATGACTAAGCAGGTCAACGTCGTTTCCTCATCCTGCTTCAACATCCTCCGAATGCTCCGCAGGATCTTCAAGTGGATCCCCACCGAAACAAGAAAAACAGTCACCCAGGCCCTCGTCACCAGCAGGCTGGACTACGGAAACGCCCTCTACGCAGGAACGACGGCTAAGCTCCTGAGACGGCTGCAACGCATCCAGAACGCCTCTGCACGTCTTATCCTCGACATCCCCCGACGCAGCCACATCACACCCCACCTGAGAGACCTGCACTGGCTCCCTGTCAACAAGAGGATAACCTTCAAGCTCCTCACCCACGCACACAAAGCACTCCACAACTCTGGACCAGCCTACCTCAACAGACGACTCAGCTTCTACACCCCCACCCGCCAGCTCCGCTCGACCAGCCTCGCCCTCGCCACAGTCCCCCGCATCCGGAAAACGACCGCCGGTGGCAGATCCTTCTCCCACCTCGCCGCCAAGACCTGGAACACCCTCCCCACCAACCTCCGACAGACCCAAGACCTACTGGCCTTCAGAAGACTCCTCAAGACCTGGCTCTTCGATCAGTAGCAGCACCACCCCCCTCTTCCCCCAGCGCCTTGAGACCCTCGCGGGTATGTAGTGCGCTTTATAAGTGACATGATTGATTGATTGATTGATTGATTGGTGAGGGCTGTCCAGTCGTCAATCACTGGTTTCCGGGTGTCAGGGGTGGTTGGTGAGGGTTCAGTGTGTTGGTTGTCTTCGTCGAAGTTGTCGTAGATGCTCTTGATTTTGTGGTGGAAAAAGGTGCTGAGTTTGTCGCAGAGGTCTTGTGAGGGAGGGATGTCGGTAGACTCGCTAGTGGGTTGGGCGAACTCCTTGATGATGCTGAAGAGTTCCTTGCTGTTGTGCGCGTGGGTGGAGATTTTGTCTTCAATCGCTTTTTTCCTCGTTTCTCTGATGAGTTGATGGTGGGCGTTGGTGGCGGCTCTGAAGTTGTCGTGGGCTTCTGTGGATTTGGTGTTCCTCCAGGCCTTTTCGAGGCAGCGGCATGTTCTTCTGGAGTTGTTTAAGTCCGATGCTGGGGAGGTTGTCATGAAGGATAGTGGAGTTGGGGTCGCTGGGGTTGTCGAGGTGGAAGTTCAAGTCTCCAATGAGTATGTAGTTTGCTGAGGCGATGGCGTGGGGTGCGATGAAGTCGGTGATGGTGGTGGCGAAGGGTTTCGGGGGCCGGGGGGTCTGTAGATGAGGGTTCCTCGGAGTGTGGCTTTGGGGGTGGTCTGGATCTGGAAGTGCAGGTGTTCGGCGGAAGGGAAGGTTTCGCTGGAGGTGGTGAGGCGGAGGGTGCTCTTGTGGGCGATGGTGAGGCCCCCTCCTGGGTGGTTGGGGCGGTCTTTCCTCTGGATCTTATATCCGTCTGGGATGGCGGTGCTGATGTCGGGGGCGGAGGATGCGTTGGTCCAGGTCTCTGTGAAGAAGGCGATGTCGGGCGAGAGAGAGTCGAGTAGGTTCCAGATTTCCATGGCGTGTTTGTGTACGGAGTGTACGTTGAGGAGGATGCATTTTAGGGTGTCGCCGGTGCTGGCATCGGTGGTGTTGGAGGCCGGGGTGGCGGTGAGGGTCTGGCGGCAGTGGAGGCAGAAGAACTGGCCGTGGGTCGTGTTCGGCGAGGCCTGTTGGCATTCTCTAAGTCTTCCAGGATTGAGTGCAAGGAGGGTGGTGGTGTCGTAGCGATGGGTAGTGGGATGTCCAGGGTTCCTGGCGCTGGCAGCGGTCGGGTTATGGACGGGCGCAGACGGGCTTGCCTTTGGCACGCCTTTGGCGCGCTGGCGGCGCGACCGCGCACCGGCCGCCATTAAGTAGGGGAGGTGGGAGGGAGGAGAGGCTGGGAGGCGGGAGCGGGGGAATTCCGGAGGGGAATTCCGGGGGGAAATTCTGGGGGGGAGGGGCCGCAGGGGCAGCAGCGGCAAAAGGAACAGGCATGAGAAAATAAAAACAGTGGTGGAATTAGAGCAAGACACAGATGGGCACAATAACAGTGGCACAACAGGGAAAAATTAAGAAGAAAAAAAACGGCTGAGAAAGCTTACGGTGGTTGCAGGCAGTCTGGTCCCAGTTGGAGCGGGCAGCAGGTGTAGGAGCGGGCAGAAGCCTCGAGCCTCCCAAGGAGGAGGTCGGGGTCTGGAGGCAAGAGACGGCACAGCGGAGCTGCGGGGAGAGAGTGGACCTAATCCGAGGGTCGGATGTCTTACTCGCGCTCCCCCGCAGTGGCCGCCATTACGCAAGGATACATTCATTTTTGGGTGGGCATGAGGAGATTAAATGATTTGCCCAGAATCACAGGATGCCGAGCAGGTGACGAGACTCAGACCTGGTTCCCCAGTTCCAAAGTCAGAAGCTCTGAGATTCCATGCCAGAACCCACAATCACACTACCTCCTCATCTTCCAAAAGAAAACAAAAACACTTCTCTTCACACTGCTTCTCTAAGCACTCTAATACCACCTGGCTAAAACATTCCCCTCCACAATTAAATCCCTGGAAATACCTCCCATTTTTGTACAGCACTCTGTTGCATTGTAGGCATTTTCATAGGGCTATACAAGTCCCATATAAGCATGCATGATTCAATCGTTATTTACATCCTACAATGATATCCATGGTCTCATATGCCTTAATCATCACATGGTGCTACACTAGTAAGACATTGCATGAAATTGAATTTATTGTGATTCCTAGTGATTTATGTAGAGCCAAGTTGCAGACCAAGTACTGGTGCACTGTACAGGTGTCAGGATGCATCAAATGGCATGAGTACCGAGAAAGGGGATGAGGGCATCTTGTAGCTCTCAGACAGAGCGAAAGAGATAGCCCTATTTTTATTTCTCAAATAAATGTACAAGTCCTGCTTCTAACTCTTTACAAAGGAGCTGCTTTTTGTAGTCAAATTTACCCTTGTGATTTTTGCATCCAATATATTGATAATCAAAGATAGGCAGTGTGCAACCTTAACTAATAGCACTATCACTGGTCACATGCACAAACATCTCCATGAAGATGTGTTCCACTTCCTACATCAGTTTAACAGTTCTCCTTTAGTCTTCAGCCAAATTCCAAAAGGTGGGAATATCTCCTTTTTCAAAATGGAGTCATAATTGAGCTGGGTTATAACTCAGCAGTTCTAGAGATTTCTAGGATACAAACATGCTTGACCCTTTCCAAGCAGGGTTTCATCTCCTACTGCTCGCGAGGGCATTCTTCTCCAGTTAATCGAGAACAATATTGTCTGTGCTGTCATCTTGTTAGACTTAGTGGCACTGTTTGATGCCGCTGGTCCCACCATCCTTTTCAATTGACTGGGAGCGATGGGCATTGGAGGCAATGTTCGTAAATGGATGCCATTGTTTCTGGACAACCTTTCTCACAGTGTTGTCATCCTTGATATGTCTCTCTCATTGTTTGCTCTGATGCGCCTCTGGACTGCTGCTTAAGCTCAGTACTGTTCAGCTCATATCTGCATCATTATCTTAATCCATAACAGTCTTCGATATTCGATATTTGTTTTTTACATTTCCTAATGACACCCAAATATTTCTTACAACTAATAATAAGGCTGCACTAAGCTCTGTCACTATTGGGCATGGTTAACAGTTATACATCCCAGATGCAGAACAAATGTCTAGCAAGAGTAGCAAGAGTGAGGTCCTTCTGGTCAGTTGCTTGACATCATGAACATTTTATACTTTCTGGTTAAATTTGAAGGTATTTTTGATATCCCATTGGTTGTAAATGTATCCAAGTGCTCTGAAAAGTCTTTAAATGATGCCTCGTCGTCTGTCTTTTCTATGGGTGGTATTTTTTCTGTTGCTTCTGACTCAATGCTATGCGGTCAGGCACAAGATCTGGCATTCTGTCTTCAGTTCCTTTTTGATTAACACTTTCGGGCAGTATGTTTCCAAGTGAATGGTGTGTTTCCAATCAAAGAGCCTGAAGAAAATGCATAGATAGAGAAGGACCCGAACAAGTGGTTGGGATGTCGCTGTACAATATGCCTGTTTGTGGTACTTCCTCCCTTTAACTCTATGTAGCCAGGACAACTTTGCGTCTTAATAGATGATGCAAATAAGAGATGGCTAATGAAATGTGCATATGAAATATAAGTACATAAACCTAGGTATAGTAAGAGGGAACAATCCATTATGTTTCTATTTGCTCCTCATTTTGTTTTGGGAAATTATATTTCAAACAAAGAGTATTTACTTTCAATATATAAGTAGTCAGTTTGGAGAATGCTAAGGTTTCACAAACAAGGAAAGCCACAGCTAACAAAGGATTTAGTCCTGCCCCTGAGACTTTCCTGCCATTAAAAGTTCAAACCTCAAAGCTATTTTTGAAAGCTGTAAATCTACTTCTGGGAATTAAGAATATTTATGACTTATTAGAGATTCACAAACTTCCAACATATGCACATCTACATCTATGAATTCAAAGGTTTATATATAGATGTGATGAAAAATCTGTCAATACACAGTTAGTATACAAATATACTACTCCGCTAGTCAAATCCTGTCCCTCCCTCGTGCAATCTCCCATGAACACCCATGCTTCTTCCCCAAAGCATGAAGTAATAAGAATGAAAAATCCTGCCTTTATAAGTGAAATTTGCTTTTATATCATTCTAAAAATCGGGGTGTAGTAATTATGAATGCAAATGAATTTTGGTGCACAAAAACAGTCAATCGGGCCATGTGACACCATTATAATGAAATGCAATTGCAAATTTTAGAAGTATTGTAATGTCATGCACATCCTCCTTTTCAACCAGGGAAAGATAAACACCTTTTAAAACAATGGAAAGATATAAAACTGATGAAGTTCTCAATTTCAGCCCTACATTAAATGGATTTTATGATCACAAATCATATCATTTGTAGTACACCTGGAGACTATATACAGTGAAAAAATGCCATATCCTCTTAAGAATTAAGCTGTGGCATTTTTTTCAATATGTGGTTATTATCTAATAAAAATATGTGTATGAACATATCTATAAATGCATATTATGGGTCCAGTTCATAATGAAAATTCGTGCATGTATGTTTGACTTTCAAATGTAGACATTATTTTAGAGAGCAAAAGCATTTTTAAATTGTCAGAGGTTGATTTTGCACTCATAAAAGTATTCATTTGAGTAAATCTATTCACGTAGTGGGTAAAGGTGTGGGGAATGGGCATTTCAGGACTGGAGTCCCTTGCAAGTTTGAGCGCACCAACAATTTTGCACCTTTTGTGGGCATACACAAGCTCCTTTCTGATCCATTCCTACCCTAGAAAAAGTCAGAGGTTTACTTCAGATAAGGATAGAAGCAAAGGTCGGGTGGCAGACTTCCACACAAGCAAATTTGCGTAGGCAAAAATTGAATTCACAAACTTCTTCTCTTGTGGTTTTCTAACTATCAATGTATTTTTAGGTCTAGGGTGGACAATTCTACCAGGTATGTGACACACCTTAATTGCGTGTTTGGTCCACCTGAGCCAAGCTTTCCAGTCGATGGAAGAACAAAAGATCTTAGGGGCTCATTACGATGGCAGAACAATCGCCACCGCCGGACCGGCGGTGGCGATCGTTCCGCCATCACAATGAGATTTACCCACCGCCATATTAGGATGGCGGTGGGTATCACGGCGGATGCAAAGTCCGTCCGCCGCTTTTCCGCCGGTGCCAATTCCACCGATTGCCTGGCGGGCGGAGCAGGGCCACTAATATGGTGGCGGTGCCTAGCAGGCACCGTCTGCCATATTAGGATGTATCTGTGTAGAGGCCTTTCATCGCCGCCATGGAAAGGCTGGTGGAGATTGGGTTTGGGGGCCTGTTGCGGGCCCCCCTTGGGGGGGGTGTCGCTGCACTGGGGGTACCCATGGTACCTCCCTGCATTTCCATGCACCAAGTGGCAGGCACCGCGTGGTGCCTGCCACGTGGTGCAGGGAAATGCGGTGCAAGCACCTTTAACATTGCGGACGGTGCTGCAGCCAGCAGCACCGCCCGCAATGTTAAAGGCCCAGGATGCGCCCGCCAGTATAGCGGGCGCATCCTAATTGCAGTGGTGGGACCGCCGCATGTCAGACGGTCCCAATCACCGCTACGGTGGCGGGCGGACCAAGTCCGCCCGCCATCGTAATCAGCCCCATAGTTCGACAAACTAACGTGATTGGAGCCTTTTGCTGCTTTTTGTCAGATGGCAATCTTTGTCAACATATGTTATTCTTGAGTAACTGTGTGCTTCTGTTCTGTAGACGCCTAGTAGGAGGCTGTTTCCAGATACAGAGTACACTTACCAATGTGTGCTCAAATTGGAGCCTCCACATTCTCCATTGAAAATGTGCTTATTGGAATAGCTAGTCTTTGTACCCATATAATAGCCCTTCTCCGCCTTGTCAACATAAGAGTAAAGAGAAGCAGTTTTGTGCTGTAGGAATATCTTCTCCCATACTAATCAAATTATCTATCTGATAGTTCTTTTGGAAAAATACATAAAATGTAGGACTGCAGAAGAACTGCATAGTCTGACTGACTGAAAAGCGACTTCAACATTTGGGTTGTAACCAGAAGAGCATTGGTTACATTATTGACAATTGGCAGGTCAAAAGATTGTCTTCATCCCAAAAGGGTAAAGGTACCATATGTCTTTGAGTAAAACATTCTTATAAACTCTTTTAAGAGAGTTCAGGTGTCAGACATACTATGGAGTACATATAGCTATTTATGTTCCTTTGATAGATGGTTTTTATATATGTGATGTACTTTAAGAATGATCTTATTTACTAATGTCGCTGTTATTTTTTTTCCAAATAAATTAATTGTTCTGTATTTTCAATTTTCTGTATTTTCAGTGACTGTAAATGTAATGCACATTATTAGTTTTGATAGTATTTAGCTATTTTAAATATCTTCTATATATTTTCCAAAACGGTGTCTTTACTCTGCGTGGTATTTTTGTAAAAGGAAAATGTGTCCATCAATCTTCTGAGGTGTCTGTGTTGTGTTTTTCAAGTCCTTTGTAAAAAGCCATCCCGGTGTATATGAATTAGGTGGTTATCGTTTTGCTGTGTTAAAGTGTTTTTTAAAAACATCCCAAACTGTGCAGGCAGAGTGGCTGTCACATTGACGAGCACGTCTTATGGGAAACAGCCCTCTCAGCTATGTTTCTTCATGAACATGCATCTGTAATAGCTGTTTGGGAAACATAAAAAGCTCTGTTTATTGTAAAATACTAATTATAGTTTTGAGAGTTGTTTGTCCCTTCTCATGTTTCCACTAAATATAAAGTAAACATTCCTTCGTTTTTTCATGACTGGGGATGACAACAATTTGTTTTATATGTGTGGATTTTTGTGGGGTTTAAATAAGTGATTAATTCATGTCTGTTTTCTTTTTTACTTTTGGAAGAAGACATATTTCGTTTATCTCACACATCCAAATCTGGCATACGTTCAAAGTAGACATTTGCATGTTGTTGAATCACAAATTCCGAGGAAATACTTGACCGAACTGTTCTCATCTGTGAAGTCCCGCCCCACCTGCTAGAGCATTGTGAATGAGCGCCAGCATCTTTTTAAGAACACGATTGATAATTCATTAATGATTCATTATTGCCGCGAAGTAGAATGTGTGCGCTATGAAAATTCAATTATACGCACAAAGCTTTTAGAATCCAATGGTTTAATGCACATACCACCCTTACGTTCTGCAATTAGGAAACAGGATCGGGCGCATAATTAGTTTTTCATTTCGCTCTAGAGACGGCAATCGACAGAAAACATCTGGGAAAAATAAGAGCAAACGTATAACTGAGAATTGTTTATTTATACACCATAAATTATATATACGTATTAAATATTGACAGAATGCTGAGCAGCAAGCATGCTTTTACTGCCAACGTCTGTAAGACACAACATGAGAGGGCTCACTAGTGGTTTCTAATACTAAGTTGCTCTTTTTAAAAAGTAAATTCTAGAACAGATTGTAGTTGTAGTTGATTGTTATGTTATGTTATGTTAACAGGTTTATTAAGCGCCACAGCTGCCCCAGCAAAGAGGCGTCCCGGCGCTAACTAGCAGTGAGGTGACAGAAACATGAAAGGCCCTGGGACCTACGGAATGGGGAAGAGAAAAGTTTTTAGAGATTTCCTAAATTCGAGGTAGTTAGTGAACCCCTGAATATGGGCCGGTAAGGAATTCCAGAGGATGGCCGCTCTATTCCGAAAGGAACGACCACCAGCACGAACACTCCGAACTCTAGGAACCACCACCAGATGTTGTCCCACAGAACGGAGCTGGCGAGAGGGGACATAAGGTGAAAGCAGGTCAGTCAAGATTTTAGGAGATGCCAGTTTCAGAGTTTTAAAGGCTATACAAAGAGCCTTAAACTCGATGCGCCTAGCCACAGGTAGCCAGTGTAAACGGCGAATGGCGCTTGTCACTGAGCAGACTCGGCGCAGACCAAAAAGGGATCTTACAGCCGCGTTCTGGACTCTCTGTAGTCTCTGAACTTCAGACTTATTAGCTCCCAAATACAGTGAATTTGCATAGTCCAATCGTGACATAATCAGGGCCTGGATGATGATCTGCCTAGTAGGCCTAGTTATTGCAGAACAAGTTAAGCATAATAGATCTTCAGAGGTACGTGGGACTCTCAAATGGGAAAAATTCCTATTTTGCCCCATATTTATTTAGGATTTTATTGATCGTGCCATGCATGCTAGTGGTGGCTTTACTGTACACTTGCTGCGAAATAAAGTGATGGGGTCTAGCTGGGAGAAGAGCCAAATTCTTGTTTGTGGTAACACTGGATGTAAAGGACATTCTTTATTCTGAGAGTCAGAACCACGTCCCACTTAGGGGGACACAATAAGTATACAGAGATTAATTCAAGTATTTCATCCATCACTGTTTTTTATGTTTATTTCCCCACACAATGGGGTCATATGACAGCAATAAGGACCGTTATTGTCAGAAAAATGATTGGGGACAGAATCTGTGGGTTCTAATTTCTTTTTGCACTAAGTTTGGGAAAGCTAATCCCTCCCTAAGATAACATAGGCGAGAAAGCCAGACCTCTGGAGCCAATCACTTGAGGGCCTCCCTTTTGAAGTTTGGAGGGAAAGGGCCAGGCAGGGGTCAAAGTTAGGGGTGTGGTTTCAGGCTGTTAGAGAGGGTTTTGAAGAAACCCCTCCACCCTGTCCAACCCCTTTGCACAGCATATTTGGGCCTGAAGTGCTTGTGTGTCATCCTAGGATTCGGCAGAGGTCAATACCTTCTGGAACTTTCTGCCCCGCTTAAAAATCTCTGCAAAAGATAGAAGATGAGAGGGAAGATGGATTTCACAGGACTCTGAAGATGCTGGACACCCTAGACTTGGACAGAATGTGACTGTGAATCTATCTCTCCAGGGACAGTGCCCTGCAATTGTCCAAAGGAGATTGCGGAACACGAAGAGCGAATGCTGGGAAAGTAGTCTGCCTTGAGGGCTGCAGGTTCTGCTAATGGTGACAGGCTTAGGAGAATAACAGGCGCTGAACAGCTTATTGGCCAGGAGTTAGAGGAGAGAAGGTGTTGTATCGTAGGAAGGAGTTCCAGTAGACGTAAATAGGTTACAGATGAATGTTTATTGTTCTTAGAAGTTAAGTAGGTTTTCCAGTTAGGATGTGAATAAGGCCTCACCAGGAGCAGCCTCCCTGCTGCTCAGCCCAGGATCCAACTGACACTCCACCTCACAGCAATCCACACATTCCAATGTCATCACCATCCACACCAACATTCTACCCAACACATTCACACTGGCTGAGCAGCAGAGGCAGAGAAACAGGGAAGATGCATAGTATAAAACCTTAGATATAACACACTCTCCCCCTTTTTATAATACACAAAAACGTAGCAAATATAAGAAGAAAGATCACAAAGATTCAAAAGAAACTTGCAAGAGAAAATGTCGCAAAATACAAGTAGAAAACAGCATTACATAAGCAACGCAAAATACTAGAATATAAGAAGAAAATTACAGTTACAAAAAAGAAACTTGCTAAGAAGATATCGCAAATGCAAAAATGCAAACAGCATTTCGTGAACTACACAAGGCACTTAAATTGCGACTATGCATAAAAATGCAGCAAGATGCAAGAAGGAAATGGAATAAATGAAAGATAAGACACACATCTCCTTCCTTAGCAGAGCAAAATCGAAACCAGAACATTTCAAAAAGAAGGAAACTGTCTAAAAACACAAAAGCAAAAGGAGAAAGAGACATACATAAATAAGAAAGAAGTATACCACAAAAACAAACAAGGAAAGAGTGCTCCGAATTAACACCACAACCACACCAGCTGGCCAGACTGGCGAAGAAAATGGGAAACACGGAACACAGCAAAAGGAAGAAGAAAGGACAAAGATATAAAACCAAACAAAAGTAAGCAACGGGTGGCTAGCACCCAAACAGAAAGCAAGCAAGGGGTGAATTACACCCAACCAGGATGAGAATACACCCAACCAGAAATCAAGCAAAGGGCGACATACACACAACCAGAAAGTGAGCACGGGGTGACTGGCACCCAAACCGAAAGCAATCACAAGTAAGCAACGGGTGGCTGACACCCAAACAGAAAGCAAGCAACAGGTGACTGACACCCAACCAAGAAAGCAAGCAACGGGTGGCTGACACCCAAACAGAAAGTAAACAATAGGTGACTGACACCCCACAAGAAAGCAAGAAACAGGTGGCTGACACCCAAACAGAAAGCAAGCAACAGGTGACTAATACCCAACCAAGAAAGCAAGCAACGGGTGGCTGACACCCAAACAGAAAGCAAACAATAGGTGACTGGCACCCAATAAGAAAGCAAGTAACAGGTGGCTGACACCCAAACAGAAAGCAAGCAACAGGTGACTGACACCCAATCAGAAAGTGAGCAACTGGTGGCATACACCCAACCATAAAGTAAGGGAGAACTACGCCCCACAGGAGTAAGGGAAATCTCCAAACAAAACATGCAAATAAGAGAGTGATCTAGATGGACCGCACCTCACAGAAGATAAATGGTGCAGACACATCTCAAAATGAGACCACACAGGAAAGAAAATGAAGAGGAATGCACATACAACCAGTAGTACACAAGAGCAAAAATGCATAGTAAAAGTAGATCAATTAAAGGAGCAAAAGATACCCACTGACAACCAAAGAGAAAGAAAACAAAAAAACTGTAATTCAGGAAAGATACATGTTAACAGTACTGTCATATGTAAATGTCAATGTAGTAAAAACACACTATCATGGAAAAAAAAAGTTAAAGCAGGAATATCAGAAATATAATGGCAGTACTACACTAAACAAATGAACATCAACACATTGTATCATTAGAGAATGGCATAAGTGAAATGGCAGGAATAGTGTAGGAAAGAAAAAGCAGGTGCTAGAAGAAGCAGAAAAATGCATAATATTAAAAACGTCGTAGATATGGGAGCCAAAATGAGACAGCAAAACAGGTTGCATGTGTACCCAGTATAACCTGAAGTTCAGCAATTAAAGGTGAAGCAACGAGGAAAACTGCAAAGCGTCTCTAATCCAAAGGCGGTAAAGCTGAAGGCAGAAAATAATGTCTTCGAAAATACCTCAGATACATATGGCTCCACGGACGTCAAAACGGGAAGTTAGTACCAGCATATCAGCTACAGAAAGAACAATGGGTGGCCAAGGTGGCGTCTCCAGCATATATATATAACCAGAACAGTCTCATGAAAACGCAGATATAAAATTCCCGGGTAAACGGCATAGCGTTGGATTGATGTGTGATCAGTGCCACACAAAGTATGCATCAGCACGCTTCGGGAGAGGCATACCCACCGCTGGACACCTCATTAGGGAAAACAAAGGATGAAAATAAATAAATAAATAAAAGATTGCCGCACGTAGAAAAAATACGTCCCGGGTGGCTCCGGGCACGTACATGTTGCACAAGGACTGCGCTGATGACAGCAAGGAGAAGAACGACATGGGCACGTCACAACAGGAGTCTCTGAAGCACAAGCAGTTCCACTCACGCGAACGTCTTCCCTGAGCAGCTGAAAGGAATTTGAAAGCCGCACATCGGTAATGGTAAGAGTGCATGCTGAACACCCTAATTCAAGTATTGGGGATTGAAGCCAGCTTGTGTGAAGAGCGAACACACCAAAAACATCACACACCAAGAAAAAAGTGACGCACAAACTTGTCTGACATAAAAGAATGGGAGGAAACCATCTTCTTTTCTTTATAGTTTCTCCAGTGAGTGCCCACAATGCCAGAGCAGCCAAGGCTTCAAATCCATATCCAACCAAAATTAAGAAGTGTGTTGCAGGCAACAGCTCCTCCGCTCTGAAACACATGGCACATGCAGCACAAAGAGCCATCACTCTTCAGCAAGAGTGTATAGGGTTGAAACAACAGCAAGTTTAAAACAAAATCCACATTAAGGTGTCAATTGGACAGCTCAAATGCAGCTCTGCTAGTCTGTCGAAATCACTGCTAGACATAGAAATTGGCTGCTGCACTTGCTGTAAAAACGCAGCTGCACTCACTATAAAAAGGTTTGACTCCTGACTAATAGTGGATGTAACCAGAAGCAGGAAGCATGCGCCCTGTCAATGGGCTGTCCGGTGAATCTGGAAACTGGTGGGGCAGGAGGGCATCAAATCCTTAGGTAGGTTCTTTTTAAGTAAGATTTTGAATAAATGTTCCTTATGAAGTTTGAAGTAAGTCCTTAAGCATAGTTTTTGATCCAACTCGTCGCCTATTTATGTTGTATCGTACGAAGGAGTTCCAGTAGACGTAAATAGGTTACAGATGAATAAGTTTATTGTTCTTAGATGTTAAGTAGGTTTTCCAGTTAAGATGTGAATAAGGCCCCATCAGGAGCAGCCTCCCTGCTGCTCAGCCCAGGATCCAACTGACACTCCACCTCACAGCAATCCATACATTCCAATTACATCACCGTCTAGACCAACATTCTACCCAACACATTCACACTGGCTGAGCAGCAGAGGCAGAGAAACAGGGAAGGTGCATAGTATAAAACCTTAGATATAAAGGAAGGGCAGGCCCTGAGCTCTCCCTCAATGAGGACGACCAAATTAGAAAAACATGAACACCATCACTCTTGCGTATTGCATTGCCCCCGCAGGTCTACATCTCCATGGGGGCTGGAGATCTCTTGTAGGTATCTGCTCCAGGGAAGTGCTGGAGTCCAGGAAGCAAGGTAGTGAGGATTCTGGCTTATGCATCGGTACAGAAGAATATTGGCTGAATGGGAAGCCTGTCAGGGCTATGCGGGCTTGGGCACTCCGGGTGACCTAAAACATCACAGTAATCAAGAGCTTCACAGGAGAGCAGGGGGCACTCTTGCCCATTTAAAAAAAGGGGGAAAAGTCTGCACATGAGAGCCCATTAAAATATAAAAGCAGAAGCCTGTGGCATATCAAAGGCAATGCCGTGGGGGGATGAAGGACATATGATGGAAGATACCCCATCAGGGGGTATGGGTCCAAATATTTGCATATTTGGTTGTGCAGCGCCCTAGAAAGGGCAGTGGCACCATCAATAGTTCGCCAAGTGTTTTAGAGACTGCCAGAAGTTCAGCAACTCACAGAGGTGTGTCGCCAAAAGTTTTATAATTGTCACTATTTGTCTCTCAGGAGTTCGAGTTGGTTACCAAGAGAGACGTTTTACCATTGCTCAAGCATTCGTGCAGCTTGGGCTTTTAGCCTGATGGGTCTAATGTGCAGGGACCTTAGTTGTTAGGGTACAAGGCTGTTGGGCGGCATGTATAAAAACAGAGAAATGATTCATACATACAAATTATTGAATATCGGATGCATTATTAACAATGAAACAGTAAACAGTGAATCATCACATGTATTACTGAACGTCATTGTAAGTTGGTACCATTGTAAATGGTTTTAATGGAGTTGCATTCATTTAACATGACATATTTTGCTTTTATTGTTGTGGTGACACTTTGACAAAGTCAGTTGGTTGGCCGTTTGATAACGACACCCCACTATATTGTTTCCAGTATAGGTGGTGGGTATTTTACTTTTAGGGTTCAGAACGTTCTACTGCTGTGAAATATTAGTAGGTTGCATTCTAGGGATTTTGACTAACCCTGGGCGGAGACCTCTGCTCTGCCCGCGGAGTGTGCGGAAATTTGCCTCCTCCGCGTTCCGTGGAGAACGCGGAGAAGGCAAATCTACGCAAACTCCGCAGCGGAGCAGAGTTGGCCAGCCCCCGCCTCCACCCCCCTATATTAACAATTAATATTACATGACTTAAAATTAAATTAAAACCACTTACCTGGCATGTTTCGTCCCCGGGCTGCCCTCCTCCTCTTCCTCGCCGTCTGGGTAATTCTTTGAGAAAACTGCGCATGCGCGCGCATGCTCATTTCTCGCAAGAAATGCGCAGTTTTCTCAAAGAATTACCCAGACGGCGAGGAAGAGGAGGAGGGCAGCCCGGCGACGCCGCATGCCAGGTAAGTGGTTTTAATTTAATTTCAAGTCATGTAGAATTAATTGTTAATATAGGGGGGGGTGGAGGTGGGTGGCGTAGCGTAGCGTAGCATAGTGGAGTTTCACGGAGTTTGTTCGCAACTCCGTGGACCTCCACGTAGCCCCGCTACGCCCACTACGCCCGGGATTAATTTTGACTTGCCGTTATGCATATATTTGTAAATTGATAGATTGCATTAAGAAGTGTGTGAATATAAAGTACTTTTCTTTTATATAAGTAAAACACTGGCTGGGCAATGATTTATTTGCTATTGTTTGTTGTGTGCCTGCGGACTGGGACACTAGCTCAAATAACCTCCCTTGAGTAGGCCTTGGATTGATGTGTCTCACTACTTTGAGAAAGTCAAGTGCTATGACGTGGTACACGGTCCCCAGAAGATGGTAGTTTGCAGACTTATTACTTGTGAATGGCTCATATCCTCCCCAACTAGTAACATGTTTTCTTACATTTACCTAATAAAGAAGGTATGCTGGTCAAAATGTCTACTCCAATGCATTTTTAAATATCTACCAATTCTTTCTTTTTTATTTTATCAGTTAACTTATTGCAAACATTTTTTAATTGTTTTTTTTCTTAGTAAATGTTTGCAAAACAATTCCTGGTCTCAGCAAATCTATTTAAAATATATGTAACAGTTTTTTTTTTCTTTAATTTTAAGTCCTCATTCACCTTGGATAACAAAAGATTTAAAAGAACGTACTCCGGGGTCTCCCTTAGTGTAGCACCAGACAGAGATCTTTGTTCAGAGCCAAGGATGGATCACTTTACATCTTGCTTCAGCTTCTCCAACCGTAAATAGCTTAGTCTGACACAGCCACCTGTGAAGCTACCACCGGAATAATCAAGCAATATGGTGTAAAGGCCTAATCATTAGACTATATATGGGCAGGGGAGTTCACCCAATTCTCATATGGAAGCCAAAACTCAATCCTCTTGCTTTTAGATGCCCTATCAAACCGGATAATGTATTTTATGAAGATCATCCAGTCTGTTTTAGTTGGGGAGGGTAGATGTTATCCAATTTTTACAGATCTCTCTACGGGCAAGCAATATCAGGTAAAACATCAGCTTTTAGTGTTAATTTGCAGGGATTCATGACACTCCGGGATCCCAAAAAAACCAAGAGTTTTGCTTACCTGGAGTGTCTCTCCGAGTATTACAGATATAGTATTACTCACGTCCAACCAGAACCCTTGGACCTCGGGACACTCCAAAAACATGTGAATGTCATCTCCTTTTTCCTTGCCACACTTTGGACATCTCGACGTGGAGCCTTTCCCCAGTTTAGATAGTTTAAGTCGAGTCCAATAGACCCTTTGGAGACAGAAAAGGTGGTTCCTCCTTAAATTTGCAGCACGCACCGTGGAGTATAGAATATCACAGGATACTTGCCATAGGTCCACTGGCTGCAGCTCCGGCAAGCTCTTCTCCCACAGTGTCGTTGGCAGGTTGAAGTCTCCATCCGATAGATCCACTAGAAGCCAGTACCACGTCGCCACTTTCTTTTTTCTGGTATCACTGCTAGACATCCCAGATTCTAGATCATTTGACAAGCCCATGCCTGGTCCAGCAGAGAAACTCCAACTCTTAATTTGAAGATATTTAAATCTTGACAGCCTATTGTTAGCAATCTCTTGCCCCCTATTCCAAGGAATCAGGTTTCCATTCTCTGTCAGCTGACCCCACGTTGATATCCCTGCTTCTCTTAGTGGGAGAGCCAGGCTGCCTTGAGACCATTCCAGTGATCCAGGAGAATCCCAGATTGCGCGAATCCACTGTAATAGCTAAGCTTTAGTTCTTTCCTGATTTTATGCCACGTGGCTGCAAAGCCCTGCAGGGTCTTAAGGCGCACTTTTTTAAAGAATCGGGGGTCCTCAAATTTATGTATAAAACCTTGTTCAGCCCCCTTCACATCACAGAGCATCGCCCTAAATATTTTCCCAGTATCGGAATCATCCGGTGTATTGAATAGCATCTTCCCTCCTTTTAAGAGAAAAACCCAGGCATAGTAGGGTAAATCCAGCAATCGTATGCCCCCTTTATCGTGTTGTCGTCTAAGCTTCTTCCATGCAATTCAGACCCCCTTCGAGGCCCAGATAAAGCTACTGATTTTAGACTGCACCGTTTTAAGCCAATCTTCCTTAAAGGCCACGGGGATTTTCTGAAAAAGGAAAGTAAGCTTAAGGAGGATTGTCATCTTCAAAAGGTTTACCCTACCATATATTGTCAAGGGAAGATGGGACCAGCTCAACAATAACCTCCTGACTTCCTTACTGACCTTCTGAAAATTGATTTCCAGGATTTTCTCTATCTTCTGAACAATTTTAATACCAAAGTATCTCGTTTCCTTTTTGATACATTCCAGCTGCGAATTGATGTTCCAGGTCATTACAACCGTTTTTCTCTCATTTACCTCGTAGCCCGAAATGTGCCCAAACCGTGATGACACTTCATACACTAGAGGCAGGGAAGTACTAAGGTCAGAAGTATATACCACTAGGTCATCTGCATATAACCCTACCTTTTTCTCCCAACCCCGAAACTTAAAAGGAAGTATGCCTACGTGATTTCTGATCTTCACCGCTAAGGGTTCAATATATAAATTGAATAGGAGGGGAGATAGTGGGCACCCCTGCCTAGTTCCCCTAGAAATGTTGAAGGACCTTGAAAGATTCTCATTTACCAAAACTTTGGCTGTAGGATTTTTATAGATTAACTCTATAGCCCGACAGAAGTTTTCACCCAGGTTGGATGGCCTTAAGATTTTTTGCAAATAGAGCCAGTTTACTCTATTGAAGGCTTTAGTCGCATCCAAGGTGATAACTGCCAGGGGCACTTTATAAACGAATGCTATATCTATGCCTCCGATTAAGTTATAGGTGAGGTCTTTAATTCCCCTTACCCGCACAAAACCCTTCTGATCTTCATGAAGGAGGTCCCCCACGACTCCATTAAGCCTATCTGCATGTACCTTTGCGAAGATTTTATAGTTGGAGCTCAGTAGCGAGATGGGCCTATAGGAATCGCAACAATTTGGTGGTTTATCTGGTTTTAATATCAGGGTAACTGTTTCCTCATTCCAAGAGGGTGGAATCTCCCCGCCCTTCTCAAAAATATCTGAAAACAGCCTTGCCATCACTTGAATAAGGTACTCACTCCTCTAATTTTTTATATACCTCGGCGGGGAGGCCATCTGGACCTGCAGCTTTACTGAGTTTCCCTGCCTTGATAGGATTCCTGATTTCACCTTCCGTTATAGAGCTGTCTATGACTTCCCTTTGAGCTTCGGTGACTGCGCGGGGAGCATCAAGGCCCAACCATCCTTCCACCTCTTCCCCTGTTGTTGTTAAATCCTCCAGATATACCTTCCCAAAATGGCTTAAAAAGGCTTCCTCTAGGCCCTCCATTGTTGGAATAGAGTTTCCAGTAGCCCCACATTTGACCTCTTTTATAGAGCATTTTGCCTGGTCATTTTTTACTTTCCACGCAAGTAGCTTACCGCAACCTTCGCCATAGTTAAAATGGGCCAGTTTACTAGCTCGCCATCTTTGTTGTAGTCTCTATTCGACTACCCCTGCGAGGTCCATTTTAAGGGCCTGGAAAGAGACTTGCTGCGGCCCTTGTTCTAATCCACTTCCTTGTAGCTGTTGCTCCAGCCGCTGAATCTCACTTTCAATTTCCGCTACCTTTGCCTTGCGTTGTTTACTTTCATAAGATTGAATGGACATTATTTTCCCCCTCAGAAATGCCTTATAAGCATCCCAAACCACTTCTAAAGGTTCACTATCTATGTTGGTCGCAAACAAAAAATATATGTAACAGTGTGAAGGAGGTATAAGAGATAAGATACAGTATAAGTGCACTATCAGTCATTTAGAGATCGATTTTGTTGATTTTTTGATTTGGATACAATTGACGATTTATATTATTTGGGCAATTCTCTTAAACATATACATTTAATAAATAAGAGAAAAGATTACAATAAGTGGGAGAAATTACTGTTGTTCCACAAAATCTATCTTTCTCACATTGAAATGAGTAAAAATAATGAGCACCAGTGCTGGAAAACACAGATAACTGGTTATGTAATGACTAGCCCTTGGGGTTGGGCCTTTGAGAACTCTTTGATTTCTGTCTGGTCCTTCTGTCGTGTAGTTCCTATAAACCTATATAGGATCTGCGTGTTTAGACAACATAGACTGTGGGGTTGGTGTTCAGACTGATTCCAGACACCCCCACCGAGTATGTTCGCCTGTATACAAGCTAGCTCACAGTGCCACTAGAAACCCCTCTTACCAAGGAGAGAATAGTTCTTGGCAACTATCGAACATGACAACTCTAATCCCTCAGGAATGTGGAAACAGTGCAGTACTTTTCGCTCAGTCACTCGTGCTCACTTTGTCTCAGAGAGATACACAGAATAAACGGTGGGGACCTTTTCCAATAAGCATTTATTAAACCAGCGTCATTCTAGTGTAAAATAGGTGTGCTGAAACAACCATCAGACAGAAACAGATATAAATGATTATAAGCACCAACAGAATAAAAGGATGGTAGATTTCTACCATAGTGCTAAAACAATGAATACAGGCAGGTATTAAAATACATGACAGTAAAAATGCGTACTCCAACGATGCAACCCTAACTAGATGTACCTAAGTGTACTAGCATGTATGTAGGTGTGTAGCCAAGAATCCCTCTAGGATAAAGTCAACCCCATTACCTGAAGTGAGAGACTGTGGGACCCCGTCTTGGTCTCGAGATGGACATCCCCGCAAGGGGTCAGACCACTGCGAGCTGGAGTGTCTGCATGCAGGAACCTCTGCGTCTAACGTCAGTGTGTCAGCATGGAAGTACTTTATCTCCCCTCCCTACCTCAGCAAGATATGGTGTTTATATACACAAAGTGGTACCCTCAGGGGTTCTACCTTGCTGTGCCATGTCGGACTTAGGATGACGGAAGGAATGACCCTTATACATAGTAATTATGCAGGAGATGGTAGTCCTGTTGAGTTTCCAAGAATCCTCATGCATAATGGATAAGGCTAGTTTTCAGGGCAAACCCCTCATCCTGTAAGCAGTACCGTAACTAGGTAAAAGGTCAGTCCCAAGAACCGTTCTATAGTGTAATGGTAGGGGAGAATATAGGTGAAAGGTTAGGTTGCTACCTGAGCCTATATTGGGGAACCTATATGAAACATAACACCCACTCCTCATCCGACTGGACAACATACTATAATTTTAATGAACTTCTAGGAATTGTACGCAAACAAACTAATTAGTCCATAAAATAGTGTGTAAAAAATATTTAAAAAAATAAAAAATGCTAAAATTATAGAAGTCTTACTAAAGTATGTTCGTATATATAGTTCGAACAAATGTGAGTATCTGAAAGCCATGCAGTTCAGCAAAAAGTGTCTATTGTTTAAAATTCCAAATTTGGTTGTTTTGAAAAAGGCAACATTTTTCCCAGCACACGATTAGCCAAATGTTTATGTGTCCTGGCTGGGAGAAGCAACATCACTGTTGCTTGCCATCGCAGACGACGATCCCTGAAACACCTCACAGATCAGGTCAATCGAGCACAGATGATCTTCTGTATTACCCACAGCCGATACTGGGGAAGCCTGTGTGACATCGTAGGCCTGAGTGTTTGTAGAGGAGCCGGTATCCGTTTCAACAGGAGCTGAAGCATCCTGTGGTGGCTCTAAGAATGCAGACATTGTTAGACCCGGGATCCCTGTTTGGCTGAGGTAGGTACCTTAGGCCAAATAGGGACCCTCACTCTCACGTCAGGGAAAGGAAGGACACCTTCTCAGATAGCCCCCGCTCACCCCCTTGGTAGCTTGGCACGAGCAGCCAGGCTTATCTTCAAGGCAAATGTGTAAAGTATTTGCAACCACGCTCACAGCAACCCAATGATGACACCACAAATGGACTCCACACGAGTTTCATAAAAACGAGTATAAATTTATATAAAAAGATTTACGATAAGACCACACAATATAAATCCAACATATGCGTATTTGTAAAATTCTTCCTGGCCGGTTGTAAGGCCAGCCAGCCCTTGTAAGTTCTGGCGATATTAATGAGCACTTCTAAACGTTCCACTGCAGTCCTAATGCAATACTATGCAGTTCGTAATGCTAGAATCAGGCACTTTGCAATGTAGAAATAATGCAGTTCGTAATGCTCGAATCAGGCACTTTGCAATGTAGAAATAATGCAGTTCGTAATGCTAGCATCAGGCACTTTGCAATGTAAAAATAATGCAATGCGTAACGCAACAATCAGGTATTTTGTTATGCAGAAATAATGCAATGCGTAATACACTAATCAGGTAGTTCGGTATGCAGAAACAATGCAATGCGTAATACGACAATCAGGTAGTTCGTTATGCAGAAACAATGCAATGCGTAATACGACAATCAGGTAGTTCGTTATGCAAAAACAATGTAATGCGTAATACACTAATCCGGTAGTTCGTTATGCAGAAACAATGTAATGCGTAGTACACTAATCAGGTAGTTCGTTATGCAGAAATAATGCAATGCGTAATACACTCCAGCACCGATCACGGTGCCTCAGGCGGTCTCTCTGCCACTCGTATTGACTCGCAGTCAGTCTCTGTCAACAGTTGCCCCCTAACGGGTATGGTGTAAACAATAAGTGCAGCTCCACACTCCGGCCCCGGTACTGCCACTCCGTTGGCAAGTACGGGCCACGATACGAGCCGAAGCAGAGGCTCACACTGCAGGAATGGGAGAGGCCGAGAGCGTCTCCCTCTGAGCCCGCACCCCGCCCCAGGCATCGACACACGTTACCTGGGGGGTGCGACCTCGCTCTCCTCTCCTCTTCCCGCAACTTGGGTCTCCGATGCAATCTTTGTGAATTCCGTGCAGTGGAACTCGGGCCCTCCCTCGACGAGGTTGGTTCGAAGTCCCGCTCTGGCAACGGCAGGCTCGGGCCGATGGCTCGACTCATCCGGGGCTGCCGGTCCGGGCCGCTGATGCTACGAAGATCTCAGGCTGCAACAGGGCACACGCACACAGCGTCGCTGAGACTCACTTGAGCTTCGGGTGCACGATCACAGGGTACTCCTCACGAAGGTCTCAGGCTGCACGAAGCACACGCACACAGCGTCGCTGAGACTCACTTGAACTCCGGGTGCACGATAACAAGGCAATCCTCACGAAGGTCTCAGGCTGCACAAAGCACACGCACACAGCGTCGCTGAGACTCACTTGGACTCCGGGTGTGCACGATAACAGGGCAATCCTCATGAAGGTCTCAGGCTGCATAAAGCACACGCACACAGCGTCGCTGAGCCTCACTTGGACTCCGGGTGTGCACGATAACAGGGCAATCCTCACGAAGGTCTCAGGCTGCACAACGCACACGCACACAGCGTCGCTGAGACTCACTTGGACTCCGGTGCACGCGATCACAGGACAATCCTCACGAAGGGCTCAGGCTGCAAAAAGCACACGCACACAGCGTCGCTGAGACTCGCTTGGACTCCTGATGCCCACGATCACAGGGCAATTCTTACGAGGGTCTCAGGCTGCAAAAAGCACATGCACACAGCGTCGCTGAGACTCTCCTGGAAACTTTTGTGTTCCTGAGTTTCCACAACAGGGAGCCAGCTCACCTTGGGCCCTTGGGGATAAGTTACTTCCGGACACAGCACACAGCAAAGTCCTTTCAAGCAGGGGGACACAGCGCACAGCAAAAGTCCCTTTAGCCTCTCCTTGGTTAAAGCAGCAAACTGCAGGCCAGCCCCAGAACACACAGCAAGGGTCAGTCCTTTCCTTCAGTCTCTTTAGCTGTTTCTTCCTTGGCAAAGGTTCCTCTTGACCACGAAGTAACTTCAGTCTTGTTCAATCTTGATCAATCCATTTCTCCAAAGTTCAGGGGCTTCAGCTCTCATAGTTATACCCCTAAATGTCTTTGAAGTCTTTGTGTTCAGGGGGGCACTGACCCCTGTTCAAACCAGTTCTGGGTGCCTCACTGCCAGTGACACCTTATTCCTTTGATAGTGGGGGTCTGGATCCTCAATCACACAGCAGGGGACGGAGCCATTGGTTTATGGCTTCAGCCCAGGCCTCTTCACCTCTAGGGGCTACTCCTCCCCCCTACACTCCAGATGCAGGTCAGCCTGTTGCTGTCTCACCTCCTCCCCTGGGTCAAGACATTCCCCAGATCCTATCACTTTCAAATCCAGACAGTCAATCCACAACCAGGCAGAGACACACAGAAATGTTAGAGCACAAAAACCCAGCCACTTCTAAAAGAGTGGCTTCTAAACACACAATGCAAAAACCACCTTCATAAAAAGATGTGTTATTACATTGTGAGTTCAGGCACACTAAACTTCACCTCTCCATCTTAAGCCTTTGGGAAGATAGGCTGGAAAACATATTACACAGCCTCCCCATTTTATCCAATGGGCAAGATGGCCTTTCCACAGTGAAAAACGAAATGGAGATTATTTCACTGTCAGGACATGGTACACACCTTAGTACATGTCCTACCTTTCACATGCACTGCACCCTGTCCAGGGGGTACCATGGACCTACCAAAGGGGTGTCTGATGTGCATAGAAAGGGAAGGGTAAGGTCTGGCAAGTGGGTGCACTTGTCAGAACAACATGGCAGTTTAACAAACTGCGCGCAGGCCCTGCAGTGGCAGGCCTGAGTTCCCTACTTAAGGCTACTTGTGTGGGTGGCACAATTCGTGCTGCAGGCCCACTAGTAGCATTTGCATTACCAGCCCTGGCACACATAGTGCACTTTACTAGGGACTTTACTAGTAAGGCAAACATACCAATCATGGACAAAGCATCTAAGTTGGCAACATCATGTCAGAAAAAAGGTCCAGGGGGAAACAAAAAGTTTAGGGAACTTTAGCCAAAAAGGGCCAAGTCCAACAGACATCAACATGGGAATACGCTGAAGACACAGCAATGCATGGGCCGTTATCGGGTCCAGTAAAGCATCCACGTCCGGTGGCGCAAACAATGGAAGTGTTAGACAGAGATCCAACAAGCATTCTTGTCCACAAAACAGGAATTGGAGGACAGGCAGAACACAGTCGATCCAGGCTGGTCTAAATGACAGGAACCAAGACTCGCTCAGTTCTCGAAGGCGAGGTGTGCCCAGATGGAGTACCCTGCGATCACGGTATCGGCGCTCCAGGAGTTTTTTTCCATCTCCTTGGTGACTGGGACATCCATTGCATAGTAGAAAAGTTACAATCAGGATTCCTGCTATTAGGAATAGGATCAGCGGAAGTCCTCTAAAAATGCTTCCGAATACAGAGTGTATGAAGTTTGGAATCACTCCGAAGACGATCTGAAAGGTGCTTAACAGTCCAGAACCTATGGTCTTAAATAGGTGTACTATACCCGTCGTATCAGACATGTTAAAGATACGTTGTACCATTTCTGTGAAATGGAAAGGGCAATTTGTTCATACTATTGCCTGTATCTCAGCTGAGGACCTTTTGACCTCGAGATCAAAAGTCTCTCGGGTAGAGGTTAAGGGCACGGTCTTCTGTAAAAGCATGGCTTTCATTCAGCTCAGAGTATCAAACCGTATAAAGGAAACATTCAACGAAGGCCATAACGGTGCCTCCCTGACTGGATGGGTCGGTGGAAACAATACTTGTATACAGCAAGTAACCCTGGAGTTTATAGTGACAAGATATGCGATGCCCGGAAGCATCCCACAACAACCTTGATCATTCAGCATCAAGTAACTCCCATTCGAGAGCAACTTGAACACCGGATTAATCCCGGCAGCCGGGGACCCTTTCAAGTGACAGGTTAAGTTTGCAACTGAACCATTACAAGCCCCGTGAAGCATGATAACCTGGCATATGAGAGATCCACTTAAAGAGTTCTCGAAGTTTGTTCCGCTTATAAGCACTTCCATGTCCCCACTCCTGCATCGAAATCTGTATGGCGATTCCCAAGATTCCTTGATGAATTCCCTACCCATCGCTTCATATCTGCCTGCCTGTTGGCGTGTAGGCAATACTGAACCTGGAAAGTTGTGACCGGTAATGTTATATGGCCATGGATTAACCATTCTGTGGATGGTGACTCTGCCAAAGTGAAAGGTAATTGGTCCAGTTTTTCAATACGCAGCATTGTATATTTTGCTCCCCTTCGTGCCATTGTTATCTGTTTTTTAGTTAGATTGTATGCAGAGAACAAAGACATACTGTTGATAAATCGCCAAGGCACATAACCAGCGCGCAATGATTGCAGTGTCCAGCTTAATAACATAATAGAATGTAGCTGTGATTGCCCGTGTTGTAGTATGGACAAGTCCTGTTCTAGTATATCCATAGCAGAAGATACAATGTTGCCCAGTGAATAAATCCTGGCTGTTAATGTAGTCATACCATTATTGGACTACAGCTAATGCTTTCTCTAGGTTAATCCTATCGATTTCACGGAGTCTCTCTGTGGCTTCTTGTTGAGAGATTTTCCAGATTTCATTATAAACAGCGTATAAGAAACGTTTATGACGTGGCTTTCGGGGACCTAATAAAAAGTCCCTCAGATCCATGTCTTCTGATAGTAAGGATAAGTGTTGTTTCACCTGGGACAGTGTCGAGGTTTTTAGCCAATCGAGGCATAACTTCCCAACACTGTCAGATGTCACCACCCCCAGATGTTCTCTGTGTACATAGCGTTGGTCCGGCCTATGGATACTAAACCCTTCGGTGGTACCCCTGAATCTTGTTTGACATCTGTTTGTGTCTGGGGGCCAAACTAACCATCCCCTCCAATTGGGGTCTGATGAATTGTACTGTATGCTGTCTTCTAATGTATCCCCACCATGTGTTGTAAAATGTTGCCACCCCTCAAAGTGTGATGGTGAGGGCATCCAAGGTGTGTTCAAATCCTTGTTCTTGGATAGGCCAAGACAGGAAGTCTGTTCCACAGTGTCATTCAGAAATATTAACTGCTGTGGAATGAGGCACGCTCTAAATAGTGCTTATGTTCCCTGAACTTGCCATTCCTTTGAACCCCAAACTAATTTTGCCGGCCCTCTCTTAGTGATTCTCAGCGCTGGGATGCTTCCGGGTAGCCATGCGCTCTATAAAAGTCATTCTATTCTATAGTGTCTTTCCATATGTCGAAACCCTGTTCAGACAGTTGGGAAATAAAGGATGCAGAATAAATCTGTTTGGTGTTTGTTAGCATATTTTTCTGTGCAGTTGTAGGTGCAACCTTATAGTAATATGAGGTCAGGTCAGAAGTGTTAAACCCTGAAAAATACAAACATTTCTGTGCAAACATTTTCAAACTACTTTTTGGTGGTGTCGGGCAATGTTCCCATTGGTGATATGTAAAAACATTTCATGGGATACTGGATTTGTGCAAAAAGTGATGACCATAATGTTGGTAACAGTACATAGTGTCAAAATCAGATGTTTCCTCTAGCATTTCAATGCTTGAAAATGCAGCGTATTGTTCTAAATCAGACAACATATTATTTACAGTTTCAAAATCCCAATCGTCAGAAAATGTACTGGAGGTAATGATATCATTTAGAGAAATTTTAAATACATGAGGTATTTTTAAAAGTTCAGTGGGACCAAATACATCATAATCAACCTTGTCCCAAACTATACCGTCAGGAATTGGAACAGCTGTAATGTTCATGAAGGACAGGTCTCTTTGTTCACGATGAGATGATGTATGAGGTTTCAGGACCAAGTTCACATTTGATACTGTAGAGCGTTCTGGGAGATAGTTTCCATTTATGAGTAAGCAAAAGTAGTCACTAGGCCGATCAAGAATAGAAAGAACAATATTCCAGTTATTATCCAGAGTTTTACCCATGGTGAAACTAGGTAAGTCTTTTTCAGAAAAGTGTAGAAATCATGAAGTTGTTGCTTACGGGAATCTGGAGCTGGCGTTGTTTCAGGTTCACTGGGATCCAGAGAAAACGATGAAGTAGCCAGATACAGTTTGATCTATTTTTGGTAGCTCAGCAGGTTTTGTTGAACTGGCAGACGTCTCTTGTAGAGGCATATTGATGTAGACATCGGTGGTAGGCCGAATTGATGCGTGTCTTTCCTTTGTGTTTTGATGTTCTGTTTCAACAGGAACGAGTTCCATTTCATTGTTCGAAATTCCATTACTTGGTACTGATGACTCTTCAAATGTTAGGAGTCTTTCTGTCTGAACTTCCTGTATGGTAGCGAGAGGACAGCGTCGGCTACCCAGGAGCCCACAAGGCCTACTACTCAGTATCGGCCACATAGTTTGGTTTGATCAGATCGATGGAGGCGAATCTCTTTTCTTTTTGCCGGCAAGAGGCGGAAGAAGTACTGTTCTTGTTCCTTCGACAGCCTGGACAGGTACAAGCTTTCTGTATGATGGCCCAAATTCTTTCTTGTCCACAAGCTTTTCTCTGACCAGATCCCTGACTTTTTGGATCCGGGCAGGTCTTGCCGTGACTGATTTGACTTCCCCAGTGGCAGTGTGTTTTACTTGCAGGTTGCTTTGTAGTGCCCGGAATTCATTGAGATCCTGTAAAACAGCCAAACGTTTATTGATGTCAAATGGTTTTTCATCCGCCACTGTGCTTTCACAATCGAGATCAGGTACCCACATTCTTGTCCCAAATAGGACTCCGTAAGGAGTGACACCTCCTAGGGAACTTCTTGGCATATTGTTAAGGGCTCTTTGGACCCCGTATAAGTGATTGACCCAACTACCACCCGAACCTAATACTCTTGCTGTTAAAGATTGCTTTAAGTCTCGGTTTTTCCTCTCCATGACCACATTTTCCTTGGGATGGTACGGAGAGGAGAACCGCAATGCAACACCCAAACTTCCCATGGCTTCCTTGTAAGCCCTAGAGCTAAACGTGCGGCCACGGTCAGAATGTAATGTGCCAACTGCGTATGTCCCTATAAAGACTTGCAAATCTTTTATAACAGTTCGAGCATCAGCCGAGTGCTGAGGCCATACCCATAGGAATCTAGAGCATGAATTCACTGCCACCAAGATATCCTGTAAGCCCCATCTGATTGTAGGGGGCCGCAGTGGTCAAAATAGACACAGGCGAGTGGTCTGTCTGATATTAGTAATGGTGTCTGCGCTGGACGCGCCAAGGTGGAACTCTTCATCTGCTGACAGATGTCACAATTTAGGACAAAATTCTTTGTCTGTTTAGTTAATCCTGGCCACCAATAGCGTTGCTTCAGTACAGAAACTGTCCCTGCGTGTACAGAACCTAGACCCTCATGTGCAGCAAGTATTAGGCCTAATCTGCGATCCATGTTTGGTATTACTCTATCCCCCACTCCTAGAATTTGAGCATACGGAATGTTATTTGCTTCTAACTTGTAGGAGTACTTGAGTGGAAAGCCTTTCGGTAAGGCTGTAATGTTTTTGCGTGAAGCAATGACAGCTACCATTATCTGTCCATCTATTCTCGTTTTTGAACGAGTGATTGCAGCTATGGCAGCAGTACGTACTGCCCCATTTGCGGCTTCATCAGCCAATGAATTTCCTTCAACGTGAACGCCATCACATTGATGACTCAGCGTGTGTATCACATGAGCTCTTGGTAGTTCGTTTTTCAATAGCATTTTATGCTTAATTGTGCCATCTTTTGAGTCTTTAAACCCATTCTGACCCCAGTTCATTGTATGACTGGACGCAGTAAAAATAATCGCACACTATCAGTGTGGGGAATCCTCGATCCATGTTTATTAGTGCCAGTAACAGGGCTTTTAATTCTGCCAGCTGTGCCGTGCAGTCTCCTAGAGACTGTGTCTTTGTACTGCTAGGATGGAACTTGCCTCCCTGCATACGACCCTTCACAATCGCACATGTGGCGCTGTATTGCTGTTTACTTCCTATGGCCGGCTGAGCAGATCCATCAGTGTAAATAATGTATTCATACTGATCTAGAGGCATTATCTCATTCGGGAGAGGATACTCTGGTTCATATTGCAGAAATCCTTGTGTTTTAAGTGTAGAGTCAAATTTGTAATCTACATCTGTCGCAGTGAGAGAATTAGCCCATTGTATCCATCTTGGATGTAAAGCTTTAGCATTTGGAATGCTTGCTTTTGTAACAGCCTCTGAGGCTTGCACTGGAGTTACAACAATTATTTGTTTCCCCTGAGCCAGTGCTCTTTCTCTCACTACAGCGGTCTGTACTGCTGTCAGAATTTTTTCTGTAGAAGCAAAATGCATTTTAGCGTCTGTGTACAAGTGTGATTTGTATGCTATGGGTACTGTTTCGCCTTCATTGAAGGTTAGGTAAGTATACCAAGATTGACCCGCTATAACATGGATCACCAAGTTTGTGGTGTTTACACATGTGGGTAAGTGTTTGGAAGCTATCATGTCAGCTTGTAGAGAACAAAGTATATCTGTGTGTTCCTGTGTCCAATGCCTAACTGAAAAATTAGGTCTCAGTAGGTCGTAGAATGGTTTTACTTTTTCTGCGTAATCCAAAATATATGTTCTGCCAAAATTTAAAAATCCTAATATGGATTGTAAGTTTTTCAACGATTTAGGAGGTTGGAGCAGCGCACGCTTTTCTAAAAAGTTAGCTGCCAGGCTTTTCCCTTCACGTGAGAGCTCATATCCCAAAAATAGGACATAGAGGTGGGCTATTTTTTTATTTTTTTAAATGTAGCCCTCAGAGGCTAACCACAAAATTATGTTGCTCACCCTGGTCAAGTGATCCTTTAAATCATCATCCGACAGATAAATACCATCTGCATAGGACAATGCCTCTTCATCCAAATTCTGAAGTAACTCTGTTACTCTAGCTGAGAACAACCCAGGGCTATTCTTATACCCTTGGGGGAGTTGACAAAATTGACGCTGAGAACCGAGCGCTGAGAATGCTGTTAAATATCTGATCTCAGGCGCTATATTTTGGCAGAAAAATCCATTTGAGATATCTAGTGTTGTTTTGTATTTTTTCCGCACAATGTTATTCATTAATGCGGCCAGTAGTGGCTCGTGGTGGGAGTGCTGTGGGGCGGTGGGGCGGAGCGGGGGAGGAGCAGGGTGGAGGGTAGTAAACTACGGCATACGGCCGAACAGAGGTAAGTAAACAAATAAATAAATAAAACGAATTTCGTTGCGCGCGCTGCATTACCAAATGCAATGCAGCGCGCGCAACGAAATTCGTTTTATTTATTTATTTGTTTACTTACCTCTGTTCGGGAGTATGCCATAGTTTACTACCCCCCACCCTGCTTTTCCCCTACCCTGCCCGCCCCACCGCCCCGCAGCACTCCCACCACGAGCCGCTACTGAATGCGGCACTGTGTGCATTCTGTACGGCAAATGTTTTAGTGCATGTCTGTGGTCTAAAACTAGACGGTATGAATTATCGGGTTTCATTACTGGAAACAAAGGATTATTGATTGTAGAGGTGCAACTTTCAATTACACCCTGGTATTCAAGTTGATCTAAGAACGCACTGACCTGTTTTTTTCACTTCTTGTTTTATTGGGTTCTGTCTCTGTGGAGTTGGAGTAGTTTTTACTGGGATTGTATGGTGAGGTGACTCAGCATCCCACCCGACATGGTTGCGATATAATGCTGAAGCAAGTGCTACTGCGCACTAGACGGTATGAATTATCGGGTTTCATTACTGGAAACAAAGGATTATTCATTGAAGAGGTGCAACTTTCAATTACACCCTAGTATTCAAGTTGATCTAAGATCTCACTGACCTGTTTTTTCACTTCTTATTTTATTTGGTACTGTCTCTGTGGAGTTGGAGTAGTTTTTACTGGGATTGTATGATTAGGTGACTCAGAATCCCACCCAACATGGTTGCGATATAATGCTGGAGCAAGTGCTACCGCCCACTCCTGCGCGTATGTATGTTTTAAATATTTTGGAACAAGGTTGAAAAAAGCCGGTAAAATTACAGTTTCTCCCTTTGGGCAATCCATAACAATTTCAGGCGGCCAATCTTTTTCAGCTAAAAGGATGTCATATCCATGAGTCAGGTTCTCTCAAAAGAGACCTTTAATTTTTCTGGGTTTGTCCCCCTCCATTTGGAGTGTTTTTTCATGTAACTTATGTGGGACACGTACCCTCGTATCAGATGTTTCCACCGTGATCTGCTCATTCAACTCCACTGTCACCAGAAATTCCATCAGGTTCTGGCGAGCTATTGTTACTTCTGCTGCGCTGTCTAGCATCATCAGAGCCCATTCCCCGTTCAGAAGTTGAGTCCTCAGAATTCTGGGCTTGTCTAACTTTAAGACCTGCTACTTTCTTCTTTTTAAATTGAGGTTTTGATTTTGGTTTCTCTTCTTTTTTGGAAGTATAGTCTGAAGTGCGTTGCGTGTCTCTGGACTTTGTACGCTCTTCTTGTCTGTATTCTGACCGTCCTTCCCTCTCTGAGTTTTTTGATGAACCCTGAAAGGAATGAGAGGAACGTGTATCAGTATCCTGATACCTGTCAGGTTTCTTAATGTTATCACGATTCCTAAGGTTGTACCTCCTTTCGGAGGGCTCCTGTTGAGGAGACCCACCCCTGGATTGTGATCTATTCTCTCTATTCTTTTGTTTTTTATTCTTAACCCATTTCTTCTTGGAAGAATCAGGTGCTTGCTCGGTGTTCTCTTTCTCAGGACTACCCATGAGTTGAGGTTTTGTTGCTCTAGCTCCCAAACTATCTCTACCTAATTCTGCATAGGTGTCTTCGATAATTTTAGGTAATTCACGTTCCTGTTGTAAAGGAGTGAAATCCCTCAGGCATTGGTGTATTACCACTGCTGCTGCCTCCCCTTTTCTGTTAGCTAATATAATAGCTGTTACCTGGGCAAAATGTCCTAACTATTTCATCCCTAAGTTCAGAGCAGGTTCTGCTCCATACTCCTTCTGTATCTGTCTTAATACATCTGGTATTAAGGCTAATAAAGGGAGACCATGACTTCTGGTATATATGGCTGCGAAAACTGTACACCAAGTGGTACAATCCTCTATCTGGGGAGCTATCCCCATTGGCAGGCAGATTGTTAAAATTCTGTGTTTTTCTTGAGGGCTTGTGTGTGGAAATACTGCCTCTAGCTGTGTTATTTTTGAGCTATCCAGAATGGCATTTGCTTACATTTAGAGGGCATTTTACCCATAACTGCGTGTAGCGTTTGTGGTGTTATTTTAGTTGTAGATCCCTGAATTTGTCCTGCTTGTGTAGCCCTTGCTGGCTGAAGTGTGAGTGTTCTCATCACAAACGTTGTCAGATTTCTGTAAAGTTTTATTATTTCTTTATGAAGTGGATGTAATTCTGCTACCGACATTGTGTCAGTATCTGGATGAGGTGCATAGGCCACTGGGAATGGCCAAGTTGCTCCATCTCTTCTGAGCGGACCGAGTCTCACTTTTCCTTTTGTGTGTGGGAGGGTGCCTTTAAACCAGTTTATGTGCTCCTGATAGGTGAGCGAACTTCAATGTCCTCATACGGACAGTATTCGTCTGGTGTTTCATCCTCAGTATAAGAATGAAATGTATGTGATTGTGCATCTGCTTGTGGGAATTTAACCCATGAATAGAATACCTCTGTTCTATATGATTTGTGTGCCTCAATCACGAATGTGACTGTCCCACCCCTAGCTGTGACTCCATAGTCTGCTAGTTTTAAAGTAAGGGCAGTCCTGACATTTTCTGAAATGTTGATTTCACCTTCTTGTTCTTCCTCCCTAGCTGCAGCACGTTGTGCTGGTGCAGTGGTGTCTTTGTCAGCCATTATTTTGAAGAAGGAAAATGTTTCAAGGAAACTAAGCTAAGGTTTTATGCACAATAGGAACTATTTGTCCTTCAAGCTTGATAAACCTACAGCCAAAACATAGGATATGCCTACTCAGCTGTGGCGGATAGTTCCCTTCCCACTCCAGACGTCTCTGTGGAAATGTGAGTAGGGGTCTCTGAGAAAAGCACGACTGAACTACTCAGATTTGATCATTAAATAAGTACCAAACCAACATTGGGCGCCATGTCGTGTAATTCCTATAAACCTTTAAAGGATCTGCGCGTTTAGACAACATAGACTGCGGGATTGGTGTTCAGACTGATTCCAGACACCCCCACCGAGTATGTTTGCCTGTATACCAGCTAGCTCACAGTGCCAATAGAAACCCCTCTTACCAAGGAGAGAATAGTTCTTGGCAACTATCGAACATGACAACTCTGTCCCATCAGGGATCGTGAAAACAGTATAGTACTTTTTGCTCAGTCACTCATGCTCACTTTGTCTCAGAGAGATACACAGATTAAACGGTGGGGACGTTTTCCAATAAGCATTTATTCAACCAGCATCATTCTAGTGTAAAATAGGTGTGCTGAAACAACCATCAGACAGAAACAGATATAAATAATTAGAAGCACAAACAGAGTAAAAGGATGGTGGATTTCTACCACAGTGCTAAAACAATGAATTCAGGCAGGTATTAAAATGCATGACAGTAAAAATGCGTGCTCTTACGACGCGACCCTAACCTGCAATGGATGTCAGACCACTGCGAGTTGGTGTGTGTGCGTGCAGGGACCTCAGGGTCTCACGTCTGTGTGTCAGCATGGAAGTCCTTTTTCTCCTCTCCCTACCTCAGCAAAATATGACATTTATATGCCCAAAGTGGTACCCTCAGGAGTTCTACCTTGCTATGTCATGTCTGACTTAGGATGACGGAAGGAATTACCCTTATACATAGTTATTATGTAGGAGATGGTAGTCCTGCTGAGTTTCCAAGAATCCTCATGCATAATTGATGATGCTAGTTTTCAGGGAATACCCCACGTCCTGTAAGCAGTACTGTAACTAGGTAAAAGGTCAGTCTCAAGAACCTTTATGTAGTGTAATGGGTAGGGGAGAATATAGGTGAAAGGTTAGGTTGCTACCTGAGCCTACATTGGGGTACCTATATGAAACATAACAGTCGCCCCACTGAGCAGGTCCAAAAAGGAAATAATAAAATGATAATAAAAAACTGTTATTATCATTTTATTTTTCCCCTTGCTCAACTGGATAGGGGCGGGCTGCTCTGCTCACAGAGCAGGGTAGGGAAGGAGTGGTTTGCCCACTCCAAGTGCACAGGACGCTTTGACCTGCCGTCTCTGGCCGGTCAAACCGTCATGTGCACTTTACCTGATCTCCATGCAGGCTGTAATTGCAGCCTGCATGGAGAACATGCCCAGTCTCCCATTCTCTGGCTGAACACCGATCTACGTTGCTCAGATCAATCACAACGCTGCATTGCAGTTTTGTGATTGGCTATTGGGAGGCTGAGAGCCAGTGCTTCCTGCTGCTTCCTGCCCTGGAAGTGGGAGGAAGAGGACCCAAAGGAGGCGGCGGCGGCGACAGCGAGCGGCAGTGGCAGACAGGTAAGTGAGTATTTTTCAATTTTTAATTCATTCCTCCCCTGCCCCCGCGACCCGTATTTTAATTTTGAGTCAACCCCGCCCAGGTGACCCGCCCCCCCACGCCTTCAAATAGCCAGCCGCCACTGTATACCACTGCTTTCCAAAACCACATGGGTGCAGAGTCTCAGCATTGTAGAAATCCCACAGGCATAGTAGTAAGGAAAACATTTGGTTTTAAAAGTGCATAGATAGACATTTCAGAACTTTTCTGATGTTACACTTGAGTGATTGAGGTCTAAGTATCAAGAGGTAAAGAATCTGGGATAAACATTGCAAACTTATATAAATACCAATATTATGGCTTTGTATTAACCTCTCCTCTGCCAGGAAATTGCCACTCCTACTCGTTTAGACAATACTTATCTAATACTTTGTGTTTTATCAATTTGTATGTATGCAGCAAACCTAGACAAAAAGCAACGGAGCGCTGTTCATAGGGAAAGAAAAGCAGTAATTGACACCTCCACATGCAAAGTTGGCTTTGAAACACCATTATCAGTTTTTATATTCAGTTTTCCATTTTTCCATAGGTAAATATTAGCCTGTGTATGCAGCAGTGGCTCCTCCGCTATGCAGAGGAGCGTCACCCCCCGCCCCCCAAAAACGGCAAGAGAGTAAAAATAAAACGATAATTAACATTCGTTTTATTTTTCCTTTCCTGCCGACTGCCAAGTCTTGGGGGCGGGACTTAGAAGTGACAGGTACTGAGGAGAGTGGTAGTGCACTGCTATCGCTGTGCATGACAGTTTGGCTGGTCGTCTCAGGCTGGCCAAACCGTCATGTGCAGTGAAAGCTCTTTCCAACCCAGCAGCGCAGCTGTGTTGAAGAGAGCAGGCACAGACTCAGTCTGTCCTGGAGCGCAAATCGAGGGCGCTGAGGCCAATCCTGAAGATGCTCTCATATGTGAGAGCAGCTTCAGGATTGGCCACAGGGCATTCTGGGAGCCTGTGCCTTCCTGCAGTGAAGAGGAGCAGAAGAGCACGACAGGGATGGCTGAAGAGCATGATGGGGACGGCTGCAGTTAAGATTTTATTTATTTTAATTTTTTTCACCCAGGACCCTTTTACCTCCCCTCACCTCCCAACCCACTGCCCTACCGCTCGTCAAGTTCTCCGGCCGCTATTGTATGTATGGAAAGGTTGTGTTAATTTGGTTCTCCGAGTTTTGTGGAATATACTTACCCAAACATGAACATGGTTTGACTATTCCATGAAGATAGAGACCACTGAAATACATATACCTTTTCACAATCAGAATATTTTCATCAGCAAGTGATAAAAATCATTAATATTCCTGTAAAAACGTAAATGCATAATTTCTTTCAATCTAGATAGTTACTTAACTAAGCTTGAGGTAAGTTAATTGAAATAGGTGTGATGCATAATGCTGCATTACAGTGGACAACATGATCTGCTTATCAAATGTTTAGCTTTTGCATCATGTCTTTACTTCTTTAAAATTAAGTGGCCATATAAGGACATGTTTGGCAATCTACAAAAAATCTGTAGTTACAAGTGTGCAATTGGTAAATGTAGGAAACAGGCTGGTTTAGCTGTGGGGGAGACAGGTGGCAGCTTTGATGTGTCCTTTGATTGAGTTCTAAGTAAGCCAAAACCAACTGACTCCGAAAAGTAATGGTTTCTGTGGGGAATACCTGGTTCACTCTTGGCACGTTTGCACAATAATAGGCTGAAACCCAGCTTGTTACAAAGTAAGACATTGAATGAGCAAAAGGTCACAAAATGAAGACCATTTAATGTAGGGATTACAGGATATAGCAACACAAGCCGAACATTTTCCATTAAAACAAATATGTAAATAAAATGTTTTGTTAGTCTGTGGAGTGCATCCAACTATGAGTGACCTCAGCAGAGTGAATATTGTGGTCACCCTGCACATAAGATGTCTTTTACCCAGACATTTCACCTGCTTTGAGTAGACGAAGTGCCCAGATAACAAAATGTGACATGCCTGCTACATGAAGGGTAACCCTTCTATATTTCAAAAGTGATGATAAATTCTGTTACTAGCCCCATTAGGATTAATAGAGCACTTAGCTTTGCGTCAATACAAATTTTGTAATTCCAACAATTAAGGATTTAAAAAGGGGTTTAATGTCATGACAATATAGCTCATGGCCAGTTACACAGCTATTCTACTGTGCATTTACTGATTTTAGTCAAGACTTTGATGTTATGAATATAGCCGCCCAATGGTGTAATCTGTTCATTTTTGAACTTTGCACATCCTTGTTTTTATTGTAGCCTAGCTTTACTCTTGCACTTGAGTCTCGATGTTGACTGCATGAAGATCGAATTTCAAATAAGAGGATTTTTGCTCTACAAGTCTATTTGTGTGTTTATGAATTAATATGAGCTAAGAAGCTAGAGGGAGTATTGTTGAGGGAAGTTGAAAAAAAGTAAACCTAGATATGATATTGAATGATTATTTCTCAGTGCGAAAGAGGTAATACAGACAACATGAGAATTTGTTAGCAGAAGGTAGTGAGGCATAGATTAAGAAAAGAAGAGCATTCCGAGACTTACTGTGGAGAATACCATTCTTGAAAACATAGGAAGAAGAAGAACAATTAACTCAAGTAACAGAATAGGAATACTATGAAAGGTGATGAGCATCTCCTTTGAGGACAGATGTAGAGAAACCAAAGGTGGCGAGAGTAGCTGTAAAGATAGTGCAAACTGCCATGCTGAGATTCATAAATAGGTCAAGATAAAATAGAATGGGCATAGTTGAATATTTTAAGAAAATGTGAGGTAGATGGTGGAAGGCCGTTCCGGTTGAGTGTAAAACTTGGAACGGACATGGATTGTGTGGTTAACTTCCAACTTTCAATTCTTGTTTGAAAATCAGTCTATTATTTGTCACTTTAAATGAAGAAGGCACTTTGGTGAGAAATGTGTCAGAGGTGTTAAAATTTGGGGTGGGCGATAAATTCCCCTCCGCTGATGGAGTTGGCGTAGTTTTGGCCACTTCGCATTACACATGTAACGCAGAGTTCCGGCCAAATTCTGCCAACCACTGCATGGTGGACTTTTTTGTCAAGCGCAGCTTGCCAATGGTAAGTTGGCCAGTGAGATTTGGCATCCTGTAGCATGATTTTTGGACGCTAGAAGGGCAACCAGTGAGAGTTACCCAACGTGGGCCGTCGCAATCGTTTGCAGCCAGAAAGCTGGTGCTCGAGTAGAAAATCGACGCGAGTGGCAGCAAAATCAGCTCGAGAAGCAGCATCATCTGGCATGCCACGTGGTGCACTTTGTGGTGATTTTTCAGCCTGGAATGAACTCTCGGTGCTAAAAATCAGCACGAGCAGTGCAACGTGCTTGATTCCGCCTGTTTGCGGAACTCCGCAGAATCTCACGAAATCCATGGGCTGACACTCTGCGAGTTCCACTCACCTTTAGTTAAGAGTAGGTTTCTTAAACAATTGAAGAAATAGTATTTGTTTTTTAAAATTAAGATATGAACAAGATGAATGTGATCTGTTGAAGAAATCTGAGTGTGGTAATGAAGCAAAATATAGAAACATCGATATAGAGAAAACCTAGGGGCATATTCTCAAGAACGTGTGATAACCATCGCAAAAGTAACTTAACGCAACCTTCAACATCGCAGTCTATTGCGGGAAATTTACGCCTTGTTAACCAAGTATTCACAACATGGCGGTACCATGCGATAGTCCCCAGATAACGCGTCAACTGACCGCGTTAAAATCAACGCCACGCCGCAAAAATGCAAAACACTAACGCAAAAAAAGCTGCGATGAAGCCAATCGCAATACGAAAATCAGCGAAACCCAGCTACAGGCCTGCAATCCACACGCGTCAGGCGGGAACAATCACCATAAAAATAGAAAAAAAACAGACAAACAAATGCCAAACAACAGCGAAGCACAATGGACGTTGCCGGAGCAAGTACGGAGGAGAACCAGAACCCCACAAGCACCCCGGAGGACCATCCTGGGACTTCGGGGTCAGGGAAGGGCAAGGACAAGAAGAAGAGGAAGACGAAGTTCAGTCCGCAGGAAAACAGGCTCCTGATAACGGAGGTGACAGAACACCATCAACAACTGTTCGTCACCTCCACTGTGTCATTGACAACAAAAAATGGACTATGGAAGTCAATCGTGGACAAGGTGAATGCAGTCGGAGTGCTGAAGAGGACAATGTACGAGGTCAAGAGGCGCTGGAATGATGTCAAGCGCAAAACCAAGCTGAAACTCGCCAACAACCTGAACGCAGCAATGCAGACTGGAGGTGGGAGCCCAGCGCCACAGGAGGAGCTGGACGACATGGAGGAAATGGTGTCCACAGTCATCAGTGGGGAGACGGTGGCAGGAGTTGGGGGCCCGGACATTGCTCAACAGGACCCGACACAACAGCAACAGGGTGAGTAACGACCAGGGCCTGGGGGGACGGGGGGAGATGGGCACAATGGCACACATGCACAATTAAGTTGAGCACATCTGCGGACAAACCATGCCCCAGACCACCAACTTCCACCAAGAGACCAATGTACCCAAGTATGCAACATGTCAACACTGCACAAGAACAGAAGTCAAAGGCACACCTCATGAAAGTGATAAGGGGCAGCAAAATCTGAGCTGCAGGGGCGACTCCCCCAAAATGCAGCACACACATCACATGCAGAGCACATCTACATTGACAACGATGTGACACAATCTGCAAAACACCTACAACAGAACACAGGACACAACTGGTGCCGCTTGGGTGCAGACACTGGCCAATCACATTTGGCATTGCAGGGAAATGTGCATTGATAATGTACAAGTACAAACACACACATGTCTGTTGTCGAAATGTCCACTGTCCCCATCAAATAGGCAGCTCCTCCCAAACAGCCACAATGTACCCAGTCATGCTGTCTGTATGTAAACATGTACAATGCGACAACATACATGTGGACACATTGTTAAACTGCATCTCCCCTTCATATTGCAGAGGGAGAATCAACACCTCCTGAAGAGCAGCCCGACCCTCTGTTCTCTGGAGACGAAGAGGACCACCACAGCTTCGACTCTGACGCCCTCCAACTGCTCGTGGACAGCCTACGCAGCCCACTTCCAGGAGCTGGGCAGCCCAGCAGCTACGAGGAGACCCCACCCCCTGCCCAGACCACACAGCAGGCAGCACCCACCACCACTGCTGCCGCCCAGGACCCCCACGGAGAACACATGGCCTTCCAACGCCATGTTTTGGGGTGCCAGGAGAATCTGGCTGAACAGGTGCGGGTGGGCTTCGACCGCATGGCAGACAAACTAGATGAAATAGCACAGAACAAAGATGCCGATGATTCTGCCCTCGTGGTAAGAAGGACGCAGCAGCATGCATCTCATCCATAGGTCCGGCTTCAGCTTGGTACTGCCCTCTGCATCATCACCTTCCACTGTCCCCCGATGCACTCTGCGACACTCACCTTGGACCTCGACATGGACTGCCATATGCTGTTTGATCGCCATTGACACAGCAATCAGACTGCGGACTGAACTCTTCCTCTTCCTTTGGACTTGTCATTCCCTGAAGGACCCTGGCTGGCCCTCCACGGGACAACATCGTCATGTGGGGTTTGCATGGCCCTGTACTGCTCCAGATGCAACACTCCACTGAATGTGCATTAAACATTCATATTCACACAGATGTGTCATGTCTATGGTCTTTCAAGTGTGGAAGTATGGATGAATGTAGGCTCACTGGACTCCTCTTACGTCTATGTGGCTCATGTCGTAGAACAGGGGTCACAGGGTGACACATTGCCCAATGCGGTCCGGCTGGCGCTGACACAACAACATGGACACATGACTGAGTTACTTCCTTGTCCATCCCAGTACGGAACCACGCCCAGGGCCCCGGGGTCATTTACAAACCCTTACGCTGGACTGGTATACGCCAGGCCAGCCCACTCCGCTTACGGTCACAGGGGGGCAGCAACGCTACATGTCCCATGTCTTTCCTGTAGTGATCTGCTGCTCACAGGTCTAGTTGTCAGCATGCCACAGCCACTCCCTCACAGCTGGTTTACACCCACACCACACCCATCCAGCACATGCGTCACAGGACATGTGACCCTGCCAATAAAAAGGACCGGGCGCACGTGCTCGACGCCATTTCCACTCTCTATCTGGGTGCATCCGTGTGGTGTTAATGTGGGCATGAGGGCCTCGGGCCCTGCAACATCACATTCCCCAGGACCGGAGGTGACATGATGGCGTCCGCAACACAATACCCAATCATACAGGGTCCATGACTTTGGGACACAGACTTGGTGGCACCGGATACATTGCGGCCGGCACAGGCACACCGCCACGGGACGGTGACTTTGGGTGCACTGAGGTAGGGGCACCTTAAGTGCTGAGTGGGTTTGCAGCCTGCGATGATGCCCGGTGCGGTGGTATGTCCTCCGCCATGGCGAAATCAAGACCCAGAATCATATGTGAGACCTGGTGGCCTGCAGAGCGGGGCTGCATGATGTGGAGGGTGCCATGTCCGCGGGCCCCGGGCATGTGGCTTGCAGCGGCACGTGGTGGGCCATCATTACTACACGCCAAGGGCGGAAGGTGAGCAGTAAGGCCTGGGTGCGCAGGGGCGGGCATGCACCACTGGGCGGCGGGAGGGGCTGGGGTACATCTGCCTGGGTGCGCAGGGCCGGACAGGCGATGATGTCTTGTGCAATTGTATGTACTTTGCCATTCATGTGTCTGGATTCTGTTTCAGATGACCGATCTGTTTCAGATGTGTGACCTGGTGAACTGCACTACATACAGGCACGTGGTTGGAGACACACCTGTGGCAGCAGGTGGCCAGTGTGGCCTGGGTGCACATTGTTGGCACTCTCTCTTCCTGTCCATCTCTTCTGTTATCTGTGTCTCGCTCCCCCTCTCTGTCCGTCTTTCTCTCGCTCCCCCTCTCTGTCCGTCTTTCTCTCGCTCCCCCTCTCTGTCAGTCTTTCTCTCGATCCCCCTCTCTGTCCGTATTTCTCTCGCTCCCCCTCTCTGTCCATCTTTCTCTTGCTCCCCCTTTCTGTCCGTCTTTCTCTGGCTCCCCCTCTCTGTCCGTCTTTCTCTCGCTCCCCCTCTCTGTCCGTCTTTCTCTCGCTCCCTCTCTTTCTCTCTCTCTCTCTCCTTCACTCTCGTTCTGTCCTTTGATGTGCGCAAGACACACCTTCTCATCATGATTTTTGTCTTGCAGGCTGTGGCCTACGGATTGTCCCGAGGGGAGCCGCCATGTGTCTTCATTTCTGTTCTGTGTTTCTTTGAATACATTTTCATTTGTTACATCGAAGGTGGATGTGTGATGCTCATTTTTGTGACGACACATGCATGCCACCAAATGTGATTGTGCGACATCAGGCGGATTATTTAGTACATGATTCCATGTAGTTGATGTGGCATCTCTTTGGCCGGGGGGGGGCCCGGGGAGGGGGGGTCCTAGGGGTGGTGGCAGTGGGTGTTGTGGCCCTGTTGGGGCTCCGAGCTGCATGATCAGTGGCTCCATGGCATCTGTTGCCCTTCAGGTGTGGCTCTGGGCTGGGCTCCATTTTTTGGTGCAGGCTGTGGTCCGACTTTGCACCAGGTCAGAGCAGGTGTTAGTTTCCTTCTGATAACGGGCCTTATTGCCTGTTTTGTGGTCTTATCGCCGATCTGGCTGGTCATTGAGAATGTTGCGGAGTGGTGTTTTCGCGGCTTTTTGCACGGGTACGCCTACTCTGCATCTCATTAGCGATAGTTGCGGGGGTCATTTGTGGCGATGTTTTTTGCGGCTGCTATCGCGGGTAAACTGGTGTTATGGGCTGTTAACACCAGCTTGTGAATGGTGCGATAAATTTATCGCCACTTTGGCTGCTGTAAAGTGCCGCTAACTCGACGATGTGTCCTTGAGAATATGCCCCCTAGAGCAGTAAGGTCCAGGTGGAGCATCAGGTGGTCAGCCCTTTTCAGACATAGTGAGTGTTGAGAGTCAGGAATATGACTAAGACACATTTACTGGGAAACTGGGAAAAAAGAGGTGGTGATGAGGCTGAATAAGGAGATTAACTTGGGGGTAAAAAGACAACCAAAAATTAGGGCAAGAAGAGTTGAATAATTGTTTCAAGATGCGGATTTGAGATTGAATTCTTTTTCCAATTGAGAGGAACAATTAGAAGAGGTTTTAAAAATATAGATGATTAATTTCAGAGGTGATAGCTAGGCTTCAATACATACAAGTGAAAAGTACATTTTATATTACTGAATGTCTGTCACTGGTATTGTTTTCAGGACAATTGTTTGAGGACCAACACACAGAAGTCGAATTTGGAAGTTACAAACTGTGATAATCTAAACATGGCTAAACAATGAGGCATTTATCTAGCAAGAGCAAGAAGAATGCAAGATTGCAAATAGAGAGGAAAAATGACAAGCAAATCGGAGGATATACTACAGTACACCTCATTAGTTAGAAATCTTCTGGAAATCACATTTAGCTAGCTTGGGTCCTATATAGACTGGCCTATACATTTCACATGTATACACTACCAGAAAGAACATCCAAATTAATGAATTCTCTTAGAATGAGAATGTTTTTACTAAATTGAAGTTAACATTGAATAATCCCAATGTATGAAGATGCAGTGACTGCATGGAAAAAATAGGATAGGATATTTTGGTAGAATAATAGAGACCCCTTCACAGTAAAACTCTGACCATTGAAAACTAGTTATCAGAACATACAGCAGCCTCCATTTAAAAAAAAACTCTTGCAAGCACTGATGTGCTGAATCAGATAATGTTAATTTCTGATATGTTGACAGTGCCTAATTTGAGCAGGGGGTATCCGGTGCTCAGCACCGGCACTTAATCATCAATACAGGCGCTTATAGCACCAGTTAAGGACACACTCATTTTGGTAGGCATGGGGAGATTGAGTGATTTGCCCAGAATCACAAGATGTTGAGCCGACACCGAGACTCAAACCTGGTTCTCCAGCTCCGAAATTGTCAGCTCTGGCCATGACGCCACATCCGCTCCCCATTTATAGGGTTTCATGGTTAGTAGTTGGTTCTGTTTTAGGCAGCGCTAATAGGAGACAGGAGGATGGTGCAAGCTGCCTCCTGACAAGAGCCCCGGCACTTCTTTATTTTTTTTACAAATTAACTACTATAAGTGAATAAACCCAGAGAATGTACACTTCTACAATCAAGTTTTTTTAATCAAATCTTATTAGTGTCAAGAGATATAAAACAAGAACATTTAATATGGAATAAGTGGAAGTACATTTTTCCGTAGGAGAATCATTTTAACGATTATTAAGGAGGGTCCACTTGTTTCTTAGAACAATGTAAAGAATACTCTTTGACGATAATTAGCTAGTAAATTCAGTTCAAAGATGGATGCAAGAAGGCAGACATAAGGCCTACCATCATATCCAAGAAAATTGTTTCTCTCCCAGCACAAGGGAATGTTTTCTCATCATCCTTCTGCTTCTTCCCCTTCCATGCTTACCTGTCATAAGTATTGTGTAACCCTTTATACCGTCAACATGTCAACACGTCTGCCTCTTTCATTTGGAATACTTAGTGACATCTATCCATCACTTTTGCTCACAGATCCCTGAACTCAGGAATCATGAAGGGATTATGGCTCCATAGGTTTTGACTTTGGAGTCAAAACCTCCTGACTCAAGCTGACTTGTCCTCTCATGCTTCAGAGGTTAATAACATGTAAACTTAGCAACAGCCTTAGTAGTCTTAGTGAAATTCAGGACTTCATTAAACTCGTATGCAGCTTTGAAGGCATAATCTTGGACACTGCATATATAGTGTTTTATGCCTAAGACACACAAAGCAAGGCATATTCTTGTTGAGAAAAATATTCAGCTCGAGAAAATGCACATTTTTTACTTTTATCTTTTTTTCTTAACAGGAATAATATTGATCCATAAGAAGAATCTCTTTCCCTACACACCCACCATTGCATCTTTAAGAATCATTCCTTTTCCAATATGGAAAGCTTACATGTGGGTTTATGCATGATCACAAACTTCCGGGGCAGTCCCTAAAACGTCCACTCTCTACCCATAGGAATAGATTTACTCTCAGCATTCACTCTCTGGAGTAGATTTATGAAATTGTCATGCAGTGCAGCAAGTCCCTTTGCTGAGCTGTGTGACAGGGAAAGGGCAGAAATGCATCGTATTAAAGTCAATACAGTGAATTCCAGCCTTTTCAACTGTGCTGGCGCCTTTTTAGCAGCCTAGCACCAATGGACGTACCCTTGCCCTCCGCTGTATGCGAGATTGTTTTTGTGCAGGAAGGTAACCCTGCACAAAAACAATCCTGAGAGGCATATTCCTCTTTCTATGTGTGCTGCAGAATGCAGTACACAGAAAGAGGAAGTAATGATGAGAAGTAAAGATATTTCTCATTACGCTTCCCCTAGAAAGGCATATCGTTTGGCACATTCACAGGTTTGCCAATTTTTGGTAAATCTGGGAATGCGTCAGAATCCATGGGCGTTGCGTGGCAACACCCAAGCAATGCTCATGGAATACGCTCCCAGGGCAGAGTAAGGCAAAGCAGTGATTTGCGCTGCATTGCTTTACTCCAGATTAATGGAGCCACTCAGGGCTATGCGTGGCTTCATAAATCTCAGTTAAGGCTTGTGTCACGCATGTACCACGTTGCGTGGTGCAAACACGATGCAAACCGGGTCATAAATATGCCCCTCTGTATCAATTAAGAGTGCAATGAATTCAAAAGTGTATTTTGTTAATTACAAATGTGGTTTTCACACAAGTAAAATAAGCTATTTGCTCCCGCATTTGTGAATCATACCATTTATCATTATTCTATCAATCCTGCACTCCATACACCTATGGTGGCCCTTTTTATTAGCAAGTCCCTAACTTAGAAAATGATTTGTTCTCTGCTCTGCTACAGTGCTCAAGTGAACAGTGTAATGGGGAGTTCGTTTTCTTGCAGTTGTCGGTCTCCTTAGCTAATGTGAGGAAATGGATCCCTTCTTGGAAGCTTTGATTGCTTGAATAGATGCTCTTAAACATTTGCTTCTGCTGATGTTTATGCCACAGCAAGCCATTACCATCATGGAACACTGTCATTACAGCAATATAATGAGAACTTTGAATTACTTTGTATGTTAGCGGGTGTTTTCTTTTTCTACAAAAAAAAACAAAAATCTACTGAGTATCATTTAAATGGTAGGTTGTCTGGCATTATGCAACATATATTATGGTGAAATGCGCATATAGGAGTCATTTTGTATGTTTTGCCTGCAAGTCAATGCAAAAAAGCTGCTATTCATCTCGTTATCTGCTTGGGTATTAAGCTATGCTCCCAAGCCCTTCGTTGTGTAGTCAATAATCTGTTTTGTATAAAGTACCATTTTACTGCCACTTGCGTTTTTGCTAAATAATTTAGCAGCATCAGGGCTATTTCAAAGACAGCTGCATGGTCGTTTCTGTGAAAATAACAGTGGGCATGATAGAAGGAATTGCTTTTGTCACGAACCTCCCAGAGAGTTTCATAAATGCCTACAATACTCTGAGAATTATTGTGATAGGAAACCAAGTTATATAGACTTGATAAGTGGAAATGACTCTGAAAGTAGACCATTTGTAAATCAGACATCCAGCAATACCCCGATCCAGGACAAATACAAAGTAATGAACGTAATGTCTGCTCGCCAGTTCACATTCGTCATTCACAGGGTGTGACGGTGCACGCATGAATAGATTTGCTGACAGAATATTCCATCATATTGATGGCATTTTCTCTATATGACATTTCTATGTGAGCCTGTTTGCTCACAGGGACAGGTTTGTGGCCATGTCAGGGTGGCAGTACTGGCAAAAGACGGTGAATACAGACAAGTCCGATATTTATGGGTATTTGTAGGCCTTCTGCAGATGTTTGCTCACTCTGAACCTATATTTTTTGTGATTCGGAGATGAGTGTCTAAAGCCTTTTAATATAATACATAAATATATAGCACTTAGAGGAGCAAATCCTAAATATAATCCAACGTAATTCACCCCTCTTGGGTATGCATGGTGTAACATTAAAGTGTGCCTGAGGGCAAACGCAACATTAGGAGAGATGATTGTTACTAAAGAACCCCACATTTTCTAAGATGACACCACCTTCGAAAAGAATTGCAATTAATCACAGGGCACTCTACCTGAGAACGACAGCCAAGAAATTGTCCGAAGCCATGTTCATCAAAACTGAAATGAGCTCACTGAACTGAAATTAAATCACTTAAAATCAACAGAACATATTACTACTTCTTACAAAAAAAGAATTAAGGATATAACTAATGAATTAAATTATTCAAGGAGATTTCAACATAAACAGAAATACCTTAGCTCCAAAAAGACATAAAGTTCTCCCACGTGCTACTTTACCCATACTCGACAACAGACTATTAGACCTCCAATAAAAATAGTGGTGGGATACCAGATAATTGGCCAAAAGATGACTAGTCGAAGACTCAGAGGGATGGAGTAGTAGGGAAGAATATCAGTAAAAGGGAAGAGGAAGATTCCGCACACCCTGTAGTTCTTACCAGGGACCACATAACTACTCAGTTCCCCTTTTTTCAACCTCTGATGCCACCAACCCGTACCTGTATTGGCCTAACCAATATGCTAATTTTGTTTCGCAACAATAGTAACCTTGCACTAGCAGGCTACGTTTTTAGTACAGTGCAAGGGACAATACAAGAGGAAACTAAAAAGACAATCACAAGTACAGTGGGATGAGAACTCAAGGAGCATGATGAAGGATCAAGGATCAGTTGACGAGCAACACAATGAACCTTAAACCCAGGGACAAGCAAGTGCCAGTGATTAACCCGTCAGATAAAACTCTAGCTGAAGCACAATTGACAGTGCTCAATAAGGGACCAGGCTTCGTACTCAACTCCCACCCTTGATATCTAGAAGATTGGTTTCAAAATATTTTTCAGTAAGGGAGATGCCCCAGAGTTACTGAAACTAACAAAGGACTAAAGAAAAAATCCTATTTCCTGCCTCCTCCATCCACAATACCAGTTGAAATCAGTTCAAAATGACATTACTAATATTCACACCTTTCATAATCTGTCTAGAGAAGAGAAAACTGCTGTGGAAGAATTACGCAATGACAATGATCTTATCATAAAACCAGCAGATAAAGGAGGGTCAATAGTACTGCAAAACAAGGAAAAGTATACCAACGAATGATACTGCTTATCTCAATGACACCAGAAAATCAACAGAACCAAAAATTCAGTATTTTTACATTCTGCCTGAAAATCAAAGAATAGGTATCCCCCGCTAGTTGCCCAAATTTGTCAGGATGTAAGGAAGAGACAGGTACCCCACAGAGAATATCCCCTGACTCACCTTTTCTACCGCGGTTCCCCTGCTCATTCTCTGAACGTCGACGACACCACTCCTGGAAGGAAGAAGGAAAAAGGGTTAACCAAACGGAAACTGACTCTCCTTGTCCTGCACAGGAAGAAGGCGGACCTGCTAGGACTTGAAATCAATCTAGGAGCCCAGACAGAGGAGTAGAGGATGCCACCAAACCACTAGGAGAGCGCAAAGGCAGAGGGCGGAGTTGGGGAAACCCGGAAGAATCCGAGAGCAACCGGTCGAGAGACACTGAGGAAAGACCGACTGAAGAAGCCTGCCTGAACGGTGTGGAGAACGGTGTTGAGGCCCCAGAGAACTGGAGTGAGGAGTGATGGATGCCCACGACGGATGCCTATATGCTGCCGCAACTCAGAAGAGTTGCAGCATTTGTGGCACATGCCCCAGGCGGGGGAGGGACTTCAAGGGAGGGTCATGTTGAACGCAGGTTGAGTTAAGTGTTGTGGGACGCAAGAAGGATTGTGTCGAGAGTTCTGTGCAGTCATACTGAAGAGGTTTTGCTTGTTTTTGTTTGGCATGCTACGTTATGTTCCTTTTTCAAATCCTCTACATATCTATTCTTTAGCACCCAGGGAGTAGTGAAATGAAACTTATCCCGACTGGTGATTGCAAATAAACCGGATGGTATACTGGGTAACAAGAGTCAGTCATATCCATGTTAAGCAGTGAAAAGCCCGGCTGCTATTATAATTTTTGACAGCAATCTTTTGTATACTCTTTTGGCTTTTTCTTTGGTCCTGTATTTTTTTCCCTCTCTATCTCATTTTTTCCCTTACCTTTGAGGAGACCAAAAAGCAAAGGTAATAGGGCTGCAAAACTGACTTGTGGGGATATCATGCTTCTAATTCACAAACCTTAGCTTAGGTTCTTTTTGTTTCTTTTTCAATCACCCCTGAGTGTGGTGAAGGATACTATCCTAAACATAACTGTAATAAACAAAGATACTTACTGCCACCTTCTTCTTTTCCTGAGCCTCCTGGGTAACACCCTCCTGGAAGAAGAAGACGACCTAGAAGAAGGGAAGAATTTACATAAGGGAAGAAGACCTGTACTCTTGTTGATAACCTCTATCTGTCCCCCAAATAAAACACACCAAGATTAAGAAACATATTCAGCCTGCTTGCTTTTTTTCCGCCATCCCTCCCACAGTGGCATTGGCTCCCTTTTGAGCCTGTAACTGTTTTTCATGACTGCTTTTAGGCTAATAGTCCAAAGAACTCATACCTTCTTAAAATATACAAAAGACCTCCTCAATACTCAATTAATTACCTTTTGGCAGACCTCCACAAGTGCTTGGACATTGACGCATTCCCAGGTTTACCAGTAATGGTAAATCTGGAATTGCACCAAAATCCATGGGTGGATGCATGGGAACATCCATGCTCCACCTACGGAACAACTCCCTGAGGCAGAATAAGGCAACACAGCAATTTGTACTGCGTTGCGTTACTCTAGATTTATCAAGCCACGGAGGGCCACGCAAGGTGGCTTTGCATGCCTTGATAAATATGACTTAGTAGTTGCCTCACCCTTGTGCCCCCGTGCATGGTGCAAGGGCGATGCAACTCAATGATAAATCTGCCCCTAGGTTTATTAAATATCTTGGAGCTACCCAAGTTTAAAGTAATACTATTAAAAAACTTGAGATTCCAATCTCCTACTTAGCATCTGGTCTCACTATTCTGTTGCCTTCCAGATAGACTGGTTGATAAGATGTCACTAGATGTATTTAATTGCTCTGAGCTAACTTCTACTATGCTGTTTTATCTGATGACCTGCACTCATGTTCCTTTAAAATGATTGTAGGTTTATATGCCTTTCTCGACATAAAACACTCTGTTGTAAATAATAACTTGATCAGTGCTTTACAAAACTTCAAACACAAAATGACATTTAAAACAAAAGTAAAATTAAGTGGATGGATGTGTCAAGCCCTTTATCCTCCCATGTCCCATTTAACCATATTTAAATTATACACATTAGTAACCTGATATTTCATAGATTGGATTTTTCTATCTATACCATTGCACAATATGTTGAGTATGCTGGAGTTAACTGTGTGTTCTTTGCTGTTCACAGATTCACAAATAGCAGGCAATGTGTGTTTTTTAAGCTTACAAGATTGAGATCAATATTCTGCAGCTTTTCCTGGCCCTGTATATCTTTCTCTTGGTGCTCTTAGATAGCCTTGCATCGCGACAGACAGAGCGACCCACCGACTCTTTGCGGGAGGCGTGACGCTGTGTGACTTCCTAACCCCAACCTACACCTACTTCTAGTCCTAGTTCAAAGAGCATAACAGGAAGGAGTTTCTGTAGCTAAGGGGATTTTACACTGCTTATAGTTCTTTATTTGTTATTTCATTAATCATGTCTAATTTAAAAGGGAACCCACCGGTTTTGCCTGCTATGGGTGCTGCTATTATCCTACTTAAAGAATGAACACATAATTCCTGATAAAATGCGCTGTGCTCAGGTCATATAGGCAATTAGTACCATAAATTCAGCCGCGGTCCGTGCAGCTAACAGAGGTGGGGCCGGGTGGGGGGGTATTTCGAGGGACGATGCAGAGGGAACATTAATTATTTATTTAATTTTCCCTCTGCATCATCCCTTGAAATTCCCCCCAACCGGCCCACCGCCCCACCACTGTTACCTGCATGGACCGTGGCTGCATACATTATTTTTAACTTTGTAGATTTTTCATACGCAGCAAAACGGATTTCTTCCAAATAGATTTCTTTGGGTCTGTTGAAAATTGTTATTGACAGAGTCATGGAATTGTCATGGACATTGTTGCATTCTCCAAGAGACTTTATCCGTGATAATATGAATTATTCACCCTTTACTTGCAGTGACAAAGCTTTTCTGGTGTCAGTTCAGACCACAAACCTTTGTCAGGAGAGCACATTTCCTATTTGGCAAGTATATGTCTGTAAGTTCATTACCATGCTGCTCGTGTGAGCTGAAGTGATTGTTTAGCTTTTAATACCACTTAGTAGGCCAGAGAAAATGAAATACTGCGCGCCACATAGAGACCCTTGGTGGATGGCTCTAGTGATGCCGGAATCCTTGCATGAGCAATGATAAAGGAGGAGCAAGCTCTTTCCTATCTATCTTGCTTAGACAAAAACAATTGCAACGTTTTACTGCTGTAATTATCTTTTTTCGTTGCAGGCAGCCAAAAGCAGCCTGGGCCCCTACCACCACCTAACAGGAAGTGAAAAACAGGGACTGTACCCCTTCCTAGCCAGAGAGTACTACTGATTTCTTCTGATGAATTTTTGAGGTTTTTTTCCCGAAGATGCTAATGGTTTTTTACTGCAAACATTTAAAATCCAATGTGTCTGCTCATGCAGGTTTAGGTAAGAACCCCATTGCATTTCACACCATATTAATTCAGCTCCGCTCGATCACTTTTCTTTAAATAAGACAATAAATCATCATATTTTAACAACTAATAATGAATTGTCAGAGACAGATTCACTAATATCTCACACAAGCAGCACTGCAATCTAAGGTGCTGGCTAAATTGGATAAGAGGGTGAGAACAGGACAGCACCAAATCTACTAATAAGTATATATGGCTCCCAAGAGCCGGTGCACTTTCTGGCTGCCTAGTGCCACATATATGGCTTTGCAGAACAGTGCAATGGTGTCTGCTTGAGTCTAACATAGGGTAGAGTACCCTTCCAGTACAAAATACTATTCGTAGCCTTACTTTTAAACGTTTCCTACTTTCTATGTGTGCTATACAGTACTGCATAAATACAAGGTTAGAACATTTTGGAGAATAGAAAACTTATCTTCTTCTTTGCACCTGCCTCAACTAGGTGTATTTTTTGGTGCAAAGCCCATTTTACAAATATTCAGCAGATAGGGCTTTACATAAAAACTCACAGGTGGTTGCATGGGAACACCAAGGTACCACCCATGGGACATCTCCCTAGTGCTACTCTTCGTTAATTTTAGACAACTTTCGAGTGCAAAGCAAGTTTTGCGCTGGACGGTAAAACCCAAATTAACACTTTGTGCTGTTTACGTCACTTTTTGGAGTCTTTGCCCTGGCAGAAAAAGTTGAACCTGCATCTCGTTTTGAAATATGCGACTGAGACAAGCACTTCAAATGAGGTCTACAGAACAGACTGGTTGACTTGTTTTCTAACAAACAAAACAATCTAGCCTCACCTATACCTTCTTGACATGTTCAAGTGTGAAAATTAGATCTCATGTCTGTGGCACCTCAATTGGACTTTGTAATTCATCACACATTGGCCTGTTAAATCTAAGCCATTCCCCACAAGCAACATCTTTTCTTGGTAGATGGCATTACTTGTAGTTCTCATGGACACTGGATGGGTAAGTCAGTTTTAAATTGTGTGCTCTCTAGAACCTTACATCATCATCATCATCTGCTGCCCCAAAAATTGCACCTCTGCTGTTTCTAAAATCCCTTAATAGTCTTGTAAATGTGGAAAAGAACTGTGTTTTCATCATTTCGTAGCTTAGGAAGTACTTCATTCCTTGAATATGAGATAATGTCTCATGTTCTTCCTAAATGGTACTTCTTTCAGGATTTCTCACAACTGTTAGTGACATGCTCAAGTATGGAGTAAAGGAAGATGACCTTTAAAAAAAATATTGTTAGATGAATTCCTTCTTGTACATTGCATTTCTGTAACGTACAGTTTATTGATCTTTAAAAAGGCATCTATACAGATTCTGCTAGAGCTAAGACAGCTATGGTTACTTTTTTTGATATATGTGTCCATCAGAGATATTTGCAGGTCAACAAAATAGTCCACTTCAAATGATTTCTGCACAATATTTTAAATTGAAGCATCTTCAAGAGAAAGGCACATTTGGTCAGGTGGCTTTCATGGCCTTGAGTGCCACCATGACCGGCCGTGCATGAGCCACATGCTAGGTCTGATAGCCTGCAGCATGGCTGTGTGCCAACGATGCAGTGCACCAGCCAGTCCTAAAGGAGCTGGAGGTACTCAATGGGGAAGAGATTGTGGGCCTCAAGTACACGGAGAGCCACAAGACTAAAGGCTGTGAAATCACTGAAAGGAGACAATAGTCAATGTTCCACCATATAACTGAGGTGCCAATAACAGTTTATCACTCATATTGATAATCCAAGACTATCATCTGTGCAGATTTCAGAGAGGTGTGCCACCACCAGTAACAGCATAAAACTGAATATTAATACAAAGGGCAATAACTGGCTATGGCGGTTGTTGGAAACGGGCCTCTCTGCAGGCTTACCCCTAAACGTTTTGCCTTCCTACTCCAACTTTTTGCTGAATTCATTTTTGTTGGCCTTAGGACTCTGTGCTCTTAACCACTGCTAAACAGTGCTAAAGTGCTTTTGCTCTCCCCTCTAAACATGGGATAATTGGTTTACACTGGTTTGGCATATTTAATGTACTTATAAGTCCCTTGTAGAGTGGTATACCATATAGCCAGGGTCTGTAAATTGAATGTTGCCAGTGGGCATGTGGCACTTATTGTGACACCTACTGAAGTAGCACTGTAAAACATGTTCCAGGCCTGCCATTGCAGCCTGATTGCAGTATCACTCTGCCATGTCAACTTTGCATTTAAAACCCCTTGCCATGCCTTAAACTCCTGTTTTATTACATATAAGTCACCCCTAAGGTATGCCCTATGTAGCCCATAGGGCAGGGTGCTGTGTAATTAAAATGTAGGACATGTACTTTTAAGTTGTGTATGTCTTGATAGTGAAAAGCTCCCAATTTGTTTTCCAATACTATGAGTCCTACCCCTCCCATAGGATAACATTGGTGATCCCTTATTACATTTAATAAGCTCTCATTCCTAAATGAGAGGAGGTAGATACTCCATGTCTGGTACCTATGAAATTGAAATGATAAACCCCCATTAATGGAAAAGTTAGATTTTATATTACAATTTCGAAAATGCTACTCTTAGAAAGTTGGCATTTTCCTGCCCTCAGCCCTTTGTGCCTGCAGCATGTCTTAGGTCACATGACTAGGTGTAGCTGACAGTTAAACTTTGTGAATTCCCTCCAAATAGTCACACATTAGTGGGATTAGCTATGCCTCAATAGGCCGTCAACTGGCAGGATGGGGGGACAGAGTTGAGCACAGCCACACTTGCACCTGAATAGGCTGTGTCCTGTCACAATAGGCTTAATGACCCTGTATTGTAACTGCAGCCAGCTTGGAGCTATTAACTGTAATGGGGCAACCCTGTATTCCTCAGAACCTGGGTGTATACGATAATTGCTACAATGTGTTCTGTCTGATCAAACAATTGCTTAGTGATAAGAATAATGAATCAAAATCAACTAGATAATCACTATACATTAGAGGGCTGAGTCCAGAAAACACCAAACAATGAAAAGAAACTAGTTGATCTGTTGTCTTTTTTTATCTTTTTCATATTACCATTAAATGTCTCTTGGCATATATGGCTGTTGCACTGTTGAATCACAAGACAAACACGTGTCTCAACGCAAACTGATATAACATATAGTGTTATATAACATATAGTGTGACAGTGTTACATATATATTTACAACAATTACCAATTACATGAGTCAAGACACAATAAAGGGAAGTTTTGAAAAATCCGTCCTGTTGGCATATAAATAGTTCAGTTAACACTGAATTTATTCTGATTATAAGAGGTGTAATGATTCTGGACGTGGTATGGTTAAGCGTTGACGTTTCGACCCTTGGTGTATGTGTCAATTGAAAGACATCACTTGGGTCTTTCTCAGGACTAGTATGTATATGCAACCAGCCTATGAAAAAGGAAAAATAATCCTTATTAAGTATGGTGTGTAACATGTTTGGATACTGTGAGGAAGGAGGTGTGCCAATCAATTAATTAAGCAGCCTCAGCAAGACCTGATCCAAAAAGGAGCAGGATTTGGGTAAATAGTACGAAGACCAACTATTTCATACAAAAGGGAAAGTGGTTAAGACGGACTCACCCTTCTTTGTTATAGTCCAGGGATGTCATGAGTACAAGGACAAGTAAGGGATCATCATGTCCTATATTCAATCAATTAAGTCAATTTAATGTCTTTCATTTAGAATTCAATGCTGAATTATCTTCGTGAATGGTCGAGGCTCATTTAATCAGCCACAGAATGACCTAATAGAGAAAATGGGCATGGGTTGATGAAATACCAGTAGTTGTTCTTTCCCAAAAAGATCGAGCGAATGTGCCTCTGACTTACCCTTCCGATGTTTGGCAATGAATGTGTGGTAACGAAAAGACGAGCCACGCACTGGCAACACGCTGCTCATTATGAAGGAAAGACGGCCACTGCGTAAGCGTGCACGTCTGTGCCAGAATGCTAGGAATGTGTGACAGGCCACGTAGCGCTGGCCAAACAAATTACACGGCATGCTACGTGAAACCTCGATCTGGGATTCCGAACAAAACCAAGGCTAAGAATTCCTCCTTTTAGTTAGTGGCTTGAGGCACGGGGAATGTGTGGTTTAGAAATGAAGCTCTACATAAAACCTATATTATTTGACATGCCCGAAAAGCACAATAAGTTAGGTAACATTTAATAATTGACTCGGTGTACGGTGTATATGGCATTTATACAATTCAGGATCTTGGTTGGCAGATATGCAGGAAGTTGCACATTGAGGTTATGAAATAGTCAAATATAAATAGAAACTGACCATCTGATTCTTCACATATACATATATATATATATATATATATGTGCGTATATACAAATTGTTCAACTGCACTGTATCATCATTGCGACTTATACAAAATGGCGCAATTGTATATGTACCACAATATTATACAACCGTTTATAACTTATAGTTTATATATGCATTAAATCTATTAGAATGACATATATACAAAAAAGGTACACATGAAATTATTTGATAAGTGCCACCTGCCAGGCAATAATCAGAACATTTGAACATAGCTTGATGGAACCTTACTTAAATAGCATCTTATTTATGGTTAAGATTATATATATTAAGCCTCTGGTGGTTATGTTCTTAAATGTGCTTTGAAATATACGCATATACATGTGTAATTGCAAAAAAAGGGGGGACCACGTTCCCAGTGATACTAATTACATTGCTTATATGTGCTTAGAAGCAAATGCACAATTAGTTGAAGATTGACTCTAGTCTGTGTTTTCTCAGTTAAAGCCACAGAGTGTGTATTTGTGTATATACAAATTGTGTAAGGATGACGTGGGTGGCACTGTATCCATAGTTGTAACAATAATATAGAGCAAATGGCAGGCTACACTTGCTTTGTAAATGCCCCAGAAGGGCAGTTTGTCAATTGATCTCTTCAAATTCATTTAAACCTTGTGCGACAGTGTCTAGAATATGTATCCATCTGCACTCACTCATGTTTAGTCTGGATTGGATACCCCCTCCTCTTGCACTCTGGTTTATTTTCTCCAATATCCACCATTTGAGGCTTTCTGCCGTATGGCCCTTAGTCTGGAAATGCTCAACCAAAGGGGACTCTACTTTCTTACACCTAATCCGGCTACAATGTTGTAGGATCTGTACTTTGGCTTATTGTGTAGTTTGGCCCATATACATCTTATCCAAAGGGCATACAATGGCATATATCACTCCAGTTGTATTGCAATTGGTGTGGTGTCTTAGGGTGTAAGTCTGACTATTATTCAAAAAATCCTTTCTTTCTACACTAAGGGGACAGGCTTTGCAACAACCACATTTGAAGTGACCTAATAGCAATGGGAGATTTAATTGAGGTCTGATGTCAGTTGTAGGGTTACTTTCCAAAAATGAACTCACTACGGGGTCTCTTACATTTTTGCCTCTCTTGAAAGCAAACATTGGTTTGTCTGGCATATTGATCTCTGTTGCAACAAGGTTCCAATATGTATTGATCACCATCTTCTATATATCATTACTCCTGGTATTGAATGTGGTGACACACACTAATTAGTCGGTGACTTCTTCTCTAGGTTTGACCTCTATCAAAGTGTCGCGCAGGCAATACCAAGCTCTTTTTCTAGCTCTCTTTAGGAGACCCTTTGGGTAAACCCTATCATTCAGTCTGGCCAACTGTATGTCTGTTTCTTTAAAAAATCAGCTCTATGTGTGCAATTCCGTCTAAGCCTAAGAAATTGACCACATGGAAGATTATCCCGGAGATTCCTGAGATAGTGAGAATTATAACGCAAGAGCGTATTGCATTCTGTTGGTTTTCTAAAGAGAGTGGTGAATATCTTTGCATCTTCTATCTTCAAAGATAGATCCAGAAAATGTATGGTCTCTCTCTCGTATGTCATTGTGAACTGTATGTCTGAGGATCTACCATTAAGCCAAAAGGTGAAATCCATAAGACTAATCACATCACCTGTCCAAATCATTAATACATCATTGATGTAGCATTTCCACAACAAGATGTAGTCCAAAATGGGTTGGCCATGTTGTAAATGTATTCATCCTCATATTTGTCCATAAACAAATTAGCTAAATTGGGTGCGAAGCCGGCTCTCATTGCTAATCCTTTGCATTGGAAAAAGAAATCATTTTGGAAAACAAAGTAGTTCTTACTCATGGCTATTCCCAGTAGTTGCACTATGAATTCTGTTGGTACCCAGCAAGGATTTTCCCTTTTATCAAGGAACCCACAGACTACCTCCAGGGCCTGTTCCTGAGGTATGCTGGTGTATAAAGAGGCAACATCGAGTGTTACCAGAAATTGTTTTGTGTTATCGAAGGGTTGGTTTTTAACCAACTGTATGACTCCCATGGTGTCTCTGAGAAGGGATCTAGTTTTAACAACCCATGGTTTCAGGAATGTGTCAATGTATTTATTGAGTGGTTCTAAAATTGTTCCGCATCCAGAAACAATTGGTCTCCCTGGGAGATTTTTATGAACTTTGGGTAGAGTATATATCATTGGTATACGAGGGTTCTTTTTGTTAAGGAAACACAATTCTGGATCACTTAGGAATCCATCATCCAACCCCTTCTGTGTTAATCTGCAGATCAGTTTCGAAATGTACTGAGTGGGATCTTTGTTGATCCTTAGGTAACTGTCCAGGACCTCCAATTGTTTACTTCAGTTACGTAATCGGAGGTGTTCTGTATCACCACTGCTCCCCCCTTATCTGCAGCTTTAATTGCAATCTCCTTGTTGTTTTTAAGAGATTCCAGACTTTCTTTTTACAGTTTGGTTTTATTGTACCTGATATATTTCTTCTCATTAAGTAGTTCTATGACTTCCTTCAGTACTATTTGCTCAAAGGCCAGAATCTTTTGTGTGACTAAGTAGCCTGCTGGCATAAAAGTAGATGGGGGTCTCAAATTGGTGACTGCCATTTGGGAGACTGGTGAGGGATTTTTGACAAAAAAAATGTAAGCCGTATTTTTCTAAAGAATTGCTGTAGTTCAATTTTCACATTGAAGGTATTAGGGGGTGCTGTAGGTATGAACGAAAGGCCCTTTGCTAAATTACTTTTTTTCTGATTCTGTGAGTGTGTACTTAGACTGACTTATGATAGGATCAGCTTGTTCTTAATCTCTTGTGTCTAGCAGTGCGCCCGATGTCTGTAGTTCGGGTTGAGGTCCTATGGCTACCACCTGTAAGTCTGCCTTCGGGTTTGGATCTCCCCATGTTTTTCCTGTGGGTAGAACCTGACCCTCGTGTTCCCCCTCTGTGTATTTTGTCCCCAGTTCCCTCACCTGGGTCTACCCGAGTTTTGTTCTTGGCCTCTTCCCCTGTTGTGCATCCATGAATGGTCCCCTAAAAAAGAAGACCCACTGTTCTGGTAGGTACCCTCATTGCGTGTACGGTTACTATTGCTAGTACCCCGCCTTTCTAGTTACTATCTAAACCACTTCCAATAGAGGAGTCAGAAAAGGTGGGAACCTTCCGGGTCCCTGTCTTCCTCTGTTAGTAAAGAAACCCTGATTATCTTGTTCGTATAAATCTTCTGATAGATAAGGGTATGTCACTTTTTTATCATATGCTCTAATATTTTTAGATAGTTTGTCTAGTTTTTATTCAATGTAGTGGTGTTGAATTCCACAACAGATTTCTCTAATCTTTCAAGGGCTTCTTTGGCATTACTTAATGCCCTGTCTTCTAGAATATCTTTCTTCGGATCAGCTGTTTCTTGAGTTAGTTTTTTTTACATATTCCAGGGCAGTCTCAACACCAAGCACCATCCAATGCCTTGAGCCATTATTGGCTACAAAGCTGAAACCCTCCCTGAACTTAGGGATATCTATCCCGGGTTCGTTCCTTATTTGGAGCCCTTTAGGTATAATATTAGATTGTAGATATGTAGTCAAAAGGGGCACATGTAGGCGAGTTCTCACCAGTTTTTTCTCAAGTCGTTCCAATTTAGCGAGTTTCTCATTAAGAGTGATATCTATAGATGATAAATCACAATGATGATGCAGTGTTGTTGGACAAATTGTATATACTCACATATATATATATATATATATATATATATATATATATATATATGTGGAGAATCAGATGGTCGATTTCTATTTATATTTGACTATTTCATTACCTTAATGTGTAACTTCTTGCATATATGCCAACCAAGATCCTGATTTGTATAAATGCCATATACACCGTACACAGAATTAACTATAAAACGTTGCATAACTTATTGTGTTTTCGAGCAAGTTAAATAACGCAGGTTTTATGTAGAGATTCAATTCTAAACCACACATGCCCCGTGTTTCAAGCCACTAACTAAAAGGAGGAATTCCTAGCCTTGTTTTTGGTTGGAATCCCATATCCAGGTTTCACGTAGCGCGCCGTGTAATTTGTTTGGCAAGTGATACGTGGCCTGTCACACATTCCTAGCATTTCGGCACAGACGTGCATGCTTACGCAGTGGCCGTCTTTCCTTCATAATGAGTGGCATGTTGCAAGTGCGTGGCTCATCTTTTCGTTACCGCGCATTCATTGCCAAACATCAGAAGGGTAAGTCAGAGACATATGCGCTCCACCTTTTTGTGAAAGAACAACTAAGGGTATTTCATTAACCCATGCCCATTTTCTATTAGGTCATTCTGTGGCTGAATAAATGCGTCTCAACCATTCACGAAGATAATTCAGCATTGAATTCTATATGAAGGACATTAAATTGACTTAATTGATTGAATATAGGACATGATTGTCCGTTACTTGTCCTTGTACTCATGACAACCCTGGACTATAACGAAGAAGGGTGAGTCCGTCTTAACCACTTTCCCTTTTGTATGAAGTAGTTGGTCTTCGTACTATTTACCCAAATCCTGCTCATTTTTGGATTAGGTCTTGCTGAGGCTGCTTAATTAATTGATTGGAACACCCCCTTCCTCACAGTATCCAAACTTGTTACACCCCATACCTCATAAAGGATTATTTTTCCTTTTTCATAGGCTGGTTGCATAACACATACTAGTCCTGAGGAAGACCCCAGTGATATTTTTCAATTGACACATACACCAAGGGTCGAAACATCAACGCTTAACCATACCACGTCCAGAGCCATTACACCTCTTAAAATCAGAATAAACAGGGTGTTAACTGAACTATTTATATGACAACAGGACGGATTTTTCAAAACTTCCCTTTATTGTGTCTTGACTCATGTAATTGTTAATTGTTGTAAATATATATATAACACTGTCACACTATATGTTATATCACACTATATGTTATATCAGTTCGCGTTGAGTCACGTGTTTGTCTTGTGATTCAACAGTGCAACAGCCATATATACCATGAGACATTTAATGGTTATATAAAAAAGATTAAAAAAAGACAACAGATTAACTATGTTCTTTTCATTGTTTGGTGTGTTCTGGACTCAGCCCTCTAATATATATTGATTATCTAGTTGATTTTGATTCAGTATTCTTATCACTAAGCAATTGTTTGATCCGACAGAACACATTGCAGAAATTAGCTTCAAGCCAGGGCAGGGGAGGCAGGAAGACCCATGCACTTCAAAGAACTGTTCCACAGCCTTCTACTACCCTCTAGAAGCAGGGCACCTGGGTATAAAATTAGGACATTCAAACCCACTCTTCAGTTCCCTACTGAACCTGGGGAAGACCTCTCAGAGGACTGCCTCCTGCTGTGACCTACTGTGCACTTGCTGTTGTGACCGGCTCTGCACTCTGCCAGACTGCTACTGTACATGGAAGGACTGATTTGGTCCCGGGAGCCTGCCTTGAACCCTCAGAGGCCAGCCCTGCTGTTGAGCACTGCATTTTCACCTACACCCGGAATTGCCAGAAGTTATGTTATGTTATGTTATGTTATAACTATTTATAAAGCGTGCAGCTACTCCAAGGAGTGTCCCGGTGCTGGCAAAGGGGGGTAGGGCGCAGGCAGGTTCCTAGATGTTAAAGAGGTGAGTTGTGAGTTTCTTCTTGAACAGTTCTAGACTGTCTATCAACCTCAAGTAGGGAGGGAGCCTATTCCAAGCCAGGGGAGCAAGATATGCAAAGGATCTCCCCCCCCTCATGCGGAGACAGTTTATTCAAGGGACCCTTGCCATATGAGCCAAAGAGGAGCAAAGAGTACAGGCGGGGACATAGGAACAGATTCTCTCTTTGAGATATGATGGCCCTGTCCCGTTCAAGGACTTGTGCACAAGGACCATGGCTTTAAACGTCACCCTTTGTTTCATCTGGAGCCAATGGAGGGCCTTTAAGTGGGGGGTCATGTGGGATCTAGGGGGGAGAGTAAGCAAAAGTCTTGCTGCAGCATTCTGTACCACTTGAAGTCTGTTAAAGAGGTAGTCGGGGAGACCCAGGTACAAAGCATTCCCGTAGTCCAGTCTCCATGTGATTAGAGCCTGCACCACTTTTCTGCCCGCTACCTCAGAGAGGAGTGGTAGAAATGTTTTCAGCATGAGAAGCACGCTGAAACATGACCACGTCAAGGCTTGGATCTGCGGGAGGAAGGAAAGTGAGCTGTCAATTTCAATACCTAGGTTCTTGACACAGTTTTTTGGGGGTGCCGGATGCGGCCAATTGCTTGGCCAGCAGTCTGCCACCCAGTTGTGAGAGACAGCTCCAAAGGTCACAATCTCCATTTTATCCGGGTTGCATCTTAGGTGATGCAGCTCCAGCCATTGAAAAACATTGGTAAGACAGTCGGAAATCTCCTTCTCATCTAAGTCTGTGTCTTTATCACAAGTAAACAACAGCTGTGTGTCATCTGCATACGAGATGACCTTAGCTCCAAGAGTCTCTGCCAACGTTGCAAGGGGTGTCAAGTAAACGTTAAACAGCGTAGGGCTGAGAGCCGACCCCTGTGGCACTCCCACCAACAGGGGCCTGGCATGAGCTGTAAAAGGTGGCAGCCAGACTTCCAGTGACCGACTGTCCAGGAAAGATGCCAGCCAGCCTTGATGTCTGATTCCTATTTTATGTAATCATTCCAGCAGCATGCGATGAGGTACCGTGTCAAATGCCGCTGTGAGGTCAAGCAGTATCAGCATAGCTTTGCCTCCCCTGTCGAGGGTGTTTTGGATGTGCTCCGTTACTTCCAAGAGAGCCGTCTCAGTACTAAATTGGGTCCGGAAGGCAGATTGCGTAGAGTGAAGAATACCGTTGGCTTCCAGATATATGGACAGTTGACGATTAACTTCTTTCTCCAAAATTTTGGAGCAGGTAGGAAGAAGGGAAATAGGCCTGTAGTTTATAGCTTGCTCAGGGTCTGCCGTAGTTTTTTTTAGCAGCGCCAGGACTTTCGCTTTTTTTCACATAGAGGGAACTACCCCCGTAGCCAATGAAGAGTTGAAAATATGGTTTATAGAGGGATTAATCGCTGGTGCCACCATATTTAGAACCGCGATAGGGCAAGGGTCGAGAGGAGAGCCAGATTTAAGGCTTTTTAGTGCTGCTAAGGACTGAGCCAGGGGGATAGGGGTGAAGGCGTCCAAGGTGGCATACATGAGTGGAGAGGGAGCTGATCTCAGCCCCTGATTCGGCAAAGAGGGTGCTGGAATCCCAAAACATTTTTGAAGGAACATAATTTTTTCATGAAAAAATTGATCAAGCTCTATGCACTAATTCAGAGAGGGGTGCAGGCTCTCGAGGATACCACAGGACGCAGAAAAGAATCAACGATTTTAAAAATTCTTTGCTTTGTTGTCTGCTTCCATAACCCTAGTATCAAAGAAACTTTTTTTTGCAAGGTGCAGTTTCACTTCATATAGCTTTAGAGCAGCTTTGTAAGCCATTTTATCATCGGTGGAGTACTCTCGTCTCTATATTCTCTCCAGCTTCTTACATTGGCCCTTACAGAGGCTATACCAAAGGGCCGTCGGGCAAGATCTCGTTTGAGAGGACTTTTTTATGGGTGCTTGTGCGTTCACCATCTCACAAATCCAGTTGTTTAGAAGGACGGTGTTGCAGTCTACATTCCCTGTCATGACTGGGGAGGAGGAAGACAAGGCCTGATTAATGGCCTCTGGTTGTAGTTTGTGATAGGCCCGATAGGTGGAAGGACCACTACTTCTTATGTGCGGCTTACTGCCCATCTGAGACCAAGTGAAAGAGATAAGATAGTGATCTGTCCAAGGGAGCAGAGTAGACAGAGTAGTGACTGAGTTCAGATTAGAAAAAATCTGATCAAGAGTATGTCCAGCCAGATGGGTAGGACCAAAAACCTCTTGTTTCAGTCTCAGCGGATTCATAATCTCCTGTAAAGCAATGGTTTCTGGCCCTATGACATTGTCTATGTGAATGCTAAAATCACCCAGTACCATGAAATTAGTGTATCTCGTTGCCCACGGTGCCAGTGCGTTTTCCAGTGAGCGTAGGCACTTGCTGGCAGAGCCCGGAGGTCGGTAGAGAAGGACCCCTGCTAACGACTGATTCGGCGAGAGGGTGAGGCGGAAACCTAAAGCTTCGATCTCTAAGAGGCCTACAAGCTCAAAGCAGGCGCATTCATAATCCTTTTTGAATATGATTGCTATCCCTCCTCCTCTACCCGAGTCGCGGTCCTTCCTAAGGATTCTATAGTTGGTAGGGGTGGCTGATGCTAGTGTGGGGTTGACTATAGCCGATAGCCATGTCTCTGTAAGGAAGAGTACATCTAGATCCTCATCCCTAAGTAGATCAAATATAAGATCTTTGTGTTTCTGAAGCGATCTCGTATTAAGTAGAGCTGCCCTAAACTTTTTCAAAATTTGCCCAAGAAGTGCTCTGAGAACCAGGAGGAGACAGGGACCAACCTACTAGCCTATCCACCTGAGGTGAATCAACGGTCGGATTGACTTCAAGGCTTCTCCTGCTATGTTCTTCTCCACAGCAGCAAATCCATTTCCACGATCCTTCGCCAAAGGGGTATCCGACCTCATGGGACTGTCTTCCGCTACAGCCTCATGCTTCGTCCCGCTAAAGATTTTTTACTTCCATCTCAGCAGTCAAGTCTGAAGGTAAAAATCTTCACCGCGGCTTTGCTCCCTGGCTATCCAATAATGATGCTCCCTCCTTGGATACTTCTGCAGCCTGCCCCGCAGAACTTCAACCTTCTCAGTTACTTTTTCTTGAATATATTTTTAAGTCAAAAGGTAAGCGCCGATCCGTTCCAATCCACTTCTTGTATCCAACCAGTGCTCCATCGCAGTCAGCCTTAACTTTTGACCTGGTCTAGTGAGACCAGATGCCCGTGGTTGGCGCTTTGATCTTTTAGGTGCTATTTTGAACCTAAAACTTTAAAAGTTCATAACTCCAGTTCTACTTATTGGATTTTTGTCCTTTTGGTGTTAAATAATTTATAAAAATGTACCCTATTTTCAAAATTGGTTTGTGATTTTTCTTGTGTTGTGGTTTCACTTTATTACTGTTTGTGTGCTGTATAAATACTTTACACATTGCCCCTAAATTAAGCCTGGCTGTTTTTTGTTCCAAACTATCCATGGTTAAGCACTAGTTAATTTAGTGACTTTTTGTGGTTAAATCTGTAAGGGATTTTGGCTGTTGCTTGACCAGGGCTCACACCGCACCCCACTCAACCAATAATCCAATTTCTCACATTACATATCTCCAGTTCTAATGATTAGATTTTTGTCACACTGGTCTTGATTTATTTGTAGAAAATTACTCTATTTTCCTAATTTTATGTGGACTTCTCTCTTGTGTTGTATTTTCACGTTAATACTGCTTGAAGTGTTGCACAAATACTGTTTACATTGCCTCTGAGTCAAGCCTGACTGCTCTGTGCCAAGCTACCCGAGGATTGAGCCCAATTTCTTACAGATAGCAATTGACACTGTGCCCACGGCAAAGCCCTGGTATTTGATAGATTCCCTTGGAGTTCCAAAAGGTCAAAAAAGGAGCACTTATTCCCTTCTGCAGAAGACATTTGACACAAAACACAAATAGCCTCCCAGAATGTAACACTTCAAATATCTCTTATTCTAAAGCCAGATAAGGATCCGTTGTTATGTGGGAATATTCGACCGATCTCATTGATTAATGAAGATGGTAAGATTCTCGCAAAACTGTTAGCAAACCGCTTAAAACAAGCCCTATTGCTTTATTCACCCAGCTCAAGTAGGGTTTGTCCCACAGTGCTCCTTCACAGCTCATCTGGGATTACTAGACTTTGTGTTATGGCAAGCACAACATGAGAGAGATGAGAAGATAGCAATGTCTTTAAACCTGGAGCATTTGACAGAGTAGAGGGGGCAATTTATTGAGTCCTGAAATGCGTAGAAATTAAAGATTGTTTTTCTCTGAAGTCAAGTATCCGTACTCAAATCCAACAGCAGTAGTGTCTTGTAATGGCTTTCTATCCCCCTTATTGGAGATTAAGAGAGGGACAAGTGTGGTATGCCCCCCATTATGCCTGCTATTCATTATTGTGTTTAAACCACTAAGCCCTTTTTTATGCAGATGATATTCTGGTGACCTGGTCTGACCCAGAATGTTTAATTACGGCCCTTAAAAACTCGTCTCAGACATTTTCACTTTTTCTTGTTATTTTGTCAATTGGAACAGGTGTGAGGCATTACCACTGACACCAGTTACGACTATTGCTAGGACACTCCCAATTCAGATGGACAGAGAACCTGAACTGTGTAGGGATCTATCTAATAGAGTGCAACAAAATGCAATGCAGGGCAACTAAAATTCATTAATTAATGTGATCCAAACAGATATAAATTGATGATCTCTTTTAAAATTCTCCCTGCGTGGAAAGGCTCAAATAATAAAAATGAATATTATGCCGTGGCTGAACTATGTGTTTTCTGTGCTACCACTCCGATTTCCCACAAACATGATGCAGACAATAACTAACCTGTGGTTAAATATTTCGGTGGCAAAGTAGAAAACATAGACTTAAATTATCTAAACTCCATGCATCCACAGAATGTGGAGGTATTAGACTACCACATATAGGGGGATATTCTCAAGAACGGGCGATAATTATCTCCAACCTAGGTTAACACAACTTCACATAACGCCGTCTATCGCGGGAAACTAACGCCGTGTTAACGGCGTATTCTCAACACGCCGGCAACAGGCGATAGTTTCCCGATAACGCGTCAAATGTCCGTGTTAAAATTACCGGGACGCCGATAAAAAAGGAAACCCGAACGTGAAAAAAGTGGCGATGGGCCCAACAGCGATAAATATATCAGCGATAAGCAGCGCCAGGCTTGCTATTCCCACGTCAGGCGGGAAAAATCACCATAAAAGCTGCAAAAAAAAAAAGAAAAACACAATACCCAAACAACTGAGAAGTACCATGGAGAAAGCTGGAGCAACTATAGAGGCCAACCAGAACCCCACAAACCCCCCGGAGGACCAGCCAGTGACATCGGGGAAGGAGAAGGGCAAGGAGAACAAGAAGAGGTACCCGCGATCCAGTCCGCTGTCTTGTTCTGCGCTGCCTCGGTGGTAGTCCGGGGGGGGGGGGTGGCGTTGGGTGTTGTGGCCCTCTTGGGTCTCCAAGCTGCATGATTAGTAGCTCCATGGCATCTGTTGGTCTTCAGATGTGGCTCTGGGCTGGGCTCCCTTTATACTGCAGGTTTTCGTCCTACTTAAGACCAGAAAAAAGGAAGTCTTAAGTCCCTGCTGCTAACGTGCCTTATCACCTGTTTTTGGACCGCATCGCCGATCTGGCTGGTCGTTGAGAATATCGCGAAGTAGTGTTATCGTGACTTTTTGCACGGGAACGCCTACTCTGTATATGATTAGCGTTAGTTGTCGCTGTCAGCCTTGGCGATGTTTTGAGCGGCAGCTATCGCAGGTAAACTGACCATGTTGGCTGTTAGCGCAGGCTTGTGAATAGGGCGATAAATCTATTGCCACTTTCGTGGCGGAAAAGTGCCGCTAAATCGGCGATGGGTCCTTGAGAATATGCCCCATAGAGTGTTACTGGCTATCCTTACATTTGATCCAACTCCGGTATATTGAATGCTACTTTCAAAACACCGAAATGGGTCAAAATTGAAAATGGTATGCTAGATAAAAGTGGAGGCCTGAAATTGGTGAATACTAATGAATTCCAGCAGTCAGAAAAGATTAATCCTATTCTGCACCCAATGGTACATGCATGATGCACATACAACACATGAGAAATGTAAAATAAATAGCAGAATGAGCGAACAGGCTCTGCTGTGAAGAAATGGGCAGGTTTGCACGGTGCACACTGAACAGTTCTGGACAAATTTTGAAACAAATAAATCACCTATTAAATGGGAACAGACTTAAGACATTTGCTAAAATGCAATCTGATTATAGTCCACTTCCGGCCCAGTTTTGTAATTACGAGTAACCGAGGCAATGGATGAGGAATATTTTGGGTCCCGGACCTATAACCCTAAATGAATCTATGACTGTAAACTACCTTCCTACCTGGGTCCCGTAAAAAGGGGCAGTTTCTGCAATCTATAAAATAATAACATACTTCAAATTCTCGCAAGCTATGGCCCAGCAGCTGCAGAGCTAGTGGTCTCATAGACTTGCATTTGATTACACAGAGGATGATTAGCTGTGACATGTTGCTGCCACACGATAAAACCGTCTGAGAAGCCCGATTGAACTTTAATTACAAACTCCTCAAGGGTGGCACTGGTCATCGAAGACACTGGGAACAGTAGGCCTTTGTAACAACATAAGATGTAGGAGATGCCCTTCCCTAAACTGTGATATAGTCAATGGTCGAAGTGGGGTGGATCTGAGGAGCATGACGTGCCCATGCTTTTTTAATGTTAGAAAAACAGTTCTCTTACCTGTTGTCAAAAGACAATCGGGACGGTAAGTTCCGAAGGTTGAAATGCTGCAACTGAAGTGTAAGGCAGAGAATCTCATGTACAGTGAAACAGAGGGAGGGGCAGACAACTAATCAAGCCGTCTTGCCAGAGTGCCTGCTTAAGTGAAAGAAATGTAAATGTGCGCAACTTGTTAATGTGCAAAATGAATAGGGTGCCAGGAAGCTGGTATTGATTTAATTGATGGAATCACTAGAAGCTTCCTGCTGATACACATTTATTCTTTATGAGAGGTATTGTAAGGCAGCTACTAGCTAAGATGTGAAGCCTATGCTTTTAAAACAGTTACAAAAAAAATTCCTTCCTGGTGACACACGTTTGTTTTGAAGGGCTAAGCTGTGAAGCGTGTACTTTTAAAAGACAGCTATAAAAAAAAACTGCAATATGTACAGCCTGCAATAAATCTAGATTTTGGAAACACTTTTTATCTTACAGCTTTTCTTCACATTCTGTAGCAGCCTATCTTATACTGTGTGTAATGCAAGTTTAAAATAATGACTTACATGTTCACAGTGCTCTCTGTCACAAACTGGGACCTTGTAGCACTAAACATACAAAAGTCACTATTCTCCACTGCACCAACCAGGATTCAATTCTGTGGATCTCTGTGCAGTGCATTAACTAGAGATTTCATAATCTAGGATAGTGCATTTCCCACTGACTACCATTACTTGCATTTAATTTTCATTTAAGCTGTGTGTTATTTTAAATGTATTTACCAGACGGTGAAAGACTGAAAAAGTTACAGAATATTTCGTTTTTTAGGCACGCCCACACGCTCACTCTCCCTCCCCCCCACGCCATACTTCCCCCTCCGCGCACAGCATCACAGTTCCCTTATCTTCTTTAATGCACTTCGACCACTGGATATAGTACGTACACTACTAGAGTATCCATCATTCCAAATGTACTGGCAGGATGTTTGATTCATAATTACATAGGGCCCGATTCACATAGGCAATCTGAGACAAAAGTCTAACTTTACGACTTTTGGTATTCACAAAGGTCATTTACGATCATATCTTTACGTCCGCAGTTGGGCCGGAATCTCCGGCTCGGGCCGGAAGAAGTGTAAGCAATGGGCCAGAATACATTGAGGGGATCGCAAATCATAGACTGCATGTACCATGATGCAAAGGAGTAAACTTTTCTGGGATATGATGTAGTGTCTGGCCACGCCCTTTTCCCTGCTCAAACTGATTTTCTTGACCTCTTCTACCATTTATCACACATTCCTAATGTTCCTTTTTGTAAAAATTGTATTCTGTCCCATTGATTACACTTCATCCAGTCTGAGCCGGAGAGTGCGGCTGGAGCTGGAGAGTATGGCCCGGGTGCGGCGAGTACGGCCCGGGTGCGAAGATTCTGGCCCGACTGCAGACGTAAAGATACGACTTGTAAATGACCTCTGTGAATATCAAAAGTCGTAAAGTTAGACTTTTGTCTCAGATTGCCTTTCTGAATTGGGCCCAGAATCTTTAACAATAGCCAATCCTCTAAATACTAAGGCAGCCTTTTTGCATGATTCTTCCTCATTTCCCGGAAATCACGCCACAATAGACTGTTTGCAACGTCACTCACAATGGCCAAACTATGCATATTTAGGTTATGGAAGTTGGATAAGTGTCCACGGCTGAGACCTGGCTACAGGGAATGTACCGCCTGCCATCATATGAGTAGATTATTTATCAGCTAACAACCGGAGTGATAAGTTTAATGAGGTTTGGGAAGACTTCCTAGCGGATCGTATAATGAGCTCCTTCAGGACTTTAATTGCTGGACGAGGAAGGGGGTGTTCGGATGACAGTATACGGCGTCACTTCTAAAGCGTGCTGATTATATTTGGTTTCTTCATTCTCTTTCTGTTCTATGCCCTTTCTCTTTTTCAGTGTTGTTGACATACTTGTTATAGAAACTCCTTAAAGTTGATTTATAGTATATTTAGAACGACCGATTTTACAAGGAGGTATAAAGGGCTATCTTAATGTGAAAAGGGATGAGAAAGGTGAATATTGTGGTATGGAAAACAGGGGAAGATGTAGGGACATATAGATTGAAATTAGGTTATAGCAGCTGAAGTAAACCACCACTGTAGTCTTATAATTCAGACATGTTATGCAGAAGAAATATAGAAGTGATGTATGCTTTAATTACAATAAAAATGGTTAACATGAATGGCTCTTATGGACATACTTCCCAGATTCTTGGATGGTCTGTGCAATTTTCCTATCCCTTTCCACTTTCTGAAGGACATGTTCACCCATATATTGCAAAGAACCACGGTATGTGATTGTGATAAAGGTACCTGTACTGAAACGTACATTCTACTAGTCCTGTGAGGCATCCTGTAACCCAACCTCATCATCTCTCATCATTTACCTAATGTATCCGGCTTAATGGCTTTGCACAAGTTACACCACAAAGTGCTAGGATGCCCTCTCAGCAAAAGTAAAGAACTGCCTTCTGGGGCTTGGGTGAGTATAATGGTTATACAGGCCATCCAGCTTATAACGATTTTGTGATTTATAAGAAAATTACCACATACTTTGAACATAGAAAAGTTTGCAAGCAGCATCTTGATTGTCTGCTGGTACTACAAGGATGCATAAATGTTTCCCTTTGTAGGGGTTTCCCACTGGAGTTCTTCTTTGAAGGAAGTTCAAATCTACAAGAGAGAATCCATATCAGGATATGCATGTTAATCTTCTCTCCTTCTGCAGCACTATCTTGGCTTTTGAGCCACTGCCCTAAAATCTAGAGCCCACATGCTGCTCCTTAAGCATGCAATTATTATCACAAACCCCATTGATTTGTAGAGTCTTTGGAAAAAGTGATGAAATATTTTAAACTTTCTGAGTGATGGTTGAGAGTAGAAAGAGAGATGTGGGACTTTTGTGAGAGAATAAGGTTCACCAGATCAAAGTGGGACTTTACCAAGGGGAGGAAGTGATGGATGCCAGTTATGGGACTGCAGGAAGGGAAGAACCTGGTAGAAAATCAGGCATTGGCCTTTTGAAGTGATGGGAAAGGGACGTTCAAGATTTAGTAAGAGGGGAAAATGTCAGACACTTTTTAAATTTTTTTTTTTTAGAAAGGGTGGGATTGGCAGGTATACAAGCAGTAGCGGCCCGTGGTGGGAGGGCTGCCGGGCGCTGATGTGGGGCGGGGGAGGGGGTAGTAAACTACGGATTATGGCCGATTAGCGGTAAGTAAACATATAAATAAATAAAATGAATTTCGTTGCGCGCGCTGCATCGCATTTGGCGATGCAGCGCGCGCGCAACGAAATTCGTTTTATTTATTTATATGTTTACTTACCTCTAATCAGCCGTAATCCGTAGTTTACTACCCCCCACCCTGCCCCTCCCCCGCCCCACGTCAGCGCCCGGCAGCACTCCCACCACGGGCCGCTACTGTATACAAGTACAGAATGTTTGAGTGGTGGGGGCAACAGTAGACCAGGTTTAAGACTTTGGGAGTTGTAGGGTTAAAGGGCACCACTAATGGCGCATTTGAGGATATTCTGGGCAACATGATGTCAGATATGTGTCTTTTTCAGGATATGGTGTAGTATGTGCAAAAATGAAAGGTTTGGGTCTACTGGGAATAATCACTGGAGATTATGGACATTTTATGGGATAGCATGGAACACATCGCCAGGCAACAGTCTTTTGGAAGTGGAGGGATAGCAAGACACCAAGTATGGGCATTTATGGGTGTCAGGATGCAAGGTGTGGTCCTTCAGCGAGATAGAAGTGCCAGGAATCCTTTGCAGTAATCTGTTAAGAATACTGCATGATATCAGTCATGACTTTTGTTTAGAGTGGTTTGGGTATAGAATGGAAGGTTGGGGTCAATTTAGATGGCTGTGTAAGAAAGACACTAGGCATCTGTTTTTTGGGGAGTATCTCATAGTATTGACCTACTGACAAGGAAACACAAATTAACAGGAAACATCCATAAGCTGTAAATGCAAACCAATCGCAGAAGTGCTTAAAAGACGGCAGTTCTGTCAAAATGTAAGGCCTTTACATTCTGCTTGGGTTTGGGAGACTGGTAAGTGACACTTGGATAGCAGTGGAGTGGACAGGGATCATTAGCAATGGTTCTTGCGGATTGCAGTGAGGGTTAGCTTTGCACAAAACATTGATTTTCATCAAACTGAACAGTTCCATATATTTCTCAAATATTTCATCTAAATCATCCTCCACAAGAGAGAGGTTGACTGACAATGTGGTGCATGTAAATCAATAGAAACAATAGAAACTTTCCTGCTCAAAATATCTATTTCAGCAACTTCAGGATTATATATAAAGTTCAGATAGTGGTTGTTCTAATTGGGTTTAGAGAGAAACTCATTAAATCCCTCAGTAATCTAATCCTAAATGTTGGTCGTCATCAGTATATTAGAGCCACAAGATGACTTGTTGAATGTATACCTCATCATCAGGCCATGCAATTCACTCCTTCAATCACACAGTGGTGAGATATTTTTAAATGAAGGCAAGGGAAGACAACTGCAGAAAATGATAAAATGGTTGACTCAACACAAAGAAGTTGTGCATTAAACAAGTATCTATAATATCTAGCACCCACAAAGTATGTCACAATTTATTCAAAGGACATGCTCTTAAAAAGAAGCCACAACCATCAGACCAGGTGGTATTTAGCTTTCCAATGTCTTTTATGAGGTTTTGTATCAAATGTTCTACAAAGGGACTGTTGTGAATAAAGTCATTCTTCATGTCACAATTGATGTAATTCAATTCACTATTTTTTGCTGTAGACTGTAGACATTGCCCCGGATCTTAACATAGGAAATCCTTTTTCAGATCACCCGACATACATATATTTCAAATCTTGTGTGTATCAGTCAATTGGGGAAAGAGAACCTTAGCTGGATAGGTTAAACCTCTGCCTAATGTTACAAAGATTCATCAAATGGCACCAGAAGCATTGCTTAAGCAAATAAATAAATGTTCTTGTCATATATGAAAGTAAGAGATTAAGTAATACTGATTATGGACTAATGCCTGCTTGTACTAAAACACTAGACATGTACATATAATTACCTGGTGCTAACAGTTTTTGGATATGGACTTTTGTGATGATTCACATGTAAGATAACTGTAAGGGTGAAGTATCGCGCATGTGCAACTCCACTGAACGTCCGCATCCTGCCTTCCTCCAAATACAAGAGTAGCTACAACATCTGCAATACCCCCATGCAAATTAAACAGATAAACGACAGGGCCATAGACGGGCTTAACATTTTTACATGGAAATAGTACACATCACATACATAAAAGTCTGTTCCTTCACCTACAACTGTGACATGCGAGTATCAATGGAAATAATGTTAAATACTGATTTATCATTTGTGCCTGTTGGGATATAACGCAAACCTCTGATGCCTTTCAAACTACTGCACTGTGCACAGGCATTCAATTAGTACTGTTCCTGAACGAGTGCCCTTGATCTGTCAATAAAATTACAAATGATTTCAGGGACAGAGGTTATGCAATCATTTGATCGCCAGAGGTTGTGATCTAATGACGTAAGTTTCCAGTGCAGATAATTGTGTTACTGTTTGTAAAATGGAAACCTGTTTCCTCTTTACCAAATGAGGTGCTACAAAATAACACTCTGGCAACAGTTTGTAAATATACTTCCATTAGAAACACACATCTGTAACACAACTCACTACCTCCACCCAGACCACTCAAGGTTTACCTATTGGCAAGCTCAGTAAGGACTCGCCTATATGCCAGTCTACTTAAATCCGGCCCCTAATATGTAAAATCATGGAGATGGTGCTGTGTGAGCAGCTCCAGAATCAGCCGGGGACTCACCACTTTCCGCACACCCACCAGTCTGACATTTTGCCTGGACATGCACCTGAATCAACACTTTCAGATACTAAGGCTAGACAGTTGTGGGCAAAAAGTGGAGACAGGCCAGTAGGGTTGAGTCAATTAAACCAGTTTACAGCATTCAGCATGGTTCATCATTCCTTCTTGCCAGACCACTTGGAAAGTATGCTTGATGTTGGCTGAACATCGGTTGGTTTCTACCCGAAGAGAGTATGGCGAGAGTTCGCTCAGGATCTTATGCGTCATCTCCAAGATTGTCAGGTCCTGTAAGGCTCTATTGTTTCTCCAATCCTGTTGAATAGCTACATCTAGCTGCTGGCTAGGGAGCTCTGGAGGCACTGTTTGAATTTCCAGACACATGTGGTTGACATCGAGCTGGTGGTGGAACAAGAAATGACAAATTTAGGGGTGAATGCGGTTGATTAAATGAGACCAAGACAAAAGGCCAGAGGCGGCTCGCATAGGGCGTGCTGCAGGACGGTGGGGCGGGGGAGGGGCAGGGTGGGGGGGTAGTAAACTCGGACATACGCAGCGCAATAACATAACATCAAGGAGCATCCGAAGTTCAGGAAGACATAGAAAACTCACCTGTTGAGCCTCTCTTCTCATAGGGTAAGAAAACTAAGATCTGAGATGGATCATGTGGTCCTCACTTTCTGAAGCACTCGAAATATAAAAAACCTTCGACTTAACACATATATCGCAACTTTGCGTGGGACGATGGTATGAACCCTACAGACATTTAGCACCTGTAAATGTCCTCGTGACATGGATAGCAGTGTATATATGTTGTGAGGCTTTACGCTGGGCTGGTTACATTTAGTAATGGTGCATTGTGTTTTATTAGGGCACACTTATCCTGTACTGTCCACATCCAGTGCTGGGCATCTTATAGGTTTTGTCACCTCTGTACATCCACAAATGTTTGATGAATTAACTATTTATACTTTGGGTATTAGATTGGGTATTGGATGGGTTAAGGTGCAATGCAAGTGACCTACATATAAACAGGACTCATTCTTTACATTCACTGAGTACAGCCTGGGGCGATATAAATACCCTTCCCGGTGCCGCGTTCAGCTTTCAGTCCATCACTGGGAGTCCCCCCTCTTAATTAAGGGCGTGACGTTCTAACGCAGCATAGCTGCCTGGATGTGTGCACCAGCAAACATGCACAGCATGTAATACAGGAACTCAATAGGTATGGGCTTGACTGCAGCAATATTTTAATATGGTAATGCACAAATGTAATCCACACATTTTTGTAAAAAATAAATAAATACTAACGTTTTCGATGAGGAATTAACACATATGGTCTAACCTGTAGCCTTTAAAACTCCTTTAAAACTCAAATTTGCACTTTAAACACGACGGAGACAACGAGAGCATCTCAATCGTTCTCTTTCATGGTGTGCTGGAGAGTATAGATCTTATACCTTCCCCAGGATGGCAGAACGCGCTTGCGAGCTCGGCATTTCACATCCATATTCACGTCTGCGTCTTACTGCCTGTGCCCAGGCCCGTATACTGGACGAGTAGCTCCGTAGACCCTTTAATGTGTCGGAGCAGCTTCCCGGGGATCCTAGCTTCCGGCTCGTGAATATGTATGCGCGGGAGCCCCAAGTTAAAAGCAAAACGCTGCGTTAGGCCTTTCCGGGCAGAGAGCACGGCACCTGGGAAAAGTGTGCGTGCCATGGGAATGTGTGGGGTTAACAGGCAGAGAAGAGTCAGGCGGGGATACACTTTGTTTAATGTATTCGTATATATGAATAGAAGCAAAACAGACAGGCAGCACCGAGGTTTGCAAAAGGATTGACCATGATGGCACATCATAATAGCAAACAGACCCTTCTAAAGGATGTGAGAGATTAGATATTACGTTTGCACCTGAGTCAACAGAAAATCAAATTGCATTCACATTTCCATTTAATTTTGCCTCTGAGGTCAGAATAATTTAGCATGCCAGGGCTGAATAAAGCCTCGGCATCATATTCATGATTAACTGGAACAAAGCTGACCTGGCCAGGCAATGAGAAATAGAGCCAGGCATTGGCCTTTGGAAAGCGTCCGCCTATCCTCTGTGAGGCCATGAGCAAATGCACTTGGAAACCAGCAGTTTTTTTGTGTAAAAGCGGGGTGAAAGTCCTAAACAAGTGGCGTGATTCATTACTTTTGCTGTGACTCCACAGGAATTGACACCATTTCACTAGAATATCCCTCTTGTAAAAGGGAACTGACAAAGCTGGGTACAAAATTTGCCATACGTAGGAATGTACATATTAAATATATGTATAGAATGTACAATGTATGCATTCCTATCTACCTAAACCATTACCCTGTAGCCTGTGAAAGAAAAACATTGAATGTTTTCTACAACCAGTGAGTCAATACTTAAACCTTAATCCATGCACTTATAAAAACATTTACCCATTTCCATAATAAGAAAAAATAGACAAATAGGATGTAAAAATAAACTTAGTGAATGTAGATACTGATCAAGAAGCTGCGCAGTCTTAACGTTGACAAGTGTGTTTAGAACTAATATGGTTGGAAATTACAATGGTATATGAAGTTTAAGCTAATTGTATGTGATATGTTACAAAATGGGCGATTGTACAAACGGTTTGTGATCTGAGGTGGTCTCCTGACTGCGTGTGTGCTTTACAAGAACAACAAATGAAAGCAGTCACACAGAAATGTAAAAAGAATCATTTGGAAGTCAGTTTTACTTTTTATAAGTCTAATCTATGATTTCCATGTATTAATGTTTAATTGAACTTAGAAATGGCTGAAAGTGCAACGTTATTAAACAGATGCATGTTTGTAATATAATTTTAAAACTGGTCTAATATAGGAAAATAAAACGTATTGGGTGTATTTTTTAGAGCGTCTACTACTTGCTGTTCATGAGGTTCTTGCCTGCTTTCGTGAGCCAGTGAAGGGTTAAAGGTGTGCACTTTTGAGATGTAAAGATACACTCCTGCTGGGCCACGCTCACAGGTAAAGGACACCGTTAGTGGGATGGAGAGTTGAACCCCGATCCCCCCCACCCCATGGCCAATTATTTCAAGGCTGTGTGATGCAGGAAACTGATTGAAAAAGTGAGCAGACCTAGTGGTGGAGCTCGAGGGGCACCACAAGCACCTTTTAACACCCCCCCCCCCCTCCCCACCGGCCTCAGGCTAAAGGAGACTGAGTTCTCCCTCTAAAAGAGAGTATGGAGGCCTCCCTCTACCCTCTTCCACCCCTGACTTTAGCTTTGTATCTGATAGGCCCAGGCTCACTAGTGTCTCAGATAGTAAAAATATAATGAGCAAGGGTGGAACACACCCACGCGGTCCTTGCTGTGCAGGGGTTCAGCGCCTAGAAGGTGCCCTCGAGCAGCCTTCCTTCCACAGGGCGCTAGAGGCTGGGAGTCGGCCCAGACTCCACTGCCCTTCAGATGCTGCCCTGGCACCAGAAATCAACGTTTATTAAACGGATGGCTTATGTTGATGGTATGTTCAGGTTGTGACGTAGCTATGACTGAGAGCGGGAGGATCCTCATGCCATAATTGGCAGGGGCTCATTATGCATGTCATGGTCAGGGACAACAAAAGCACACTCCGAATTCAAGTCACAAAGCCATTATTGCAAGAGTTCTGCCTTTGCACAGTGTGTGCGTCATTTCATGGTAACTATATGAAGTGATACTGACTAGCCAAAAAAGAACCTGGGAGATGGTGAGTTTGAGTCGGTCCTGGAAAGCAGAGCTGTGCCCTCCCTGAATGGCGTCAGCCGGTCATGGCTGCTCGCCGCACAGCCCCGCCACCGCCGCTATGGAAAGGTCAGCCCGCCATGCCGGCAGACATGAAGGAGATGTGCGAATACATCAGTCATGAGAGTACAGAGTAGCTGTTTCCCAGCACTCCACATTAGCCATGTATGAGTGGCTGCGCTTTATTTAGCTCATTACTGTAGGCAGTTCTGGGACTCTGATACTGCATGAAAAGCATACGTCTGGAAACTCTTCACACCCTGCTGTGTAGCGTCGAGTAATGCAGGGTGATCTATGCCATGGCACTTGGTTAGGTGTTGTTCAACAGTACACAACGCGTACGTACTTTGTGGATTAAAATACTTACAATATTCTTCCATGTTAGCAAATCGAAATTCATCTGAAACAGTGCAGTAGAGTTTTCTCCATTCAAAAGAAGTACCTCTGGTCGGCAGTTGCCTCAGCAACGCTGTGCACGACTGCATTCATGAAGAAAAAAACAACACTCCAGGCGAAGCAGCTAAGGCTATACACCTCAGAAATACCCTCCATCGCCAAAATAAGGGTAGATTTGCCTAAGGGGTCTAGTCTCCATCTCCCAAGATCACAGTAGCTCACAGATTCAGTCGTGAGAGTACTGACTGAGCCTTTCCCCCCTCCAAGGTTAATATAATGTGTACTATTAAGTTGGATATAAATAACACTTAATGTATGAGAAACAGAAGACAGTCCATGTTATGGTTTGTGCTACAAACATGTGGTTGGCAAGGGAGTCACATTCTACTCAAACTTGCTCAGGAAGGTGCTCCAATGAAAACACTGTGTGTAGTCAACCACGTCACAGGCCTTTTTGCAGTTAGTTGATTTTATGTTCATGTCACTGCATCCCCAAAACACAGATATTAGACCTGGTGTCTTTGGGGTGTTTTTCCCATGTCTTTTTTGCTTCTGACCTCCTGTTTTTAACTGCATTTAGTTTTTGCTGGTTTTAGAACTCTGGACATTTTTACCACTGCTGATAGGTGCTAAAGTGCAAGTGCTTGCTGTTTAAATTGAGAATATGATTGGCTATCCATGATTGGCATATTTGATTTACTGCTAAGTCAAATGCTACTAGTGGGCCTGCAGCACTGATTGTGCCACCCACACGAGTAGCCCTGCAACTATGTCTCAGACCTCACACTGCAGTGTCTAGGTGTGCAGTTTTAAACTGCCATGTTGAATCCTTACCTTTTTCTACATGTAAGGGACCCCAAAGGTAGTCCCAAGGTAGCCCCATAGGCAGGGTGCAGTGTATGTCAAAGGTAGGACATGTGCTGGGGTGTTTTTCTGTCGCCGCTGCAAGAATCGATGCATCGAGGGATTGGGGCTTAAGAGAACCGACGCAGCGCCGCTCGCCGCCGCCGCATTGATCGCCGCCGCATCCCGGATTTCCACGCATCGTACCTGTGCAGCAAGTTCTTCCGATGCATCACCCGCAGACCGGAACAGTCACGAAGAATCGACGCATCACTCCCCATACAGACTGGATTCGACGCAACTCGTACTCTGCGTGTCGCAGAACTGTCGCATTGCCTCCCCAAGGTCTCAGGAGTGTTGCATCTCTTTGTTTTCCGACTCTGCGGCTGTTTGGCTTTTGGAACTTTGATACATCTACATGTACTTTGGTGAAAAGTCACGCATCCATAGTTTTCTATGGTACAAGTTCTTGAAACCTTTTGAAAGTCATATTTTTAACTGTGTATGTTGGATTTTTGTCGATTTGGTCTTGTTTAGTTTAGATAAAGATACTTTATTTTTCTAAACTGGTGTGGTGTCCTTTTGTGGTGTTTTCACTGTGTTACTGTGAGTGTTGGTACAAATACTTTACACATTGCCTTTGGGATAAGCCTGTCTGGTCGTGCCAAGCTACCAATGGGGTGAGCATGGGTTATCTAGAGTGTGCATCCCCCTTATCCTGACCAGAAGCAAGGGTCCCTATTTGGACAAAGGTACCTACCTTTGCCAACTAGAGACCCACATTTCTAACACATGTCCTGATAGAGAATTCGTTTTTCACTATTGCAAGGAGCTAACTTGCAACCTCTTACAAGTGAAACTTTCAATTGGAAAGAGATAGAGATATTGAGTTTGGGATCCCTGAACTCAAAATGTAAAAATACATCTTTTTGTGAAGCTGATTTTTAAATTGCGTGTTTGAAAATGCCACTTTCAGAAAGTGGGCATTTTCTTGCTTTACCATTCTGTGGTATCCACATCTGGTTTAGACTGACAGTTGGGCTGTTTGTGCATTTACTCTAGACAGTCACACAAAGGGAGCTGAGGTGTGCCCTGCATATCCCGATGGCCCATCACCAGGCTGATGGGCCTTCCTGAGCTAGAGTGGTGGGAGGAGTTGTCATTGACACCCAAATGGGGCTGTGCCTGGCCTCTCACAATGCTGTCTCCACCCCCCTGGAGTGCGTCTGTAGCCCGGTCAGGGAAAGGCAGAGTCTTGTTCACTACAAAGACTTTCCTATGAAGTTTGCCTACTTCAAAGGTAGAAACTGGTATAAGTACTAGAGCTGTGACACCATAACTTCAGAACACTTCTGGACTAAGAGGAGATTATACCAAGAAGAGGAGCTGGAGAAGCTGTAGGAGGGGAACTGCCACTCTGCTTGTTGCTGTGTTGTGCTGGACTACTGATTGCTGCTTCTGTGTTGGGCAGTAAATGGACTGGACTTCACTTCACCTGCTTCACGGCTGGAAAATTGACGCAGTGCCTGTTTCGCTGCCACCGCATCGGCCAGCGCGTCCAGATTTTCAACACATCGCAACTGTGCACCAAGTTCTTAATCGAAGTTGCCCAGCAGTAATGAACCGAGGCCGCACGTCTGGAAATCAATGCATTACCCCCCCTCACAGTAAGGAACCAACGCATCACCTCCCCTGACAAGAAGGAACTGACGCATCACCTCCTCTGCGCTGCAAAAAGGAACCAACGCATTACCTCCCCTGGGAGTAAAGAACCGACGCATCGCTTTTCCAGTGCCTCACCTCCCCTGCGCCTGTTTTTGTCTTTGATGCATCCCAGGTACTTTGTGATAAAAGTGAGGCATCCATAGGTTCCTATGGACTGAACTATTTTGAACCTTTTGTCGTTTTGGTATTGTTTTATTCAGATAAATATTGGTTAGTTTTCTAAACTGGTGTGGTGTCCTTTTGTAGTGTTTTCACTTTGTTACTGTGTGTTTATATACAAATGCTATACACATTGCCTCTGAGATAAGCCTGACTGCTCGTGCCAAGCTACCAAGGGGGGAGCCGGGGTTATTTTAGCTGTGTAATCCCCTTACTCTGACTAGAATAAGGGTCCGTACTTGGACAGGGTGCAAGCCACTGCCAACTAGAGACCACATTTCTAACAACAGAGGATTAAAAAATAAGACTGCCAGGATGCGCCTCAACCTGGGCAAATAGGAGCATATTACACTCCATGATGTTTCGGGAACCGTGCACATGACTGTCTGAGGCAAACTGGTGCAGCAACAATCAACCCAGGATGCAGGCACACCTTGCAGCTCTTCCTTTATAGCTTCAAATAAAAAAGCTGCATGATTATTGGCTTTGTGCACAAATGTACTGTTTCTGTGAGGTAAACCCATGCCAGTACTCTGCAATTACAAGTTAAGCTCTATCGAATGGGTACGCACTGTAGAGAGACCGGATTTACTGGTCATAAAACCACACAGAATTTCAAATGACATGGGGTTTAACACATCCATTTACCCCCTGCTGTAAGTAGGTGGTAAATATATACTTCTGTCTCTGGGGGATGGGGAGAGAGGAAGGTGATGGGAGTTGGGAAGGGAATGGAAAGGCACATTCTAGCTTGTAGGATTACCGTGCGATCCTCCCTCCCACAATGAATGGGAATGAAGCTTGGCTGCTGCTCTAGCCAAAACCTCATACGATTTTTCTGGTGAAATTATTGCCCAAACAAATTTGGACTGGTGTCCGCACACCCGGGTATACCTGGATGAGAAAACTCTGGCCCACTAGGAATCATGCAGAGTGGAATTCCATATTATAATTCTTCTCCACCTGACTTATTATCAGGGCCATAAATTACAGGCCAATGCAGTGCTGGGGATTTGTCAGCCTGGGCGGCTACTACTTGAATGTTCACCAGAACACATGCTCCTTGCTCTTACCTAGGACTGCACAGGAGCAGTGCATTGCAACCTGCATACAGTAATGAACAGAACACTTTAATTACATGTTGCACATAACTCATTATTATGCCCAAAGTAAGCTTTTACATTAACCCACTCTGCTGGCTCCAGGCTTTTTACTTATGAACAATGTTAATACTGGCACAGTGACATAGATTAATTATGTGTTGAAAATGCTCATTTTTGTGTTCAATTTTAGAACTTGGCTGTCTTTTCATTGTTAAATTGATCTGTACTGACTTCAATAAAAAAAAAAGTCAGCACAATATAATCATGCTCCTAGAATCTGAAAATTAATGGTAATGAATGTTAATGTTATGTTCATGCTTTTTTGGTCAATTAAGCATGAGTGCTGCTAGTGCCACAATCTGAAGAATATTGTTAATACATGCTTCTTTACAAGTGTTTTTTTACTCACTTTTAAGAAATGCATGGAAAGGGTGAACCTTTCTACAAAATTAGTAAAAACTGGTGTTAATTTGTTTGGTGAGTTTTTTTTCACACTCCATTAGATTAAGTAAATTGGCCTGGTGTGGTTAATGATTGTAAAAAAAAACCAGCAAGACAAATTATTAACATAAAGTTACTGGTCTGGCATTCCTTGGTGCCAAACCAATTATACCAAGATCTTATTACAAAAATGAAATATATTATTAATGCTATATTATACCTTCTGTATTCAGAATCCCCACCCACCCTCGCTTTCCCATCAATTTTTCCTACCATTGATTCTTTGTGGCTATTTAATATCCATAAATAATCTTTTAATGTTAAATATCAACATTCTCTCTTTCCCGTGCTATCTAATTTCTTAAACATCCCTAATAAATATATTTGAAACTAAAAAAGGAAAACCTTTAACATGGCAGCAATAGACAACACACATGGACATTCATATCAGGGTTGAAAATTTAATACTATTGAATTATTTGGCCCTTCAAAGACGGGCAAACAAATGCTTACACCACTATCTAATGGTCTACTTATTTATGACACGTCTTTATTAACAAACAATAATGAATTTGCACAATAAATAAAGCAAGGAATACAAAGCAAACAAGGAAAAGCACAAAAGAGTGTTAGATCTGTACCAGGAAGTTACCAGAGGCAGTGGAGTGCAGTTATAATAAGGACGCGCAATCCTGGTCTCCCTGCTCAGTGCCAGATTAGGGAGTGCTTCATTGTACGGAATGCTCTGTGTGCAGGAAGGCATTTATCCCATCGCTGTTCACACTGTATTGGCGTTTCTGCGGCTGTGGTCTCTTGTAGTGATGGTTCGTAGCATGCATGGAGTGCTGATTTTGCTGTGTGGCTGTTAGGCCATGGTAGGTCACATGGAAAGAATGATGTCAAACGTCTGGCTAAGGCGATGCTTATATAGATGGTGAATTTTCCAGTGATTGCTTCCTGAAGTTCCAAATGCAAGGTGAAGGAAATCTATTTCCTGTGACGCCATTTCCTTTCAGACCATATATAGGAGGCACTGATAAGATATGAATATGTCGCAATGCATTTCATTCCTTTATTTTACTTTGTGTTCATCACCCACTTGTTGCTATTTTTTAGCCTGATTTTTTTGCTCAATTTGGTAGCTTGACTCCTAATTGGATTTTGTTTTCTGGAAGATATATGCTGGACTGTTTCTCAAACCTAATTTAGGGTTGTTTTCAGTGGCGGCTCCTTCGCTGGTGGAGGAGCTTCACCCCACTGCTTTTGAGCAGTGTAAAGGAAAAGAAATATAAAATGATAATAACTTTGAGTTATTATCATTTTATGTTTCCTTTACGGGCGGGCGGGGCTGCTCTGCTCACAGAGCAGGGCAGGGGAGGAGTGCTTTGCCCACTCCTAAGTGCGGAATGACTGTGTGGTCGGCCCTCTTGGGCCACCCACACCAGTTATATGCACTTTCCTCCTTCTCCATGCAGGCTGTATTACAGCCTGCATGGAGAACAAGCCCAGGCCCCCATTCCTTGGTTGAGCGTCGAACCAGGGTGCTCAAAACCAATTACAACGCTGCATTGCAGCGTTGTCATTGGTCAGGGGAGCCTGGGTGCTTACCAATCACAATGCTACATTGCAGTGTTGTGATTGGTATGGGGAGACTGGCTGTGCTTCCTGTCCCACGAGGAGAGCAGAAGCAATAAGCAAGATGCGGGACCTGGCAGCAAAGTAAGTGTATCATTTTTTTTCCCCATTGCACAACCCGCGGGCCCCCAACGCCCCTCCTCACCCACCACGCCCTCCCCACCAACAGCGAGTTATGTCAACCTACACTGGTTGTTTTGATGCCTATTTTCCAACTACTGCATTACTTCATCTTCAACCAATGACTACCAAGAATGCCAAGGAGGTTTTTTTCTGCCTTGTGACTTTTTCTTCTGATCTAGGGCCTTCTTAAGGAGACACTTGACACCTTTAACATGTATATTAAGGACAGGGTGGCACTGTGGCTACCAGGAGGAGTTATCCATTCTGTGGGCATTCAAAAAGAAAATTTGATAAACTTTCCCATAGTCCAGCTCTTGAAACAGAGGCAGAGCGAAGTACATGGTGATGAGGAGACAAATCAACTACCATGCCTATAAAACAATAAACATGAAGTTTATGTTTATGGTTTTGTAACGCGCACAGCTACTCAAGAGTGTCCCGGCGGGAGCCCAAGAGACAGCAGAGGGAAAGAGAGAAAAAATAATGAGAGCCAATAACACAAAAACCAGATCATTAAAAAAGGAAGGTTTTTAGTTTCTTCCTAAATTGGGTAGAATTCTGCAGACTACGCAGATCAAGAGGGAGCGAGTTCCAAGCCATGGCCACCAAGTAGGCCAAAGAGCTACCGCCCATTCTCTTCAAGCGGAATCTGGGGACAGAAGCCAGTAGCATGTTAGAGGAACGCAAATGTCTGCTGGGGGAGTAGAACAGAAAGCGCTTCCTGAGGTAGAGGGGGCCATATTCGTAAAGTGCGGTATGAATAGTTACCAGGGCTTTATACGTGATCCTTGCCTTCACCGGTAACCAGTGCAGGTTGCGCAGGTGTTGCCTGACGCTGGTGCGTTTGGGGAGGTCAAGAAGCAGACGAGCAGCGGCATTTTGGACCACCTGAAGTTTATCAATAAGATAGGCGGGAAGGCCCACGTATAGTGCATTTGCATAATCAATGCGGGAGGTAACAAGAGCTCGAGCAACCGTTTCCTTAGCTGTTAAGGGCAGAAGGGGCAGAAATTTCCTGAGAAGTTTCAAAATGCCGAAGCAAGATTAAATGTAGCATGACAACATTTACATTTCTAATCTTTAAAAAAAAATAGGAAGTAGTATCAAGGAGAATGAAATGCTAGGAATATTTATAAGTACACATATTTATGGGGACATTATGTACCTTTTCTCTGCAGATTATATTTGAAGAATACACTAATTCTAAAATTGCGCCAGTTCTGATAGAATCCATCAGCGAGGCAGTAGGCAACAGAACCCTTTGTCTCATTTCCTCTCATTTACTTGTTGCCAAGAAGGGGCAGGATTTCTCTGCTTCGAATGTTAGCAGCCTATATGGTGACGGTGCCTGATGATACTGCTTCAGACCGCAAAGTCGCTAATTCGTGGTGCTCAGTTAATAAGTTAATGTGTCTGATTTTTGTAAAAAAAGAACACACTTTATAACACGTTAGTTTGCACAAACGTCCTTACACGAAAATCTTCATTTACAAGTGCAAAACCAATTTTTATAAATTAGAAAAATGGTCATGCACTCATAAATAAGGCGTCTTACGCATGTAAGTCTGACGTGCATGGGCAAGTACCTTTAAGAATCAAGCGCATCATCTCCACTATGGTGCCCCTAAAATTGGGAGGAATTGTGCTCTATGTGCAATCCCTTCTGGCATGCCTTCTCTAGACAGAGAAACTAATGAAAGAGCAAGTAAGCACCTCCACTCATAATTCACATAATCTTTCTTGCATCCCAGCCAGACAATGCATTTGGCTTATAACCTTACATGGAAAGTGGCCGGTAGTCTGAAATCATTTCAAGCCAACAGATATTAGTTACAATTTGAAAAATACCCATCTACACATATATTTGCCTCTGTGAAACAGACGCGTTTCACTTACTTTAATGAAATCCACAATATGTTTCAAAGTTGTACACTCAATTTCCCTTTGATTTAAGCTGGAGTGTATAAATATAAAAACTAACTAACAGCTGCAGGTGAAACGACTTTGAATGTGCTCATACCTTGTTCCCTTTCTGAGCTCCAGCTGGGTTGGTTCACTGAATATGTGCCACGTAGGCTAACACATGCATGTTTACTTCTTTAGGACAACAGATGATTAGATGTATAATTGACCATTCTTAGCACTGACACCCAGTATGATCAATCACATTTAAAAGCAAAAGAACTACACTAGGAGAAGAAACTAAAAGTGAAGTGGCATCAATAGGGGAAAATCTTACCCCACATCTCTACCAACACTTCCTTGCTGTTTCAACAGAGAAATGATAACTAGGTGTTTGTAATGGATAAAACGTGCTGTGTTGCTATATTATTCATGATTTTCTTCTTTCACTAATTAACAATATTAGGTCTTCCATTTGAGGTTAGGAATGTATTTTTATCATTTATTCATTTAAAGATTTTGAATAGCCAGATCATGTTGTCTTGTGACACTAGATATGTGCTTGCACCACTCTGGCTAGACTGCAGTAATACCACTGCATGGTTCCTTCCCCTGAAACTCGGTCATGTAGGACTTTATTTAAAAAAAAAAATCTGATGCTGATTCCAACCACAAAGAAAATGTTAGGACTATATTAGGTGCTTCAACCTTTGTCAGTCTAATGTGACAAACACTTTAAAAACCACTAACTTCTTGGATTTTTTTCAATCTGGCTGGTCAGTCAGTATGGAACCAAGTCGGCTCAAGATTGTATCCTCAGAGTTTAAACCATCAACCACTACATGCGCCTTAATCTACTAAAGGTGTGCATGACCTTCAAAGACAGTGTTCTTCACTGCATCTGATTCTGCACCTGAAACCAACTTTAAGAAATGAAAATTGACAACTCAGCATCTAATCTCAATCCTCACAAGTTGGTGAGTCATGAGTCTCTATTCTCTCCACCATCCTGTTGAATCTTTACAGTGAACCGGAAGGTCCACACCAGCTCCCCTTGCTGCTTGTCAGCCACCTCCATCCTTCCGTGTGGCCTCCTCCCGCCGAACTCTGCTAGGCTGCTCCTGCCTTGCGTGGGTGAGTCCCCGGTAGCTAGCTGTTAGTCACTTTTAATTTAATTTATTTTAGTTTTATTTAATTTTAGAGTTACCCCCTGAATGTAGGCCTCTACTGCCTTTTCCTGCTTGGTAGCCATTTGTGCCACCACCCGCTTCCCGCCACCCGCCTCGCCAGTGCCCTTCCCAGAACCTACTTAATGGAGGCTGCAGCGCAGTCCCATTGAGCAGGTCATCACCAGCTACCTTTGCTGCCTGTCAGTTGCCTCTTTCCTTCAATATGGCCTCCTCCCGTCAGACTCTGCTAGCTGCTCCTGCCTTGTCCCTGGTAGCCAGCCTGTCAGGCAGCTCTTAGTCAATTTGAATTTATTTTAGTGTTATCTTCTGAATGTAGTCATCTGCTGCCTTTTCACGCTTGGTAGACGTTTTTCCCACCACACGCTTTCCGCCGCCCAGCTCCCCGCTCCCAGGACCTACTTAATGAAGGCCACAGTGCAGCTTCACCACTGGCATGCCAAAGGCACTCCCAGCTCCAAGAATCCTGTACCCTTGGGCGCCCACAGGTACTCCACCACAAATCTCTGAGCCCTGAGCCCTGGACCCCGGGCACCGCAACATATGCTGCCTTGCATCTCCTCGCTCCACAGTAGGACCGTTCACCTGCAACCACTGTCTCTTCACCTGCAACCTAGGACCACCTGTCCTCACAGAAACCCTCACCACTCCCACCCCTCCGACCGACACAAAACCACTCAGATGCCACTGGATCAATGCGAAATCGCTCTGCAAACATGCCACCACAGTCTGGGACACCATCTCCTCCCTCGCCTCCAATGTAACCTTTATCACAGAGACCTGGCTCAACCCCTCCTCTGCCCCAGACATTGCCACCATGCTGTCCAATGGCTACAAGATAGATGATACACCAGGACTGCACCAACAAACACGGAGGTGGCATTGCCATCATCCACAAAGAATCAATCCGCCTCATCACCACCAAAGATGACACCACACTGATCATGAAACACCTGAATTTCGAACTACACACTGTCGACAAAATAACCATCAAAGGCATCCACGCCTACATACCCCCAGGACCTTGCACCGGCCTTTGTGACACCATCACAAACTTCATTGCCCCACTCACCTTCGAATCCAAGCACTACATCTTCCTCGGAGAACTCAACTTCCACCTGGATGACCCCACAGACACAAACTCCACTGGTCTCTTGAAACGAATGGACAGCATCGGCCTAACCCAGCTGGTTACAGACCTTATACATAGAGCAAGACATACACTGGACCCTATCTTTGCGTCCAGCAACAGAGTCAAATACAGCCATACCACAGAACTCATCTGGACTGACCACTCCATCGTCCACTTCACCATCACAGGAGCACCTCACACTACCCCCAACCCTCCCAGAACCTCCTTCTGCAATTGGAGCAAAGTGACACAGACACAATGAATGGACGCCCTCAACACCACCCCGTCCAATGCTGCAACCAACCTAGAATAGGCAGTCAAGAACTTCAACACCTGTATCACCAACGACGCCAACGGAGTTGCCCCCATCAAAACTGGCCAAACCCGCAGATCCACCATGCAAGACAGCAGGTACACACGAAACTCAGTACAATGAAAGGCAGCTGCAAAAAACTGGAGAGAAGATGGCACACCAGCAGAGATGATACAGACTGAGTCCCCTTAAAGTCAGCCCTCACAGACACAACCAAAGATGCGAAAAAGTATGCCCTTGCAGACTGCATCAAGGCTAGCACCAACCACAGCATGGAACTCCTCACCATTGTCAGTGCGTTCTCCTGCCCAACAGCCACCGAGAACACAATCCTTCTGTCACAAGAACTCTGCGACGCTCTAGCAAATCACTTCCACAACAAGATATCCACCAACCACAGGAACATAGAGCTCCAACCCACCGACCTCCTGAGCCTCCTCACTCCAATGGAAGCCTTCCCTGACCAACATCTCACCGAAAGTGAACAGCTCACCATACCGGACACCACAGCCATCTTGAACTCTATCCACTCAGGAGCAACCACAGACCCCTGTCCCCACCACCTCTTCAACCTAGGAAGCAATAAGATCAGCCACCAACTCACCACCATCCTCCATGCATCTATTGTCACAGCCACCTTTCCCGACGCATGGAAACATGGAGAGGTCAGACCTCTCCTCAAGAAACTCTCTGCAGACCCCAGCGAACTCCAGAACTACCACCCAGCTTACTGGTCCTCTTTCCCACCAAAGTCCTGGAGAAGGCAATCAAGCATCAGCTCAGCGAACACCTCAAGAAAAAACAACCTGCTAGACTCCTCCCAATCCGATTTCTGAGCCAACCCTGATCGCCGCCTCGGATGACATCTGCACCCTAATCAACGGAGGAGAATTGACTCTCTGATCCTTCTTGACCGCTCCACAGCTTTTAGCACTGTTTCCCACCACACACTCATCAAGAGACTGCATCAGATCGGAGTAAAGGGTGATGCACTCAGATGGAGTGCATCATTCCTCACGGACGCAGGCAGAGAATCTGCCTCCCCCTTCACCTCAGAACCCACAAGCACCATTTGCGGTGTCCCTCAAGGCTCATCCCTCAGCCCCACCCTCTTCAGCACCTACATGACTTCTAGCCAACATTGTCAGAACCCATGATATCAACATCATATCGTACGACGACACCCAACTTCTCCTCTCGCTCTCAGCAAACCCCCACCACCGCCAAGACCAACTTCCACAACTGCATAAAGAACGTCGCAGCCTGGATGAAGGACATCTGTCTGAAGCTCTACACAGGCAAGACCGAAGTGATCTTTGGCAACCATGCCTCCCTCTGGAACAACCTTGGTCGGCTGCTGAAATTGGACCAACCCCCACACCAAAAGACCACGCTGATAACCTCGGCAACATCCTGGACAGCAAACCCACCATGAAATAACAGATCAACACAGTCTCCTCTGCCTGCTTCCACACTCTTCGTATACTCCAAAGAATGTTCAAATGCTCCCCCGAAACATGAGAAAAACAGTCATGCAAGCCCTAAGCACCAGCCATCTGGACTATGGCAACACACTGTAAGCAGGAACCACCACCAAACCCATGGGAAGGCTCAAGACGATACAGATTTCAGTGGCCATATTGATCCTCAACCTGCCCAAATGGACCCACATTACCCAACACCTAAGGAACCTCCACTGGCTCCCCGTCCAGAAAAGATGCCAATTCAAACTGCTGACACACTCCTACAAAGCCCTCCATGACTATGGACCAGCATACATGAACCACCGACTGGACTTCCACCATGCATCAAGAAACCTTTGCTCTGCCTCCCTCACCATTGCACAGACACCGCGCATTCGCCAGAGCCACAGTGGAGTCTGCTCCTTCTCCCACCTCGCCGCCAAGTCCTGGAACTCTCTCCACCTCCGAGCATCACCCTTGCTGACGGACTTCAGTGAGAGACTCAAGACCTGGCTTTTAGACTAAGCTCAGCAACCCAGCACCAGGATACCCTCACAGGTGATTAGCCTCGGTACACAAGTACTGATTGATAGATTGATTGAAGGGGAAATCTTGCAGGAACACACGGTGTCTCCTTATGCCACGAAGATGACACCACATTATCCATGAAATTAAATTTCCAAACAACCACCTCACTTGCGTTAAGGTAGAGTAATCCAGACATAGATTAAATCCCTACGTATCAAATCTGTATAGCAACCTTCCTTACTCAGTTTAAGACTAAACTGAAGAAGCTCCTGTGAGATACCTGTTAATAGAAACATTCTCCACTCAGTAAAGGCAAATATGTCTCATTTCAATGACAGCTACATTTGAATGTTGCCACCCCCGTTGTTCTATCATGATATAGACACTAGGACCTTTTTCCTTAGACATATGCTTCTCTTTTTCTATGTTTTCGTATCCTCCATTACCATCGTTATATATCAGTAATGATCTGTTGAACTCCTTTCCTCAACTGTGAAATGCTCTGTCATGTACTACTATTAATATGTTGTTACATTATTTAAATTGCTCTGTATCCTTCTCCCTCAGGTCATGGCTCTGTTATGCAAAAGCAAATATATACAAATACTGTTGTGTATCATATTTACCACACATATGTGTTAGCAGGAAGATGGTGATTACATTCTTCAGCTCAGCTGGGGCTTGTGAGTGCGGAGATTACAGAAGGTGAGTAGAGAACTAGTCTGGAGTTTCATTGAACATGCAATGGCATTAACGATCCAGTCAAAATCGACAGTGGGTCGGTTTTCCAGGCTTCTACGATCACTTTTGTTCTACCTTTGTTTCAATTTGGAAATGGGCAGGACTCAGGATAGCCTCACCTTCTGAGCTGCTTACTCCACTTGCTTTGACTCTGGAGATACCCATTAAAGAAATTGTAGAGTGGGCTGTCTGTGGCCTCGTCTTTTCATACTGATCCGGGCTGTTTACTTGAGCACTTGTCTATGAGCTTGTTTGCGCGGCCCGTGTACACTACGTTGCATTAGTCCAAACATGCGAACAGTAGTGCTTTTAGCAGTTCTACTCATAAATAAGCTTGTAGATGTATCATCATTTCACATAGGATGGAACAGAGAAAGAATTTGGTGCACACAGTCAAAACAAATTCCGTGTTGGACAGTATACCAGGCTGTATAGATATGACAAATTTAAATTACACCCCATTGGGCAAAATTAGTAAACTTCACACTTCTATGAGGAGTGTGAAACTCAACAGATTCGTCAACCAATGTGGGGTTAACTAAAAATTCACCCATCCCAAATTAGGAACACATGTGGCATTATATGAAAAGTGCACATAGTGCGCCTATTAAGGAAGGTAGAGAAGTTGATGAACCCGAAAATATGTTTGCACACTTAACTTCAGCTCGGTTGGCACTTGCGTTCCCCATCCATACTGAGAGGATTAGAATTGGTGTAGTTTTACATACATGAAGTGCAGTTACAAACATGATAGAGGTAAATCAATTATAGGTTTAGGGTTAGGAGGAGGATTGTGGTAGTTCTGCATGGGGCACTGTGCAAAAGTATGGGAACACCCATTCACTGTTAAATTTTTACGCATTTATATCTCTCACAGGTAAATTCGCACCCTGGAAAATCTTTGCTCCTGTCAATGGATGAGAATTCCCCAATTTTCCATGGGGAAAATGGGGAAAAAGATGCTTGGTAATTCACATCAGCATTTAATGTATGCATACCAAGATATCTATGACGTTTAGAGGTTTCCTCAAGTACATCTGAGATTCTTTGGGACTATCTAAAAAGTCAAAAGTCTGTATTCCTTTCTTAGCCCTTTGTGAATGTGGCCCAATGATTTCAGTGACTGGTCAGGAGATCGTAATGTAAAGATAATTGGGCCATTGCTGTAGAAATGTGGAAATAGCCGCTCAAATCTTCCTCAGGCAAAGCAAACAGACTCCTGGAGAGTAGCTATCATTATTTCACCAGAGGAGTTAACATCAGGACCAAAGCACGTGACAGGTCTCTGAACCCAAAATATGGCTGTATTTAATAATCAAGAGAGGAAGACCACCACATTCTTCTTGCCTGCGTTAGGGACTATGGAACGCTTCCTATATCAATGGCAGCGTCTACATAGATTTGTTTACCATATTATTTGTAAAATCACTCATCGTTGTGCAAAGAAAAATATCCCAAAATGTTCTGGAATCAGGAATTTCAATGCTGCCAGAACACAAATTCAATTTGAAAACTTGCATGGACTATTAACATCGCAAGAACGACTCACGACTGGTGAGTTCCAGTTCTTCCATAATGAAACTTTTCTCTAACCTCATTCAATGGTTGACAGAAAAAAATGGAGCCACAATTCAAATGACGTGTAAATGCTGTTGATAACATTGTGCTATCTTTGGGCCTACCGTGCGTTCTTTGAAACGTGTACCTTAATGGAATCCACTCTCGCAGTATGTGTTTTCAAAAACTACTGCGCTTTCTAGAAGCAATCAAATGGGAGAGTTTTACTGCCATAAAATGCTACCTCAGCTTTTATTCCTGCCTGCATCGTTCAAGCTAATGTACCATTGAGTGTGCCGGCTGCCCACACTGGAAGACTGATTTAGATCTGCTTTAATGCATTCCATTAATATGTTTTCTAAGAAAAGAAAGCTAACAGATTGCTTTATATCTTGACCTCATTTAGGCGGTCTGGCCGCATCCCTTACATATTTCATTAGTTATTGTGAATGGACAGTCAATTATTTTTTCAATATGTTACGCTCAAAAATGTCATGTTGTGCACTAACTATTTTACATGAATACATTTAATACAGTGCAAATAAACATCTATGAGTAGTGTCCAAATTCATAGACACGGCATTTAACATTAGGGCAGTTAACATTGGGAGAAAATGTCATGCCCATTGTTAATAAGGTAGTGTTTAATGGTTATTTTAACTGCAACGTCGATGAAAGGGCATATATCAAGAAACCGCACCATATCCAATCTAGGCCGAGGCACACAAAGGTAAATTTGCACATGTAGATTTACTTACGTGTAAATCAACTCTTAAACGTAGGAGTACCTTTACACCTGTTTGTTATTCACCATTTCAGAGTGTAAAGTTACTCCTAAGTGTAAACTTACATGGCTCCACTTCCTCACTTCAGGGGGTGGTGACATCTAAGACTAAATTTATGAGTGTAAAGATACTACTAGTAACTTTTCACATGTAGGTGGCGATCTTCCTATGGGAAAGTATAGGGAAAATTATTCAATTGTATTATGCTTAACTATTAAATATAAATTGAAACAATAAACTATTTATTACTGTATAATTCATGAAATAAAATGTTACAGCACATGAACTCATTAAATTAAATGTGTAATAAATATATAAATATATATATATATTTTTAATTTAAATATATTAAATGTATACATAATGTAAGAAATTGGGTTAGTGGTTGAAGGGGGGGTGAAACCCTTCTCAAGCAACAACCAAATTTCGTCTCAGGGTGAAGTCACAAGCAGACCTTAAATTAACCCGTTCTCAATCCTCGGGTAGCTTGCCACAGACCTTAACTCAGAGGCAATGTGTTAAGTATTTGTGCAACACTTCAAACAGTAACATAGTGAAGACACACCACAAAAGCAGACTTCTAGTCATTTTAAAAAAATTCAACAAGCCCAAAACAACAAAAATCTAATTAGTAGAACTGAAGATATTCAATTCTAAAGGTTCTAGTAAAAATAACTGTGGATATCTGGTCGCGCTGGACCAGGACAAAATCACAAGTTCTGCCCGATTGTGATGGAGTGTGGGCCAGCTAACGGGACCCAGTTAGGCCCGCTAAACAAAATAACTTGATTACTGGTTTGCGGAGCGTGGCGAGGATTCCCGTTGAAGATGTGTCACGTTGGCAAAGTGGTGAGTCGGTTCTGAGATGCAGCGAGGCTGTGATGTGAGGGCCTGCATTGTCATCAAGGAACCAGTCAACAGGGCTTGCGATGTGAAGTCCGGCATTGAGGATGCGGCGTGCAGTCGGGGCAATGTGTCAGTTCCAAAGAACTGCAAGAATATGATGCGGAGTCTGGTGTCGTCGTCGAGGCTGCAGTTGACGAGGAATGCGAGGGCCTACGCTGAGGATGTGTTGCGCAGTCGGGGTGAGGCAGCGGTTCTGAAGCACTATGATGTGATGCAGGTATTTGCAACGGGCCCAATCCATGTAGCAGCAGCAGCGACGTGTCGGTACTGCTGGGGTTTGCACTGCGCAGTAGAGGAACTGCATCAGTTCCGCTGGATCTACAGAAGCTGGTAAGCACCTTATGCCCACTTTCAAGGGTCCAGGACTGAGGTGGCTCCACTTGGCAGGACAGACGCAGAGATGGCAAAGCCCAGGTGCAGGTGCAAGTTTGTTGGAATCCTGCTATGTCCCTGAGGTTTCAGATCAGGAGGACAGCAAACTAGCCCTTGGAGTCACTCTGGGGTCAAGAGATGCAGGTTTAGTTCTTCTCATCTGGACAAGATGGCAGCAGGTCAGCACAATAAAACAGCAGCACAGCAGGGCAGTAGTCCAGCAGAGTGCAGCCCAGTGGAGGGGCAGTCTTTCAGCAGCACATCAGTATTTTTCCTGGCAGAGTATCTACAGGTCCAGATGTGTACTGAAGTGGTGGTGTCTGAGGTCCAGTATTTATACCCCGTTGTGCCTTTAAAGTGGGGTAGAAGCTTCTAGAAGTTTCCCTTTGTAGTCCCCAGGCCTGCTGCCTTCCCTGCCCTAGCTCCAGACTAACTTCAGGTGGTATGCAGCCCTTTGTGTGGAGGCAGGAAACAGCCGATTCAGGTGTAAGTGTGGCTGTGCCCAGCTCCCCCGTCCTATCCTGCCAGTGATGGCCCATCCAGGCGCACCTAAGCTCCCTATTGTGTGTGGCTGTTTCGGGGGGATGTACAAAGCCCAACTGTCAGCTACACCCAGTCATATGGCTAGAGACAGGCCATAGGCACTGAATGGCTAGGGCAGGAAAATGCCAACTTTCTTAAAGAGGCGTTTCCAGAATTGTTATTTAAAATCCGTCCTCACCATCAGTTAGGATTTTAAATTAGGTTTCCAGAGATACCAACCATGAACTGCTCATCTATTCCCATTTGGAAATGACACATAAAATGTAATAAGGCAACTCCAATGTTATTCTATGGGAGAGGTAGGCCTTGCAGTAGTGAAAAATGAATTTAAGAGTTTTTCACTACTAGGACATATAAAACTCAAAAGTACATGTCCAACTTTTTCAATATACTCTACCCTGCCATCTGGGATGGCCAGGGCCTAACCTAGGGGTGACTTATATGCATTAAAAAGGAAGGCTTGGCAAAAGGTTTATATAGCCAGGTTGAACCTGTAGTTTAAAATGCACACATGGGCTGCAGTGGCAGACCTGAAACCTGTTTAAAGGGCTACTTAAGTGGGTGGCACAATGAGTGCTGCAGTTCTACGAGTAGCATTTCATTTACAAGGCCTGGGCACCTGTAGTGCCACTTTACCAGATACTTACAATTAAATTAAATTTGCCAATTGGGGATAAGCCAATGTTATCATGTTTATAGGAGTGAGCACATGTGCTAGAGTCCTAAGGGCAGGAAAACCGAGATCAGCAAAAAATGGAGGAGGAAGCCAAAAAGTTAGGAGGAAGACCACCCTAAGGTTGACAGGTCTAACACTTAATATTTCCGAAAAAATAATTAAAAACAAATACCACCCACAGTAACATTTTTGTTTAATTTAATATGCATTTAATGTTGGTAAAAGTTATGTGCTGAATTAAATTTAACTTTGTTAAAAAATAAAAATAATCTAAAATTTAATATAATTTTATTATATAGTTTTTTTATATAGTCTAATAACTATATACTGTTTTAATATTTAACCATAGGCAGATTTTAAACGTCAAATTAATTTGATTAATTTAACTTAATTTCCTGTGCTCTGTTAGTTTAAGTCCTTGCCTCTATTATTTACTATTGGAGTGTTTTTTTAGTACCTATGAGTGGCCCTGTATGATGCTTGACTTACTCCAAGGCTGGGCTGGAGTACGTTTTCTGCAGCTTTGTAATCCTTAGAAAGATAGCAACTTTAAAAGAGTAGTTGCGGAAAGCAATGTGCTTATTGTTTTTTTGTGGGAGGGTGTTCATAAAATCAATGAAACTACAAGGTCTAAAATGCTAATCAAGACTAGAGAGAGATAAAGAGATGGCTGCACCTTTATTAAATACTGCTTGCTTGATGGAGTTTTCCAGCATGGTGCTTTTTCTACATGGTTTTTCCATTACTGCATCTTCAGGGTAGCTAGCAACACACATGGTGAGATGTCTCTTTGCAGAAGTTGCTATTATTAAACTGGCACTGAGGCTGCTAGACCTGGAGTCCTTGGTGTGGTATTCCCAGAAACATTTTGCCTTTACTCCCTGATTTTTGCTGAACTCATTTTTGTTGCCATTGGGTAGCAGAGGTAAAGTGCACAAATTGCTTGTGCTCTCTCCTTCAACCCTGGTAAAATTGGACTACACCTAATTGCCACATTTAATTTACTTCTATGTCTCTAGTAAATGGTACTACATGTACTGAGGGCCAGAAAATTAAATGTTACTAGTGAGAAGCGGCACTCACTTATTGTGCCACTCACTAAAGTAACCTTTAAAGCACATGTGAGGCCTGCCGCTGTAGCCTGTAGTGCAGTTTAAAACCGCCATTTTGACCTGGCAAAAAAAAGCCTTTTGCCAAGCCTAAAACTTCCTTTTTAATACTAATCAGTTACCCTTAATGTAAGCCTTAAAGGCTCAGAGGGTGTTTGGTATTTTAAAGTATGACATGTGTTTAAAAGCTTTACATGTTCCGGCAGTGAAAAACTCCTAAAATCGTTTTTACTGTTGTAAGGCCTACCTGTTCCATAGGCTAACACTGGGTTACTAATAATGCTAACTTCTGCTAAAGAGCAGATAGACTTCCGCCCTCTCAGCCAATAACCCTATTTCTTAAAGAGGCATTTTGTTATTCCAACCTTTTTCCAAATAGCATTGCTACACTCTTCTGGTGAGCTTCAAATACTTTGAAAATGTTATCAACATTTTTGCTAAAACATACTGCTATAATAAATACTGAAATCACCATAATTCAATGGCATGAGCCACTAAGCAAAGAGCTGGATATAAAAATGTGCAATATTATTTGTATTTTATTTAATTCTAAGTTCCACCATGTTGAGTAAGACTAGAAAAAGAGGAAGAGTTGCTTAAGCTATGAATGACATCTGTCAGTCATTACTGCTGATTTGATGAGGCGCTCCCACATGATGTGTAATCTATGCAACTGTTATGGATGTTCAGATTCAGGAATCAGTGGGGTTCAAACTGAACTCAGTGTAGCCCTTTCCCTCTTTGGAAGGTGATTTGAGAAGTTATAGGAATAAGATGGAATGGAAAGCATTCTTGGAAGAGCTGTGTTTTAAAAAAAAAATCATATTGATATGGTTGAGACCTAAGATTTGGGTGCAGCCCTTTCTAAAAAAAATCTTTGCTTAATGAATTTATTTTGCCTAATCACTAGAGCAAGCTAAATTCCCTAGCAACATGAGTCTGTAACTTTGAAAACAGTTGAAGATATACCTCTAAATTTTAGCAAACAGCTCAGCAGAGAAAGAACCAGGATCCAGGATTTAATTGTAGCATACTGCATAATGCCTAACATAATTAATTAACATTCCCACTTGGTCAATCTTAAACCTATGCATAGAGATTTTTGTGGAAGGAAAAGGAGTCTAGCCTTATGAAGTAAGAGTACATACCATCATGTTTCTTTTATGTAACTTGTGCCTTCTCAGTGGCCACTCTGGTTGTATCTAATGTTTTTGATTATAAAGCCTGTGCAGCAGACCTGGGGCTTGATCAGAGAAGGGCCTAATGCATCAGCTGGTGTTTCACTTGCTACACTGTTTCTGCATGTCATACAGAGTTAGACCAAGCCTGATATCCAGGACAGATTTTTGGCCCCTGTTGTTGCCAATTTAATCACCTTCGGCCTTGCATACCTCTTTTTGCTGCAGGCTGTGTCACTCTCTACACCATTAATTATAAGCTCAAAATCAACTACTATATACATGAAGCTCAGTGTGATGCATTTATCTCTTGACTAGCACCAAGCACAGTGAACACTGGAAGGCAGAAGGAAAAGCAGAAGGCAAGAGTAGAAGAAAAACATAAAAGTGGGATACAACAAAGAAGGAACAACCAGGGTGAAAAGTGGAAGGATACGCAAAAGCAGAAGAAAGAAAAGGCAAGGGCAGGAAATCAAAAATAAACTGTTAGAGAAGAGCTCAGCCAGACAAGAGATTCAGAAGATTAAAGTAAAGGAGGGAAACAACATGAAGAGAAAGGACATGGCAAAAACAGATAGAGGTTGAGGTTTGAAAAAGGAGATTGCATAACAAAAAGGACAGAGCTAATGTTCTGTAATAATAGAGAAATTCAAGAGCAAGGAAAGAATGTTAAGCTTGAAAAAACAAGGGTATAATAAATGAAAGGAGAGATGTTACACATATGTTAACCAGAGCTTGAAAAGAGGGATAGAGAGGGAGAGAAAGGGGAAAATAAAGAAATAATAAAACAGCAGAAAATTAAATATGCTCTGTGGGACATGGCCCTCTATGCAGGGTCACCCCCAAACCTTTGGCCTCCACCCTTCGTTTTTTCTGAATTTGTTTTTGTTGGCCTTAGGACTCTGTGTACTTAACCACTGCTAACCAGTGCTAAAGTTCTTGTGCTCACTCCCTAAAACATGGTAACATTGGCTCATTTAATTTACGTGCAAGTCCCTAGTAAAGTGGTATTCCATACACCCAGGGCCTGTAAACTAAATTCTACTAATGGACTTGCAGCACGTAATGTGCCACCCAATTGAGTAGCCCTTTAAAACATGCCTCAAGCCTGGCACTTTAGCCTGAATGCAGTTTTAAACTGCCATTTCTACTTGATAAAATAACCCCCTTGCCAAGCATTAAACTCCCCTTTTATTACATATATGTCTCCCCTAAGGTAGACCATAGGCAGACCATAGGGCAGGATACAGTGTAATTAAAAGGTTGGACATGTACTTTTAAGTTTTACATGTCCTGGTAGTGAAAAACTCCTAAATTCGTTTTCCACTACTCTGAGACCTACCTCTCCCATTGGATAACATTGAGTTGCCTTATCACATTTAATACGTGCTAATAATTGATTGGGAGCAGGTGAGGATTTCATGTTGGGTGTCTGAGAAATGGTCATTTAAAATCCTGTTTAAGGGGAAAGTTGGATTTTAAGTCATAATTTTGAAAATGCCACTTTTAGAAAGGTGCTGAGGCAACAAATGATGGATGGAATGCTGACTAAATCAAACATTATAATAATAATAATCCATATTTGTAGAGCACGAACATATCACCCCTGAAGGTTTCAATGCACTGGGGGTCGTCGTGGAGATTAAGTGAGCTATTGCCCAGAGTCCCATGATGCTGAGCAGAGATGCCGCCAGCGCTGGGGATCGAACCACGATCCCCACACTCTGTAGTCAGCTGCTCTGGCCGCTGCACGACGCCTCCCCCATTCTCCCCCAGTCAAGAGATCTCGGTTAAAACCATTGTTCTTTTTCTCACTATACCACTCAAGTTTGGACCCAACCATATGCAAATCAGTCTTCACCCTGCTCCACATGGGAACAGTCCAGCCTGAACTGCCAAGCCGGGTCCTCCCTGGACCAGAAACAAAGACCCTGGGACCGGTTTCATGGTATCACCCCTCATGAGCCAGGCTAGCTTGAATCCAGTGGCACAGCAAGCAAGGGACCCACGTCTGGGCATACCCATCCCATTTAGGGCACAAAATGCTGCGGCAACAAATGATGGACGAAATGCTGAATGAATCAAGAATTCACCTCCAGTCAAGAGATCTGGCTTAAATCCATCATTCTTTTGCTCACTATGCCATTCCAGTTTGGACCCAGCCATATGCAAATCAGTCTTGACCCTGCTGTACATGGGGACAGTCCAGCCCGAACTGCCAAGACTTTTTAGAAAGGTAGCATTTTTCTGCCCTATTTGATGCCTGCAACCAGTTCCTAGGTCATATGGCTGGATACAGGTTGCAGTTCAACTTTGTTTATTCCTCCCAGACTGCCACACAATAGAGGGATTAGGTGTGCCTAGATGGGCCATCACTGGCAGGATGGGGGCAGAGGCAGAGCTGGTCACAGCCCTACTTGCAAATCAACAAAAAGGACTTTTCATCAGGGAATTGTTCAGGCACCCAGCCTTGAGCCACTGCAGAGAAGGCAGGAAATTCTAAGCACTTCAAAGGGAATTCCAAGAAACATCTCCTGCTTCAAAGAAGGCACCGGATTTAAAAATAGGACCCTCAGACTCACTCTTCAGTTCCCTTTCTGGACCTGCAGAAGGACCCTCAGAGGACTGCCTGCTGCTGTGGCCTGCGGTGTACTTCAAAATACTGCCTTGCTGAACCTGGAAGGACTGCTCTTGAACCCTCCAATTCCTGCTCTATTGTTTGAGCCCTGTACCTCTTCTTGAACCCAGCACTTCCAGAGTGATCCCAAGGACTAGTTGGCTGGCCTCCTGATCAGAGCTTCATGGACAGAAAGGGCTCCAAACATATTGACCCCTGCACCTGGACTATACCCTCTCTGAGTCTTAACCCCCTAATTTTTGCCCCTCCAGTCCTGGAACCTTGGTGGTGGTTTTAAATGTGTTCAGATAGCCAAAATCCAAAACTTGGGAACATCTTTGGCTAAAAGCTACTCTGAGAACCGAGAGCACACAGGGACCAACCTGCTCATATATCTGCCCATGGTGCATCGCCACTCGGCCTGACTTTGTGGCAGCTCCTGCTAAGTTCTGCTCCGCAGTAGCAAATCCTGTTCAGTGGTCCTTCTCATGGGGACTTGTTGGCTGCAGCATCCAGCCTCATCCTGCTGGAGATTTTTGAAGAGATTAAGCCCCAACACGAAAATCTTCACAGCAAATTTGTCCAGCGGCTTCCCGAAGGCAAATTTGCTGTGAAGATTTTCGTGTTGGGGCTTAATCTCTTCAAAAATCTCCAGCAGGATGAGGCTGGATGCACTTCTACCTCTTCAGGGATTTGTTACTGAAATTTCTTCTAAGTCCAAAGATAAGCACTTGAGTGTGACCTGGTCTTGCACGACCAAATGTCCTTAGTTGGCGCTTTGATCTTTTAGTCACTAGTTTTTACCTTAAATTTAAAAAATACATAACTCTAGTTCTACTGATTGGATTTTTTCTTTTTTGGTGTCAAATAATTTATTGAAATGTACTCTATGTTTGTGATTTGGTGTGGGATTTTTCTTGTGTTGTGTTTTCACTTTATTACTGTTTGTGTGCTGCATTAATACTTTACACATTGCCTCTAAGTTAAGACGGGCTGCTTTTCTGCCAAGTTACCAGAGTGTAAGCATAGGTTAATTTAATGGCTTTTGTAGTTCACCCTGACAGGAATTGTGGAGGTTGCTTGAGGAGGGTTAACAATAACATCCCACTCAACCAACAACCCAATTTCTTATGTGCCCTGTTTATCACATGATACATTGTAAGGGAGGACCAGGATTGTTGATCATAGCACAGTGGTCTATATGTAATATGTAGGTGATTCTTTTTGTTTTTCAAAAGGGTAGTGATTTCTTTAAATTCTCTTTTTTAGAGTGTGATCGTGTCGCCCTTGAAAAGGATTGTTTTTTGTTTTTGGCCTTGCTGAGGATCAGCACTTTGACCTGGAAATAGGGCACCCGTGTCAGGACACCGGGCATCAGATTCCTGCATTGTTAGAAAGCTGATATGTCTCTTTAGGTTCGATCAAGTAGGTTCAGTTGGTTATCCAGTCTTTGGAGCAGGTGTGCGAATAGGGCCTGAAAATGGGCTTCTACATCCTGGTTCAAGACATACTTGCTTCTGCCTGTCAGGCAAATGGTATTATGTCTTGCTCAGTTTTCAAGGTTGTTGATCTTGTCTGTCATTGCCAGGTGTCACTGTTAATTTGAAGGGCCTTTTAAGCCTGCTTGTGCACCTGCTTGGCTAAGCTCCCATCTACTTGATCAAGGCAGAGTTTGACTGCTGAAGGGAATGGTCCAGTTCAGAGATTTTGAATGACAGATTTTGGAGCAATGATGAGAGGTCTTTTCTTAACGCTTATAGAAGAAGCTTAATGTCTTCTTTCATATCTGGGGCCTCTGAGTCAGGCACCTCTATCATGAGGGTTTTTTTGGAAGGGCCTACGCCACTCAGGGTTTGGCCAGTGTCGGTTTTGTGGTTATGAATAAAATTTTTGATAGAAGTTGCATTTATCAACTTGGCCCTATTTCCAGCCATAGTGGAGCAACAAGGAACTGGGAGCAGTGCAAGGAAGTTTGGGCGAAGTTTGCAGCCAGCCATGAATGTAGAGAAAAGGAAAGTGATGTCTCACCTGGATGGGGCCCGTAATCATTGCCGCCGAGGCCCAGGATCACCTTGTCATGGTAGTTTTGGGGGTGGTGTGTTTTCTCCCTTGTCAAGCTTAGCTCCAGTGGAGGGCCACATGGACACTAATAGTGAGCCCAGAGTGTCTATTAGCAGGCAGGTCATCTGGTATGTTGATTTTCTACTCACAGGGTCTTCTTGAAGTAGTAGGATTTGTATCTGCTGGTCTCTAATAGTGAAAGAATTTTGTAGGTCTTCACTGGAGGGGTGGAACCAGGGCTGAAGAATCTCTTATGGAAACTGTCATTCCCACTATCTCTTCGCTGGGGGGAAGTGGTGAAGCAAGGAACACAACTAGATTTGGCCAAATGAGTAGGGGTTCTTTGTCGTTGTGACTGTGCCCTCTGATGCAGGGGCAGTCAGCGGCATCCCCCATATGACCAGGAACGGCACTTTATGGGGGCTTCTTTATTGTGCTGGTGGGGGCTTGCGGAGTGGTGACTGTTGTCCCTTCCTGCCTGACTCTATTCCATGCGGATTCACCCCAAGTCCCTCTGGGCTCCCGGCTCCTGATTCTTTTCACCTGGCTCAGAATCATGCCTCTACCTCCTTCTGTGTGAATGAGGGGCCTGATTGAACCCATCTGCCCTTCTCCCCCTTCCAGTAGGCACAACTATGATGATGGAGATCAGTAGCCTCCCCCTAATTATACGGGATCAGTGCTTTTTTGAAGGCCCTTGACTGCTCTGAAATGGCAGCACTGCACAGGGACCGTTACCCACCCTAGCTCCATGCAGCTTGCTGCGGTTGGCTTTGAGTTAGGCCCCACCGACTCTCTGCCAAGTTCAGGGCCGGGCCCGTCTCCTAGTTGATTCCAATTCCAGGACCGTGCCCGGTTGCCATTTTGTTTCCCTTCTCGCACCGGCCTCTTGGTTGGTGGCTTTTGGTGCGATGTTGGTGCCAGTCATAATTCTCATTCTCCATTGTCATCTGTCTGGCTTTACGACCACCTAGATTCCTCTTCACGGGTCATTTGCAGGGCTAAAAGGGCATTTTGGCTGACTCGGCTGGGACCTGGAGCATGGAGCTTAGCAGAGACACATCCTTGCGAGTCTCTCTCTACCCTGGACACACCAGCTTACATTCTAAACAATGGCCTTTGGCGATTGATCAACTAGCCACTCATAACTAATGCAGAACATTTTTGGGGGATGGGAGGACCAATTATGTTCAAGTACATCCTTCTTGAGGTATAATTAAGATCCATGCCAGGGAATATTCACGTCGCTTATTATGATCACGGTGATGTCAGACATTCCATAATGCCACAAGGAAACCTTTATTTCTCTCACAAGGTCCCCCAGATAATCAGGGACTGTTTCTGGGCTTTAGCTCTCCTGTGCCAGAGCTGACCAAAAGGGTTCAGAGATGGTCACCCCCTTCGGGCAAGCAGGCAGTACATCTAGCTGTTCAGCTCAGAGTACTAGCCATGCCCTAGACTACATCTTGTGCAAAGGTGTTGCTTTGCTGCAGACCACAGTCTGTCATTTCCAAAGTGGCTACATCCAAAGTTCATTTCCTCCTATATTCAATTGAAAACTTTATTGATCCAAGCAATGCACAGAACAAACCGGCTTCCTAGGTCTGTACAATGGTAGGTGTGAGAAATGAGTAGCACAAGGACATGCAGAGGGATATCAAGTCCCTGCTGGACAACGGAGAAACGGCGGCCCTCATCCTCCTGGACCTGTCAGCCGCCTTCGACACGGTCTGCCACCACACACTACGAACACGCCTCCACAACGCCGGGATCCAAGAGAAGGCCCTGGACTGGACCACCTCCTTCCTCTCTGGCAGAACACAGAGCGTCCGCCTTCCCCCTTCCGCTCCGAAGCCACCGAGATCATCTGCGGCGTACCCCAGGGCTCTTCCCTCAGCCCAACTCTGTTTAACATCTACATGGCACCGCTCGCCCACGTCGCCCGTCGGCACGACCTCAACATCATCTCCTACGCCGATGACACCCAGCTGATCCTCTCCCTCACCAAGGACCCCCACACCGCCAAAACCAACCTTCATGAAGGAATGAAGGCCGTCGCTGAATGGATGAGGAACAGCCGACTGAAGCTGAACTCGGACAAGACGGAGGCCCTCATCCTCGGATCCACCCCTTCGGCTTGGGATGACTCCTGGTGGCCAACCGCACTGGGAACCGCCCCAACACCCACCGACCACGCACGCAACCTAGGGGTCATCCTCGACTCCACCCTCTCCATGACTAAACAGGTCAACACCATCTCCTCCGCCTGCTTCAACACCCTCCGCATGCTCCGCAGGATCTACAAGTGGATCCCCACTGAAACGAGAAGAACGGTCACCCAGGCCCTCGTCACCAGCAGGTTAGACTACGGAAACGCCCTCTACGCAGGAGCCTCGGCCAAACTCCTGAGACGGCTCCAACGCATCCAGAACGCCTCTGCACGCCTGATCCTCGACATCCCTCGCCGCAGCCACATCACACCCCACCTGAGAGACCTGCACTGGCTCCCGGTCAACAAGAGGATAACCTTCAAACTCCTCACCCACGCACACAAGGGACTCCACAACACCGGACCAACGTACCTCAACAGACGACTCAGCTTCTACACCCCCACCCGCCAGCTCCGCTCCGCCGACCTCGCCCTCGCCACTGTCCCCCGCTTCCGAAGAGCGACCTCCGGTGGCAGATCGTTCTCCCACCTCGCCACCAAGACCTGGAACACCCTCCCCATCCACCTACGGCAGACCCAAGACCTGCTGACCTTCAGAAAACTCAAGACCTGGCTTTTCGAGCAGTAGCAGCATTGCCCACCCCAGCGCCTTGAGACCCTCACGGGTGAGTAGTGCGCTTTACAAATGATATGATTGATTGATTGATTGATAAAGAAGACAGCTGTGTTAAAGGCATATATCATCTTGCATTAACTCAGCTGCCCCCAAACATTAGTCAATTAGTCACATCATGGCATGGACATAGGAACGAATCTCCTCTCCGTTATTGAAAGAAGTTCGGCTCCGATCTCCAGCAGTGTTCAGCGCGCTACTGATGAAAAATATGGTCCAAATAAAAACCTGTAGCACATCTACCAGTAGACCAATGCAGCTAAACAGTCTGGGTCAATCAGAATTGGTGGAATGAGGAGCACTGCACCAGGAACTTTATTCACACAATGAGTATTTAATAATACTGCTATAAATGGAACATACCTATGTTTTAACAAGTCCCCTTACAATTATAGAGTATTTGATTGATCACAATTATGGCTTTGTGATCATGTTGTTTATAATGCATAGTGAAGCTAAAATCCTGAAATTATGCAAATAATAAACTGCACGGTAAGCATAAATTATTTTCTAACACAATATAATAAATATGAATGTAAATAAACCATCTCATGTAATCATGGTGACCCAAGACATATATGCATGTCATTTATGAAAATTTCATGAAATCTGTAAAATATTGTTGCCGAGATGGTTTTGGAGACAGAGATATTGCTGTACTAACTGCAAATGATGGACCTCCTAAAAGGCTATCATGGACTTTGCTTGCTTTCTGTATTTCTGTGCCCATACTGTCTGATTGGTATTGTATGAAGGAAGGAGATGCCGAATTTTACACTAAAGAGTGAACTGTTGCTGCTTTTCCTTGTAATATAAGAGCAACTATACCGGACTATTGCAGTCTAACCATTGCTCGGGGAACAAGATCACATTGATTTTTCTGGAAGAGGTGTGAGTCCTCGCATTCTTCATTCCTTTTTGACAGAGGTTCTTACCCATTCTGTGACTCAAGTACTGTTTTTCCTCTTTGCATAGACTGTTGTGAGTTTTCTGAAAGAGGACGGGAAGAGCTTTTTAGCATCTGTTGGAAGGCCACAAATCCCTTTCAGCAGCGGCAGCCCCTCCATTAGGGCAGAGGAGCGTCTCTCCGCTGCTACCAGCGCAGCAAAAGGTGAAAAATAAAATGGTAATAAAAATAATGTATTACCATGTTATTTTTCCCTTTCCCCAGCCCAAGTGGGGGTGGGGCCACTGCTGCTGAATGGCAGCAGGGGAGTGGTGCTCTCTCCACCAGTTTACACTGAGCATGTCACTTTGGCCGGCTGTCTTGCGACGGTCAGCCTGACATGCAGAGTGTAAACCTCTCCACCCAGCTGTTTAAGACAGCTGGGTTGAGAGCAGGCAAAGGCCCCAGGGCCTGGTAGAGCATCGAGGCAGCCCACTCCCGCCAATCCTGGCAATGCTCTCATACTGCTAACATTATCAGAAGTATGAGTGCAGCTTTCAAATTGGTGTGGTGAACTGCTTCAGCCTGCAGATCATACCAGCGGATCACTGACAAAATATCGAAGGTCAAAAATCGACCTACAAAAATATCGCAACAAAAATATCGATGTCAATAATATCGAAATCCTATCTACAACATGGTAAGTACAAAAATATCGAAAAAAATATCGATGTCAAAAATATCGTTATCAAAAATATCGGTTTTTTTGTGTTAAAAATAATATGTAAAATAAACGAAATAATACGTATAATTAAAATAAACATAGTTAAAAATATTTTATAATTTTTAAAATTAATAAGTAACATATATAATTAAATAAAACATTCATTAAACATATACATATAATATATAATATATATACTTACTTAATAATCAGTTTGAATAATTATTTTAATAAATTATTAAAAAATATTATAAATTACAAATACATCTATACACATAAAACAATAACATAAATAAAAATTAAATAATTATGTATAACAAATTTAAAAAATTAATTTACTTTTAATATTTTTAAAATTAATTATATACTATATTAACTAAAATAATACAAAAAATATTAAATAGCGTAGGGAATAAAACTACTATTACAACACCCAAAAAAACAACAGTAAGAAAAATGTTGGATAGCGTAGGGGTAAAAATTACTATTCCCACTCCAGAGAGTGCAACAGTAGGGAAAGTGTTGGATAGCGTAGGGGTAAAAATTACTATTCCAACTCCAGAGAGTGCAACAGTAGGGAAAGTGTTGGATAGCGTAGGGGTAGAAATTACTATTCCCACTCCAGGGAGTGCAACAGTAGGGAAAGTGTTGGATAGCGTGAGGGTAAAAATTACTCTTCCCACTCCAGTGAGTGCAACAGTAGGGAAAGTGTTGGATAGCGTAGGGGTAAAAATTACTATTCCCACTCCAGAGAGTGCAACAGTAGGGAAAGTGTTGGATAGCGTAGGGGTAAAAATTACTATTCCAACTCCAGAGAGTGCAACAGTAGGGAAAGTGTTGGATAGCGTAGGGGTAGAAATTACTATTCCCACTCCATGGAGTGCAACAGTAGGGAAAGCGTTGGATAGCGTGAGGGTAAAAATTACTATTCCCACTCCAGTGAGTGCAACAGTAGGGAAAGTGTTGGATAGCGTAGGGGTAAAAATTACTATTCCCACTCCAGAGACTGCAACAGTAAGGAAAGTGTTGGATAGCTTAGGGGTAAAAATTACTATTCCCACTCCAGAGAGTGCAACAGTAGGGAAAGTGTTGGATAGCGTAGGGGTAAAAATTACTATTCCAACTCCAGAGAGTGCAACAGTAGGGGAAGTGTTGGATAGCGTAGAAGTTACAAATAACATACTTATAAATATTTTTTTTTTTTTTAAATAATTAATGAATTATTAAATAACTCTAAACTATTTACCAATACCAATAAATAATTATTAAAAACATAATTACCAATAGAAAATTTATTATCAATAAATTAATAATAAATACCAATAAATAATAACTAATACATATTAATTACTAAATAATAAATATTGAACAATAAAATATTTTTAATAACAAAAAACATATAAATTATTAAAACTTAATTACCAATTAACTAATATTAAACAATTAAATGCTTTTTCTACCAATAATAATAATAATTAAACATTAATTATCAATTAATAAATAATTCTTAATATATTAATTAAATGTATCAATAAATAATATTTAATAAAATTTAATTACCAATTAATGATAAAACAACAATAAATTAATTTTTAGAACCAAAAAATTGTAATTTAAAAAAATTACCTATTAATAATTCATATCCAATAAATTAATTATCAATACCCAAAAATAAATTTAATAATTACTTAATTAGATTTCAATTACTTCCAAAAGTATTCCCCTATAAACGCACAACACACTCCAATGATAAAATAATACACTTAACATAATGATCAATTAATCAAATAATAAAAATTAATAACTAATTAATAATAATTAATTACCAATTAATAATAATTGATTACCAATTATCAATTAATTAACAATAATATAATTATCAATACCAATTAATTAAAATAAATTATGTTAATTACATTTAAATTACATAATGATCAATTAATCACTTAATAAAAATTAATCACCAATTAATAAAAATTAATTACCAATTATTAATTAATTAACAATTATATAATTATCAATAACAATTAATTAAAATAAATTATAACTTAATTACTTTTGAATTACATGATAATCAATTAATCAATTAGTAAAAATTAATAACCAATTAATACAAATTAATTACCAAGTATTAATTAATTAACAATAATATAATTATCAATACCAATTAATTAAAATAAATTATAACTTAATTACAATTAAATTACTTCCCACCCTATTCCCCTATAAACCCACAACCCGCTACAGAACTTAAACGCAAAAAATAATTAAAATTAATTTATAATTCCTAAAAATTAATAATTAATTTTGTATAATTAAATTACTTCCCACCCTATTCCCTATAAACCCACAACCCGCTACAGTACAAAAAAAAAAAATTAACTTACATTTTTTTATTAACATATAAAAATTGTATACATATATTTTTAAACAAGTAGAACACAACAAAAACACATATAACACATACATATTAAAAACATAAAATACATAACAATAATACAAATATCGATATTAGTAACATCGATATTAGTAACATCGATATATTTGATTTCGATATTACTAACTTCGATATTATTTACATCGATATTAAAAAATTCGATATTACTTACCTTAGGGTCGATATTCTGTCCATCGATATTCTTCACATCGATATTCTGTCCCTTCCATATTTTAACTTCTATATTATTGTATATCGATATATTATTTTCGATATTTGACTGCTCACCCATACCAGCGCCTGAGGGACAGAAGCAGGAGGACTGGAGGCGAGCCAGTGCATGCAGTGGGAGAGTAAATTTTTATTTTTATATTTTTAACCCACTGATGCACTGTAAGACTCGCTCTGCCTTCAGTCTCAATGTCAGAGTTCTCAGTCGTCGTTCATTATAAACTCTGTTTATAACGAGCCATGACTGATAGCTTTGGTGTTGACCAGGCATTGCTGGTCATTAGTTGTGGCACCCGATATTTAGAGTGCCAGTCGCCACTGCCTTTCAGTATTGGGAAATAAGTAAAAAAGGCAAGATAAAGGCAAGACCACACTGAAAATTTCAGCTAGATCTAAAGGCGGTCAGGGAACTCAGTTGGCTTGTAAATAAAACCATCAAATTCTCTACTTTTCACTGTGATTTTCTGAAAGCATCCTTGAATTTTCCCCTCCTTCTATGCATTCACAGAAGCTTCAGACCACAAGTTTAGATTTTCTTCATCCACTAACCCAAATATGTCCTTGCTCGGATATGATGCCTGCCAAGAAGTTATTTATTTACCACTGCTGTAATTAGAGTATGGATGTGGATGTTTGCAGATTCCTGAAGTGCCTGGTTCTCTAACTGAAACCTCTCTATTTCCTGAGGTAGCTTTACCCCACTTCATTATACCTCTATCTGCATCATCTTTGTCATCAACACTAGACATTCAAAACTCACTGATTGCCCAAGGTCATATGGACTCTCACTCAAGCTTCTTCATGAGGTCCAACCACAACTCTCAATCAGCCATCAGAAAAGGCATTGCGGCTCTAGTTACTCTGATGGCAGCAGGACGCCAGCTAAATGTTACTAGTTAGGGTGTTATAATGTGAACATTTGATATCCCTTCTCCTTGTGATATTGAGTGCTCTCTATTAATGAGCCATCTTAGTCTGCACTGGGTGATCATGTGACACTTGTGGTTTGTCAAGTTCCATTCAACAGTAGTAAACCACAAACTCTTTAAAGGGTGGCACGGACAAGTATATGTCAAACCCCAGGATACAGATGACAGTCCTGGAGTGGCCCACAACTGAAAGGGAAATAATGGAAGGAATAAAAAAACACAGAAATAGGCTAACAGAGTCCCATTGGATGCAGAAATGCCTATGAGTGTATTTAATAGTAATAACGCCAACACTGTGAAAATTAAAGCAGGCATGTCCAACGTGGCTGATACAATGAGCAGTATCTTACCGTTGTTCCAAGCTCACAGTAGACAAACAGAAGCTACCCAGAAGATGAGGGAAGATTTTGGAATATCTAAAAAAATTATGTGCATTATACCGACATTTCAAAACTAATCCCTCAACTAATTGCTCTCAGATACAGGACCTTTAGCAAAACATCATGGAACATTGTCCCACATAAAAGTATGTACATCCTAAAAGTACCAGAGCATAAAGAGTCAGACAAGGAGATTAAAACTATGACTGATGGTTTTCTAGAACAAGAATTATGGGGCCCATTACGATACCCGGCGTAAAAAAATCCGCCAGGCATGGAAGCGGCAAAAATCCGCCCGCACACACCGTCTGAACACCGACCACGCCATTACGATCACACAAACCGAAAACCGCCATCGGCGAAAAATCACACAAAATACCGCCCGCCAACGTCCGAGTCGGAGTCAAACCGCCCGCCACGGACGGAAACACGCACGACAACACAAAACCGCCCGCCCTCACGGCCGACACACCGCACGTGAAATTACGATCGCACCGACATGAGCGCGGAAAAACCACAAATATACCGCCCGTCAGCGCAAACAACGCCGATGAGAATCGACACGGCAGAAGCCATGGCGCCCACGTACCTGCACAGAAACCATCCGCACACTAAACCAATAGCACACAACATGGCCAACAAGTCCACACAGCAAGGCACGCACAAATACACAAGCACAGTACACATCCCGAAAACACCCCCCGGACAAACAAAAAATACAAAGGCCAGAACCCCAGACACAACACACCTGAAAACAACAGACCATGAGGACACACCCACATAGGTGAGTACAAAAGCAGCACTCCCACAGACCACAACCCCTTGCTACATTGCAAACCAGAGAGGAGAGGAGAGGACACAGTGACACAGCAAGGACAGCAGCACACCACAGAAACGCACACATCACAACCACCACCACCACCACCACCACCACCAAACACCGGCACCACAAACCCCCTGCACATTACACAACACACACCGCACCAGCACCACAAACACCATGGCACCACAAAGAATGCCCAAGTACACGCCCATTGAGCTGACGGTCATGGTCGACGAGATCATCAAGGTGTACCCACAAATCTATGGGAACATGGTCCAGCACACACCACTAGCCACCAGAAACAGATTGTGGAACCGGATCGTAGACCAGGTCAATGCAGTCGGGACCCTGCCCAGGAACAGAGGAGAAATAAACAAACGTTGGAATGACGTAAAGAGCCTGGTCAAGAAGAAGGAGGGCAAAACAGAGAGCTGGCTGCCGTCACTGGCGGAGGGAATCCCGCGCTCTTTAAGACCTTCAAAGCGTGGGAGGAGAAGGTGCGAGTCGTAATACATCCGGAGATCCTCGCCGGATTAGCAGGGGAGTGGAGGCTGGTAAGTACAAACTAATGTATACCAGCACACCGCTATGTACTCACATGCGCAACCACCATGCCACAGCTCCCAGGGACAAACACCCCCATGTCCAGCACACAATACACAACACATCACACACACATGCAACAGACACCACCACACACAGCCCAAACCGAACAACTGTAACATACGTGGGGACATGTGTACACTCAGCCAGCCACGTAACCACCAACAGGTCCCCAAATATGCCAGAAGCGCCACAACGAGCACCCACCACACCCATGTGTCCGCCACAGCTGCACTAACCGACAAGTAACAGGTAAGTGGCAGGAACACAAAGTGCAGTGGGTGGGAGGGTGGACAGCCCAAGTACAACACACACCAGGCCCCAGTCCCACAGCACAGCAAGGAGGAGCATCCCCCACAGCCACGTGTCAGCCACCGCAGTGCACAACGACAGCCGAAAGGCAGACATCACGGTCCACAGCAATCGGTGTCAGTGGGTGTCCAGCCACCCCCACGACCCACAACACCCCCACACAGACCTGCAACATGGAGCACCCCCCGCTTAGAGCCATGTGGCATCCAGTACAGTGCACGCACGAACAACTTGCAGGTGGGAAACTGGACAGGGCTGGATTACTGGAGGCATGAGGACCATAACACGACCAACACATGGGACATGTCACGTAGCAGACGAACACGCAGCACCGCCCACCGTCACGAACAAGTGAACAATGTGCACACGGACATGAACAACAGACTCACACCCCACATGACCCATCACATACATAGCAACACCCAAGGAGCCACGTCTGCATGCACAAGCCACACTGAATATAGTACCACACGGCAGCCACTGTGCAACTCATCACACACAACCGAAACACCATTGAAGTCCTGTCCATGTAGCCCCTACTGCCTGTCAACCACACACCCCACAACTACGCCCATGTAAGACAAACAACACTAGACGCAACAGAGCGGAACAACATATATGCACACGAACACCACTGAACCCATCAAACACACAGACACACCATGCACATACAACATACCATCCATCCGTCAGCCCCAGTCTCATGAAAGGCATGTCATCCGCACAGCTGCCACACATACAGCAGTCACGCTAAGATACATGCCCATAACCAACCATGTGCCAGAAGTCAATGAAGCGCACGACACACTGTGAGCAACAACACACAACATGGGCCACACCCCCCGAGCACTGCAGTGATGCACATGGCACAGGGCAGCACGCACACCAAGGAGATGGGACAACTGCAATACGTTGGCTGGCACACAACCATCACTCACTAATAACGATGCGTCCAATGCCATGTCCAGTAATCACAACAGACAGCAAATATGCAGGCCATGTCAAGCATGCACACACCTCAGACCATGCACTGTCATGCTGCCACAACACATGTCACGTTCGGCACCCATGGCTCACAGCATGTACCCCAAAAGCATATCCCCTCCCAAATGCGAATCTGGGGCATGGCCCCCATGTTGCCATATGCGTTCCTAAGCGTCCCATCTGAACACCAAAAGCAAAGTACAAACCAGACCCAGGATGGGCCAGGAGCCCGCATACACCAGAGTCACAATAAGTAGGGGCACAGCAACACACCCATCGGCATGGCCAATCCGTCCCATGCCACATGTGCACAGCACACAGTCCCATTGCCAAGCACACACAACTACAAATGCTACAGCCACACACACGCCTCCGGGAAACCCATGTACGAGATTGCACGAACTGTTAATGTCAGACGACAACTACATACTTCGCCAGGTGCAACACAATAACAAATCTCATTCTCTCCACAGGTGACGAACTGCTGGATGCTGGGGATGGAGCCAGCAGCCAGCACAGCCAGCCTACAAGCCCCCAACGAGGACACACGGATCTGGAGGATCTGTCCTCCTCTTCGGACACGGACCACCAAGCAGGCCCATCTGGTGTGGCAGGGCCCAGCCGCTCCCCAGGACCCCTCCTACCCACCAACCCATCATCCAGGGCTGCTGAACATTCCCAGCCCCCTGCTGCCACTGTCGTCGCGGCCACACCCACGGTCATTGTGGCCACTACCACTGCCGCAACCGCCACCATCGCCGCACCGACCACCACCGCCGCCACCACCACCACGTCTTCGCTGGCACCAGCCCCAGCGCAGGTGGTGGCCTGGCTGACTGGATCCACCCTGGGAGCCACAGCGAGGACCGTGGTGAGCAATGTGGCTAGTGGGCAGGCCGGTGGCAGCAGGACTGGTAGGAGGAGCAGGGTCAGGGAAACGCCAGCCTCCCCTGGGAGCCATGCCCTGCCTCAAATGGCCAGAGTCCTTGGGGCCTATGAAGAGGCCCAAGGACAATGGGTCCGGTCTGCTTCAGATACGCGTGAGGTGCTGGGGGTGCTGAGGTCCATGGACGCCCGTATGGGCCAACTCGTGGACCTCATGGGCCAGCTGGTGGTGGCGGTGAGGTCACTGCCAGGGACAGCAGCTCCCCCTCCGCCACAACCTGCCGGGGCGCAGGGTGGAGCAGCAGTGTCCAGTTCCCCTGCGTCCACAGCCAGTGAGCACACCTCAACCACCAGCATGTCGCAAGCAGGCACCCCCTCGCAAACGTGGAAGGGGCCGTCCGAAGTGGAAACAGATCTCCCGGGAGGACTTCGCACGCTCCAAACGCAAGTGAGGCAGCCAGCCAGCCTTCCGCCAGCCTTCCTTGACCAGCCACTGCATTGACTTGGACTACGATCCCACTCCACACAGCCATCTGGATGGCATGTGTGTGTTGGACTATGGACATAGAACCAGTGGGTACACCCTGATCATCACGCAGCCATGACCGACAGCTCATTGTCACTGCACGCACCACTTTTGTCATCACCTTACACACAATCACATGTCACAGTTTGTAATAAATGCACCTTTTTCACTAACTGCTGTTTGTGCCCTGTGTTTTATTTGTACGGAATACAACGGCCACCTTGGGCGGAAAGGCACCTGATGCGTGGCATGGCAATTGAATCCGGAGGGCCTGTAGGGACCTAGGGGTGGGAGACAGAACAGGAGCACATTCAATGAGTGTGTCACACACCCATCACACAGTACATGTCAACAACTACAAGCAATGTACACACATCGCACAGAGCAATAGGGCACAATGCCACAGCCACCAACAGTGGCATACTACCCTGGCCATGGAGCGTTGACACACAGCACGCAGTGAACAAACGGCCACCCTGACACAGCACACACACACCTGCACAGATACAGCCACATCAGCCGTCATACATGGACACTCACCGTCAAGTGAAGTAGCGGGCGATGAGCTGCTGCCGCACATTACCAGCTTCCTCCTCTCCGCTGTCCTCCTCACTCGAGCTGTCCTGGTCTGCGGGCTGGGGCCCTGGTTGATCTCCGTCATCCACGATGAGGGGGATCTGCTTCCGAATGGCCAGATTGTGCAGCATGCAGCACGCCACCACTATCTGGCACACCTTCTGTGGGGAGTACGCCAACGCACTCCCGGTGCGGTCCAGGCACCTGAACCTGGACTTGAGGAGGCCAAAGGTACGCTCGACCACACGTCTGGTCCTCCCATGTGCCTCATTGTAGCGATCGTCTGCTGGGGTGCGAGGATTCCTCAATGGACTGAGCAGCCATGCCCCATTCGGGTACGCAGAGTCACCTGGGTGTGAGGGACACAGAGAACCGTTGCAATTCCAACTGGACAGGGGACAGCATCGCACAACCAGCACGCTACACCACTCCACATACTCACCGACAATACAGGCACGATCCTGTTGCATATTGGACATCAGTCGTGGCAAGATGCTGTTGCGCATTATGTGTGCGTCATGGGCCGAGCCTGGGAACTTTGCACACACGTGGGTGATCACCATGTCCGCAAGGCACACCACTTGCACATTCAGGGAGTGCGTGTGCTTCCTGTTGCGGTACAGGTGCTCAGTGGCCTGTGGTGGAACAAGGCCGACATGTGTGCAGTCAATGGCTCCAACGACGTGTGGGATTCTGCCAAGGGCATAGAATGCACCCTTCACTGCCGCCAATTCACGAGCCCTGGGGAAGCGGATGTACCTGTTTCGGTACAGCATCATGGCTGCCAGTACATCCTTCAGCACCTTGCTGAACATGGGCTGGGACATCCCTCCTCCAATGCCCACTGTGTGCTGGAATGACCCAGTGGCGAAGAAATGCATGGCGGCCATCACCTTAGCCGTGGGGGTGACAGCAGTCGGATACACCCTGCGGGGACGGAGATGGGGTTCTAACATGGCACACAGTCGATGCAGGCTTGGCCTGTCCAGCCGAAACTTCCTAATAACCTCTGTATCGTCCATGTCCGCCAGCAATTGGTATGGGCGGTCAATGTTCGGTCTCCGCCTAGGGACAATGGCAGAGGACACATGTCAAAGCAACACGACACATAGCAATTTCGCATACACATCACTGACATGACTGAGCAAGCACATGAGCCACAGCCCAGCTGTCAAGCTGGGACGGCACGGCCACAATACACTTACACAGGTCTCCCAACAATGGCAATGGCTAGTGATACAAACCACTGCCATGTGCATGCACATGGGGATCTAGGCCCCAATGACTTGCGGGGCGTGCTGATGGGGACTGACTGCATATCCGTCAAGCGGCAACGCCACGGCAACATGAATGTCTGCTGAGCATGGAACTGCTTCCGCGGCTGGATGAGTATGGCACACGACGACGACGATGTGGGCACAGGCTGAGCGGCCAAAACAAGTGGGACCTGTGGCACGAGGGGATATGAGACAGTAGTAGGTGTCAGCACTGCACCCTATGTACAGCACTGTACGGATCACACCTCCCGAAACATTGACAGGTGTCCACATTGACAGCCCCATGCCAAGACGGCTGTGTGCTTGCAGTCACACGTCACAGGTGAGAGGTTACATTGCACGTGCCAGGTGGCAGACGTACATAGTGGGAGCTGGCATGTGTGTGCATGTGTCTCCTGTTCAGGATCCACCAGATGGGCGCTGACTCTGTACTGACCATTGGACACAGCATGTTCCGTGGAAGGCTTGTGTGTGTGGGATGGTGGCACTGGATGTGCCTCCGTTGGGTGGGGGGCCATGCACAGGGCGGGTACGTCGATGATTGCGCATTGTTGGTCACGGTGGGTGCACCAACTAAGATGTGTTGCCCTGTGTTCAATTCCTATGTCCGCATGATGATGGACTGTAGATGTGGGCAGACTACACATTGGTCGATGTGCTGTCTATATGCATGTGCCTTCACACCAGGCACAGCTGCCCCTGCACATGTGACCCCTGCTGGACTCGCTGCTGGGTCTGTGGAGCTGATGCACCTTCTGCGCGTGGGGCGGACAGCTCTCCTCACTTCCCTCATTGCGCATGTCATGACTTTGCCGCAGGTGACATGGATCATGGAGGGCCCACATGTACGCGTGGGTAGGCTACACATGATTGTACACTGGTCGCCACCCCCAGTCAGTGTTTCGAATGGGAAGGTTGTCGTGCTGGTGGTATGTTCGATGTGGCGGATGGGCGGGCCTAGGTGCGGGCTTACATTCCGGACATGGGGGGGTAGTTGGATTGGCGACTAGTTGCAGTACACACGGGACACGTGTCTTCCTTTCCACATCTGGGTCATCCCTTGTACTAACTGACAGTGATACAGTCATCTTCGCCCCAGCCCTCATGTCCTCCCCTCGCTCCCCCAATATGCATGCTCACCTGCGAGGCTAGCGCTTGCACAGGCAGCCCCAAGCTCGCACCAGAGAGGGCAAGGAGTGTATGTGTGGGTCCAGTTGCACGAGTGGGCTGTCTCAGGGTATGATGTGTTGCGGGATGCCGTCCACCTGCGTGGTGCCCCAAATGGAGACCCGGCCTGCATGGACTATGCATCACAGTCTTCGCCTTCCGGATCCGCCACCTGCGACACCCAGTGGCTGTGGCTGCCCTTGCGGCCAGGCCGCGTCCGTCTGTGGCTGATGGCCCACACATTCACTCTTTGGCCTCTCTGGGGAGGGCTCGGGGGTGGTGGCGCACGCGCTTGCACTTAGTCGCAATGGCATGTGGCGTGGTTGGTATGATGGGCAATGGATGGGATGGTGCGAGCCACCTCCCGTGACGTCAGTGCTGCTCGTGCTGTGGTGCGTCCCCCTACACTTCCATCTGACTTGTGCCATGCTAGACGTTGAGGTTCTATTGCCTGCGTGATATGACCAGGAGGAGCGCGAGGAGACCTCTCACACACCATGCTCCACTGCCATCCCGTGCCCTGTATCGCCTGTGCGGATTGACTATGTTGGGGTTACACCTGGTCGACTGGGGCTGTGTGTGCCTTGTCAAGGGGCATGGCGGGCGCACAACAGGATCCAGCTTGTCCACAGAGGGTGGGCTGAGGTGCGCCTGGTACCGCTTTGTACGTGTGCCCGGCTGCTGTGCACACACGTGTTCACTCCCCCCGACAGGTGTCCTCTCACAATGCCCAGGGAAGCGGTGGTGTACTGTTCATGACCCCTCCCAACACGGCGTGCTCCAACTTGGCATGTGCGCATCTACCCGTCGCACCCACCCACCTGAGCACTGCGTCCATACGACTTCACACGACACATGTGTGTCTTCCACAGTAGTGCTACTCATTTGCGTTGACATCCAATACCAGTGGACTACATGGTCATTTCACGACTGCCGTGTACTTCACATACTCTCATCCTCTCTCATTCGTACTTGTGAAATGAGTCAGCGGAGACAGTTTTGGTTTCAAACATTATATTGAGTCTTCTGTCCTCTGTGATGCAGTATAGTGGACACTACTGGCAGCGGAATACATGTTGGGGATATACTGAGCATGATTGCAAATGGGATAGGGTGTGGGGTTACATGTGATTGGCTGTTGCATGTGGGATGTGGGCTTCAGAGTGACATCTGCTTGGCCAAGGCTGTGCTAATGTACATTTACGTATTGCTGCGGAGCTGCGGACTTTGACACAGACGGTATACATGTAGCCTACCAGACCGCTTGGCATCATGGGCACAGTCCATCTCAGTTCCATGTGACAGGTTTGCTGCGGTTGTTCCTCATGCACGCGTGCATGTGAGATGACATCAGGGCATGTGCTTGCGTGCATGCAGCGGCTTGCCACTTGTTGTTGCACTGTGGTGGTTACTGGACATGTCACAGTCACTGGGGTCGTGTTGTTGTTGTATGCACTTGTCGTCCATGCAAAGGTCCTGGTATGGGATTCCCGGGGCGGGGGTGGGAGGGGTGCAGCACCCACAGACTCCAGGCGACCTATTCAAGTCCACTGAGCGGTGTGTGTGTCCATGGGCGCTGGATCCATGTCGTGTCCTGGTTGTTCGTGCAGTTCCGTCCATGTGGGTGCGATACAGAGAGCCCATGCCACTGCCTCCCACGATGCATGCGGTGTTCCTGGATGTGATGGGGAACAGTGTGCATGTCCCGGTCATATCCGATGTCATGGCGATGTCGTTGATGGTGTGGTTACAGTTGCCGGTCGTTTGGTATGGCTGTTGTGGTGGTGACTGGCCAGTCCGTGCGGAAGCTAAGCATGGGTGCGGGGTTGGACATCATAGGTCACTCGGGGAACCTGCGTTGTGGTCCGACGAATTGACAGGTTGTCAGGTATGCGATGCCGTCCAGCAGGGCTTCCATGTCATTGGTGGTGTACATGTTTGCCAGCCAATGTAGCGGATGGTGGCTGTCAAGGTGTTGTTCGTAAGTTGTCCCTTGGAGGACCATGATGGGGCATGCTGGGTGACATTCGATGTAGCTGTTCTCGATGATCCGTCGTGTGGAGGCACAGTGGTCCCATTTCAGTGCGGGTGCGATGTTGGCCACATACGCCATGCCCCCATAGGCAGAGCAGGCCCTGTCGTGTGCGTCCAGAGGGAGGAGTAGTGGTAGCAGGTCCGCCTTCAGACATGCCGGGTTGGAGAGGCATATCTCGACGGGATGCTGGTATGGACACCTCCGACAGTAGAAGACGGGCATGACGCAGCTGAACAATGTGATGCGGTAAGTCAGTCGGTAACTTACGTTCAGCAGGGACAGGAGATCGCATCCCAATGTATGGAACAGGTTGGTTTTGTACAGCTTGAGCTGTTCGGCGTAGTTGGGTAGGTGTGTTGCGGTTGCCATTTCCCAGCGGTGCGTTGTGGTGGCGTGCTCCGGCTGTGTGTGCAGTCTGCAATGTGCACGCTCCGAGGTTGCTGTGAGCTCTGTGTAGTCGTAGGGAGACAGGACTTGTGTTCTGTTTGCTTGTTTGGAGGACACGGGCCCTCTTCCCACATGCTTCTCAGACAGTTCAAGGTCAGTGATGTGTGACTCCTTCCAATTAACTTGCATGTGGCCGACATGGGGAGTGTTTTCTTCTTTCTTCCCCGTCCGTTGTGTGCTTCTGTGATATGCGCTATCTGCCCTGTGGTCGGTCTCCTCGGCATGCCTGTGTTGGTCTATTCTTGGACAATGGCTGTATTCACCGGCTTCTGTCGTAGGGCTGTGGTTTCGGAGTTGGAATGGAAGGTCATTCAGTGCTGTCTGCTCTCCCTTGTGTGGGCGGCAGGCTGCCTTTCCGCTCTGCGTTGGGCCTTGTGTGTGAATGTTATTCTTGGGCCACCTGTTGTCGGTCCCCGGGCTCTTTGGTGTTCCGTTTAATATGTCTTGTTCATATGTGCAGGGTGGTATGGGTGTTTCAGTGTGGTACTGGCGTTCCTCTTCCCGAAGGGGCCCTGCTTCTCCTAGTTGGTGTTGCCGCCGCTGTGTGCTTCGCCATGTTTGTTACACTGGGGTGTGTCCTGCTGTTGCGTGTCTTCACTGACATGTGTGCGTCGGTTGTGTGGCGTTGGGTGTTGTCCGTGAATTGGGCGTTGGGGACATGTCTGTGGCCGGCCTGTCACGTGTCATGTGCGTTCGGGGTGGGGCTGATGTGTGTGCTGCTTGGTTGTGTCCCTGTGTCTGTGTGCGACGCATGCATGGCGCTGCGGTTGGCCTCTGCGTTGTGCGCATGTGTGGCGGCGTCATCGGCGCTTTGGGGCCGTGACGGGGTGGTTGGTTCCTAGTCCCAGGTGGTGTGTACACATGTGTTCCGCGATGTTACGATTTGGCCTGTGTGTCATATGTGGATGCAATGGTGGATGTGTTGTGTACACGCGCTGGTGGGGGTTGTCCGCTTTTTCCGCCCTTGCACTGTGTGCGCTGTTTGCATGCACTTGTTGTGTGTGTGCCTACCTGCGTCTCCGCGGTACGTTGCGTCCTTGGTGGTGCATCAGCAGGAGCATGGGGAGGGCTTGCAGTGCTGGATTCATGCTCGGGGAGCCGCTTCTTCGTTGTCCGTGCTCGGCATCCGTGTTGCCGCTTCGGTTTGTCGTACGGTATCTCTTGGCCGTGGGAGCCGTTTGTTTGCGGCATCGTAATTTATGCGCCGGGCGGGACGTGTTTCGTCGGACGGTGTGTGTCAGTTGGGCTGCGCCGCTACGTGTACGGGCGCACTTTGATGGCGGACGGTGTTGCTGGCTTGCCGGCGGTGTTTGGCCTACTTTTCGCATCGTAATTGGACGGGCGTGTGGACTGCTGCGTGCCGGCGGTAACTGGTGCTTTTTGCATCCGCCAGCACGGCGGTGGTGCTTCCGCCCGCCATCGTAATGAGCCCCTATGTGCCGATTGTGCAGATTTAGTAACTAGGCAAACAATTCAATATGTACATTGAGACAGAGATAAATGGTTGAGGAAAATAAACAACCAATGAAAATAGGATTGAATTTCACTTTATACGCAGTCGGAGAGAACATTTTGCCACTATCCAGAACACCCATTCCCATTGATGGTTTTGAGATGGTCATTGGAGGGGAACTTACATCTCTCATTGGCAAGTTTAAAGCAGATGGTTTTATATCATATTGACAGCACTAGAGAGAACCTAAACTTATGGCTCGGAGTTTGATTTCAGTGCATCTGAGGCAAATAAGGTACTTTCACTACTGATAAAAGACAAACTGAAAAGCCATGATTAAAAAGAAAGCAGCAGAACAGCTGGCCTTTTTTTCAGAGTGATGATAAATAATGATTTTCAAAAGCTGCAGTGGAAGGCGACTCCACAGTTTACACCCTAATACTAGGAATCTTCTATCACTCAGAAAGTATAGTCTTTTAAGGCACAATAAGAAGAAAATGGAGTAAACATGCACGATAATGATAGCTGGGTTTTTTTGCTGATAGGTTGCCAATAGATGATCTTGTTCAAGTCTGACACTGTCTTCCTTCTGCAAACAGAAGATGTGTCAGATGACTGAACTTTTAAAGAACTTGAGGTTACTTCAGTTGATGTTCTTGAAGTTAGTCTCTACAACCTCCTTGTGAGAGTGAACCAAGAGAAATCAGATCTCTCTTTGAAGTTGATGAGCCTTGTACTAGCAACCCTTTAACCCTAAGCCAACTGCCTTACCCACCTGATCAATGTGACTGGAGCAGCACATGTACATATCCTAGATAAACGTATCCCAGTATATTAAATATATATGCCTTCTTTTCTGTTTCTGTCCTTTTCTTAGGATAACATTGTCTTCACACTTCGTATATCTTGATGATGGCTATCTATTAAACGATACTAAATTCTTTAGAGTGCCTTCTTGCATTGTGCACTAATACGGAGGACAGTTGTGCAAGGAGGAATCTCTTTGTGTAATGCAGGAGATGGGGAGTGGTGAGAGCCATGACACAGGGCTGGGAGTTCACATTTCATTAAAAACCATATTTAGCTTGATTTTTGCTCAATGGTTCTTTTCATTATTCTCATTTATATTTGGAATGAAGAAAGAAAAGTAGCTAAACCATAGCCAATATTACATAATACGTATATTAAATGAATAATTGCATTACATTAAATGTTAACAGACTGAATAATCAAAATAGAGGGAGGCATTTCTTCAGTTGTTGATGAGTAAGTGTGCTTCTATGTCATTTCTTCAGGAGACTTACATGCTATTTGCATAAAGTGCCAATTTTCAAACATTTTCTACATCTACAGTTCTCTAACCAACAGCTCAATGACGAGACAGTTCTTATTCTAAACTGAAATGCTTTTAGATTCACGTTAAACAACCTACTTTAAGTCGCCAAACACCGAAACAATGCATGCCACTCTAGACCTCAATAATGGAAACAGAGATCGGATTGTACAAGTGTTAGACCCAAACAAAGATGGCCGCCATGGAGCTGCTTGGAGGTTCTGGAGCATTCTCATGTAGAGAACGATAGTTGCAAGCCTGGCAATCCAACTGAAGAAACGTTTCTTGTTATCGTCAGACTATAAGGTCCATCAGAGAGGCAGCCAATACGTTTTACTATGTTTCAATGAGTTAACAAGGCAGCGTGTTTCTATATGTTTTGTGCAGGGCTATAAATACTTATCTCACAGACATGGCAGGGCTTCAAAATGAAAGACTTCATGGTGTGTGTGTTCATTCATCGATCAAAAAAGACCAAACGTGGGCATTTGGTATATATTCCTTTGGTAGCTCCATTTTCAAGAAAATCGGAGACTGGGTCGGGATGGTGAGAGTCAGGGCTTCAGGGTAACAGGACCCTCTAGAAAAGACACCCACATCCTTTGGTTGCTAGAAGGCCACGCGTACCACTTTTTTTGCTATTAGTGGAGTAAACACCGCTTGACATTATTTCGCTGTTCCAGAAGCAGACACTAGGAAAGAACGTTAGTCCATGCTGAAAACATCTTAATAACTTTCAAGACACATCTCAGTGAATGCACGTCATTTTACTGATTTTCACATAACTGTTCTAACAAACTACAATTAAACTAGGAAGTGTATACTTATTTTGTAAATTGTATCATACATATGAGGTGACTTGTATAGCTTCAGTCTTCTCATATTCCAAATACATCGTTTTAAATAAGAAAAAAAACACAACAATGCGGTCCTATTCTATGAAACCAGCCGTAGTGACCTCTTCTCTATAATAAATTATCTAAGTATTGCAAACATTTCATTAAGGTGATGAAAGTGCTTGGATCCTTAGTTTTCTTATCTACAGTTAATTTGCTGAGCCAGAGAAAAATATCTATTTTAACATCAATACACAATACCGTTTGAGCTACAGAGGTTTAAGGCCTATAAACACAAAAGGAGGACAGGTTTGTGATCACTGCCAGGAGGCAACGAATAAAAACAGACCCATGTTTCTTTCAATCTCGGGATCCATTTTATGTTTGACTTTCCTATCTACCTTACATTTTTAGTGCTTGTAACCATAAAATGAGGGTGATTCTTGTTTCCAGCAGAAAATGAGAGAATACTCTGTCCAACGGTGAGAAGCCAAGTTGTGCTGAGGTCATGAACCAGAGAAATGTCCGTGTGATTAATGCTCCCCTCCCACGTCACAGAGGCGGTTTAAATGACGCAGCAAGAATGAAGACAAATGTTTTCACTCCACCGTTCTGTTTCTTGTTTTGTCTTATAGGTCTGGAACTTACACACTAGAATAGCCAAAATAATATGCCAGGGACTGGTTGTGGAACTGGGAATGATTGACAAATATTTGTGGATACATTTAGGATCCAAGTTCTCTCACACATTTCCAAAAGGAACAGCAATTTAAAAATGTTTAAAATCCTTTAAATGCCTGTATGGGAGGACGGGACCACACTCTTGAGATGAATATGCTTTCAGTTGAACATCTTAAAATCCTACATGTAATAGAAGGATACCACAGGTGAGTTTAGCTTCTTTTGACTATGTAAATTCCCTCAGGTCGTGGTCAACACCCTCAGAGTAGTGCAGTGTTATTTAAATACAAAAAGCAGTCCTCTCCCAACTAGTGCTCTAAACCAAGTAGAAAGACGTAGACCCTCTCCTCCGCGTCTACAGCAGGAGTGTCATCAATTGAACCCGAATGCAATTCCATGCCACAGTTTGAGGCTATGCAAATAGAAAATGTAGGAATCTTTTAGATAGACATTGGCTATTCAAAAAGCACAGTGTAATTAAGGCCTTTATGGACTATCATTGGGTAGCGATGGTGTAAGTCATATACATATGAGAGAGTAGTTTTTTATGTGAAAATAGAGGAAACAGTACTTTTTATTTCTATACATTATGGATATAGCAGTAGGCAGTTCTTGTATTATGTTCATATCTTGAATCCGAGGACAAGTATACTGCTCTCCTGCCCTGACGTTTGTATACTGAAGAAATAGCAGAAGGTGTTTTACTACTCTATCTATAACGATCATTACCCACAGGTCCCGCTTGTTTTGACCGGCTTAGATTAGTTTGTCTTAGTACCCTTTTTCACTCCAGATGTGTAAATTTGCATTGCAAAGTATTTTTAGCATCATTGTATATGCAAGTAATTCTACTTGCATCACAGTAGTGGGAAAATGCCCAACTTACAAAATCACTCAAACCTAAATATGATGAGAATGTCCAGCCCAATGTTAATTCTGTGCATAGCACCCTTCCGTATATTCGTTGTAATTGACACATCCAGGTTATATTGGGCAGGTTCAAGATTTTCTTTTAACCAATTATAAATTCAGTAAGGCATATTGCTGAACAGGTTGTTTTAGAAGTGAAAACGGCTTACATCAAATACTTCACTCCAGTGATGCTAACCATTTAACAAGAAACTAAATTAGGTTCCATAACTTCCTCCAGAATTTTACACATTTAAGATTCATCGAAAAGAGAAGGGCTTGGAGTTAACAAGAAAATCTTCACATGTAGAAATGAGCAACATCCGAAAGAGTATGCTATGCTGTATGCCACTATTTAAGAACACCACTCTATCAAATAGCTAAAAATCCTTTATACATCTTACATGTACAGTCTACAAAGTAAGATCAATGATTTGTCTGATTTATATACTTTCTGATTTTCCATGGTCTAAAAATATTGATCTATTTTGAATGTTTTATATGTTGAGCACATGAGGAGGTGGAGATTCTTAAATCCATTGATCCGGCCCAACAGTAATTTGTCCTGCTGTTTATGGCTTTTAGTACCGCCAATGTGTTCAATAAAACAGTTTGGCCTTATATTTTAATACTAATATACAGTAATGCAAACATACAAGTAAACATACAAGATGGCTGTCCACGACAGCACAACTTTTCTATAGCAATCAACTGGTAAATATTTTTTCTTCCACGACCAACCAGCTCTAAGCATACCTGATTCCACCTCCAGATCGCATGAAAATCCACCTCAATTAACGTAGGGACATATTCTCAAGGACTTATCGCCGAGTTAGCGGCACTTTATCGCAGCCAAAGTGGCGATAGATTTATTGCCCTATTCACAAGCTGGTGCTAACAGCCGATATCGCCAGTTTTCCTGCGATAGCAGCCACAAAAAACATCGCCACGGATGACACCGGCAACTAACGCTAATGAGATGCAGAGTAGGCATTCCCATGCAAAAACCCGCGACAACACCACTTCGCAACATTCTCAACGACCAGCCAGATCGGCGATAAGATCACAAAACATGCGATAAGGCGCGTTAGCAGCAGGGAATTAACACCTGCTCTTTCCTGGTATTAAGTCGGACGATAACCTGCACCAGAAATGGGAGCCCAGCCCACAGCCACACCAGAAGAACAACAGATGCCATGGAGCTACTGATCCAGGGGGAGAGTCAGCAATCATCCATAAAGTGATATGGGAAATTGCAACTTCCAACTTTGAGCAGATTGATAACATTGAAGGACTGCCCTTCTGTATTAAACTCTCTGCGTCCACCTCCTGCTCAGGACTTTTGCTTTTCAGACCGCCTGACTCTAGTCTTAAATCTTCCCCCACCCTCGCGGATTATATTGCCCAGGCCAGCACGCAGTACTCCAACTTTACGATGCTAGGTAACCTTAACTTTCATGTGGATGAACCTACCTGTCCGCATAGTACTAACTTCATTTCCACATTGGCCGGCTGCAATTTAACACAACGAGTGTTATTTCCTACACATAAGGCTGGTCACACACCGGACCTTATCTGCTCAAACCTACCCGACATTACAGTCCACCCTCCTGAACCGGTGATCTGGTCAGATCACTTCCTGATCCCTTTTCGACTTTATTTGGAAAGCGAAGGGAGAGCCATCTCCATCCCAAAAGATTTCAGAAGGAATTGGAGTAGGATTACCCCTGAGTCACTTTCTCAACACCTGCAGGACTCCAAGCCCTTTTTATCAAACAACTTAGAGGCTAGCATCCCAAATCTAAATAATTGGGTTAGTGAGGCTCTCGACTCAATGGCCCCCTTGAGACCGGTATACTCTGCGAGAACGTCCCCCTCCTCGCCCTGGTTTTCTGAGGAGATCAGAGCAAAAAAATCTGAATGTAAAAGATTGGAACGCAGCTGGAGATTAACCTATTCTCAGGAAAGTAAAACGTGTTATCGTGCAGCGATTAAAGATTACCGTAAACTCCTTATTGGAAAAAAAAGAGACTTCTTTGCCGAACGTATTACCAGTGCAAAGAACTCATCTAGGGAAATTTTTAAAATAGTGAAGTCTTTACGAACCCTCTTGCGCTCACTCATGCTTGTCCCCCTCACAGAAACTATGTAACAAAATCTCAGATTTCTTTGATGAAAAAATCGCTCTGATCTACGCGTCCTTCCCAGCAGTACCCTGCCTTTCTGGGATGACTAATGCTCATAAACTGGAGCAGACTCCTAGGCCAGTTTTCTCAGAATTTGCTGACATCTCTTTGGAAGCCTCACTGACAGAGCTTCAGAAACGTAAATCTGGGTCCCCTGGCGACCCTTGGCCAGCCAAACTATACAGTGCCCTAGCAGAGTGTCTTAACCCCCATTTAAATGCCATCTGGAATACTTCAATCAGACAGGGTGTCTATCCCGTGGCTTGGAAGCACGCCTTTCTTCTACCTATACTGAAGAAAGCCAATGCTGACCCTGAAGTCACCAGCAACTACAGGCCAATCTCTTTGCTCCCCGCCCGGCGAAAGTTCTAGAAAAACTAATACACCAGCAATTGGCAGCGTTTATCGAGTCTAATAGCCTTTTACATGAGTCTCAGTCCGGCTTCCGCCCTGGATTTAGTACTGAATCTGTACTGATTGAAATGGCTGATTCCATACGCTGGGCAGTGGATGGAGGCTATAAGGCGATGTTGGTGCTGTTAGATTTATCTGCAGCATTCGACACGGTGTCTCACCCCATCCTATTAGATCGACTGAAGGACATAGGCATCCAGGGAACGGCACTGAACTGGTTGACATCCTTTTTACATGGCCGTAACCAACAGGTCTTGACTCACCCCTTCACCTCGCCCGCTAAACCTCTGAAATGGGGAGTTCCCCAGGGTTCGGCCCTGAGCCCGCTTCTCTTTAATGTCTATTTAACACCTTTGGCGGAGCTTATCACCAAAATGGGGATTAAGGTAACATCTTACGCTGATGATACTCAGCTGATGTTCACTTTTAGCAAAGTGTCAGACTCCACCTTTGACCCACTAAAAGAATGCCTCAAAAACATCGCTGACTGGATGAACCACAATTTCTTAAAACTTAACACGGACAAGACAGAGGTCCTGTTTTTTAACCAACCCACCCCTCCCCCATCAAATGCATGGTGGCCATCAGAATTGGGCAACGCACTCACTCCGAAGGACTCAGTCAGAAACCTGGGTGTGAGATGGGACAAAGATTTGTCCCTCTCGACCCATGTACAATTGGTTTCGCCGGTCTGTTTTGGCAAAATTGAAACTATCAGGAAATGTATAAACTTCCTGCCTGATTCAACCCGCAAAACCGTGGTCCATGCCCTAATCACCTCCCGCCTTGATTATGCGAACGGCCTGTATATGGGTCTGCTGCTCGGTCTGATTCATAGACTCCAGATCATTCAAAATGCGGCAGCCCGACTGGTCTGCGGGGTCCCGCTTCGACACCGCATCTCTCCTTACCTCAGGCAACTGCACTGGCTGCCAATAGCCAAACGGATTGAATTTAAGGTCCTGACGTTTGCCTTTCGAGCAGACAAAGGGAGAGGGCCTATCTATGTGAGGAGGAGACTCCGCCCTTATCAACAAGACAGACCTTTAAGGTCCAACACCAAACGCTTTCTCTCCATACCACGTTTTGCGAAAGCAAGAATGGAGGCAGAACATTTGAGGTGGGCACCACCAAATGCTGGAACAACCTCCCCCTCCATTTACGCATGATGCAGTCTGAACAGGAATTCAGAAAGGCCTTGAAAACTTGGCTTTTTAGTCGGAATGACTAGTTTTGCATTGTCCTTTACCTTGTTCACTGTCTGTTATAGCGCCAGGACACCCCATTTGGGGTAGCTGAGTGCTCTACAAATGCCTTTTATTATTATTATTATTATCATGCAGCCAGACACCCAAGAGGGCCACAACATTCACCGCCACCCCCCCCCCCCCCCAGGATCCCCCCGGGCCCTACCCCGGACAAAGATATTTTACATCAACTTTACGAAATCATGAACAAAACAATTTGCCTGACGTCGCAAAAGTACAACAATTAACATTCATTTGTGGTCAGAATAAGGAGAATCATTCATTCATCTTTGAATTTCCAAACAAATTATTTTATTCAAATTTAACTCAAAACAACTATTCGGAAGAGTCATGGCGGGTCTTCTCTGGACAATCTGTAAGACACAGCTTGCAAGACAAAATTCAAGATAAGAAGGTGTGTCATGCGCTTATCAAAGGATAGAGAGAGAAAGAAAGAGAGAGAGAAAGAAAGGGAGAGAGAGAGAGAGTGAAAGAGAGGGAGAGAGAGAAAGAGAGAGAGAGAAAGGGAGAGAGAGGGAGAAGGAGAGAGAGAAACAGAGGAAGAGAGAGAGAGACAGTGAAAGGAAGAGAGGGAGAAGGAGAGAGAGAGTAACAGAGGAAGAGAGAGAGACAGTGAAAGGAAGAGAGGGAGCGGGAGAGAGAGTGGCGATACTGCGGACCCAGGCCTCACTGCTCACCTGCTGCCACCGATGTGTCTCCAACCACGTGCCGGTATACACTGCAGTCCACCAGGTCCCTTATCTGAAACAGAGTCCAGATTTATGAATGGCAGAGTTCATATCATTGCACATGCCATCATCGCTTGGCCGCCCCTGCGCACACAGGCTGCTGCACCCCAGCCCCTCCCGCCGCCCAGCGGTGTTTGCCCGCCCCTGCGCACCCAGGCCTCACTGCTCACCTTCCGCCACCAGCGTGTCTCCAAGAGGGCTCACCACGTGCCGGTGCAAGCTCCAAGCCCGGGGCCCGCGACCATTGGCAGCCTCCACATCATGCAGCCCCGCCCCGCGGGCCACCAAGTCACACACGTGATTCTGGGTCTTGATTTCGCAATGGCAGAGATCATATCAGTGCACATGGCATCATCACAGGCTGCACACCCGCTCAGCTCTATAGGTGCCACTAACTCTGTGAACCACGAGGCAACGCCATGTGGCGGTAGGCCCGCGCTGCCTGCTGGCTCAGGCCTACACTGCGATCCAGCAGGGCTCACACAAATCCTTACCAGTCCGGATCGCCAGGACGGCGCATCATCGCAGGCTGCACACCCGCTCAGCACCTAAGGTGCCCCTACGTCAGTGCACCGAAAGTCACCGTCCCGTGGCGGTAGGCCCGTGCCGGCCGCAGTGTTTCTGGTGCCACCAACTCTGTGCAAGGCAAGTCATGGACCCTTTCTGATTGAGTCTCGTGATATGCCAGGCGGACGCAGCCATGTCACCTCCGGCAGTGGGGAAGAACTGGGACACGTAGCGTCGTCGTCCCCCCCTTTATACGTAAGCCGAGTGGGCTGGGTCGGCGTACGCCAGGCCAGCGTAGGGGTGTGAATAATTATCCCTGGGCTCTGGGCGTGGTTCATTTCTGGGCTGGACAGGAAACCAACTGATGCGTGTGTCTCTGTTGCAGTGTCTGCGCCACACGGCCCGCAATCGACAATGTTGCAATGTTGCATGCACCCGGAGGGCGGCCGCGCACAAAGGGATTGTACAAGGAGCGCAAGGCCGCTCGGGCTCTTGGCTCATGCATGCCAACTGCTGTCTGTGTATCGCTATTGGTGCACCATAAGCCTAAGGCCTAGCCTCAATTGCAGCTCGAAAGCCAAATCACATTCCCAGAATGCAAGCAGTAGTTAGACTAACATTAGGGATGAAAGCTCCTTTGTCTCAATACATAAGGCGGAAGGACATCTGCACCTCCGACCTTGGTCTTGCATGCTGCAGGCACCCCCTGAGGGAGATACCACAGCAGATGATGACGACTCCCACACTACACACAGCGCTAATGAAAGACCAACGTATCCACACCCCACACACAGAAGTTCTTGCTCGAGGTACTCTTGCATGGAATGCCCTTGACACTTACGTACACAACAACCCATACGTCCAAACGTTGCACACACATACAACTCATTGCTCCGAGCTGTGGCATATCATCCACATAACTGGAGTGCCGGTTCTACGAGAGCCACCAACACAATGGCAGAACATCCCGGGCGCATGCACAACGCCTGTCACATGGAACTGTACCGTGACCGAATGCTGCCTGTTAGTGTCTAATGCATTGGTCTGCATGTTGTGGCCCTTGTCTTGCCCGTACTGACACGCACATGGCAATAAAGTCTACGCAACTTCACTAGTGTTCAACTCTGATGAGTGTTGATTAGAATGACAAATCGTGTGCCTCAATGAGCATTGTCCGTACACAGGGAGGGACTGACTGACGCATTTCACTTAGGGGTGAGTCCCTATTGCCAGCTCCACCTCTGTGAGCCAGACATAGTGGTTGGGATAGTTGCTGATAGACCTATGCTCTAACGTGTCTTCAGCAATGTGAGTATGGTGTCCATATTCTTGCCATGTGGATCAATGTGATCCATCACTACAGGCTGTGTCCACCCAGTTGAGTGTGAGTAGGTATGCAAAGAGATGTTCTGTTGTCAAATGTGATGGGGGACACTACTTTAGGCCTGCCAACGACTTTGACATTTCATACCCAGCCCTATTTCTAACATTGCGTGGGGCAAAGTAGAGGAATTGCGCGATTGTTGTTTCAGAGCAATGAGGCTACACCTAGTGCACATATTCCCAGTCATCTCACTTCCTATGTGTGTCATGGTCAAACATGCACATTGCTTTCATTTCCCAGGGTGTACCTTTTTGGGCAATCAATGTCCTTACATTCATCCATACTTTCAACTTGATCGATTATGGACATGACACATCTGTGTGAATTTGAATGATTTATTCACATTCGGTGGAGTGTCGGAGCTGGAGCAGTACATGGCCATGCAAAGCCCACATTACATTGTAGCCCAGTGGAGGGCCAGCCAGAGTCATTTAGGGATTGACAAGTACATCGGAAAAGGAAGAGTACAGTCTGCAGTCTGATTGCTGTGTCATTGGTAAGCAAACAAAATATGGCAGTCTATGTCGAGGTCCAAGGTGAGTGTCGCAGAGTGTTTCGGGGGACAGTGGGAGGTGTTGTTACAGGGCATGATGCAGAGGGCAGAACCAAGCTGAAACAGGGCATATGGCGGAGAAGAATGCTACTGGCTCCTTCTTACCTCAAAGGTGGAATCACCCGCATCTTCGTCCTCTATGTCATATGTCTGACATGTGGGTGCTGATGTTTGGTTTGCAGCACTGTGTGCCACTGACACATCAGGGGCCGGAGATGTGTGTGTAGAAGTACCAGCAGCATTCATCAGCGACTGCCTTAGTGGCAGCAATGCGATGATGAGGATATGCAGGGCATGGAAGATCCCAACAACTTTTCGCTGGTGTGCATCCGTGGCAGCCATTCTTTCTGCATGCATCCGCTCCATGTTCTCCATTATCCTCAGCATCTGTGCCAACTCTCGGCTGACACCGCTGAGGCCACTCTGACTAGACAGTTGTTCTCCTCTCAGAGTCATGACTCCAGCGATGTCGGGCATGGATTGTTGGACATCATGGAGCGAACTGTGGGTGTTCGTTAGGGAGTGTAAGTGGTCCCTGATGGGACTTAGACACCCACGTATGTCATCTAGTTTGGCTGCCATGAGGTCGAACCCCACCCGCACCTGTTCAGCCACCTCCTTCTGGCAGTCTAACACATGGCCTTGGAATGCGATGTGTTCTTCGGTGAGGTGCTGGGAGCCAGCCGTGGTGGTGGGTGCTTCCTGCTGTGTGGTCTGTGCAGGGGGTGGGGTCTCCTCGATGCAGCTGGGCTGCCCTGCTCCTGAAGGTGGGTTGCCGTAGCTGTCCATGAGCTGTTGTAGAGCGTCAGTGTCGAAGGTGTGGAGGTCCTCTTCATCATCACTGATGAGTTGTCTGGTGTGCTCTGCAGGAGGTGTTGATTGTCCCTCTGCAATGTGAAGGGGAGATGCATTTTAACATTGTGTTGACATGTATGTTGACGCATTGTTCAAGTTTACATACAGACTGCATGACAATGTACATTGTGACTGTTTGTGAGGAGCTGACTATTTGATGAGGTACAGTGGACATTTGAACTACATCACGGATGTGAGGTTGTACACGTACATTATCATCTCACAGTTTCCTGCTATGCCAGATGTGATTGGCCAGTTTCTAAGCACAAGCAGAACCAGTTGTGTCCTCTGTTCTGTAGTGAGAGTGTTGCACTTTGTACCACATTGTCGTCAATGATGATGTGCTGTTATTGCTATGTGTGTGTGCTGCATTGTGGGAGAGTCGCCCCTGCAGCTGTGATTTTGCTGCCCCTTATCCCTTTGAGGCAGTGTGCCTTTGACTTCTGTGCTTCTACAGTGCTGAGATGTTGCAGACTTGGCTAATTTTGGCTCTAGTTCGGATTTTGGACTCTTGGGCATGTTTTATCCGCAGATGTGTTGTTGACGTCAGGGGTTGTTTGTGCACGTGGATGTGTCAGAGTGTGACCTGCTCCTTTACGGATGTATTCCACACTCAGTCACCTCAGTGTCATGGCGTGCACCATGTCATGATAATTGGACTGCAGCCATGCTGTTCGTCATGCAGTGTCACTTGCATTGTCAGTGTGGCTCACAGACACGCAGCTTTGCTGGTTTTGACACGTGTGCATGTGTTGGTTGTGAGATTGGTGCTGTGTAGGGAGGGACCCCTTTGTGCCCATAGTGGACGGGGGCCTACTTGCTGTTTGTATGTGTGCTGCAGTGTGCCAAGGGGATCAGGGACATGATCCAGAGTCATTGTGGGTGTGCAGTGCGCTCTACTTAATTGTGCATGTGTGCCATTGTGCCCATCTCCCCCCGTCCCCCAGTCCCTGTTCGGTACTCACCCTGGTGCTGTTGTGTCAGGTCATGTCGAGCAGTGTCCGGACCCCCAACTCCTGCCACCGTCTCCCCACTGATGACTGTGACCACCATTTCCTCCATCTCATCCAGCTCCTGGTGTTCCGCTGGACTGCCACCTCCAGTCTGCATTGCTGCCTGATGGTTGTCAGCGAGTTTCTTCTTGGTTTTGCGCTTCGCATCATTCCAGCGCCTCTTGACCTCTCCAATTGTCCTCCTCCTCACTCCGACTGCATTCACCTTGTCCAGGATGGACTGCCATATTGCATTTTTATTTGCCAATGACACGTTGGAGGTGACGAACAGTTGTTGGTGGTGTTCTATCACCTCCGTGATGATGATCCTGTTTTCCTGCGGACTGAACCTCGTCTTCCTCGTCTTCTTCTCCTTGCCCTTCCGTGACCCCGAGGTCCAGGCTGGTCTTCCTGGGGGCTTGTGGGGTTCTGGTCGTCCTCTGTACTTGCTCCGGCTTCCTCCATGGTGCTACGCAGTTTGAATTATTTTGTTTGTGTTTTTCGGTGCTTTTATAGTGCATTTTCCCGCATGACGCGTGGGAATTGCAGGCCTGTCGCTGGTTATCGCTGATTTGTTTATCGCGGTTGGCCACATTGCAACTTTTTTCGCGTTCGTGTTTCGCGTTTTTTTGCCGTCACGATGATTTTATCGCGGTCATTTGACGCGTTAGCGTGAGACTATTGCATGGTACCGCCGTGTTGAGAATAGAACGTTAACACGGCGTAATTTTTCCGCGATAGACTGCGATGTTCAAAGTTGCGTTAAGCTAATTTTGCGATAATTATCACACGTTCTTGAGAATATCCCCCTAAGCTTTCAAAACAAGTAAGGACGAAAATCGAAAAAAAACACTAAACTTTTATCATCTCCCTAAAGCTGAGATCCACAGTCCTCGTGGAGAGCCAACCTGATTGACACAACTCTTCACCAAATTTCCATTAAAGCAAACTAAGGTTAGAAACAGTATGCAAAACGCTTCCACTTTACCTCACCCATATCTGAAGGTGATCCATTTATCTTCCCACCCTGGTAAGGCAATTACACCACCCTGTAAATGGAGTACAATTCTTACGATTTCCAAGATGAAACATGCAATCATCGGAGATTGTGAATACCCACAAAAACGTGCGTTTGTGGGCTTTCAAAAGCTTCAGAGTAACCACACTTCAGAACACCCATGGGATTTATGGTGAAGAAAACTCGCTGCTTATTGGAGAAAATCCCTACACATGTAACTAAACATAACCTTGCTAGTAAACCCTTTGTGAATTCTTAGCAGGCATAAAAAAGTTAATTCGTTTGTAAACTTACCTTTACAACTAAATATACCTTTGTTATTGGGGCTCATTTTTTGTGTGTTCAGACAAAGCCTTCCATTAAGTCTCTCATTTTATGTAATTTCTTATAAATATACTGGCCCCAGGTCTTTTATGCTGTAACTGAAACATATTTTTGGCAAAACACTTTCATTAACTCACCATGTACTATAGATTGCAAACCAAGTTCATGTTTCGTGAAATGCTCACCATTATATTCATTTGGAGTAAAGATGTGGGAAATCATTCTCGCTTTCTAGAAATGTCACTGTGTACATGGAAATTCAGGCAGCCATCCCCAGGATAATGTTTTGGGGGTTTTCGTTTGACTTTGTTGTGACATTTGGTTTTGATGTATCCTCAGTGGCTTTGAATTCCCCCACCACCCATAGCAGAGGATATACCCGAGAAAGAGGATGTCCTAGAGGAAAAGTTAGTGAAAAATGATTTGTTAATGAATGCAAATATTCAGGAATCCATAAAACCTTTACATCCAGATATATACGGAACTGCAACTAATCACCAAATTCTCTTTGTGGCAGAGAAGGATTCACATATATGCATGAGACACTGCTTCAGTCTCATCAGTCATTCGTTTCTCCTATGTTATGGAAAGGAGAGCAAAGCCATCCCCCACTTCACGTGATCATTGAATTGGGAGCATCCGTTTACTTTAAATCCCTGTGCATTTCAATCACATCTCTCACTGCCACACTCCCTCAGGTTTTATTGTAATGACCCGCTGTTGCAAAATCCTACAAGCTTAAAGGCTTATGGAAAATGGGTAACAAGAAGTTAAAAAAAAACTATTGGATCCCTGTGAGAAGTTGGCCTGGCATATGCTGTCCACTAATTAAAGTGGGCACCGTGCACCAGTCCAAATCGACTCTTATGGTAGGTAGGTTAAAGACAACCTTATTGAAAGCTATCCTAGTGGTAGCTATGGAGAGCAGCCTTCAGGCTAAGTCTTGAAGGAATGTAAAGCAGCTTGTTTTACCAGTCTATAATCTCTTGAGTGACCAAATGAAAGAGCACCACACCAGGTATATATTCAAAATATATGTATTTATTACTAAACACACCCCTCTAGTCTCTTTATGAGGCTAGAGTTCGAAGTACATAGGTTATAAGATCTTAAATCACAGTAATAGCACAAATACACGTATGGGCCCTAGGGGCGTACCAAACCATATACCAATAAAGTGGTATGCGAACCACGACTGAACTAGACACTAGGCCTAGAGCCTCTAGAAGTGCTTGGACCACAAGGAACCACCCAAGGTAGTGACACAGGGGACCCACGGGAGACGCGTGCAGTGTAAATACACAACCGCGATACGCCGTTAACTTCTATGGAGAAAGTCGGGATCGGGAAAATAGAGGAAAGGGACACTTTAAAGAGGACTAGGACAAAACCCTTTGAGATCTAGGACTTTGAAGAGTCTCTACCCACGGGAGCACCGGAGTACTCGTGTTACCTCACCCAGGGAAGCCGGGTGCATAGGTGCCTTTCGGGGTCGGGTTTCGTCGTCGTTTCTTATGGCGATCTGCTGCAAAGTGCTGCTGGCGACCAGGAGAAAAGTGTCCGGGTGGATCCAAGAGTGGATCGGAGTTCTGAAGAACCTGAAAGCAGAGGGGACAGAGTCTGGGTCACTAGCCAGTGACCAGGAGGGCGATGGACAGATGCCCACCGATGTCGAGTGCTTCAAGTTCGTTGACGGTCGTCTTGACTCTTCAGCCACGAGGTCCGGGAGGCGTTGTCGGCGACCAGGAGCAGGATTCGGGCTGTTGCTCAATGTCTGTCAAGTGCAGAGGTGTCGGCGACCAGATTGGACCCAACAGGCCTTGGCAACGGCAAGTCTCGAGTAAGATGTAGATCGTCGATGATGCAGACCAGCAAGGTCTGAGGAACTCACCCAGCAAGGGTAAGTGAGGGCAGGCCTGGAGCAACCAGACTGCCAAGTAAAGAAAAGATTGGCCTTCGGTAAGGGCTACTAGCCAACGGGCTAGCGACCGCGAAGGAGCCTCGTGACGCCGCACGTGGAGCTGGCTTACAGGACACTCGTGGAGTGGGGGCCAGTGATCTTCGGTGCAGGTGGTGCTGGAGGCTAGGGCTACTCGGAGCCCAAAGCACGACTTCTTGGGAGACCCAGAAGATGGTGCACTTGCAAGTGTGCTCGGTGTCCAGGGGTCACGGTCTCAAGTCACCCACGATAGCCACGGGCCTCAGCTTTGCTGGGGACTCAGGGTAGCCTCGGGAAGTCTGAGAATCTACCTCTGGTGATGCGATGACTTCGGCGTCCGACGGGAGCTTCAGTAATGCGAACCGGACAGATGCTTCTTTGGTGCCTGCCAAGCAGGGGAGTCACTCCTTGACCCCAAGGGAGATTCTTCAGTCCTCTAATCGTGAGTAGAGCGTTGAAGGTCCAGGATTCTGTTTCAGAGTTTCGTCCAGGTATAATCTAAAGTCCTAAGGACTGGGTTCCTACCTTTATTCCAAAAATAGGGGATGGACTACTCTGTGGCCCCACCTATGGGTGGGTCAGGGCAGAGGGGTGGCTACACCCCTTTCCCTTTGTCCAGTTCGCGCCAAAGCAGGGGCTGCAAGCCCCTGATCCAGTTTGAACTGGGGTATGCACAGGGACACCAAATGTGCCCCCAGTGCAGGACTTCAAAGCACCCGAAAGTGCTCCCGCCCAGCCCCAATACACATTGTCCTGTCTGGGGAGGTGGTCACACCTCCCTGGGACAGGAAACCTATTGTCCAGGCCTCCCCTGCCGGAGTTTCGTCCAGCAGCAGGAGGCCAGACTCGTGTCTGTGGCAGCAGCATCCATTTTGTGATGCCAGGGCTCTGGAAAGAAGTTACCGGACTCGTCAGAGTTAACATGCCTTTCCCTCTAGAAGGGTGGAATGCTACCCCCGCCGCCAGGATTGGCGGGGGGTAGTATTCCAAGATGTTTGACACCAAACACGACATGTTTAGGTGCAGCCATTCCATAGTTAGCATTTTACCGCGAGGATATAATGCGTTTAAGAGTATATGGTCAGGCTGCACTACAAACAGCATCAGAGATGGTCTCCGAACGCTGCAGAGGGGCCCTGCTCATGCAGGGGCACCCTCTCACATAGGAACCATGCACTCTGCCTTTAGGATTGATAAGGCCTGCCTTAGGAGTGACTTATAGGTTTATATGTGTGTATGCATTTAGTGATATAGGTAACCTATACCACAGCAAGGGGTGCATGCACCACCTTACCCAGGCTGCAGTAGCAGACCTGTGGTGTCAGTTTGGATGGCCTACCAGGGGTGGCATAATATATGCTGCAGCCCCTGGCAGGCCTCTGAGGTACCTATGCCCTTGGTACATAGTATACCATATACTAGGGACTTACAAGGGCACTCCAGATCCCAATCAGTGATGTGCCTAAGGCACATGGAGACCCTTTTAAAGAGGAAACTGTTAGGCTGGGGTTCTGAATAGCAGGGCCCCAGCCAGACTAATGTCGAAAACCAGTGAAGTATCAGCAAAAAGTGGGGGTACCCCTGTGAAGCAGATCCTACTCTCCTACAATCCCCCTCGACGATGTAAGGACACTTTAAGGTACATCTTGTTCTGAGGAAATCAGGAGCAATGAAGATGCCTTTCACCTATCCACCACAGGTGTACAGCAAATCCGCAGAGAATAGGTATATATATATACAGAGTGTACTGATTCAGGTGATGCTGCAATTCAACACATACATTGCAACGCCCCTCAAAATTAGTCTCTTTATGCTTTATAAAGGCTTGATTTGCTCATAATAATTCAAAGGCAAAATATGTGCAGGTAAAATTAAAGATTATTTGGCATTTATAGTTTGCAGATCTAACTCCTACACTTTGCCAAAACCGCTTCCCTTATTGTATTAGTCTTCACTTTTTTGTGATCTTTCTGTACAGTTGATGTTACACTAGATGTGTTTTGTAGTGCAAATCGTGTCCTCTAAGGGTAGGTCATTGTCTCAAAGTCACTTTCAGTTACTCTAGAAAATTCTTCCCTGTCTGTATTAGTTGGATCTGTAGCTGTCTTTCAGAACCTTAGATCCAACCTTCAGGCAACACACAGCGTAAAGTAATGTACCATCACTGGAATAAGGTCATACTTTGGCAGACACATTTTGCAACGTACTCATTGGAGCACATGTATTTCACTGGCTTTATAATGCCTGTGGCAAACATCAATGGCTCCCCCTGTTAGAACTGCAACAATTTTGTCATTATTTCTTATCGTATTTCAAATGTCTTGTTATTTTGTTTCATGCAAATGAAACAAAATGCCATGCCGACCAGCTCCGTTTCTAAAACTGCTGTTTTTAAATAGTACACATATTCATCCATCCATCCATGCATCCATCTACATCACCTAGAGGCGGTCGCCAGTAGGTAGTTATAGATATGTCTGCTTTTCCATAGACAAAGTGTTATTTGGTTAGCTAATAACTTTGGCACCATTTGACTAATCTTCATGAAACTTCCCAAAAATAAAGTTTAACCACCTCAGCTTCTCCTGGAAAGTTTCTGGGTAATCCATCAAGCGGGTGACGAGAAAAAAGGGGGTAAGGGCCCCAAAACATAAAATCTCCATGCATTTTCCATAGACGTCTTTAGGCAGGGCTACAGC